>CAKXYN010000257.1:0-600000 GCA_935064755.1 Tragelaphus eurycerus | reverse complement strand
TAAGTTTCAAGAACTATTCTAGTTATGTGGATCAGCAGTCTTTCAAATAGTTTACTGCAATAGTTTTACTCTGAACTTTGCATTTAATGATCTTAGTTTTATTGTGATCATTATATGAATTAATATATGTAAGGAGTTTGAAACAGCACCTGCCATGTAATAAGTAACATAAATTCATGTCTTGCATGTGAGTATTTGAATCATTCTTAGCAAATTGATAGTATTCAAAATGTTAAATTATATAAGTTCCAATATCCTTTGTAATATGCTTACATGAGAACATAAGAAATTTGGGCATTTTTGGAATTTCCTAAATATTTGAATGAAATAATGAAGCTGTTTCTAATTAAGCGACTCATGAATTAACTGGCTTCTTCAAGGATTGTCTCACCTTTCTAGTCTTCATTTTAAGCTAGTTTTAGAACTCTCTGTATGTTACTTATTAAATAAAACTTCTATTCATTTAATTGACAAAATTTAGAGGGAGGAGCCTAAAAGGCTGCAGTCCATGGGGTCGCTAAGAGTCAGACCCAACTGAGTGACTTCACTTTCACTTTTCCCTTTCATGCATTGGAGAAGGAAATGGCAACCCACTCCAGTGTTCTTGCCTGGAGAATCCCAGGGACAGGGGAGCCTGGTGGGCTGCCATCTATGGGGTCGCACAAAGTCGGACATGACTGAAGTGACTTAGCAGCAGCAGCAGCAGTGAAAGATAGACTGAGTTTCTTAAAAATAAATTAAAAATCTATATCAAAATCCCTGGATTTTAAAGAGTTCTCAAAGGTAGAGACATTGCCCAGTTCCTAATACATGTTTTGTGCTTAGTAAGCATCTAAAACTCTGTTGAGTTAGGGAAGAGTGATTTGTCCATTTTATTTATATGCCATAATAAATGTATAGCATTAATACAGAGGAAAATGAGAAAGCAGCAAAGGACCTGGTTGACTATATACTGTTATGGCAAGACTTATTGATAAAAGTGCAATTACTATCTGAGAATTTAAAAACAAAACAAACAAACAAACACTTTGTAGCTACTATTGTGAATTGAGAACTGATTAAAAAAGAAAAATATATCTTTTTTAATTATAATTGTTTATAGTCATTCCATGGTGCTTGGGCTTCCCAGGTGGCACAGTGGTAAAGAATCTTCCTGCCAAAGCAAGAGGGGCAAGAGATGTGGGTTCGATCCTTATGCCAGGAAGATCCCCTGGAGGAAGAAGTGGCAACTCACTCCAGCATTCTTGCTTGGGAAATTCCATGGACAGAGGAGTCTGGCAGTTACAGTCCATGGGGTCCCAAAGAGCTGGACACAACCGAGCAGCTAACACTATTCCTTGGTGCAAAAAAAAAAAAAAAAAAAAAAAAATAATATATATATATATATATATATATATATATATATATATATATATATATATTAGAGCTCTGAATACTCAAAGTAAAAATGGAATTTTAAGTTTGTTCTTTATTGTCACCTGTTCTAGAAAAGAAAAGAAAAATAGTGATACTGAAAAAAACTGGTAGAAATTACACCTTGAATTGAATGAGAAAAAGTATAGAGCTTATATACTATAATGTGTCTGGCTCTGGAGAAATATTCAACATAAACATGTATTCAGCTTTAGTAAGAAAAAATAGAGTAATTTTTAAATGAATAAGTTAAAGTTTACTGGGGGAATATTTTTCCTCATATTTTTATAATAGTTTCTGAAAATTATACATTTTTTTAACTTTACAATATGTTATTGGTTTTGCCATATATCAACATGATCCACCACAGATATACACGTGTTGCCCATCCTGAACCCTCCTCCCTCCCCCCTCACTGTACCATTCTTCTGGGTCTTCCCAGTGCACCAGCCCCAAGCATCCAGTATCCTGCATTGAACCTGGACTGGCGACTCATTTCATACATGATATTATATGTTTCAATGTCATTCTCCCAAATCATCCCACCTTCTCCCTCTCCCACAGAGTCCAAAAGACTGTTCTCTGTTTCCTCTCTGAAGTTATAAATTTTTGAGGCAGATAATCAGATTTTGTGCTTTCTATGCAGCATTTTATGAATAATAATCACAATTTATGCTTTCTTTTTAAATATAGGAACAGTTTTAGTCAAATGTGATGAACAGTTCTGCCATTTTAAAGGAGATTGATGAGAATTTATTTAAAAAAATCATAACTAACTTGACTGCTACTTCTTTGTTCGCTTTCTATTATCCCTTTCTCATAAAAACTTGGCTATACTGAGTACACATTTATAACCTAAACAAAACAAAACAAAGTGTGCTGTGCTCATTTGCTTCAATCGTGTCTGACTCTTTGTGACTCCATGGACTGTAGCCCACCAGTCTCCTCTGTCCATGGGATTTTCCTGGCAAGAATACTGCAGTGGGTTGCCATTTCCCAACTCAGGGATGGAATGCATGTCTCTTGGGTCTCCTGCATTGCAGGCAGATTCTTAAGTGTAGCAAAATAAAATAAAACTGACTTCAAGGAATGATAAAATAAGAAATTTTGTGAGAAGCATAATGATCTTTCTTTAGAAACTTAGAAAAATATATTTCATTTGAAAAAAAAAAACAACCCTAAAACTAAAAATTATTTGAAAAACTTCTAGAAGAATACAAAACAAAGTTATATAAATATAGCAAGTATTAATGTATTAGGCTGAAAATTTTAAAAAAGCACAAATCTCAATAACTTCCACAAATGGCAGTTAATTTTTATCATTTAATTTTAAAAAATGGGTATAGGTATTTGACTGAGAAGCTAGCACACACACATAATAATTTAGAGAAAAGGCTTCCCTGGTGGCTCAGATGGTAAAGAATCTGCTTGCAATGCAGGAACCTGGATTTGATCCCTGGGTTGGGAAGTTTCCCTTGAGAAGGGATTGGCAACCCATTCCAGTATTCTTGCCTGGAGAATTCCATGGACATAGGAGCCTGGCGGGCTACAGTCCATGGAATTGTAAAGAGTGGGACATGACTGAGCGACTAACACACACATATAAGTATTTGCTGATGTAGGTTCCAATTCTCAATTGTACTAACAAAGACTCATGATTTTCATGTATTTCTGTATCTTCAGACTCCATATATTGACCTTTCTTCTTTATGTTTTTTATCTTATAAAGAGCTGGTGGACCTCTATGCATTATATCCAAGTTCAACATAAAGAAAGAGGAAGCCCCAGTGCCAGCTACATTTCTTTTAAAATGAAAGCCTCCAAGGCAGAATTCCACCTACATTTTATTTGATAATGGGGTATATAATCACTCCTAACTACCAGAAGAGGTAATAAATCTAGTACCTGGCAAAGAGACACAGATTCATTGTTTGAGTCCAACATGTTTTCAGCTGAAAAAAAATCAAGTTGAAAAATAAACTATTTACACTAATTATTACCCTGTAGGAATCTCACTCTGTAGGAAAAAATAAATTAAGAGGGTCATCTTCACTTCAAGAAAGAATGTGACATGACAAGAGTCATACAAAGAAGATATTGTCAGTTGACATTCCCTAGCTCTTCTCTTTTAATATGTAGACAAATATGTATAAGTATCTAGACAAAATTGAAGACCAAAATAATTGAGGAGACAAATGTTCTATGTTTAATATCCTAACAAAGAGCTGTCATATGTTCTGATCATTTGAAAAGGAATGTGAACTTCAACCTAATGACAGGTGTGACTCAACCTAATGACAGCTTGGCATAATTTTAAATTAGATAATTGGAAATGCTAAACTTATTACTATCTACACTTAACTACACAAGGATGTTTGCAGTTTTGCTTTCCACATATGTCCTAGAGAACAGGGTCAATCTGCCAATCTCCATTTGAATGTGTGAATGTGAGGCATGGTTGGTATTTAGAACAGGCACATCTGTTAGAAAGCATATGATCAAATTGTTAATGAAAATAAACATGAGGGCTTAGCATTGATTTTTTCCAATTTTTATTTTTGATAAATAATTGACATATATCCGGGGTTTAACATTAACTGAGTGCTCACTGTGAGCTATTCATAAGCCAGAACTTCTTAGGCTTTACCAAACAATCAAACTCACACACTACAAAAGGTCACACTTGCTTGGCAACAATTATACTTGGAGAACTGTAGGATAAAAACACAGCATGGCAGCATGACAGATTGAGATTTCTCTTATGTGGAAGGAGTGTTGAAAGGAGATGAGGGGCTAATCTGGATGCAAAGTCATAGCACAGGTGTGAGGACCTGCGATTCACACAAAGGGGTGCTTGAGCCAGCTGGACTTCGACTCCTCACGGCACACAAGAGCCATTATCTGTTATAACAGTTTCCTGGGCAGCCAGAGTTTCCTGCAAAAGACATGCCAAGTTATAAAAATTGTTGCTGTTCAGTCATTCAGTCGTGTCCAACTCTTTGCAACCCCATGGACTGCAGCACACCAGGCTTCCCTGTATTTCACCATCTCCTAGAACTTCTGAAATTCATGTTCATTGAATCAGTGATGCCATCCAATCATCTCATTCTCTGTCATCCTTTTCTCCTCCTGTCTTCAATCTTTCTCAAAATCATGAAGCTATGACCACTGGATATTTATAATACTTTCATATTCTCCCAGTCCAGAAGACTTTTACTATCAAGATATTTGTCTCATGAGCAATGTTTCTTAGCAATATTTAGTAAGCTTCCAACAGACTAGAACTATAAAGTAAACCCAAAGTGAATCATTTCACAATATATATAGTCAATATAGTGTTGGTTGCTCAGTCGTGTCCAACTCTTTGTGACCCCATGGTTTGTCCATGGAGTTTTCCAGGCAAAAATACTGGAGTGAGTATCCATTCCCTTCTCCAGTGGATCTTCTTGACCCAGGGATAGAGCCTGCATCTCCTGCATTGCAGACAGGTTCTTTACTATCTGAGCCACCAGGGAGACCCTTCATAATATGTATATGTATATCAAATCATCACACTGTACTCTTTAAATAGAGTATAGTTTTATTTATTTTCAATTATATTATCAATAAAGCTGGGGAAGAAAGAAAATAATCCAAGGTAAAATTTATCTGCAAAGAGAAAAGATTTTGTAATCCTACTGTCACATACAATTAACTTAATATTCACAACATGCATATGAGGTAGATTTGTAACTTGCATTATGAGGGGCTTGTTAAGGGTAAAACCAGAATTATACCAAACTTCTTGTCTCTAGGGGTGGAATCCTAAACCATAAAATTATGCATTCCCTAACTGTATGAAACAAAAAGATAATGTACTGACTGTAAGGTAAATTAAGCCAATTTCAAGGATGTTTTTTAATTCTTATGTATTTTTTTTTTTAATTTTTGATTTGGTCCAGCTTATCTATTGTTTTATTGCTTATTCTTTTGGTGTCATATGTAAAAATCCATTGTCTATGCCCAAAGTCAAAGATTTGCTTCTATTTTTTTTTTTTTACTATGCCATATTTCCCAACAAGGGATCTAACCCACAACCTCTGCACTGGCAGCCCAGTGTCTTAAATACTGGACTACATGGGAAGTCCTTCAAGGATGTTTCTTTAAAAGGCTGTAAAGAAACTTAATGACAGTAAAGCAGCTTATACTTTTAAATGTCAGATCTATTATTTTGGAATTATTTTAGCATTTTTTTAAGTTTATTTTATTTAACTTTAGAAAACCTAAATTAATTATTGATCAAAGAATTTTTTTAATGAACAATTATCTTATTTCCCAAAGCCCAGTTCAGAATAAGCAAATGTCCACTGAGAGACAATTTCTGTTTATGAGTATCTGTTCAATAGCGTTTTTGTTCTCTTACATATCCCACTCACAGAAACATTGACTTCAGTTCTAATGTGTAGAAATTAGCTTGGAACTGGGATTACTTTTTAAGTAATTCAAGCTAGTTTCCAAAAGTAAAGAGAACTTAGAAGAATGTCTATCATTCTGATTTTGAACCTGAAGCATAGCACTCACTGCAGAGAGGTCTCTTGTTCCCCACTCTTGCCTCTTTATCAAGACATTTTCTGTTCCTGTACTCATTTGCCCCCAGTGGCAAAATGTAAAATATTTGGCAGCTGGTATAACTCAGGCAGCAGCTAGTTGAAACAGAAGTTGGCCATAGTGTTGGAGAAGATTCAAAGGTGAAGGTACATAAAAGTTCTCTAATGCGTTTGATCTCCTAAACAACACTCATTAGGTCCATAAGCTGTGTATGACTCTTCAGTTAACATGAAGGAGATGCAGATGACTATTTAGCCATATTAATTGTTGCACACATGGCTGAATACCAGTGCTGCATTTTCTTCCTCCTTTGACTTGCAGTGGGTATAAGACTTGTAGAGATAAGGAGTATGCATTAGGTGACATTAGTTTCAGTTTAGGGAGGATTAATTATACTTCTGTGATTCTCACAGAATTAAGATCTGAGAATTTGGATCCTTGAAACTACTTCAACAATTTCTACATCATTTTGTCTTGACATATGCATCAGCAACTCCCTTTTATTACCTATTTTCTCACTTGCAAAATAATAGCTTTGGTCTAGAGTAAAGAATCTCAAACTGGCTGTGAAATAAGAGTTCTTAAGAAGTTGAAAATTATGCATGTCAGGGTTTCAAACAAGGCATGTGTGCTAACTCACTTCAGTTTTGTTCAGCTCTTTGCGACCCCATGGACTGTAGCACACCAGGCTCATGTGGCCATTGGATTTTCAAGGCAAGAACACTGGAGTGGGTTGCCATGCTCTCCTCCAGGGGATCCTACCTACCCAGGGATCAAACCCATGTCTCTTATGTCTCCTACATTGGCAGGTGGGTTCTTTACCCACTAGGCAAACAATGCATACTCTATTAGATTTTCCATAGATTTTTCTGGGAATATGCATTTTAACAACCCCCCAGAGATTCTATAACCATTTCAATCTTAGTTTGGAAACTCTTGTATACAATCAATGATTGACAATTTTTTGTTTGTATCAAGAAGTTTCCTGACACTATTTAAAGAAGCAGTGTGCTAACTGATATTTTGGTCCTGTTAAGTCTATTTTATGATTCTTTGATATGTCACTATTAAGATACTGTTCCTTCTTTGTCAGGTTTTATTGTACATCAATCTGGGATATCCCTGGAACAGGGGCACCTACCCAGCACTGTCTTTCTGAGGGCATCCTTTACTTCCTTGTTCCTCAGGCAGTAAATGGCTGGATTGAGAAATGGTACAATGACAGTATAGAGCACAGAGATGACCTTGTTGTAGTTGAAAGTGTACATGGCCTGGGGCCGTGCATAGGTAAAGAGAGTGGAGGAGTAGTAGATAACAACCACTGCCAGGTGAGAGGCACACGTGGAAAAGGCTTTGTGACGTCCTTGGGCAGTAGGAATCCTCAGAACAGTGGCAATTATGGCAGCATATGATGAAACCACAGCCATTAGAGGGAACAGAATCATCACCAGGGCCAAGAGGACGTCTACTAGTTCTGCTTGTTCCTTGTTAGAGCAGGTGAGGTTAAGTAGTGGAGAGATATCACAGAAAAAGTGGTTGATGATATTGGATCCACAGTATGACAATCTGGAAATGAACAGAAGCTTCATCATGGAGCTGAAGAAGCCACTACCCCAAGAGGAAGCAGCAAGGCGAGTGGCCATACTGAAGGGCATGAGACTAGGATAACGGAGAGGTTCACAGATGGCCAGGTAGCGGTCATAGGCCATGACTGCCAACAGGACACATTCGGTGCAAGCTAAGGCAATGAAGAAATAGAGTTGGGTCATACAACCTACATAGGAGACTCTGTGCTCCTGGGTAAGAAATGCCCCCAAGAGTCGGGGAACAGTGACATTGATATACCATAGCTCCAGGAAGGAGAGATGGCCAAGGAAAAAGAACATTGGGCGATGAAGGCTTGGAGTGAGCCAGATGGTGGAAACAATGAGTGCATTCTCCAACAATGTCAACAAAAAAATTACAAGGAAGAGTGCAAAGAGGAGCAGCTGAAGGGGTGGGGAGGTAGGGAAGTCCACCAAAACAAACTCTACTATGTGGTCTCCACTCAAATTTCTCATGATCTCTGTCCACTTGATTGCCTGAAAAAGTAACAGGAAGAGCAAGATGTTGAAAGACAAATAGATCAAACTGCTGACATCCCCAGATTACAACCTTCTGAAGATATTCAACAGTATATTATCAATTATTGCTACATCATTTTGTTCCATCCCTTTCCTGTATCACCTCCCATCTCCAGGGAAAAACTCTTAGAATTGAGGATTGTACTCAATAACTTAGCAATTATAACAACACTGGGTATTTGATAAATGTTTGCTGAGTTGTTTCAAAACAAGTCTTAGCATTTCAGTATTTATTTTCTTATTTATGATATGTTCTTTTTTTACTTTCCACAAACTCCTAACCCTCATAGAATCTTTACTCAATACTTGTTTATGGAATGGATAAAAGAAAGAATGATATAAAGATGGAGCTTGAGGGCTTATCGCTCAAGGGAAATTGAACTAAGAAGAAGTAGCTCATGGACATTACTTGAGCTATAGTTCAAGGCAGTATTGGAGAAGGGTGGTTGATTTGGGAACTGTTTTTTCACAGTTGGAGAAATAATTCAATATAAAAGAGAAAATGGAATTCTGTACCAGAAAAAGGAGTAATTTTTTTCATTCATTTTGTAGGTTTTTTTAGGTACAATTTCTGTGCTAGAATTATATAGTCTCATTCCCAGGTGATGGGTTGAAAATAGACCACAAAAAGCTATCCATGTCCTAATTCCTGGAACCTGTAAATGTGACATCTATGACAAAGTCTTTGCAGATGTGGTTAAATTAAAGATATTAACATAGGAGATTATCCTGGATAATTTAAATGCAATTTCAAGGGTCCTTATAACAGAGAAGAAGAGGGAAATTTGAAATAGATGCACAATGGAGAAGGCAATATGAAGATGGAAAATAGAGAGTTTTGAAGATTCCAACCTTGACAACTGCAGTGATGTGGCCACGAGACAAAGAATGTCAGCAGTACCAGAGACAAAGGAAGTAAAGAATAGACTTTTTGCTAGTGTCTTGTGGGAAGTATGTCCCTGTCAATACCTTGAATTTGGCCATGTGGTATTGATTTCAGAATTCTCGCCTCCAGAACTGTAAGAGCATAAATTTCTACTGTTTTAAGCCAGCTAATTTGTGGAAATTTGTACTACAGTCACAGAAAACAGATACTGCTCATAAGTCATGAAAGTGAAAAAGGCATTCCTACGCCTCCTAGTCATCCATCTGAGCTTTTGCAATCTCCTATCAATATTGCCGGTGACCTGGCATTCGGGATTGGATCACATGTTAGATATCATCAAGCATTTTCATTTTTGATGTAACTTAAGCACTTGTAAAGGCAAAGGAGAAAAGGAATGATATAGCCCATTGGAATGCAGAGTTCCAAAGAGTAGCAAGGAGATATAACAAAGCCTTCCTAAGTGATCAATGTGAAGAAATAGAAGAAAATGATACAATGTGAGAGAGTAGAGATCCCTTCAAGAAAATTAGAGATACCAAGGGAACATTTTATATAAAGATGGGAACAATAAAGAACAGAAAAGGTATGGACCTAACAGAGGCAGAAGATATTAAGAAGAGGTGGCAGGAATACACAAAAGAACTATACAAAAAAGATCATCATGATCCAGATAACCATGATGGTGTAATCACTCACCTAGAGGCAGACATCCTGTGAGTGTCTGGAGTGTTAAGTCAAGTGGGCCTTTTGAAGCTTCACTACAAACAAAGCTAGTGGAGGTGATGGAATTTCAGCTGAGCTATTTCAAATCCTAAAAGATGATTCTGTGAAAGTGCTGCACTCAATATTCCAGAAAATTTGGAAAAAACAGCAATGGCCACAGGAGTCGAAAAGGTCAGTTTTCATACCAATTCAAAAGAAAGGCAATGCCAAAAAATGTTCAAATTATCACACAATTGCACTAATCTCACATGCTAGCAAAGTAATGTTCAACATTCTCCAAGCAAGCCTTCAATAGTACATGCACTGAGAACTTCCAGGTGTTTAAACTGTATTTAGAAAAGGCAGAGGAACCAGAGAGTAAATTGCCAACATCCATTGGATCATAGAAAAACAAGAGTTCCAGAAAAACATCTACTTCTGCCTTATTGGTTATCCCAAAATCTTTGACTGTGTGGATCACAACAAACTGGAAAATTCATGAAGAGATCAGAATACCAGACCACCTTACCTGCCTCCTGAGAAATCTGTATGTAGGTCAACAAACAACGATTAGAACTGGACATGGAACAACAGACTGGTTCCAAGTTGGGAAAGGAGTACTTCAAGGTTGAATATTGTCACCTTGCTTATTTTACTTATATGCAAAGTAAATCATATGAAATGTCAGGCTGGGTGAAGTATAAGCTGAAATCAAGATTGCCAAAAGAGCTATCAATAACTTCAGATATGCAGATAATGCCACCCTTATGGCAGAAAGTGAAGAACTATAGAGCCTCTTGATAAAAGTGAAAGAGAAGAGTGAAAAAGTTGGCTTAAAATTCAACATTTAGAAAACTAATATCATGGCATCCAGTCCCATCACTTCATGGCAAATAGATGGGGAAATAGTGGAAACAGTGACAGACTTTATTTTTCTGGGCTCCAAAATCACTGCAGATGGTGACTGCAACCATGAAATTAAAAGATGCTTACTCCATGGAAGGAAAGTTATGACCAACTTAGCATATTAAAAAGCAGAGACATTACTTTGCCAACAAAGTTCCATCTAGTCAAGGCTATGGTTTTTCCAGTAGTCTTGTATAGATGTGAGAGTTGGACTGTAAAGAAAGCTGAGTGCAGAAGAATAGGTGCTTTTGAACTGTGGTGTTGGAGAAGACTCTTGAGAGTCCCTTGGACTGCAAGGAGATCCAACCAGTCCATCTTAAAGGAAATCAGTCCTGAATATTCATTGGAAGGACTGATGCAGAAGCTGAAACTCCAATACTTTGACCATCTGATGTGAAGAACTGACTCATTGGAAAAGACCCTGATGCTGGGAAAGATTGAAGGTGGCAGGAGAAGTGGACGACAGAGTATGAGATGGTTGGATGGCATTCCTGACTCAGTGGACATGAGTTTGAGTAACTCTGGGAATTGGTAATGGACAGGGAGGCCTGGCATGCTGCAGTCAAAGAGGTCTCAAAGAGTTAGACACGACTGAGTGACTGAAGTGAACCAAAAATATTTTTAAATTAAAGACTTTTGATTTCTCTATCTACTTACATTTTTTTAGTTTGTTGTTTCCTGTACCCTTGAAACTGTAAAAAGATTTTCTTCTGTATCTTGTTATATAATTTCACAAATCAATAAAAATATGTTTTTAAAGTAATACTTAAAAATATATTGGAATATTAATAATAATTTAAATTGTAATTTTTTTCAGTTGTGGTATGCATTCATGAAGAGTACTTATTACCATAATGAGAAAGATTTCAGCATCAAATCCCATCTTACTTTTCATTTTGGAGATATAAACACTGAAAAAATTAATTTACACAATTAAATGGCATTCATATGCCATAGCTCAGGGAATGAAATTTGTTTCATTATAGTAAATACATTAAATTATTTGAAATTTCTATGTTGATCCATTATCAAAATATTTTTTATTAACCTATTAGTTGACAACTCATTTAGCTTCTATTTCAATTGTGTTGAAAGGAACATAATGGAAACCATGACTTGCAAAAGGATGAGCTATCCATTCATTCACGTTCTCATCACTGACATTGGCACTGATAGACTTTCATTCTGGGGCACTTCCACTCAGGAAGATTCAGTTATTCAAAGAAAGATAAGGTTTTGAAAGGAAAGCAGGAAAGGGGCAGACATACTTTCTCAAGCAAATACATTTTAAGCAGAGCTGACTGTGGAATTGAAAATCAGGGAATGATTCCCTTGGAACAATTCACTTCTGGATCTTGGAATATTTTTTGCATCTTCTAGTGTACGATGACCCAGGTTTGGAAAATTGATCTAATGTGTTAGAAACTTTTGATTCAGGGGGTAAAGAATCTGCCTGCAGTGCAGAAGACACAGGAGACATGGGTTTTATCCCTGGGTCAGGAAGATCCCTTGGAGGAGAAATGGCAACCTACTCCAGTATTCTTGCCTGGGAAATCCCAGTGGTGGAGGAGCCTGGTGGGCTACAGTCCAGAGGGTTGCAAAGAGGAGGATATGACTGAGCCACAAAGCACACACATAATTTTCCAAGAGACTCTGGAGAAGTGGTAAATTTGGGAGCTGGATAAGAAGGCAGTGCAACATGCCTTGGGGCTAGATGATGACCCAATATGGGAAAAATTCAAAAATGGTGACTGGAAACACCCAAGAGCCATGGTAAGGGAATTCAGATACTAAAGTAGACTGAGTAATGACAAAGTCTGAGTGTGGACCTGTCTTCACACCTCTATTCTCAGTAGCTAGAGAAGTGCCTAGGACATAGTTGTTGTTCAGTCGCTCAGTAGTGTCCAGCTCTTTGAGACCCCATGGACAGCAACACAGCAGGCTTCACTGTCCTTCACCATCTCCCGGAACTTACTCCAACTCATGTCCATTGAGTTGGTGATGCCATCCAACCATCTCATCCTCTGTCATCCCCTTCTCTTCATGCCTTAAATATTTCCCAGCATCAGAGTCTTTTCTAATGAGTTGGCTCTTCACATCAGGTGGCCAAATTATTGGAAATTCAGTTTCAGCATCAATCTTTCCTTTAGTATTGATTGTTTTGATCTCTTTGCCATCTAAGGGATTCTCAAGAGTCTTCTCCAACACCACAGTTCAAAAGCATCAATAGACACTCAAAAATATTAGTGGAATGAGTTTGTCTTATTTGTGTAATCTTGAATAAGATTTGTATCTCAATAATACAAGATTTGTATCTTTATTTATTTTTTTCTTCTGAAGCCTATCTTGTTCTGCAGACCACAGGGGCTTAACTAGTCTGCAGGTTCAAATGCAAACCTGAATTAGGGTCCCTTGTGCCCAGAGGTGCCCATGACCCTGACTCCTGTCCACTCCTTGGTATTACTTTACATCATAATCTTCATAGCGTTCTAGCTCAGTTACTGAAAATTGAATACTATTTGCTACTCTGACTGCACTGCTATTGCCAAGAATTTTCTTCTCTAGACATTGCAACTCTGGCCACTAATCCCTGCCAGATACTGTCTCTCCCTATTTTCTACACCCTGTTCCAATCTACCTTCCCTACCCACAGTATTCAGATCCCCCAGGTAACTATGGCTATATCAGTGTAATACATGCTCTTAACTCCTGTGTTATTTGCCCACCTCCCCCACCATTTTTCTATGTACTCTAACTTCTGGGCAATGTGTTTTCTCCCTTGTCATTCTTGGAGAAACACTTTATTGACACTTCAGGATTTTTATGGCATCAGGGTAGCATTCTACCACCATGACAGCACAGGGCAGATGAACCTGAAGCTTCAGCAAACACACAGAGGTAAGCTGTTTAAACACACTTCTCATTTGACAGCTGAGGTTCCAAAAAATAATTAGTGAGGAAGATCTCTAAGATTTTTTTCATTGAACTTCCCATTAGGACCAAGAGCAGCTCTTTATCTGTAGGTCCTCTCAGGACTAAATTATATGAATCAGATCAGATCAGATCAGTCACTCAGTCGTGTCCAACTCTTTGTGACCCCATGTGTCTCAGCACGCCAGGCTTCCCTGTCCATCACCAACTCCCAGAGTTCACTCAGACTCATGTCCATTGAGTCGGTGATGCCATCCAGCCATCTCATCCTCTGTCGTCCCCTTCTCCTCTTGCCCTCAATCCCTCCCAGCATCAGAGTCTTCTCCAATGAGTCAACTCTTCGCATGAGGTGGCCAAAGTACTGGAGTTTCAGCTTTAGCATCATTCCTTCCAAAGAAATCCCAGGGCTGATGTCCTTGAGAATGGACTGGTTGGATCTCCTTGCAGTCCAAGGGACTCTCAAGAGTCTTCTCCAACACCACAGTTCAAAAGCATCAATTCTTCAGCACTCAGCTGGTATCATACAATTCATCTTTTGCTTATTGTCAAATGCTCCCTTTCCTGGTTACCTTCTCTTCCACATCTATCAACCACTAGTCTTATTTAGTCTTCTAATCACATCAAAGTTCTTTAAGAGACCACTCTGTTTTCTACTTCTGGTCCTTTGCACATGATAAACATTATAAATATCAATTCTTCTGTGACGACTTTGTCCAGTAGACCACTCACATCTGTTGCTGTCACTATGATGTTACTAACAGACCTATGGAACATATATGTAGTTTCCTGGATTTTTCCTCCTCGAGAACAGGAAAAACTCACTTCTTTAGCCTCACTAAATGCTTTACATGTCATATGTAATCAATAATTTATAATTTGGGAAAATTAAAGTTCTTCTATTTCAGAAGTAGGAGGCTTAACCTGTGTTTTAAATTTATCACATAGGGATGCTGCTACTGCTGGTGATAGTATCTGTCATTCCTAAATCATGGGCTTATATGACAATTAAAGAGACAATTTAGGTGAGAATGATTTGGCCAGAGTGTCAGATGTCCTCAGTATTTTAAAACAACTAGTGATTTTATAGGTTTGTAGATCTGAAATCCACAGTTTTCCTCAGCTGCGTGGGGTGACTTGGATCACCTCAAATGTCTATTTATGCCAGCATAATTTATTTGATTTCTGTATGACTTTTACTTCATGCTGCTACTGCTGCTAAGTCGCTTCAGTCGTGTCTGACTCTGTGCAACCCTATAGACGCAGCCCACCAGGCTCCCACGTCCCTGGGATTCTCTAGACAAGAACACTGGAGTGGGTTGCCATTTCCTTCTCCAATGCATAAAAGTGAAAAGTGAAAGTGAAGTCGCTCAGTCGTGTCTGACTCTTGGCGACCCCATGGACTGCAGCCTATCAGACTCCTCTGTCCATGGGATTTTCCAGGCAAGAGTACTGGAGTGGGGCGCCATTGCCTTCTCTGGACTTCTACTTCATAGATCTTACATAAATGAAGCTGAACAATAAATTGCCTGACTCCTAATGGTGTTCTTCAGGAAGCTACATATACGTTTGTCCAGAGACAAACTGGGCAGAGACCTATACACAGGTATATCTCATTTTCAGAGTAAATTAAGTCTATTTTGTTCTCTTTGATGTCTTCCTATAATCATCACAAACTGAATACTCATAACTCAGTTAGCAAAGAACTTGGTGAGTCAATAATTGAGAGTCCTAATTCCTATCTGGAATCACTATCATGACTATCATAGTCTGTGTCCATATGGCATTTAGAGAAGACATAAAAATAAAATTGATTACTGTGTTCAAGGTACTTGGTACTTTTTATATGCTGGCTTAATCCTCATAAGACCCCAGTGAGTTTAAGCACTTTGTTCTCTATAAATGGCAGAAAGATGAGTGACTTTTTTTTTCAAGATCATATATCTAAAAAAACGTGAAGCTTGGGTAAAGTCAGATGATCTGTTCATGGATATTTGGGAACAAAATTGTTATCCTATACACCTTCCATTGAAACTGATAGATGTTCATAAGTACAGTATACAGCCAGATAAACTCACTCATTTGGGTTGAAACAAAATGTGCTTTGCTTTGCCATGTTATGTTGCATTGTGTTTGAGCTCACCTGCGAATTACAGTAAAATTCAACCATTAGTTCTTTAAAATCTTATTTAAATTTGGGATATATAGATATGGACTGAAAGTAGTAGATATGGCTTTGGACCTGGTCTTAGGGCTTTCCTTGTGGCTCAGCTGCTAAAGAATCCACCTGCAATGTGGGAGATCTGGGTTTGATCCCTGGGTTGGGAAGATCCCCTGGAGAAGGTAAAGGGTACACACTCCAGTATTCTGGCCTGGAGAATCCCATGGACTGTATAGTCCATGGGGTCGCAAAGAGTCGGACATGACTGAGCAACTTTCACTTCACTTTCACTAGGGCAAGGAGTGCTACTTTCTGAATATATACAAAATTGGTGTCTGACTCTCCTACTATCAACTTCTGCTCTCTGGATCCCCTTTTCCATATACAATTTCATATTTTTTCTATCACATTCAAGATCTCTGACACTTCTCCACTATGCAGGTTAAGAACAGTCTTACATCTGTAAACATTTCAAATGGATATTTCTCAGGCACCAAATCCTTAATAATAAATATTCAGAGATGAGTAAAAGAACAGGGTACTAGGCATGAGCTGCTTGGACAACTAAGCTTTTTAAGATTTTTAAGCCAATTGAGCATCTGAAGAAACCAAGAGTTTTCTCTGGATTACTAGGAATCAGAAAACCAAAGGGAACTGAGGAAGGAAGGAATGATCTGAGGGTATCTAGCCTGAATAAGGAGAAGGTAATGGCACCCCACTCCAGTACTCTTGCCTGGAAAATCCCATGGACGGAGAAGCCTGGTAGGCTCTAGTCCATGGGGTCACTAAGAGTTGGACACAACTGAAGTGACTTAGTAACAGCAGCCTGAGTAAAGATAACATCTTCATAGAGTTTCATCTTTTTTTTCTTTCGATTGCTAGTCCTCTCCATTCACTCAAATACCCATCTTGGGGTGTTTATCAATAAGTTAGTTACCTTTCTCTGTCAAGCAGGGGTGGGCAGCCCCAGCCACTCTTCAATAAAGTTGATGTTTCATGCTGGTCTCTGAGTAATGTGTGGCATGACAAGAAAGAGGTTTGGCAGATGGCTTAAGATGGCATACTTCTTAAGTAAGCAGGAGCAGCAGTAGATAGCCCTTATAATCACATCTTTAGAATAAGGTCCCTTAGGATATATCACCATGGTGATTTACCTCTCCCTAAGAAGACTATGTCCAAGTCACCTCAGGGACCATTTGTTCAAGGAAATCCATGATACAATGAAAGAACACAATCTGAAGGGACATAGCTCTGGAGGAATGCAGGATAAAGTCCTTGAGCTCATTGCCAGAGTGTCATCTGTGCTGTGCTTCTACAAATTCTATTTTCAGAGGTGCTAAAGAGGTTATTTGTCTGCATACTAGACAGATAAAAAGCTAACTGAAATCTAAAATTCTGTTGAGGAAATTACAAAGTAAAGTAAGAGAGTTAAGGACTAACTCTGGCAATCTCTCTAACCTATTAAATGTTGAGAAAATATTATTTGTCAAACTCTGTCCACTTTTGCATTTATATAACTTGTTTGTATGTGTGAAGGAGAGATTCTTTATCTCCCATGCTTAAGTCTACAGGCTCCAAGGAGGAAAGCATTCTTTCTTCTTTGCCCCCTTTCATACCTTTTTTTGAATAGAACTGGTCTTGGAGAGCACATAGGAAGACCTCAGGGTAATTGGATGAAGGTATGCAGAGGAGTAATTTCAGATTTATGATTCCTGGTACAAACCTGAATCTGTTGAAAATACATGTTTTTTCCTTCTGTCATAAATCTGGGTGTCTTGACTGCCATTCATGTCCTGTCAGTCCCTTTGGTTCCCAGTCTATTAGAACTGTCCCAAATGGGGTAGATTATTTCCTATGATTTCAATTCAGTTCAATCACTCAGTCATGTCTCTTTGTGACCCCATGAATTGCAGCATGTCAGGCCTCTCTGTCCATCACCAGCTCTTGGAGCCCACCCAAACTCATGTCCACTGAGTCGGTGATGCCATCCAACCATCTCATCTTCTGCCGTCCCCTTTTTCTCCTGCCCTCAATCTTTCCCAGTGTCAGGGTCTTTCCAAATGAGTCAGCTCTTCAAATCAGGTGACCAAAGGTATGTGTTAATCTCTTTATCACTGGAAATGTTCAAAGAGAGGCCAAAAGCATCCTGTTTATAATGCAATATTGGGGAGTGAACCCACCTAATATAAGTAATTTTTACTCGTCTCTGTAATGAAGTTTGTTGTTATTGCAAAATGGTTTAGTCACTAAGTCATGTATGACTCTTGCGACCCCATGGACTGTAGCCTGCCAGGCTCTTCTGTCCATGGGATTTTCCTTGCAAGGATACTAGAGTGGGTTACCATTTTCTTCTCCAGGGGATCTTCCCAACCCAGGGATTAAACCTGAGTTTCCTGCATTGCAGGCACATTTTTTACTGATTGAGCTATGAGGGAAGCAAAACAATAGGGCTTTAAACATAGTCTTTAAAATGCATTAGATGACGCTATAAGGTGTATTTCTGAGATTTAGTTGAAGGAGTGAGAAGATGCTAACTCTTAGAAAACACAAAAGAAGAAACAACATAAGAAAATCAGTGATGTGTTCAGTCTTAACACACTAAGCGCAAAAAAAAGAGGCAGGTATATATAGCAGTAAGTTAGAAATGTTGGCCTGGGTTTTGCCAATCTTTATAAATTTTTTTTTTTACCTTTTTTTATTTTATTTTATTTTACAATATTGCATTGGTTTTGCCATATATCAAAATGAATTTGCCAAAGGTATACATGTGGTATACAAGGTATTCCCCATCCTGAACCCTCCTCCTTCCTCCCTCTCCATACCATCCCTCTGGGTTGTCCCAGTGCACCAGTCCCAAGCATCCAGTATCATGCATCGAACCTGGACTGGCAACTCATTTCATATATGATATTACACTTATTTCAATGTCATTCTCCCAAATCATCCCACCCTCTCCCTCTCCCACAGAGTCCAAAATACTGTTCTATATATCAATGTCTCTTTTGCTGTCTCGTATACAGGGTTACTGTTACCATCTTTCTAAATTCCATATATATGTGTTAGTATACTGTATTGGTGTTTTTCTTTCTGGCTTACTTCACTCTGTATAATAGGCTCCAGTTTCATCCACCTCATTAGAACTGATTCAAATGTATTCTTTTTAATGGCTGAGTAATACTCCATTGTGTATATGTACCAAAGCTTTCTTATCCATTCATCTGCTGATGGACATCTAGGTTGCTTCCATGTCCTGGCTATTGTAAACAGTGCTGCAATGAACATTGGGGTACGCGTGTCTCTTTCAATTCTGGTTTCCTCAGTGTGTATGCCCAGCAGTGGGATTGCTGGATCATAAAGCAGTTCTATTTCCAGTTTTTTAAGGAATCTCCACACTGTTCTCCATAGTGGCTGTACTAGTTTGCATTCTCACCAACAGTGTAAGAGGGTTCCCTTTTCTCCACACTCTCTCCAGCATTTATTGCTTGTAGACTTTTGGATTGCAGCCCTTATGACTGGCATGAAATGGTACCTCATAGTGGTTTTGATTTGCATTTCTCTGATAATGAGTGATGTTGAGCATCTTTTCATGTGTTTGTTAGCCATCCATATGTCTTCTTTGGAGAAATATCTATTTAGTTCTTTGGCCCATTTTTTGATTGGGTCATTTTTTTCTGGAATTGAGCTGTAGGAGTTGCTTGTATATTTTTGAGATTAGTTTTTTGTCTGTTGTTTCATTTGCTATTATTTTCTCCCATTCTGAAGGCTGTCTTTTCACCTTGCTTAGAGTTTCCTTTGTTGTGCAGAAGCTTTTAATTTTAATTAGGTCCCATTTGTTTATTTTTGCTTTTATTTCCAATATTCTGGGAGGTGGGTCCTGCTGTGATGTATGTTGAAGAGTGTTTTGCCTATGTTCTCCTCTAGGAGTTTTATATTTTCTGATCTTACGTTTAGATCTTTAATCCATTTTGAGTTTGTTTTTGTGTATGGTGTTAGAAAGTGCTCTCGTTTCATTCTTTTACAAGTGGTTGACCAGTTTTCCCAGCACCACTTGTTAAAAAGATTGTCTTTTCTCCATTGTATATTCTTGCCTCCTTTGTCAAAGATAAGGTGTCCATATGTGCATGGATTTATTTCTGGGCTTTCTATTTTGTTCCATTGATCTATATTTCTGTCTTTGTGCCAGTACCATACTATCTTTTAAGTATTAATAAATAGTAAATATAACAGGAGTAAATTTGACAGATTTAATGAGAAAACCAGATATTATAAAAAGACAGAAAGATGAACAAGAGCTTGAAAATGGCTCTTGGTAGACCAAAGAAGTGAAAAGGCCAAAAGTTGGCTAAGAAAAGAATCATGAGAGCAGTTTTATTGAGGGGAAGGGGTATATAGCTTCAGAAAGAAGAGGGAGATGAGAAAAAGGAGAAAGTACCTTAGTAATCAAGTGAAGCAGAAAGGAGTGCTTTTATACTTTTTCCAATGGATGCTGGAAAAATATATACAATTGTCATTCACTGGACACTTTGCTTAAGTTTTAAGAAAAATCTCATTTAATTATCTTCACACAATGTAGCTACAGTCTCAATTACCAAGTCCCTTAAAGTGGTTGAAATGAGACAGAATTTATTTCTCTCTTATATAAGTTAACCAGTGACAATCAGTTCACAGTAGGCAGGGCTGACACTGCAGCTTAGCATCACAAAGTTGTACAAGCCACAGAATGGTTCTGCCATTCTCAAGACAAGGCTTCTATTTCAGAGTTCAAAGTATTGGTTTTCCATTCCTAGCCACCAGGAAAGCAGAAAGCGAGATGCTGCTCTTAAGGGAGACATGTAGACATTGCACCCATTATTTCTTCTTACATGTGATTGGAAAAACTTAATTGTTTAGCTAATCCTGGATGCAAAGGACACTAAGAAATATAGTAACACTTATAATTAGCCACCTGGTAACCCAGGTGCATGTAAATTTGGGGACTCATTGTTCAGTTCTTTTGTTGTGCTTGTCACCTGTGCCAACAGCATGCTGCAGTTGCATAATGAGAACTGTTATCTGGTAAAACAAACCATGCTAAATTGTTGTTCAAGAATATCTTGGCCACTTGTAAATCCATATAAATTTTACTAAACTTCATCATTTTAAGATACAAGAAAGGAAAATATTAGAATTTCCATTGGGATTTTCTTGAAACAGATTTGTATGGAAAGAATGGACATTTATACAACATTGAGTCTTCTAACCCATGAAATTATATATCTCATGATTTACATATTTTTTGAAAAATATTTTAGTAATTCTTTACAAATTTCTCTGTAGAGGCTTTGCCTGTCTTTTATTAATTTTAATCCAAGGGGTTTAGTAGTTTTAAAACTTTTACATATAATATACATTTTTATATTACATTATAATTGTTAATTTAATTAACAAAGCAAAAAGAATACACAGCTGTGAATGTGACTAGTGATAGAAGCAAGGTACAATGCTGTAAAGAGCAATATTGCATCAGATCAGATCAGATCAGTTGCTCAGTCGTGTCCGACTATTCACGACCCCATGAATCGCAGCATGCCAGGCCTCCCTGTCGATCACCAACTCCGGGAGGTCACTCAGACTCACGTCCATCGAGTCAATGATGCCATCCAGCCATCTCATTCTCTGTCGTCCCCTTCTCCTCCTGCCCCCAATCTCTCCCAGCATCAGAGTCTTCTCCAATGATTCTTATGAGGTGGCCAAAATACTGGAGTTTCAGCTTTAGCATCATTCCTTCCAAAGAAATCCCAGGGCTGATCTCCTTCAGAATGGACTGGTTGGATCTACTTGCAGTCCAAGGGACTCTCAAGAGTCTTCTCCAACACCACACTTCAAAAGCAGCCTTCTTCACAGTCCAGCTGTCACATCCATACATAACCACAGGAAAAACAATAGCCTTGACTAGGGGAACCTTTGTGGCAAAGTAATGTCTCTGCTTTTGAATATGCTATCTAGGTTGGTCATAACTTTCCTTCCAAGGAGTAAGCGTCTTTTAATTTCATGGCTGCAATCACCATCTGCAGTGATTTTGGAGCCCAGAATAATAAAGTCTGACACTATTTCTACTGTTTCCCCATCTATTTCCCATGTAGTGATGGGACCAGATGCCATGATCTTCGTTTTCTGAATGTTGAGCTTTAAGCCAACCTTTTCACTCTCCACTTTCACTTTCATCCAGAGGCTTTTGAGTTCCTCTGCACTTTCTGCCATAAGCGTGGTGTCATCTGCGTATCTGAGGTTATTGATATTTCTCCCAGCAATCTTGATTCCAACTTGTGTTTCCTCCAGTCCAGCATTTCTCATGATGTACTCTGCATATAAGTTAAGTAAACAGGGTGACAATATACAGCCTTGACATACTCCTTTTCCAATTTGGAACCAGTCTGTTGTTCCATGTCCAGTTATAACTGTTGCTTCCTGACCTGCATACAAATTTCTTAAGAGGCAGATCAGGTGGTCTGGTATTCCCATCTCTTTCAGAATTTTCCACAATTTATTGTGATCTACACAGTCAAAGGCTTTGGCATAGTCAATAAAGCAGAAATAGATGCTTTTCTGGAACTCTCTTGCTTTTTCCATGATCCAGCGAGTTGCATAGGAACCTGGAATGTCAGGTCCATCAGATCAGATCAGATCAGTCGCTTAGTCGTGTCCGACTCTTTGCGACCCCATGAACTGCAGCACGCCAGGCCTCCCTATCCATCACCAGCTCTCGGAGGTCACTCAGACTCACATTCATCGAGTCAGTGATGCCATCCAGCCATCTCATCCTCTGTCGTCCCCTTCTCGTCCTGCCCTCAATCCCTCCCAGCATCAGAGTCTTCTCCAATGAGTCAACTCTTCGCATGAGGTGGCCAAAATACTGGAGTTTCAGCTTTAGCATCATTCCTTCCAAAGAAATCCCAGGGCTGATCTCCTTCAGAATGGACCGGTTGGATCTCCTTGCAGTCCAAGGGACTCTCAAGAGTCCATGAATCAAGTCAGGTCCATGAATCAAGGCAAATTGGAAGTGGTCAAACAAGAGATGACAAGAGTGAATGTCGACATTCTAGGAATCAGTGAACTGAAATGGACTGAAATGGGTGAATTTAACTCAGATGAACAATATATCTACTACTGCAAGCAGGAATCGCTCAGAAGAAATGGAGTGGCCATGATGGTCAACAAAAGAGTCTGAAATGCAGTACTCGGATGCAATCTCAAAAATGACAGAATGATTTCTGTTTGTTTCCAAGGCAAACCATTCAATATCACAGTAATCCAAAGCTATGCCCCAACCAGTAATGCTGAAGAAGCTGAAGTTGAATGGTTCTATGAAGACCTTTAAGACCTTTTAGAACTAACATCCTAAAAAGATGTCCTTTTCATTATAGGGGACAGGAATGCAAAAGTAGAAAGTCAAGAAACCTGGAGTAACAGGAAAATTTGGCCTTGGAATATGGAATGAAGCAGGGCAAAGACTAATCGACTTTTGCCAAGAAAATGCACTGGTCATAACAAACACCCTCTTCCAACAACACAAGAGAAGATTCTATACATGGACATCACCAGATGGCCAACACCGAAATCAGATTGATTATATTCTTTGCAGCCAAATATGGAGCTCTATACAGTCAACGAAAACAAGACCAGGTGCTGACTGAGGCTCAGACCATGAACTCCTTATTGTCAAATTCAGACTGAAATTGAAGAAAGTAGGGAAATCCACTAGACCATTCAGGTGTGACCTAAATCAAACCCCTTATGATTATACAGTGGAAGTGAGAAATAGATTTAAGGGCCTAGATCTGATAGATAGAGTGCCTGATGAACTATGGAATGAGGTTCGTGACATTGTACAGGAGACAGAGATCAAGACATCCCTATGGAGAAGAAATGCAAAAAAGCCAAATGGCTGTCTGGGGAGGCCTTACAAATAGCTATGAAAAGAAGAGAAGTGAAAAGTAAGGAAAAAAGGAAAGATGTAAGTATCTGAATGCAGAGTTCCAAAGAATAGCAAGAAGAGATAAAAAAACTTCTTCCATCAATCAATGCAAAGAAAGAGAGGAATACAACAGAATGGGAAAGACTAGAGATCTCTTCAAGAAAATCAGAGATATCAAAGGAACATTTCATGCAAAGATGGACTCATTAAAGGACAGAAATGATATGGACCTAAAAGAAGGAGAAGATATTGAGATGAGGTGGCAAGAATACACAGAAGAACTGTACAAAAAAGATCTTCACAACCCAGATAATCATGATGGTGTGATCGCTGACCTAGAGCCAGACATCCTGGAATGTGAAGTCAAGTGGGCCTTAGAAAGCATCACTAGGAACAAAGCTAGTGGAGGTGAAAGAATTCCAGTGGAGCTATTCCAAATCCTGAAAGATGATGCTGTGAAAGTGATGCACTCAATATGCCAGCAAATTTGGAAAACTCAGCAGTGGCCACAGGACTGGAAAAGGTCAGTTTTCATTCCAATCCCAAAGAAAGGCAATGTCAAAGAATGCTCAAACTACCGCACAATTGCACTCATCACACACACTAGTAAAGTAATGCTCAAAATTCTCCAAGCCTGGCTTCAGCAATATGTAAACCGTAAACTTCCTGATATTCAAGCTGGTTTTAGAAAAGGCAGAGGAACCAGAGATCAAATTGCCAACATCCGCTGTATCATGGAAAAAGCAAGAGAATTCCAGAAAAACATCTATTTCTCCTTTATTGACTATGCCAAAGCCTTTGACGGTGTGGATCACAATAAACTGTGGAAAATTCTGAAAGAGATGGGAATACCAGACCACCTGATATACCTCTTGAGAAATTTGTATACAGGTCAGGAAGCAACAGTTAGAACTGGACATGGAACAACAGACTGGTTCCAAATAGATAAAGGAGTACATCAAGACTGTATATTGTCACCCAGTTTATTTAACTTATATGCAGAGTACATCATGAGAAACTCTGGACTGGAAGAAACACAAGCTGGAATCAAGATAGCTCGGAGAAATATCAAGAACTTCAAATACGCAGATGACACCACCCTTATGGCAGAAAGTGAAGAGGAACTCTAAAGCCTCTTGATGAAAGTGAGAGAGGAGAGTGAAAATATTGGCTTAAAGCTCAACATTCAGAAAACGAAGATCATGGCATCTGGTCCCATCATTTCATGGGAAATAGATGGGGAAACAGTGGAAACAGTGTCAGATTTTATTTTTCTGGGCTCCAAAGTCACTGCAGATGGTGACTGCAGCCATGAAATTAAAAGATGCTTACTCCTTGGAAGGAAAGTTATGACCAACCTAGATAGCATATTCAAAAGCAGAGACATTACTTTGACAACAAAGTTTCGTCTAGTCAAGGCTATGCTTTTTCCTGTGATCATGTATGGATGTGAAAGTTGGATTGTGAAGAAGGCTGAGTGACAAAGAATTTTGATCCTTTTGAACTGTGGTGTTGGAGAAGACTCTTGAGAGTCCCTTGGACTGCAAGTAGATCCAAACAGTCCATTTTGAAGGAGATCAGCCCTGGGATTTCTTTGGAAGGAATGATGGTAAAGCTGAAACTCCAGTACTTTGGCCACCTCATGCAAAGAGTTGACCCATTGGAAAAGACTCTGATGCTGGGAGGGATTGGAGGCAGGAGGAGAAGGGGACGACAGAGGTTGAGATGGCTGGATGGCATCACTGACTCGATGGACCTGAGTTTGAGTGAACTTCGGGGGTTGGTAATAGACAGGGAGGCCTGGTATGCTGCAATTCATGGGGTTGCAAGGAGTTGGACAAGACTGAGTGACTGATCTGATCTGATAATTTTTAATTTAAGAAACTACGATTGATTTATGTTCATGTATCTAGCAGTATATTGATTATTAATTCTAATTATTTGCATGCAACTTATTTTGGATTTTCTAACATCAGATCAGACCTGATCAGATCAGTCGCTCAGTCGTGTCTGACTCTTCGCCACCCCATGAATCGCAGCACGCCAGGCCTCCCTGTCCATCACCAACTCCCGGAGGTCACTCAGACTCACTTCCATCGACTCAATGATGCCATCCAGCCATCTCATCCTCTGTCGTCCCCTTCTCCTCGTGCCCCCAATCCCTCCCAGCATCAGAGTCTTCTCCAGTGAGTCAACTATTTGCATGAGGTGGCAAAATACTGGAGTTTCAGCTTTAGCATCATTCCTTCCAAAGAAATCCCAGGGCTGATCTCCTTCAGAATGGACTGGTTGGATCTCCTTGCAGTCCAAGGGACTCTCAAGAGTCTTCTCCAACACCACAGTTCAAAAGCATCAATTCTTCGGCGCTCAGCCTTCTTCACAGTCCAGCTCTCACATCCATACATGACCACAGGAAAGACCACAGCCTTGACAAGGCGAACCTTTGTTGGCAAAGTAATGTCTCTGCTTTTGAATATGCTATCTAGGTTGGTCATAACTTTCCTTCCAAGGAGTAAGCGTCTTTTAATTTCATGGCTGCAATCACCATCTGCAGTGATTTTTGGAGCCCAGAAAAATAAAGTCTGACACTGTTTCCACTGTTTCTCCATCTATTTCCCATGTAGTGATGGGACCAGATGCCATGATCTTCGTTTTCTGAATGTTGAGCTTTAAGCCAAACTTTTCACTCTCCACTTTCACTTTCATCAAGAGGCTTTTGAGTTCCTCTTCACTTTTTGCCATAAGGGTGGTGTCATCTGCATATTTGAGGTTATTGATATTTCTCCCAGCAATCTTGATTCCAACTTGTGTTTCTTCCAGCCCAGCGTTTCTCATGATGTACTCTGCATATAAGTTAAATAAACAGAGTGACAATATACAGCCTTGATGAACTCCTTTTCCTATTTGGAACCAGTCTGTTGTTCCATGTCCAGTTATAACTGTTGCTTCCTGACCTGCATACAAATTTCCTAAGAGGCAGATCAGGTGGTCTGGTATTCCCATCTCTTTCAGAATTTTCTTACATAGCATATCATTTAAAAATGGCCCTTTGTCTTCTTTATAAAGCTAATGTATTTCATTTCTTTTCTTTTCTTATTGTACTGACAGTCTAGAATAACATGGATTAGAATTGATGAGAGAAGTTTTTCTTGTCTTGTTCCTAATTTAACATGGACAGATTTAAATATTTTACCATAAAGTAAAAGGTTTGATAATCTTCATTAGTTTAAGGAATTTCCTTTTAATTTCTATTACACTACAAGCTTTTTTCTCTATCTCCTGAATGGATTTTGCTGCTGCTGCTGCTGCTGCTGCTGTGTCACTTCAGTTGTGTCTGACTCAAGCGACCCCATGGACTGCAGCCTACCAGGCTCCTCTGCCCATGGGATTCTCTAGGCAAAAGTACTCATCAAAAGATTTTTTTTTGTACCAATTAATAATCTCATAATTAGTATTTTTTCTTCTGATAATTACACTGAATGATTTCCAAATGTGAAAACTTTACAATCTGAACTAAATTGAACTTTTGTATATGTATTTGGTTGGTTTTATTTTACTTGAGATTTTTACACCTTTGTTCCTGGGAAAGATTTCTATCTATCTCCTGGGAGAGATTTCTATCTATCTCCTGGGAGAGATTTCAAGATATAGTGTATGGTTTGGTGGTGGTTTAGTTGCAAAGTTGTGTTCAACTCTTGCAACTACATGGACTTTAAACCACCAGGCTCCTTTGTCCATGGGATTTCTCAAGTGAGAATAATGGAGTGGGTTGCCATTTCCTTTTCCAGGGAATCAAATCTGGGTCTCCTGCATTGCAGGTGGATTCCTTACCGACTGAGCCACCAGGGAAGCCCCAGTATATGGTTTATACTGGCAAAAAAATGGCTCAAGCTTGTTTTAGAAAAGGCAGAGGAACCAGAGATTAAATTGCCAACATCTGCTGGATCATAGAAAAAGCAAGAGTTCCAGAAAAACATCTATTTCTGCTTTATTGACTATGCCAAAGCCTTTGACTGTGTGGATCACAAGAAACTGTGGAAAATTCTGAAAGAGATGGAAATACCAGACCACCTAACCTGCCTCTTGAGAAACCTGTATGCAGGTCAGGAAGCAACGGTTAGAACTAGACATGGAACAACAGACTGGTTCCAAATAGGAAAAGGAGTACGTCAAGGCTGTATATTGTCACCCTGCTTATTTAACTTATATGCAGGATACATCATGAGAAATGCTGGGCTGGGAGAAGCACAAGCTGGAATCAAAATTGCCAGAAGAAATATCAATAACCTCAGATATGCAGGCAACACCACCCTTATGGCAGAAAGTGAAGAACTAAAGAACCTCTTGATGAAAGTGAAGGAGGAGAGTGAAAAAGTTGGCTTAAAGCTCAACATTCAGAAAACTAAAATCGTGGCATCTGGTCCCATCACTTCATGGCAGATAGATGGGGAAACAGTGTCAGACTTTATTTTGGGGGCTCCAAAATCACTGTAGATGGTGATTGCAGCCATGTAATTAAAAGACGTTTACTCCTAGGAAGGAAAGTTATGACCAACCTGGATAGCATATTTAAAAGCAGAGACATTACTTTGCCAACAAAGGTCCATCTAGTCAAGGCTATGGTTTTTCCAGTGGTCATGTATGGATGTGAGAGCTGGACTGTGAAGAAAGCTGAGCACAGAAGAATTGATGCTTTTGAACTGTAGTGTTGGAGAAGACTCTTGAGAGTCCCTTGGACTGCAAGGAAATCCAACCAGTGCATCCTAAAGGAGATCAATCCTGAGTGTTCTTTGGAAGGACTGATGCTGAAGCTGAAACTCCAATACTTTGGCCACATCATGGGCAGAGTTGACTCACTGGAAAAGACTCTCTAATGCTTGGAAGGATTAGAGGGCAAGAGGAGAAAGGGATGACAGAGGATGAGATGGCTGGATGGCATCACCGACTCAATGGACTTGAGTTTAGGTAGATTCCGGGAGTTGGTGATGGACAGGAGGCCTGGCATGCTGCGATTCATGGGGTTGCAAAGAGTTGAACATGACTGAGTGGCTGAACTGAACTGAGCCAAAAAAAAAAAAAAAAAAAATGAATTTAGGGTGTTTATTCTTATCTATTCTCTGTAATATTTTTGCGCAATTTGTAACAATTTCCACTTTAAGAGCTTGGCAGAATCTATCAGTGACATTAAAGGACCCACATACTTAATGTGATAAGTATTGGGGCAGTTTGAACATGGGTTGGAAACTAATTTCCAGATACAGAGTATTTCAGTAAGGAATCAGTTTATTAAGAACAAAGAACAGAAATAATGTGGGCATTGTGAGTCCAGTGGGTCAACACCTCCTGATAGACCAACGAAAGCTTTTTGTGGGTTAGTAGCCAATTTGGGGGCTTCTCTGATAGCTCAGTTGGTAAAGAATCCACCTGCCATGCAGGAGACTTTGGTTTGATTCCGAGATTGGGAAGCTCCACTTGAGAACAGATAAGATACCCATTCCAGTATTCCTGGGCTTCCCTGGGGGCTTGCCTGGTAAAGAATCCAACTGCAATGCCAATTTGTATAGCCTCAAGTAAAGAAAGTTCCTGCTGAGAGACTGGCATTAGGTGATTGGTTAGGGGACTATTGGGTGACTACTGGGGGGGGCACTTTTGCTAATTTGGAGTCAGGAAGCCTGCTGTTGATGATGAGGGGGTCTTTTGGCAACATTTACAGAGGCTGCCAGTCAGTTCCAGACATAACCTTGGTTCTGGGCTCTACTTTTGTGACATTGATGGAAGGCCTTGCACCTGTGGCCTTAGGGCAGAACTCAACAAAACATATTAATTAAAATTCATTTTCTTGAGAATTAAATAACTTTTTCTCCTTTATGTTCACTTTAGCATGTATTTTATAGGATTTTTTCCCATTTTGTTCAAATTCTCAAATTATATTATGAACATAACATAGTTTACAGAATTCTCTTATCTTTAATGTCTGTATGACCTGAGAAACATCCGGGTTTCCATTCTTAAGATTGTGTCTTCTGTCTTTTTCTTCATAAATTTCATGTAGGAATATTATTATTCACAGTTTTTTTGTGCTTAGCTATTAAAGGTGAATGCTTATCTTATAAATATTCAGCCTGTGAACATTTTTAAATGCTATATATTTTGAATGCTATATATTTCATCCAAGCACTGAAAAGCTACATCCACAAGCTTTGACTTGTAGTATTTTTATTTCCTCCAATTCAAATATTTTTTCTAATATTCACGGGATTTCTTGATTGATTTACTTTATATTTAGACATGTGTTTCTTGACTTCTAAATATTTAGATATTTTCTAGGTTTTAGTTTTTAGGAATGGAACAAAAATGGGAGAAATACTACTGAAGCAATAACCACAAATGTAAAGGGCAAATATTCTGCCTACATGTGTATTACAAAAATAGTCCCAGGGAAGAAAACAGTCATAGCATAACCTGAATTGGGTAAGTGCATAATAATTTTCACCCATTATCTTACTTACCTTTAGAACATCCCCATAAATAATGTAGGTCAGAAACTATTCCAAAGCTTTTATATATTTTATATACACCAATCCTTAGTATAGTAATTGTATCCTTCATGAGAGGACATGTTAGCAGCAGAACTGAGAAAGGATTCAGAAAAAATTCTTAAGCTTGTATGTTGAGAATTTCACTAATAACCTCTCTGTGATATGTAACCTATACAACATTTATTTTCCTCTAGGTAAAATAAGTCTTTGGTTCTGTGTATACGTTATTACCTTCATTACCTATAGTCTGCCAAAATTATTCAAAAACACTTTTTTGTTGTTAAACCACTCAATATTGAGGCATTTTTTTAAGGTTAGCTGTTTAATGCCCTCTTCATAAAGAATAGAGTTTACATTCAGCCTTTGATAGGTTCCTGTAAACTTAGAACATATAGACTTTACTGTCCAATTTACTTATTTGAATCATTGTTCCAAAACATCCTGTGTAGTCAGAATATAGTGTCTTATTCCAACATTAGAAGGACACAATCATGAACAAAGTTATTAAAAATTATTAATAGTCAGTTTGGCATGGAACTTAACAAATTTTATATATATATATATATATATATATATATATATATATATATATATATATATATATTTATATTTACACATAGTTAAAGATTTATACATACTATATCTCATATCAGAAATGGTTTATATCTTGAAAGAACAAATCAGTCTTACAATATTACCTAGAAAAATTCTTCAACTTTTACATCTCTAGCTCTCTAAAAGCATTTCTTAGTGAAATGGTCAAACGTTTTTCTTTTTTCTTTCCATATTCTTGCTTACCCCACTGCATCAAAAGTGAAGTGCACCCAGAGATTCATTGATAGAAGCCTAAAATCTGCAGAGACAGAGAATAGAAGTCATTGGACACTTTTCTTTCAGGCTAAGTAAGTGATTGTCAAGGTGTAGGTCCCAGATTCAATCACTTGATCCCCACATGTCAACCTCTGGAAAAAGGTAAATGGTACAGATTTCACATGTCACAAGGTAAATGCCTCCTGACTTATGAGAACATTCAGTTATGTATGTTCTCATAATCTTCCATAATCCAAGATTGCTTATTCAAGAAATGTGTCTTTCCAAAGGCCTTTCTGAAAGCATTTTTCATGTCCTTATTCCTGAGGCTGAAAATGAGAGGGCTGAGGAAAGGAGTAATGACAGTGTAGGGGATTGCTATGAGTGTGTCATCTCCCCCTGATGCTTCTGGCTTCAGATAAACAATAGATGCAAAACCAAAGTGGATGATGACCACTGTGAGGTGGGAGGCACAGGTAGAAAAGGCCTTCTGCTTGCCCTCAGCTGAAGGGATCTTGAGGACAGTGGAAAGAATGAAAATGTAAGTGAGGATAATGAGCAGAAAGGTGCCCATCAAGCCTGACACTGAGATTGCTGTTACAATGAATTCTGTGAGTTCGCTATCTAGACAGGACAGCCTCACAACAGCCCTCATGTGACAAAAGAAGTGCTTGACAAGGTTGGGACTGCAGAAAGAGCCCCTGAATATCAATGCAATCTCTGTCACAGAAATAAAGAAGCCAGCAGCCCAAGCAGAGACCACAAGTTTTCCACACACCATATTGGTCATAAGCAAAGGATATCTGAGAGGGTTGCAGATGGCCAGGAAGCGATCATATCCCATCAAAGTGAGAATGATACAGTGAGCACCACCAAGTCCCAAGAAGAAGTACATCTGCAAGCCACAATCTATTACTGAAATGCTTCTTTTCTTGGCCAGGAGATCTGCCAGCATCCTGGGGATAATGGTCAGAGTGTAGCAGGTCTCAGAGAAAGAGAGTGCACTAAGAAAGAGGTACATGGGTGTGTGGAGATGTCTGTCCACCCAAGTAAGACTCATGATGGTCAGGTTACCTGTGAGGGTGAGAAGGTAGAGGCAAAAAAAATACCACAAAGAGGAATGTCTGTGCGTGTGGGTAAACAGAAAAGCCAACAAGAATGAAGTCTTTCAGGACTGTCTGATTGATCTTCATTGTTGAATTTTCTGAAATATGAAAGAAAGACAAATAAATATTAAACTTTCCATTATTTTTTGAAGTGTTGGTTTAAATAGTGAAATTTTCAATTTTTTTTAAAAATCATTTATTTATGTTTGTCTGTGCTGGGTCTTCATTGTTGCACATGGGATTTTTTTAGTTGTAGCGAGCAGGGACTACTCTCTAGTTGCATGCATGGACTTTTCATTGTGGTGCCTTGTCTTGTTGTGGCATGCAGGATCTAGGGTATATGTTCAGTAGTTGTGGCACATGGGTTTATTTGCCCTGTGGCATGTGGAATCTTCCTGGACGAAGGATCAAACCATGTCTCCTGCGTTGGCAGGTGGACTCCCAACCACTGGACCACCAGAGAAGTCCAAGTTGACAATTTCTGATAGATCATTTAGTTTGGCAACTCACCATGTGTATGTAAGTGATGTTTTTTTCCAATATATTATTTGTTTCTGTAAACAAATACTCATTACTTTTTATGCCTCTTTCTTGCCCTTATTAATGATTTTAATGGCCCGTAATACTAACAGGACAGAAAATATTCTAATTCATGTCCAGATGAAGGAAATTCAGATGAATTTGGTGAATCAGCTTTGGATTTGACTCTAAACCCTGAAAAAACTATCAAGTAGTTAATAGATAGAGTCACTGTCTGACTCAGAAACTTCCTATGTATAATGTTGTCTATCTATCTAAGGGATGAAGGTTGATAGCTAACTTCCTAGCTGTTTTGGGACTATATTTGGACAATGACTTACAACTATAAGAGAATCCCAATGTCATTATCCCTTCTTGGAGAAATTGGTTAGGACCTGAAATCTTAAAGAAAAGTGAAGACCATGTTCTTCTGTTTATCTCTAAGTTGTTGTTAAGAATATAAGCTGAGATTCTTAAATTCTCAGAACTCTTTACAATAACTCTATAACAAAGGAAGTTTTATGGTTTGTAAACTAAAATTACCTAGGTTCCCCAAAGGGAAAATATATTGGCAGAAAAAGAAGTTGTTTTAATAGTTCCATGGTGTAAACCCAAGCTTTTTCTAACTCACTACTTGCAGAACAGCCTGGTTTCACACAGTAGGTCATATTCCTTCCAAAACAGCCGCCCCAAATTTGTTTTCATAGACACAGTTAAATTCAGAAGAATTTTGAAAATGCAAAGAATCAGTGGTTCAAATTCAAAGTAGCCCCTTCCTTATCCAATCTTTACCCAACTGTGTTGTAAATGACTACTTGGAAAATCATCCTCAGTAGAATAGGAATATCAGAATCTCCTTCTACTTTTGGCATATTCTGCATGTTTGTGTTTGTGAAGGGGATGAGGGTACTCTACCTCACCCTCAATTCTCTCTGAAGTTATTGCTAAATCAAACTGTCTCAAATTTAGTTTGGAATATGGATCCACTGACAAAATAATACACTACTATTTAAAGTCAAAGAGAAATAGTAAATTTGAAGAAAATGTAGTGAATTGATCATGAAGAAAACAGTCAAACCATATCAAGAATAGTTTCCTACCTTGTGTATTTTATCAGGGCTCCAAAGCCAATTCAGTATCAGTTATATTCTTAAATGATACTCTTGACATTATTGGAAAAGTGCTTTGTTCATAACTCAAAAAAGTAAATATCAACTTACTACGAACATCATTGGTCAAAGACTCCAGATTTTTGACTTTATCATTGCTAGTTTAGTGACACTGGGAAAGTTCCTGTACATTCCAGTTTCAAATTTCCCCACCTAGCAAGTAAGGAAAGAGGTTCTGACTATGCCCTTAGCTTTCTATGGTTCCAGAGTTTCTGACACGAGGTGTGAAGTTAGGCCACATGTGCTGTGACCAGTTCCCAACACTCATTGAATTACAATGGCTTAGAGCCTTTCCTTCTAACACTTTAAAGATGTTATCTGCTAATCACCTGTTTGAAGTTCCTCAGCTCTAGAGGTTTATTTCTGGTTAAGAGATCCTCAGGGATTTCTTTCTTCTTCATCAGAGAAAGGCAAAGAACTTTCTCTCTCAACTTTGTAATTTGCTCTCATTAGTTATAGGGGTTTGTATAATATGTGACTTGTCTTCTGGGAGTCTCTGGGGATTTAAAACTTGCAGAGTCTATATTCTGCTCACAACCAAGGCTTCCTGCTACTCCCTTAGTTTTGTTTTGCTGAAGAGTGGAATAAACTGTATCCCTAATACTCATTCAATTTATTCTTCCCCTCACCATAAACACACTTTGTCCCTCTAGTCACAGAGTCCACTCCTGGTGTGAACAAAAAATATTGTCTGCCTTTTTTAGTAAATAAGGAATGTTTCTTGCCTTCAAATCATTAAGTCATGGACCACTGAATCTCAACCCACAAATGGTGCACCTGGAGGGGAATTCAAAATGAAGAAATTTAGAATACTGGCCCTTGATAGTTAAGATGAATACCAAAGGAATAATTTCATTGATCTCAGACTCTCACATCTTCCCATTTACAGAAAAACATTAAAATTGATTTCAGATGTCTGGGATTTCTTTGTGATTAGCAGTAATCTTCTGATTTTTCACCTACATTTTTTTTTCCAGCAAAACTCTTACATATACTGGCTCCTCCCTTACCTCTTCAAAATAATATCTAAAAACTATCTGAAAAGCTGTAAACCTGGCTATTTTCCTCAGATCAGATCAGTCACTCAGTCATGTCTGACTCTTTGCGACCCCATGAATCGCAGCATGCCAGGCCTCCCTATCCATCACCAGCTCCCGGAGGTCACTCAGACTCACATCCATCGAGTCAGCGATGCCATCCAGCCATCTCATCCTCTGTCGTCCCCTTCTCCTCCTGCCCTCAATCCCTCCCAGCATCAGAGTCTTCTCCAATGAGTCAACTCTTCGCATGAGGTGGCCAAAGTACTGGAGTTTCAGCTTTAGCATCATTCCTTCCAAAGAAATCCCAGGGCTGATCTCCTTCAGAATGGACTGGTTGGATCTCCCTGCAGTCCAAGGGACTCTCAAGAGTCTTCTCCAACACCACAGTTCAAAAGCATCAAGTTTTCGGTGCTCAGCCTTCTTCACAGTCCAGCTCTCACATCCATACATGACCACAGGAAAGACCATAGCCTTGACTATGTGAACCTTTGTTGGCAAAGTAATGTCTCTGCTTTTGAATATGCTATCTAGGTTGGTCATAACTTTCCTTCCAAGGAGTAAGCTTCTTTTAATTTCATGGCTGCAGTCACCATCTGCAGTGATTTTGGAGCCCAGAAAAAGAAAGTCTCACACTGTTTCCACTGTTTCTCCATCTATTTCTCATGTAGTGATGGGACCAGATGCCATGATCTTCGTTTTCTGAATGTTGAGCTTTAAGCCAACCTTTTCACTCTCCACTTTTAATTTCATCAAGAGGCTTTTGAGTTCCTCTTCACTTTCTGCCATAAGGGTGGTGTCATCTGCATATCTGAGGTTATTGATATTTCTCCCAGCAATCTTGATTCCAACTTGTGTTTCTTCCAGTCCAGCAGTTCTCATGATGTACTCTGCATATAAGTTAAATAAACAGGGTGACAATATACAGCCGTGACGTACTCCATTTTCCTCAGAAAGTTCACCAAATAAAGCATATTCTCAGCTTTTGGGTTGTGTATTTTTTTGAGTCAACCCTGAGCATTTAAGAAAAGCTCACTGTATTTAAAGTGGGCGAAATCAGAAAAGTATGAGTAAGTTTCTTCTTACAAGGATTAATATTTTGATGGAGGAGAGAAGATAGTACAGATGAAAAGGGGATTGCACTGTAGTGAGCTGAAGACCCAAACATTGAATAGGCAAGATAGAGGAACTGGATCAAAGGTCAGAGAAGATGCGATGGAGAAGAAATATTCTCTCTACCAAAAAAAAAAAAAAAAAAAATAGGATTACAAGCAACTGTACCTTAAAAAATTAGATGATACTATAAGGAGTAAGAGAACTGCAGTTCTGTTTTCATTTTTAGCCTAAAGTTGTGAGGAGATGCTAAATCTTAGAAAACATAGAAGGTTGTTTATCATGAGAAAATCAATAACAAGATCAGTCTTGACATATTAAGCTCAAAGAAGAGGCAGATATATGCAACAGAAATTTAGAAGTGTTGGCCTGGGTCTTATGTCTGTCTTCAGATGATGAACCTTATAGTCATAAAAATTGATAAATATAATGAGTGCAGATTTGATAGATTTCACCTGAGAAACATAATCTACCAAAATAGTGGAATATGAACAGGAAAAGCTTGAGAAATAGCCATTGGTGGGCCAAAGAAAGAAAAGATCAAATGCTGGCCAAGAAAAGAATTACAAGAGTACAGTGTTCCTGAGGGAGAAAGACTGGATGGTTTCGAAAAGGGGAGGGAGATGAGAAATTAAACAGAAAGAGATACTTCTGTACTTCTCCCTGGGGATGGAGAAAATTATGTCTAATTATCTTTTACTGAGTATTTTAATATACTGGACACATTATGAAAACTTTTATAATATATCATTTAATTATCTTAACAATACAATGTAACTACAACCTTACTACCAAGACCCTAAAATTAAAGTGGGTGAAATGAAACAGTATACTGTTCTCTCATAAAAGTTCAATGACAAGCAGTTCGTGATTAGCAGGTCTAGAAAGACAGTTAAACTTCACAAGGTTATACAAGTCACAGGTGGAAGAATTGGTTTTTCCATCTTCAAGTTAAGGTTATCATTGCTGAGTCCAAAGCTGATTTTTAAAAAAATTCCAGTTATTGTCATTTTCAAGTCCAGCATTTCATTTAGTTCTTTTTAAAAATTTAGCTTCTTTATTCATATTCTGTATTTATCATTTCATGATAGCTTCCTTTATTTCTTTAATCTTTAATTTTAGGTATCTGAAAATATTTTTAATGGTTACTTTGAATTTTTGTCTTTTTTAATAAAATATAGTTGGTTTACAATGTTGTGTTAGATCCTAGTATAAAGTTATTCAGATATATGTATATATATATATATATATATATTTCTTTTTCATATAGTTTTCAACCATGGATTATTGCAAGATATTGAATATTGTTCCCAGTGCTATACAGTAGGAACTTTTTGTTTATCATTTTATATATAGTAGTTTATATTTCGGAGAAGGTGATGGCACCCCACTCCAGTACTCTTGCCTGGAAAATCCCAGGGACAGAGGCGCCTGGTAGGCTGCAGTCCATGGGGTCGCGAAGAGTCGGGAGACGACTGAGCGACTTCACTTTCACTTTTCACTTTCACACATTGGAGAAGGACATGGCAACCCACTCCAGTGTTCTTGCCTGGAGAATCCCAGAGACGGGGGAGCCTGGTGGGCTGCCATCTATGGGGTCGCACAGTCGGACACGACTGAAGCGACTTAGCCCAGCAGCAGCAGCAGTTTATATCTACTAATCCCAAACTCCTAATTTATCCCTCCCCCATTCCCCTTGGTAACCATAATTTTGTTAGTTTGTTTTCTTTGTCTCTGTGAACCTGTTTTTGTTTTGTAAGTAAGATCATTTGAATTATATTTTAGATTCCACATTTAAGTGATATCATATGATACTTGTCTTATTCAGTCTGATTTACTTCACTTAATATCATAATCTCTAGGTCCATCCATATTGCTGCAAATGGTATTGTTTCATTCTTTTTTGTGGCTGAGGATTCTCCTCTGCTTCTTTATGCATTTAACTGTCAATGAGCATTTAGGTTGTTTCCACTTCCTGGTTTTTTAAATACTGCTGCAAAGAACACTGAGGTGTGTCTATATATCTTTTCAAATTAGAGTTTTTCTCTTGATATATGCCTAGGGGTGCAATTGCTGGATTATATGGTAACTCTTTTTTTAGTTTTTTAAATAAAGTTTTTGTCTTTTAAACAAAGAATCTAGTCACACTCTGTTGCCTAGCTTCTGTTGCCTAGTATTTTTTTCTGGTAGTTGGTTATATCTCCATGTTTCTGGCGATGGACAGGGAAGCCTGGCCTGCTGCTGTCCATGGGGTGTCAAAGTGTCAGACATGGCTGAACGACTGAACTGAACTGAAACATGTTTTTTTGCATGTTTTTTCCAATGAGTCAACTCTTTGCATGAGGTGGCCAAAGTACTGGAGTTTCAGCTTTAGCATCAGTTCTTCCAATGAACACCCAGGACTGATCTTCTTTAGGATGGACTGGTTGGATTTCCTTGCAGTCCAAGGGACTCACAAGAGTCTTCTCCAACACCACACTTCAAAAGCATCAATTCTTCAGTGCTCAGCTTTCTTCAGAGTCCAACTCTCACTAATTGTCTCTCTCTCCACAAGAAGAATGTGCATTTCTTGAAAGAACAAATTGTATTTGTTCCTTGAAGTTTGCATTACACATAGAGGGGAAAAATGAACATCTTTCCCATTTTGGAAGAAAACAGAAGCCACTGACCTCCTACTTTATTCCTTCATTGGTTCCATACTATATTTCTCATTGACAGGAATAAATAGCTTCTTCCCATTAAAAATTTTATTAGTAAAATAATTTAGAAAAAATTGAAACTAAAGGACTCAAACTTTTCAATGTGAAATATAATTAAAATTCAATTTCTTGACAATTAAATGTTTCACTTTTGTGTTTGTTTTAGCATGTATCTTATGTTGTATCTTATAGAATTTTCCAACTTTATGTAAATCCTCATATTTATATTCATGAAATCATTCACAGTATTCATTCATCTTTAATGCCTCTGTGACCTGAGAAACAACTCAATTCCATTCCCATAGTTGTTTATTTGTGTCATCTGTCCTTATTCCCTAGTCAATCTCATCAAAGAATAATATAATTTACCAATATTTTCAATACTCCAACCTCTGACTTTTTTGAACCACTGGTGGCTTCCCTGATAGCTCAGCAGTAAAGAATCTGCCTACAGTTCAGGAGACATGGGTTTGATCCCTGGGTCAGTATGATACCCTAGAAAAGGAAATGGCAACCCACTTCAGGAGTCTTGCCTGGGAAATCCCATGGCGAGAAGCATCTCAGATCAGATCAGATCAGTCGCTCAGTCGTGTCCGACTCTTTGCGACCCCATGAACCGCAGCACTCCAGGCCTCCCTGTCCATCACCAGCTCCCGGAGGTCACTCAGACTCACATCCATCGAGTCAGCGATGCCATCCAGCCATCTCATCCTCTGTCGTCCCCTTCTCCTCCTGCCCTCAATCCCTCCCAGCATCAGAGTCTGAAGCATCTAGTGGACTACAATTGATGGGGTTACAAAAGTCGGACACAGGTTAATGATTAGACAGCAACAATCACATACTAACATATATTTAATCTCTGCTCTTATATTTATTTTTTCTTCACAATCTTTCTGTGTTTAGCTATTCCTTTACTAAATTATTGAGATAAATGTTTATCTTACAAATTTGCTTTCTATATACTTTTCTAATATGTATTTTGAGCACTACATATTTCATCCAAACACTGAAAAGATATATCCAAAAGCTTTGTTCTGTAGTATTTTTACTTATTACAATTCAAATCTTCTTTTCTAATAGCCACGGGATTTCTTATTTTGATTCACTGTTTATTAGTGTGTTTCTTGACTTCTAACCATATAGGTATTTCTAGATTCTATTTACTCAACTTGGCTTTTTGTAGCTTAACAATCTATGCTAAGTAGCACCTAGCAATCCCTGCCATGGTCACCATGTCAGGTGTATGCAGGTTAACTGGCCCAAATTCAAGTCAAGAACTTGAGTCTACACTTAACATTTTATCTTCTGTACTCACTATGAGTGAGCAGATTATTATATTTATGTCCAAGATGTATAACTTCTCTAGATTGACTAAGCAGTTCTCAAGGGTGGAACACTTTCATCACTGAAGCAGTGATCACAGATGAAGGAGGGGTAAATATTCTGCCTGCACATGTGTTACAAAAACGGTCCCAGGGAAGAAAGGAGAATCATGGCAAGAATTAACCTAATCAGTGCAAGTACATAATCATTTTTATCCATTATCTTACCTATCTTCACATGATCCCTATAAATAATCTAGGTTGGCAATTACTTTAGACTTTGTATACATTTTATATATACAAACCACAAGTACAGTGGTTATAACCTTCATGAGAGGACATGAATTTGGTTAGTAGCAGAACTGAAAAAGGATTCAGCATTGGCCCTAGGCTTGTATGCTGGAATTTTCCATAATATCCCTTGCTAATTTTCTGTGATATGTAACCTCCACAGTATTTCTTACTTTCTTTTAGGTAATATAAAGATTTGATGCTGTGTTATCTAGTTTCCTTTATTCCATATAAGATGTCTGTAAAAATTATTCCAAAACACTTTTTAATGTCACACTCATCAATACCATGAGAGTTTTTCAAACATTTGCTGTTTAATGCCTTCATCTTAAAGAAAATGGAGGTTATTTCCAGCTGTCAACATAGATTCCCCCAGTTATGAAACAAGAAGGCACTTCTGCCCTGTTGACTTATTCGAATCAACATTCCAACACATCCTGTAAATTCAGAAGCTAGCATCTGAAAATCATTAAGGAACACCATCATAAACAGTGTTATTAAATTTTTTTAATAATCAGTATGATATGGTACTTAACAAATATAGATGTCAATTCAGATATGCACAAATAAAGACATTATAATTACTACATAGTAAACCTCCTATAAAAGTGGTTTATCTCCTGGGAGACACAATTCAGTGCTTCACAACATTGCCTATATAAATTATTCAAAATTCACATTTCTAGATGTCTTTAAACATTTCTGAATATAGTGGTCACTTGTGGTATTTTTTCCTTCCATAATCGTTTTTATTCCACTTCATCAAAGGTGCAATAAACCCAGAGGTTGATTGGTAGAAGCCTAGTATCTTCAGAGACTGATATCAAAGTAGAATTAGAGAACTGATAGTACTAGTAAAAGTAGAGTTGAGTACAGTAGATGTAGAAGATGCAGAATGAAAAGAGATAGACAACTTCCTTAACAAGATAAGTCAACTCTTGGGTCCTAGACTCAGTCACTTGATCTCAATATGCCAACCCCTGGAAAAAGGCAAATGGTACAGGCTTCTCAGATATCATAGGGTAAATCCCTTACTGACATCTAGGAATACTCAATCATGCAGCAATAAACCAAGATTATTTATTCAAGGAATTTGTTTTTCTGAGTACCTTTCTGAAAGCATTCTTCATGTCCTTATTCCTGAGGGTGAAAATGAGAGGACTGAGGAAAGGAGTAATGACAGTGTAGGGGATTGCTATGAGTGTGTCATCTCCCCCTGATGCTTCTGGCTTCAGATAAACAATAGATGCAAAACCAAAGTGGATGACGACCACTGTGAGGTGGGAAGCACAGGTAGAAAATGCTTTCTGCTTGCCCTCAGATGAAGGGATCCTAAGAACAGTAGAGAGAATGAACATATAAGTGAGTATGATAAGCAGGAAGGTGCCTATCAAGCCTGACATTGACATCACTGTTACAGTGAATTCTGTGAGTTTGCTGTCTAGACAGAACAGCCTCACAACAGCCCTCATATGACAAAAGAAGTGTTTGACAAGGTTGGGGCTGCAGAAAGAGCCCCTGAATATCAATGCAGTCTCTATCACAGAGACAAAGAAGCCTGCAATCCAAGCAGAGGTCACACATTTTCCACACACCATATTGGTCATAAGCAAAGGATATCTGAGAGGGTTGCAGATGGCCAAGAAGCGATCATATCCCATCAAAGTAAGAATGGCACAATTAGTGCCACCAAATCCCAAGAAGAAACACATTTGCAAGCCACAACCTATAACTGAAATGTTTCTATTCTTGGCCAAGAGATTTACCAGCATCTTGGGGATAATGGTTAGTGTGTACCAGGTCTCAGAAAAGGAGAGTGCACTAAGGAAGAGGTACATGGGTGTGTGGAGACGTCTGTCCACCCAAGTTAGACCCATGATGGCCAGATTACCTGTGAGGGTGGGAAGGTAGAGGCAAAAGAAAACCACAAAGAGGACTGTCTGTGCATGTGGGTAAACTGAAAAGCCAACAAGAAAGAACTCTTCCAGGACTGTTTGGTTGATCTTCTTTGTTTGGACATCTGAAATCTAAAAGAAACAACAAACAAATGTTATATTTTCCAGTATTAGTTGACATTTTTTTCTGTGAATAAGATGAATGTTTGATGTTAAAATTACAAACTGATTCTTTTTTTTAAAATGGATATATAATTAATTTTCAATGTTACTTTCACAGCAAAGTGATTCAGTTTTATATATATGTATATTTATATAAACACATATTCAGATTCTTTTCCATCATAGGTTATTATAAGACGTTGAGTATAATTCCCTGTGCTATAGAGTAGGTTGCTGTTCTTTACAATTTTGCATATAATCGTGAAAGTGAAAGTCACTCAGTTGTGTCCGACTCTTTGCAACCCCATGGACTATATAGTCCATGGAATTCTCCAGGCCAATGGGTAGCCTTTCCCTTCTCCAGGGGATCTTCCCAAGCCAGGGATCGAACCCAGGTCTCCCGCACTGCAGGCAAATTCTTTACCAGCTGAGCCAAAAAGGAAGCCCATGGTTGTATGTTAATCCAAGACTCAATTTATCTCTCTTCCCCACTCCTGCTATCCCTTTTGGTAATCATAAGCTTGTTTTCTAAGTTTGTGAGTTTATTTTTTTGTAAATAAGTTAATTTGTATAACTTTCTAGAGTCCACATATAAGTCATATTATGTTTATCATTTCTGTCTGACTTACTTCACTTAATATGATAATCTCTGTCCATCCATGATGATGCAAATGGTATTATTTCACTTTTTTTATGGCTTAGTAATTCCATTGCATATATGTATGTGCTGTGTTCTGCTAAGCCACCTCACTCATATCTGACTCTTTTATCCTTTACTCCGTTGATGGAAATTTAAGCTGCCTCTATGTCTTGGCTAATGTAATTAGTGCATGAATCTTTTCAAATTAACTTCTTCTCTGGGTATATGCCCAGGAGAGGGCTTGCACGATCATATAGTAACTCTAATACTAGTTTCTTTAAAGAACGTCTATACTGTTCTCTGCTCGGAGAAGGCAATGGCACCCCACTCCAGTACTTTTGCCTGGAAAATCCCATGGACGGTGGAGCCTGGTAGGCTGCAGTCCATGGGGTTGCTAAGAGTCGGACACGACCAAGTGACTTCACTTTCACTTTTCACGTTCATGCATTGGAGAAGGAAATGGCAACCCACTCCAGTGTTCTTGCCTGGAGAATCCCTGGGACGGGGGGAGCCTGGTAGGCTGCCATCTTTGGGGTCACACAGAGTCGGACACGACTGAAGTGACTTAGCATAGCATAGCATAGCATAGCATACTGTTCTCTGTAGTGCCTGCACTAATTTATTGATTATTTATTGGTTTATTTAGTTTAGCAAAATAACTGTGTGTATGGACATAGTGTATTTTCATAATTTTCATTAACTTTTTTCTTCTTTGTTGAGCAACCAATTTCATTACTTAATTTCATTACTTACTATAGCTTTTTACGGCTTATTTTTAAAAGGATTTTCTTATCTGATAACTTAAAAAGGACAGAAACTTCTATGATTCATGTCCAGATAAAGGAAATTGATGTGCATAAGGTGACTCAGAGTTGGATCAGATTCTGAACCCTGAAATCACTGCTCAGTAGTTAATAGAGTCAGAGTCTTACACAATAAATTACACATATAATATTGTATATAAATATTTAATGAGTGAAGGTTGATATTTGACTTCTTAGAAATTTGTGGACTACATTTGGTTGATGGCTTATGATTGTAAGAGAAGTTCAAAGCTATTAGCAATTCTTGGAGAAGAGAGTTAGGCCTTTAAATGTTAAAAGTAAAGAACATGCTCCCTTCCTTCTACTCTGAAGAGAGGGAGGGAAGATAGAATACAAAAACCCTTACAATACTTTTGATTAATTAGAATATATGTATAATTGTCAGGTAACAATTGACATTTTACCCATGTTTTCAATGCCAAGCTCAGTATATGAACAAGGTAAATGTTAATGATTTTATGTGTTCTTTGATAATTCTACATCTTATTTAATCTCATCCTTCTTGAACTTCCACAACATATTTTTCTTTATATTTGATACATCTCCTCATCTTTGTTTGTATTGACCTGTGATTTTCCCTTAACTACACATCAACATAATTAGTAACTCAATTGTATAGCACACATTTTGTGAATTCTTTCATATGTTCATTTAATTTATTCTTCACAGCAAAAAATAAATAAAATAGGATAACTATGAAATGTATAGACCAGGTGTGATTATTTTATTCATTTTTAGAAATAAGATAATTGCATCTCTGATGCATCATATTTGTAACAGGAATCAAACTGTTTTGACTTAAATGGTACATTCTTTCTATTTCTCAATATTTTCTCCTGGAGGAAACAGACTATGAGTGATATATATCTGTATTTCTAGAATAATAGAGAGCATTTTAAAAAGAAAATAATTTACAGTAATTGTTGAATAAGTAAGTTTTTTAAAGTTTTGAATATAAGAAATTTCTATTTCACTTTGTTATTCAGCAATATACAGTTTGTGATCTTGGTCATTAAGATGAATAGACTTTTCATTACTTATTAGATTTGGTTCAGGCTAAGATTAAGCATTCTCACAGGAGACTTCTCATTATAGTTTTGATTTGCTTTTCTCTAATAATTAGTGATGTAGAACATCTTTTCATGTGATTTTTGGCCATTTGTGTCTCATTTGGAGAAATGTCTATTTAAGCCTTCCACCCATTTTTTGATTGGATTTCTTGCTTTTCGATATAGAGCTGTATGAGCTATCTGTATATCCTGGAGGTTAATCCCTTGTCAGTTGTTTTGATTGCAAATAGTTTCTCCCATTTTGTGGGTTGTATTTTCATTTTGTCTATGGGTTCCGGAGCTGCCTTTGTTTGAGTTTAACTAGGTCCCATTTGCTTATTTTGTTTTGTTTTCATTAATCTAGAAAGTAAATCCAAAAAGATAGCATCTCACGCGTATCCAAAAAGATCACCTCATATCATCAAAAAGTCTACAAATAGTAAATGCTGAAGAGCTTGTGGAGAAAAAGGAACCCTTCTACACTGCTGGTGGGAATGTAAATTTTTAATCACTGTGGAAAACAGTATAAATGTTCTTTAAAAAAAAAAAAAAAAAAGCTAAAAATGGAATTTCCGTATGATCTAGCAGTCTTAGTCTTTGGCATATATCCAGAGAAAACCCTAATCTGAAAAGATACATGCACCACGATGTTCATTAAAGCAATATTCACAATAGCCAAAACATTGAAGCAAATTAAATGTCTTTCAACAGAGAAAATGAGTAAAGAAGATATAGAGCATATATATATATACACACACACACATACATATGTTTATGTATATATATGTGGAATATTACTCAATATTATTGAATATTATTAAATCTCAAAAAGATTGAAATAATGTCATTTGTAACAAATGGATGGACCTAGAGATTATCAGAATGAATGAAGTCATACCAAAAAAATACAAATAACATATGATATCACTTATATGTGGAATCTTAAAGAAATTAATCAAATGAACTTATTTACCAAATTAAACAGACTCACAGACTTTGAAAACAAACTTATGGTTAGCAAACAGGAAGCATGAAGGGGGAGGGATAAATTAGAAATTTTAGATTAACATATCAGATCAGATCAGTCGCTCAGTCGTGTCTGACTCTTTGCGACCCCATGAACCGCAGCACGCCAGGCCTCCCTGTCCATCACCAGCTCCCGGAGGTCACTCAGACTCACATCCATCGAGTCAGTGATGCCATCTAGCCATCTCATCCTCTGTCGTCCCCTTCTCCTCCTGCCCTCAATCCCTCCCAGCATCAGAGTCTTCTCCAACGAGTCAACTCTTCGCATGAGGTGGCCAAAATACTGGAGTTTCAGCTTTAGCATCATACCTTCCAAAGAAATTCCAGGATTGATCTCCTTCAGAATGGACTGGTTGGATCTCCGTGCAGTCCAAGGGACTCTCAAGAGTCTTCTCCAACACCACAGTTCAAAAGCATCAATTCTTTGGCGCTCAGCCTTCTTCACAGTCCAGCTCTCACATCCATACATGACCACAGGAAAGACCATAGCCTTGACTAGGCGAACCTTTGTTGGTGAAGTAATGTCTCTGCTTTTGAATATGCTATCTAGGTTGGTCATAACTTTCCTTCCAAGGAGCAAGCAGATCATCAACAAAAGCCTACTAAATTGCACAGGAAATTCTACTTGGTGTTCTATAATAACCATATGGGAAAATAATCTGAAAAGGAATGGATTACATATAACAAATCACTTAGCTATACACCTGAAACTAACACAACATTGTAAATTAACTATACTCTATATAAAATAAAAATTATGTTTTTTGCTTTTGTTTTAAACATTTTCATGGGAGAATCTCTCTGGTCACTAAGTGTGAGAAAAGGCAGTCAGATCAGATCAGATCAGTTGCTCAGTCGTGTCCGACTCTTTGCGACCCCATGAACCGCAGCACGCCAGGCCTCCCTGTCCATCACCAGCTCTCGGAGGTCACTCAGACTCGCATCCATCGAGTCAGTGATGCCATCCAGCCATCTCATCCTCTGTCGTCCCCTTCTCCTCCTGCCCTCAATCCCTCCCAGCATCAGAGTCTTCTCCAATGAGTCAACTCTTCGCATGAGGTGGCCAAAATACTGGAGTTTCAGCTTTAGCATCATTCCTTCTAAAGAAATTCCAGGATTGATCTCCTTCAGAATGGACTGGTTGGATCTTCTTGCAGTCCAAGGGACTCTCAAGAGTCTTCTCCAACACCACAGTTCAAAAGCATCAATTCTTCGGCGTTCAGCCTTCCTCACAGTCCAGCTCTCACATCCATACATGACCACAGGAAAGACCATAGCCTTGACTAGGCGAACCTTTGTTGGTAAAGTAATGTCTCTGCTTTTGAATGTGCTATCTAGGTTGGTCATAACTTTCCTTCCAAGGAGTAAGCGTCTTTTAATTTCATGGCTGCAGTCACCATCTGCAGTTATTTTGAAAGGCAGTAGCACAATGATCTAAATTACAAATGTTTCCATGAATAATTCACAACCTATGGACTCTACCTCATAGGTCCCTTGGACTCTTTTGTCCTTTTAGATCTGACAAGAATTTTATTATTTCATAGTCACACAGGAGTCACATGACTTAATATTTTCTGTGAAGTCTTTTCCTATTCCTGTTTCCTTCTCTCATTGTATCCATACCTTCTTATCTGTGAGTAACTCCCTTCTGAAGAGAAGACTGGAGTATTTCTCTGACTTCTTTCCTAAACATGTATTAAGTTGAAGAATATTGAATTCAGCCTTGGGCTACATCAATACAGCCTTTTAGGTAAGCCTCCTAGTATTCAAACACAGCATGAGTCTCCTTGGTGTACAAATATTCACTTACAAATAATTTTCCCTATAAATAGCTTTCTGAAGCATTCTAGACTGTTTCAAAAGAACTTATCTCTTTGTCAGAAAATGTCTCTTTCCTCTGTTTCTCCCTAAGCCATTGTGAAAACTTCCATCAATAGAGCAATCTACATACAAAGGTTCTTAAATTCTCATGACTATTCACAGTAAATATGTAATAATGCAATTATTCAGATTATTTAGTTAATCACTAAAGGATTAACTAAGTACCACCAAGTGGGAAAATACATACACATACATATAATATATATATAATTTGTGTATATATTTACATTTACTACATGTAGTCATAAAAATAATTTTGTTGTTCAGTTGCTCAGTCACATCCTATTCTTTGCAACCCCGTGGACTGCAGCACATCAAGCTTCCCTGTCCTTCACTATCTCCCAGAGTTTGCTCAAACTCATGTCCATTAAGATGGTGATGCTACCTAACCATTTAATCCTCTGCTGCCCTCTTCTGCTTTTACCTTTAATCTTTCCCATCATCAGAGTCTTTTCCAGTATGAACTTATTATATCATCCTACCTCAGCTATCTCTGAAGTTGTCATTACATCAATTATTTTCTAATTTAATTTGGGATATGGATCCACTGACAAGAGAAATCTGTGCTCTTTGCAAAGTTAAGAGAAATAATTTAGAGAAAATGTAGTGACAATTAATTATGATGAAAAGAGAGTCAAACCATCTAGCATAGTTTCCTACCTTGTTTATTTTATCAAACTTCCAAAGCCAATTTAGAGATACAGTTGCATTCTTCTAAGATAGTCTTCACATTGATATAAACATATTTTGTTTTTCACTCAAAAAGAAGCAAAGATCAACTTATTGTGAAAATCACTGGTTAAAGACTGGATTCTTGACTTTATCACTGACACTTTAGTGACATCAGGAAAGTCCCTGTACCTTCCGGGTCTGAGTCTCCCCACCTGGGAGGTAAAAAAAGAGGTCCTGGTTTTGTGCACTTCAGCTCTCTATGATTCTGGAGTTTTTTCACAAGAGTTGTGAGGCTAGGCCATGTGTGCTATGATCAGTTTCCAACACTCACTAAATTGCAGTAGTTTAGAGCCTTTCTTTCTATCCCTTTAGAAATATTGTCTGATACTTATGAGGGCTTGAGGTCCCTCAGCTCTAGAGGTTTAATTTAGGTTAGGAAACCATGAGGGATTTTCTCTTCTTTCCTCAGAGAGAGAGAGAGAGAGAACTTTCTCAATTTTGTAATTTGCTCTCATTAGTTACAGGACTTTGTATAACATGTGACTTGAGCACTTCTAGGAATCTTTGGAGATTTAAAGCTTGCAGATTTCATATTTTGTCCATAAACAAAGCTTCCTGAAACTTAATAAATTTTATTTTGGCAGGAGGGGAGTAAACTGCATCTTTAATGCTCATTCAATTCACTTTTTCACTCACCATAATATTTTCTTTCTTTTTTGTTATGTAAACTGTTATTTAAACTTTTAATTTTGTATTTGGGTACATACAATTTGCAATGTTGTGACAGTTTTCGGTGGAGAGCAAGGGGATTCATACATTCTCCCCCAAGCTCCCCTCCCATTCAGCTTGTCACATAATATTGATCAGAGTTCCTTATGTTATACAGTAGGTCCTTCTTGGCTATCCATTTTAAATATAACAGAGTGTACATGTCTATCCCAAATTAGTTCAGTCCATTTGCTCAGTCGTGTCCAACTCTTTGTGACCCCATGAACTTCAGCATGCCAGGCTTCCCTGTATTTCATCAACTCTCAGCCCTTGCTCAAACTCATGCCATCAAGTCGTGATACCATTCAACCATCTCATCCTCTGTTGTCCCCTTCTGCTACTGTCCTTAATCCTTCCCAGCATCAGAATCTTTTCTAATGAGTCAGTTATTTACATCAGGTGGTCAAAGTATTGGAGCTTCAGCTTCAGCATCAGGGGAGGCGGCCAAGAGGACCAACCCTGCATCCAAGGAGCAGCGGCTGCATGGGAGCAGGAGGGCCAGGAGAAGCTACTCCACATTCCAGGTCAGGAGGGGCGGCCATGAGGAGATACCTCTCCTCCAAGGTAAGAGACACTTAAATAAGATGGTAGGTGTTGTGAGAGGGCATAGGAGGGCAGACACACTGAAACCATAATCACAGAAAGCTAGCCAATCTGATCACACGGACCACAGTGTCTAACTCAGTGAAACTAAGCCATGCCATGTGGGCCCACCGAAGAGGGGAGGGTCATAGTGGAGGGGTCTGACAGAATGTGGTCCACTGGAGAAGGGAATGGCAAACTACTTCAGTATTCTTGCCTTGAGAACCCCATGAACAGTATGAAAAGGCAAAATGATAAGATACTGAAAGGGGAACACCTTGGGTCAGTAGATGTCCAATATGCTATGGGAGATCAGTGGAGAAATAACTCCAGAAAGAATGAAGGGATGGAGCCAAAGCAAAAAGAATACTCAATTGTGGATGTGTCTGGTGATAGAAGCAAGGTCCAATGCTTTAAAGAGCAATATTGCATAGGAACCTGGAATGTCAGGTCCATGAATCAAGGCAAATTGGAAGTGGTCAAACAGGAGATGGCAAGAGTGAACATCGACATTCTAGGAATCAGCAAACTAAAATGGACTGGAATGGGTGAATTTAACTCAGATGGCCATTATATCTACTACTGTGGGCTGGAATCCCTTAGAAAAAATGGAGTAGTCATCATGGTCAACAAAAGGGTTCAAAATGCAGTCAGATCAGATCAGATCAGATCAGTCGCTCAGTCGTGTCCGACTCTTTGCGACCCCATGACCGCAGCACACCAGGCCTCCCTGTCCATCACCAGCTCCCGGAGGTCACTCAGACTCACATCCATTGAGTCAGAGATGCCATCCAGCCATCTCATCCTCTGTCGTCCCTTTCTCCTCCTGCCCTCAATCCCTCCCAGCATCAGAGTCTTCTCCAATGAGTCAACTCTTTGCATGAGGTGGCCAAAATACTGGAGTTTCAGCTTTAGCATCATTCCTTCTAAAGAAATTCCAGGATTGATCTCCTTCAGAATGGACTGGTTGGATCTTCTTGCAGTCCAAGGGACTCTCAAGAGTCTTCTCCAACACCACAGTTCAAAAGCATCAATTCTTCGGCGCTCAGCCTTCTTCACAGTCCAGCTCTCACATCCATACATGACCACAGGAAAGACCATAGCCTTGACTAGGCAAACCTTTGTTGGTAAAGTAATGTCTCTGCTTTTGAATATGCTATCTAGGTTGGTCATAACTTTCCTTCCAAGGAGCAAGCGTCTTTTAATTTCATGGCTGCAGTCACCACCTGCAGTGATTTTGGAGCCCAGAAAAACAAAGTCTGACACTGTTTCCACTGTCTCCCCATCTATTTTCCATGCAGTGATGGGACCAGATGCCATGATCTTTGTTTTCTGAATGTTGAGCTTTAAGCCAACCTTTTCACTCTCCACTTTCACTTTCATCAAGAGGCTTTTTAGCCCCTCTTCACTTTCTGCCATAAGAGTGGTGTCATCTGCATATCTGAGGTTATTGATATTTCTCCCGGCAATCTTGATTCCAACTTGTGTTTCTTCCAGTCCAGCATTTCTCATGATGTACTCTGCATATAAGTTAAATAAACATGGTGACAATATGCAGCCTTGACGTACTCCTTTTCCTATTTGGAACCAGTCTGTTGTTCCATGACCAGTTCTAACTGTTGCTTCCTGACCTGCATACAGATTTCTCAAGAGGCAGATCAGGTGGTCTGGTATTCCCATCTCTTTCAGAATTTTCCATAGTTTATTGTGATCCACACAGTCAAAGGCTTTGGCATAGTCAATAAAGCAGAAATAGATGTTTTTCTGGAACTCTCTTGCTTTTTCCATGATCCAGCGGATGTTGGCAATTTGATCTCTGGTTCCTCTGCCTTTTCTAAAACCAGCTTGAACATCAGGAAGTTCACGGTGCACATATTGCTGAAGCCTGGCTTGGAGAATTTTGAGCATTACTTTACTAGCGTGTGAGATGAGTGCAATTGTTTGGTAGTTTGAGCACTCCTTGGCATTGCCTTTCTTTTGGATTGGGATGAAAACTGACCTTTTCCAATCTTGTGGCCACTGGTGAGTTTTCCAAATTTGCTGGCATATTGAGTGTAGCACTTTCACAGCATCATCATTCAGGACTTGGAATAGCTCCACTGGAATTCCATCACCTCCACTAGCTTTGTTCATAGTGATGCTTTCTAAGGCCCATTTGACTTCACATTCCAAGATGTCTGGCTCTAGGTCAGTGATCACATCATCATGATTATCTAGGTCTTGAAGCTCTTTTTTGTACAGTTCTTCTGTGTATTCTTGCCACCTCTTCTTAATATCTTCTGCTTCTGTTAGGTCCACACCATCTCTGTCCTTTATCGTGCCCATCTTTGCATGAAATGTTCCTTTGGTATCTCTGATTTTCTTGAAGAGATCCCTAGTCTTTCCCATTCTGTTGTTTTCCTCTATTTCTTTGCAGTACTTGGATGCAATCTCAAAAACGACAGAATGATCTCTGTTTGTTTTGAAGGCAAACCATTCAATATCACAGTAATCCAAGCCTATGCCCCAACCAGTAACGCTGAAGAAGCTGAAGTTGAACGGTTCTATGAAGACCTACAAGACCTTTTAGAACTAACACCCAAAAAAGATGTCCTTTTCATTATAGGGGACTGGAATGCAAAAGTAGTCAACAAACACCTGGAATAACAGGCAAATTTGGCCTTGGAATACGGAATGAAGCAGGGCAAAGACTAATAGAGTTTTGCCAAGAAAATGCACTGGTCATGACAAACACCCTCTTCCAACAACACAAGAGAAGACTCTATACATGGACATCACCAGATAGTCAACACCGAAATCAGATTGATTATATTCTTTGCAGCCAAAGATGGAGAAGCTCTATACAGTCAGCAAAAACAAGACAGGGAGCTAACTGTGGCTCAGATCATGAGCTCCTTATTGCCAAATTCAAACTTAAATGAAGAAAATGGGGAAAACCACTAGACCATTCAGGTATGACCTAATTCAAATTCTTTATGATAATACAGTGAAAGTGAGAAATACATATAAGGGATTAGATCTGATAGACATAGTGCCTGATGAACTATGGACAGAGATTTGTGGCATTGTATAGCAGACAGGGATCAATACAATCCCCATGGAAAAGAAACGCAAAAAAGCAAATGGCTATCTGAGGAGGCCTTACAAAAAGCTGTGAAAGAAGAGAAGCAAAAAGCAAAGGAGAAAAGGAAAGATATAAGCATCTGAATGCAGAGTTCCAAAGAATAGCAAGGAGAGTAACAAAGCCTTCCTCAGAGATCAATGCAAAGAAATAGAGGGAAACAACAGAATGGGAAAGACTAGGCATCTCTTCAAGAAAATTAGAGATACCACGGGAACATTTCACACAAAGATGGGCTTGATAAAGGACAGAAATGGTATGAACCTAACAGAAGCAGAAGATATTAAGAAGAGGTGGCAAGAATACACAGAAGAACTGTACAAAAAAGACCTTCATGACACAGATATTCACAATGGTGAGATCACTCACCTAGAGCCAGACATCCTGGAATGTGAAGTCAAGTGGGCCTCAGAAAGCATTACTATGAACAAAGCTAGTGGAGGTGATGGCATTCCAGTTGAGCTATTTCAAATCCTGAAAGATGATGCTGTGAAAGTGCTACACTCAATATGCCAGCAAATTTGGAAAACTCAGCAGTGACCACAGGACTGGAAAAGGTCAGTTTTCCTTCCAATCGCAAAGAAGGGCAATGCCAAAGAATGCTCAAACTACCACACAATTGCACTCATCTCACATGCTAGTAAAGTAAAGTAATGTTCTAAATTTTTCAAGCCAGGCTTCAGCAATAAGTGAACCATGAACTTCCAGATGTTCAAGCTGGTTTTAGAAAAGGTAGAGGAACAGAGATCAAATTGCCAACATCTGCTGGATCTTCGAAAAGCAAGAGAGTTCCACAGAAGCATCTATTTCTGCTTTATTGACTATGCCAAAGCCTTTGACTGTGTGGATCACAATAAACTGTGGAAAATTCTTCAGGAGATGGGAATACCAGACCACCTGACCTGCCTCTTGAGAAACCTATATGCAGGTCAGGAAGCAAAGTTAGAACTGGACATGGAACAACAGACTGGTTCCAAAGAGGAAAAGGAGTACATCAAGACTGTATATTGTCACCCTGCTTATACAACTTATATGCAGAGTACATCATGAGAAACGGTGGGCTGGAAGAAGCACAAGCTGGAATCAAGATTGCCGGGAGAAATATCATTAACTTCAGATATGTCAATGACACCACTCGTATGGCAGAAAATGAAGAGGAACCAAAAAGCCTCTTGAGGAAACTGAAAGTGGAGAGTGAAAAAGTTGGCTTAAAGCTCAACATTCAGAAAACAAAGATCATGGCATCTGGTCCCATCACTTCCTGGGAAATAGATGGGGAAACAGTGTCAGACTTTATTTTTTTTGGGCTCCAAAATCACTGCAGATGGTGATGGCAGTCATGAAATTTAAAGATGCTTACTCCTTGGAAGGAAAGTTATGACCAACCTAGACAGCATATTCAAAAGCAGAGACATTACTTTTCCAACAAAGGTCTGTCTAGTCAAGGCTATGGTTTTTCCAGTGGTCATGTATGGATGTGAGACTTGGACTGTGAAGAAAGCTGCTGCTAAGTCACTTCAGTCGTGTCCGACTCTGCGCGACCCCATAAACGGCAGCCCACCAGGCTCCCCCCGTCCCTGGGATTCTCCATGCAAGAACACTGGAGTGGGTTGCCATTTCCTTCTCCAATGCATGAAAGTGAAAAGTGAAAGGGAAGTCGCTCAGTTGTGTCCAACTCTTAGCGACCCCATGGACTGTAGCCTACCAGGCTCTTCTGTCCATGGGATTTTCCAGGCAAGGAAGAAAGCTGAGCACTGAAGAATTGATGCTTTTGAACTGTCGTTTTGGAGAAGACTCTTGAGAGTCCCTTGGACTGCAAGGAGATCCAACCAGTCCATCCTAAAGGAGATCAGTCCTGGCTGTTCATTGGAAGGAGTGATGCTAATGCTGAAACTCCAATACTTTGGCCACCTCATGCAAAGAGTTGACTCACTGGAAAAGACCCTGATGTTGGGAGGGATTGGGGGCAGGAGGAGAAGGGAACAACAGAGGATGAGATGGCTGGATTGCATCACTGACTCAATGGACATGAGTTTGACTGAACTCCAGGAGTTGATGATGGACAGGGAGGCCTAGCATGCTGTGATTCATGGGGTCACAAAGAGTTGGGTACGACTGAGTGATGAACTAACTAATTTTCTTTAGGATTTACTGATTTGATCTCCTGCTGTCCAAGGGACTCTCAAGAGTCTTCTCCAACACCACAGTTCAAAAACATCAATTCTTCAGTGCTCAGCTTTTTTTATGGTCCAACTCTCACATCCACACATGACTATTAGAAAAACCATAGCTTTTACTAGACGCAAATTTGTTGGCAAAATAATGTCTCTGCTTTCTTAAACTGTCTATGTCGGTCATAGCTTTTCTTCCAAGAAGCAAGTGTCTTTTAATTTCATGGCTGTAGTCACGATCTGCAGTGATTTGGGGCCCAAGAAAATAAAGTCTGTCACTGTTTCCATTGTTTTCCCATCTATTTGCCATGAAGTGATGGGGTCAGATTCCATGATCTTCGCTTTTTGAAAGCTGAGTTTTAAGCCAGCTTTTTCATTTTCCTCTTACACTTTCATCAAGAGGCTCTTTAGTTCTTCTTCACTTTCTGCCATAAGGGTGGTGTCATCTGCATATCTGAGGTTATTGTTATTTCTCCCAGAAATTTTGATCCCAGCCTGTGCTTCATCCAGCTTGGCATCTCACATGATGTACTATGCATATAAAATAAGCAGGGTGATAATATACATCTCTGATGTACTCCTGTCCCAATTTGGAACCAGTCCACTGTTCCATGTCCAGCTCTAACTGTTGCTTCTTGACTTGCTTACAGATTTCTCAGGACGGGGGTAAGGTGGTCTTGTATTCCCATCTCTTGAAGAATTTTCCAGTTTGTTGTGATCCACACAGTCAAAGGCTTTGGCATAGTCCATAAAACATAAGTAGATGTTTTTCTGTTTTTCTTCTAGTCATTGACTTCTTCCTGGAGTATTGACTAAGAGCTTACAGTGTTTAAGAATTGTACTATAAGAGAACTTAGAAAAGTAGAAGGAATAGTATCTTCTTACAGGGATTTATACCTTGGTGTAAGAAATGTTATGCACCCAAATTGAATCTGCTCACCCATTCCCAGTAAAGCCAGTGTACTGACTTTTAGTGTGATGAAGGAAAGTGCGGCATTTATTGCAAGGCCAAGCAAGGAATATGGGTGGCTGTGCTTAAAAACCTGAACTCCCCAGTGGATTTCAGATAAGAATTTTTAAAGGCAAATTGAGGGAGAGGGTTGCAGAGTGTGTGATCAGCTCATGAACAATTCTCTGATTTTTTGATGGTGAGATGACAGGGTGATATCATGAAGGTTAACATCATTAATCCTCAGGCTCCATTCAATGGGAGTTACATGCTTATGGTCATCATGCAGTTAACTTCTTCCACATTGTGGGAGTTTTAATATATGTAAAACAACTCAGGAATATATGTTAGACACTGTTATCTATGTCTTTCAGGGACCGAGTAAATAATCTCTGACTCTGCCATGTGGCTAATATATTGTTTAAATTATTATGAGTTCTCCTGACATAGTTGTTATTTTTGGTACTACATGTTCACATTATCCCAATTATCAACAATTGAGCCAAGTCTTTTGTGACTCGGGGAAGCTTTTCTACAAATAAGAAGCAGTCAGAGGACATGCTGGGAGGGAAGGCCCTGTATGGTCCTGTTTGATTACAATCTTCCATTTTCTTTGATATTCCCCAGTCTTCAGGAAAAACAAGTGCAGGGCAAGAAAGCGAATAAAAGTATGGATAGAGATGTTAATATAAATTGACAGAGGAACTTGGTTTTAGGAGGATTCATTTTTAGAATGAAGGTAGAGCCAATATGAGTGAATTATGCTGCAGTATGCTGAGAACTCAAACAGTGGTCAGACAAAATAAGAGAACATGGACCAGAGTGATTGGAGAAGGTGCCATGGAGAAGTGTTTGGAACACTTGTAAAATAAGAAATGTTGGTATTCTAATTCATGATGGAATAAAGTATATCTTTGTAGTCCAACACTTCCACTGATGTTATGACTACATAAAATTGGTCAAATAATCACATTTCCAAAGTTGTATGGATATATATATATATATATATATACATTGATATAGTGACACAGAGATTTTTAAAAGCTTTAAAGAATATATATGGATGATCAAGGATCATTTGAAAATATATTAAGCTTTATGAGTTTTTAGAAAACACAAATTAAAATCACATTGCAATTCTCCTATAGAACTATGAGAATGTCTTTTAAAAAAATGATTGGTCATACTAGTATCAGGGACGATTTGGAAAAACTGTAACTTGACTTCTATTGTCAATATAAAAATGACAAAATGTACCAGGAATTTTGGTGAACATCTTGACAAATTTTTAAAAATTTCAGTTTACTCACTTCCTAGACTAAATGTTATATATTTGTTTTCCCCTCTAAATACAACCAAATGACTTGGGAATAATTCAACAGATAACTATAAATGTTTCTGAAAAGTGAAAAGGAGAATATGAATTGGCTAGGGACTTCAGGACTTGAAGGTACCACAATGAGTTCCCAAATATTTTGTTAATATTTTATCCCTCTTTAGTTCTATGTACAGAAACCAGGAAAAGAGTAAAATTGATTCCAAACTTCATTATAGCTTTAATGCAATGCTTTTCAAAATTGCCAGAAAAGTTTTTTTGAAAGACAAAATTATTCGATAATTCATGTTAAAAGTCATAAATCCTTGAACAACTACAATAATCCTGAAAAAGAAGAATAAAAGGAAAGTAGTCATCCCATCCAATACTAACACCTACTGTATAGCTACTTAATCAAGACACAATGCTATTGGCAGAATTAATTAGAGTCTGACTCCATATTTGGGGTATTTTGGCTTGCTGGTGGTTCATAGCCTTTACATTCCTTCCTCTTCTCCTTCTGGCACACATCTGGGCAAGCTGATAAAAAAAGCCCAGTGATCCAACCATGAAAGCTTCTGTATGGATAATACTTACCTTGTATTCCCTCAAGTTGTCACAAAAATGCCAAACTAGTCTCCTTTTCCCACTGTCTGAGGTCATTTAAAATATCTCTTTGGGAAATGCCCTTTATATTGAAAGTCGCCCATGCTTTGTAAGAGGAGATAAATAATCTCTCCATGTGAATTTTTTTTATATTGCATATATTGGTATTTTATAAACTTCTGTAGCTCATTTAAAAATATTTAATGGAATTTAAATGCAGAAGTAATTTGTTTCCTTGCATTTTTACATTTAAAACTTGTCTTTTATTTACTCTATGAACCAATGTAATTTTATAATGTATATGTTTTCCAAAAAATATTTTAAATGCTTTCTTCAATGTAAAGTCATTATCCAAGAAGATTTGTCATTTTGCTATATGTAATTCTTACTATGAAGTCAATATATTTTTAAACATTGAGGTATCCTTTATGTTTAAATTTTTTTAATTTATTTTTTGTTTGTGCTGGTTCTGTGGCTGTGTGAAGGCTTTCTCTAGTAGTGGTGAGCAAGGAGCTGTTCTTCATTACAGTGGCTTCTATTGTCACAGAGCACAGGCTCTAGGTGCATGGTCTTCAGTAGTTGCGACACACATGCTCAGTCGTTGATGACTCGCAGGCTTTAAAGCTCAGGCTCAGTAGTTGTGGTGCAGGGGCTTAGTTGCTCCAGGGCATGTGGAATCTTCCTGGACCAGGGATCAAACCTATGTCCCCTGCATTGGCAAGTGGATTCTTATCCACTGTACTACCAGGGGAGTCCCAAGGTACTTTATATACAGCATAATGCACAGATCATGAGAGTAGAGTTCTAGCTTTTTCATAAACAAAGCACACACTTTTATTTGTTGTTATTAAAATTTTTAAACACATTCTAGTGTTTAAGGCTTTCTACTGCTGGTGGAGTTTGAAGGTTTTTGCAGAAAAACTGAGTACCTATTTTCTTTTCTTTCTTACTGTGTATATTTAGATATACAATTTAATGATTTGCTGTATGTATACATTGTGAAATATTAATAATTACAACAATTAAGTCAATTAAATATCCATAACCTGACACAATTGCCATTACCATTTGTGCATGTATCTGTGTGTGTGTGTTTCTGTATTAGTGAGAAAACTTAAGATATACCCTGTTGGTAAATTTCAAGTATGAAGTTCAGTATTTTCACCTACAGTCACTGCGCTATACATTAGATCTCCAGAACTTATCTAGTAAAACTGAAACTTATACACCTTGATAACATCTCTCCATTTCTCCTTTGCCACATACCCTTATTATAATCACTATTCTATAGTCTGTTTCTATACATTTGATTATTTTGGATTCCAAATATAAGTGAGGTCATAAAGTATTTGCCTTTCTGTGCCTGGCTTATTTCACTTAGCATGGTGTCCTCCAAGTCCATTATGCTGTCACAAATAGTAGCATTTCCTTCTTTTCTATGGATAAATAATATTCTATTGGATGTGTATACAGTTTCTTTGTAGGTTATTCTGTTAATGGACATTTATATCATATCATGTATAACTCAGATACATTCATATCTTAGTTATTGTGAATAATGCCACAATGTACATAGGAGTGCAGGTATCTTTTCCAGCATGGGATTTAAATTCTTTTATGTAAGCATTTGACTGTGTGGATCACAAGAAACTACGGAAAATTCTGAAAGAGATGGGAATACCAGAACACCTGATCTGCCTCTTGAGAAGTTTGTATGCAGATCAGGAAGCAACAGTTAGAACTGGACATGGAACAATTGACTGGTTCCAAATAAGAAAAGGAGTTCATCAAGGCTGTATATTGTCACCTTGTTTATTTAACTTATATGCAGAGTACATCATGAGAAATGCTGGACTGGAAGAAACACGAGCTGGAATCAAGATTGCCAGGAGAAATATCAATAACCTCAGATATGCAGATGACACCACCCTTATGGCAGAAGGTGAAGAGGAACTAAAAAACCTCTTGATGAAAGTGAAAGAGTAGAGTGAAAAAGTTGGCTTAACACTCAACATTCAGAAAATGAAGATCATAGCATCCGGTCCCATCACTTTGTAGGAAATAGATGGGGAAACAGTGAAAACAGTGTCAGACTTTATTTTTGAAGGGCTACAACATCACTAGAGATGGTGACTGCAGCCATGAAATTAAAAGACGCTTGCTCCTTGGAAGGAAAGTTATGACCAACCTAGATAGCATATTCAAAAGCAGAGACATTACTTTGCCAACAAAGGTTCGCCTAGTCAAGGCTATGGTTTTTGCTGTGGTCATGTATGGATGTGAGAGCTGGACTGTGAAGAAGGCTGAGCGCCGAAGAATCGATGCTTTTGAACTGTGGTGTTGGAGAAGACTCTTGAGAGTCCCTTGGACTGCAAGGAGATCCAACCAGTCCATTCTGAAGGAGATCAGCCCTGGGATTTCTTTGGAAGGAATGATGCTAAAGCTGAAACTCCAGTACTTCGGCCACCTCATGCGAAGAGTTGACTCATTGGAGAAGACTCTGATGCTGGGAAGGATTGGGGGCAAGAGGAGAAGGGGACGACAGAGGATGAGATGGCTGGATGGCATCACTGACTCAATGGACGTGAGTCTGAGTAAACTCCGGGAGTTGGTGATGGACAGGGAGGCCTGGCGTGCTGCAATTCATGGGGTCGCAAAGAGTCGGACACGAGTGAGTGACTGATTTGATTTGATAATAGCTGGCTTATATGTTAGTTTTAATTTTAAATATATTGAGGAAGTTTATTCAGTTCAGTTGCTTGGTCATGTCTGACTCTTTGTGACCCCCATGGACAGCAGCTCACCAGGCTTTCCTGTCCATCACCAACTCCCAGAGCTTGCTCAAACTCATGTTCATCTAGTCAGTGATGCCATCCAACCATTTCATCCTCTGTCATCCCCTTCTCCCACCCTCTATCTTTCCCAGGATCAGGGTCTTTTCCAATGAGTCAGTTCTTCGCATCAGGTGGCCAAAATATTGGAGCTTCAGCTTCAGCATCAGTCTTTCCAATGAATAGTCAGGACAGATTTTCTTTAGGACTGACTAGTTTGATCTCCTCCCTTGATCTCAGTCCAAGGGACTCTGAAGAATCTTTTCCAACACCACAGTTCAAAAGCATCAATAAGAAGCGTATTACTGTTTTCTATAATGTCTGTATAAATTTACATTCCTCTCAACAGTATTTCAGAGTTAACATTTCTCATATCCTCACCAACACTTACTACTTTTGTGTTTTGATTAACAGCCATCCAAAGAGGTATCAGGTAAACATTTCATGTTGCCTTGTGTTTCCCTGAGGATTAGTGCTATTGAACACACTTTTATACCTCTGGTCATTTGTGTCTCCCTTTGTTTGTTTTTTTCTATGAGCTCCTTATATATTTTGGACAGTAATTCCTTATCAGAAATAAAGGTTGCAAATATTTTGCTTCCATGTACATGTTAGTCATTTGAATGTCTTATTTGAGAAAAAAAAAAAATGTGTTCTGCTTGTCATTTTAAAATCAATTTGTTGGAATTTTTAATACTTTTTCTCCTGTTATTGAGATCTAATCTTACTGCATTGTGGTCAGAAAAGATGCTTGGAATGATTTCAATTTTTCTGAACTTACCAAGGCTAGATTTATGGCCCAGGATGTGATCTATCCTGGAGAAGGTTCTGTGTGCGCTTGAGAAAAAGGTGAAATTCATTGTTTTGGGATGAAATGTCCTGTAGATATCAATTAGGTCTAACTGGTCTATTGTATCATTTAAAGTTTATATTTCCTTGTTAATTTTCTGTTTAGTTGATCTATCCATTGGTGTGAGTGGGGTATTAAAGTCTCCCACAATTATTGTCTTATTGTTAATTTCTCCTTTCATACTTGTTAGTATTTGTCTTATATATTGCGGTGCTCCTAAGTTGGGTGCATATATATTTATAATTGTTATATCTTCTTCTTGGATTGATCCTTTGATCATTATGTAGTGACCTACTTTGTCTCTTTTCACAGGTTTCCAAGAGCCAGGACTTGGAAGCAATCTAGATGTTCATCTACAGATGAATGGATAAGAAAGCTGTGGTACATATTCACAATGGAGTATTACTTAGCCATTAAAAAGAATACATTTGAATCAGTTCTAATGAGGTGGATGGAACCGGAGCCTATTATATAGAGTGAGGTAAGCCAGAAAGAAAAACACAAATACAGTATCAGATCAGATCAGATCAGTCACTCAGTCGTGTCTAACTCTTTGCGACCCCATGAACTGCAGCATACCAGGCCTCCCTGTCCATCACCAACTCCCGGTGGTCACTCAGACTCACATCCATTGAGTCAATGATGCCATCCAGCAATCTCATCCTCTGTCGTCCCCTTCTCCTCCTGCCCCCAATCCCTCCCAGCATCAGAGTCTTCTCCAATGAGTCAACTCTTCGCATGAGGTGGCCAAAATACTGGAGTTTCAGCTTTAGCATCATTCCTTCCAAAGAAATCCCAGGGCTGATCTCCTTCAAAATGGACTGGTTGGATCTCTTTGCAGTCCAAGGGACTCTCAAGAGTCTTCTCCAACACCACAGTTCAAAAGCATCAATTCTTCGGCGCTCAGCCTTCTTCACAGTCCAGCTCTCACATCCATACATGACCACAGGAAAGACCATAGCCTTGACTAGGTGAACCTTTGTTGGCAAAGTAATGTCTCTGCTTTTGAATATGCTATATAGGTTGGTCATAACTTTCCTTGCAAGGAGTAAGCGTCTTTTAATTTCATGGCTGCAGTCACCATCTGCAGTGATTTTGGAGCCCAGAAAAACAAAGTCTGACACTGTTTCCACTGTCTTCCCATCTATTTTCCATGCAGTGATGGGACCAGATGCCATGATCTTCGTTTTCTGAGTGTTGAGCTTTAAGCCAACCTTTTCACTCTCCACTTTCACTTTCATCAAGAGGCTCTTTAATTCCTCTTCATTTTCTGCCATAAGGGTGGTGTCATCTGCATATCTGAGGTTATTGATATTTCTCCCAGCAATCTTGATTCCAGCTTGTGTTTCTTCCAGTCCAGCATTTCTCATGATGTACTCTGCATATAAGTTAAATAAACATGGTGACAATATGCAGCCTTGACATACTCCTTTTCCTATTTGGAACCAGTCAATTGTTCCATGACCAGTTCTAACTGTTGCTTCCAGATCTGCATACTGATTTCTCAAGAGGCAGATCAGGTGGTCTGGTATTCCCATCTCTTTCAGAATTTTCCACAGTTTATTGTGATCTACACAGTCAAAGGTTTTGGCATAGTCAATAAAGCAGAAATAGATATTTTTATGGAACTCTCTTGCTTTTTCCATGATCCAGCCGATGTTGGCAATTTGATCTCTGGTTCCTCTGCCTTTTCTAAAACCAGCTTGAACATCAGGAAGTTCACGGTTCACATATTGCTGAAGCCTAGCTTGGAGAATGTTGAGCATTACTTTACTAGCGTGTGAGATGAGTGCAATTGTGCGGTAGTTTGAGTACTCTTTGGCATTGCCTTTCTTTGGGGTTGGGATGAAAATTGACCTTTTCCAATCTTGTGGCCACTGCTGAGTTTTCCAAATTTGCTGGCATATTGAGCGCAGCACTTTCACAGCATCATCTTTCAGGATTTGAAATAGCTCCACTGGAATTCCATCACCTCCACTAGCTTTGTTCGTAGTGATGCTTTCTAAGGCCCACTTGACTTCACATTCCAGGATGTCTGGCTCTAGGTCAGTGATCACACCATCATGATTATCTGGGTCGTGAAGATCTTTTTTGTACAGTTCTTCTGTGTATTCTTGCCACTTCTTCTTAATATCTTCTGCTTCTGTTAGGTCCATACCATTTCTGTCCTTTATCGAGCCCATCTTTGCATGAAATGTTCCTTTGGTATTTCTGATTTTCTTGAAGAGATCCCTAGTCTTTCCTATTCTGTTGTTTTCCTCTATTTCTTTGCATTGTTCGCTGAAGAAGGCTTTCTTATCTCTTCTTGCTATTCTTTGGAACTCTGCATTCAGATGTTTATATCTTTCCTTTTCTCTTTGCTTTTTGCATCTCTTCTTTTCACAGCTATTTGTAAGGCCTCCCCAGACAGCCATTTTGCTTTTTTGCATTTCTTTTCCATGGGGATGGTCTTGATCCCTGTCTCCTGTACAATGTCACGAACCTCATTCCATAGTTCATCAGGCACTCTATCTATCAGATCTAGGCCATTAAATCTATTTCTCACTTCCACTGTATAATCATAAAGGATTTGATTTAGGTCATACCTGAATGGTCTAGTGGTTTTCCCTACTTTCTTCAATTTCAGTCTGAATTTGGCAATAAGGAGTTCATGGTCTGAGCCACAGTCAGCTCCTGGTCTTGTTTTTGCTGACTGCACAGAGCTTCTCCACCTTTGGCTGCAAAGAATATAATCAATCTGATTTCGGTGTTGACCATCTGGTGATGTCCATGTATAGAGTCTTCTCTTGTGTTGTTGGAAGAGGGTATTTGCTATGACCAGTGCATTTTCTTGGCAAAACTCTGTTAGTCTTTGCCCTGCTTCATTCCGTATTCGAAGGCCAAATTTGCCTGTTACTCCAGGTGTTTCTTGACTTCCTACTTTTTCATTCCAGTCCCCTTTAATGAAAAGGACATCGTTTTTGGGTGTTAGTTCTAAAAGGTCTTGTAGGTCTTCATAGAACCGTTCATAGAACCGTTCATAGAACATTCATCTTCTCCCGCTGGAGAAGGGAATGGCAAACCACTTCAGTATTTTTGCCTTGAGAACCCCATGAACAGTATGAAAAGGCAAAATGATAGGTTACTGAAAGAGAAACTCCCCAGGTCAGTGGGCACAATATGCTACTGGAGATCAGTGGAGAAATAACTCCAGAAATAATGAAGGGATGGAGCCAAAGCAAAAAGAATAACCAGCTGTGGATGTGTCTGGTGATAGAAACAAAGTCCGATGCTGTAAAGAGCAATACTGCATAGGAACCTGGAATGTCAGGTCCATGAATCAAAGCAAATTGGAAGTGGTCAAACAAGAGATGGCAAGAGTGAATGTCGACATTCTAGGAATTAGCGAACTAAAATGGACTGGAATGGGTGAATTTAACTCAGAGGACCATAATGGTCCTCTATACTACTACTATCTACTACTGTGGGCAGGAATCCCTCAGAAGAAATGGAGTGGCCATCATGGTCAACAAAAGAGTCCGAAATGCAGGACTTGGATGCAATCTCAAAAACGACAGAATTATCTCTTTTTGTTTCCAAGGCAAATACAGTATACTAACGCATATATATGGAATTTAGAAAGATGGTAACAATAACCCTGTTTCTGAGACAGCAAAAGAGACACTGAGGTATAGAACAGTCTTTTGGACTCTGGGAGAGGGAGAGGGTGGGGTGATTTGGGAGAATAGCATTGAAATATGTATAATATCATATTTGAAACGAGTCACCAGTCCAGGTTCGATGCCTGATAACGGATGCCTGGGGCTGGTGCACTGGGAAGACCCAGAGGGATGGTATGGGGAGGGAGGAGGGAGGAGGGTTCAGGATGGGAACACATGTATACTTGTGGCGGATTCATTTTGATGTATGGCAAAAGCAATACAATATTGTAAAGTTAAGCAGAATATCTTTGACAAAGGAAGCAAGAATATACAATGGAGTAAAGACAATCTCTTTAACAAGTGGTGCTGGGAAAACTGGTCAAACACTTGTAAAGAATGAAACTAGAACACTTTCTAACACCATACACAAAAATAAACTCAAAATGGATTAAAGAGCTAAATGTAAGTCCAGAAACCATAAAATTCCTAGAGGAAAACATAGGCAAAACACTCTCTGACATACATCACAGCAGGATTCTCTATCACCCACCTCCCAGAATATTGGAAATAAAATCAAAAATAAATAAATGGGACCTAATTAAACTTAAAAGCTTCTGCACAACAAAGGAAACTATAAGCAAGGTGAAAAGACAGCCTTCAGAATGGGAGAAAATAATAACAAATGAAGCAACAGACAAACAACTAATCTCAAAAATATACAAGCAACTCCTACAGCTCAATTTCAGAAAAATAAATGACTCAATCAAAAAATGGACCAAAGAACTAAAGAGACATTTCTTCCAAGAAGACATACAGATGGCTAACAAACACATTAAAAGATGCTCAACATCACTCATTATCAGAGAAATGCAAATCAAAACTCCTATGAGGTACCATTTCACGCCAGTCAGAATGGCTGCGATCCAAAAATCCACAAGCAATAAATGCTGGAGAGGGTGTGGAGAAAAGGGAACCCTCTTACACTGTTGGTGGGAATGCAAACTAGTACAGCCACTTTGGAGAACAGTATGGAGATTCCTCAAAAAACTGGGAATAGAACTGCCTTATGATCCAGCAATCCCACTGCTGGGCATACACACTGAGGAAACCAGAATTGAAAGAGACATGTGTACCCCAATGTTCATAGCAGCACTGTTTACAATAGCCAAGACTTGGAAGCGACCTAGATGTCCATCCACAGATGAATGGATAAGAAAGCTGTGGTACATATACACAATGGAGTATTACTCAGCCATTAAAAAGAATGCATTTGCATCAATTCTAATGAGGTGGATGGAACTGGAGCCTATTATACAGAGTGAAGTAAGCCAGAAATAAAAACACAAATACAGTATAATGACGCATATATATGGAACTTAGAAAGATGGTAACAATGATCCTGTTTACGGGACAGCAAAACAGACACTGATGTATAGAACAGACTTTGGGTCTGGGAATGGGAGAGGGTGGGATGATTTGGGAGAATAGCATTGAAATATGTATAGTCTCATATCTGAAACGAGTCGCCAGTCCAGGTACAATGCCTGATAGCAGATGCCTGGGGCTGGTGCACTGGAAGGACCCAGGGGGATGGTATGGGGAGGGAGGAGGGAGGAGGGTTCAGGATGGGGAACACATGTATACTTATGGAAGATCCATCTCGATGTATGGCAAAAGCAATACAATATTGTAAAGTTAAGCAAAATAAAATTTAATTGAAAAAAAATAAAAAGAAAACTGTCAAAAAAAATAAAGGAGAAGAGTGATTCAATCAAAAAAAAGTATAAAATAAAATCAATTTGTGTGGGTTTTATTTATTTATATTTTTGCTATTGAGTTCTATGAGTTCCTTATATTTTGCTCTTAGCTCCTTATCAGATAAAAAGCTTCCAAATATTTTCTCCCATTTTTCAGTTACCTTTTAATTATTTTGATCTTTTATTTACTGTGTGGAAGGCCATTATTTTTAGATAATTTCACTTGTTTGTTTTTCATTTTGCTCCTTCTGCTTTTGTGTTGTATCCAAAAAATTATTGCCAATGTCAATCTGGAGGAAATTGTCCCTCATATTTTCTTCTAGGTGTTTTATGGTTTTCTCTCTTTTATTTAAGTCTTTAATCCACTTAGAGTTAGTTTTTGTGAGTAGAATAAAGATAATGCTCCATTATAATTTTCTTATACTTTAATAAACAATTTTCCCAGTACCATTTATTAAAAAGATTGTCTTTTCTCCACTGAGTATTGTTGGTTCTCCTGTCAAATATAAGTTGCCCATATATGTGCACATTTATTTCTGGGCTCTGAATTCTGTCTTAGTGATCTATGTGTCTCTTTTTATGCTGTTGTGATTGTCATAGTTCTGTAATAGCATTTGAAGCCAAGAACTTTGGTGCCTTCAGCTTTGCTCTTCCTAAGATTTCTTTGGATTTTCAAGGTCTTTTTCAGGGTCCATGTAAATTTTAGGATTGTTTTTTGTATTTCTTTGAAAATGATATTTAAATTTTCATAGATATTTCATTGGATATAGATGGCTGGATATTTTAACAGTATTATTTCCTGCAATCTGTGAATCAGAATATCTTTCTATTTACCTGGGTCTTCTTCAGTTTCTTTCATCAGTATCATAGTTTTCAGTGTATCTTTCACCTCTTGTTTAAATTTATTCCTAAGTAAACATATTATTGGTTTTGATGCTATTGTAGTTGGGATGGTTTTCTTTATCACTTTTCAGATAATTCATTGTTAGTTTATTGAAACAATATTGATTTTTCTCCTTCCAGTTTTATTGAGATATAATTTACATATAATACAATTTATATTTAAGGTGAATAGTAATTATTTGATTTACATATATCATAAAGTTATTACCACAATTAATTTAGTTATTATTCATCATCTCATATAGAAACAAAATTAAAGGAATAGAAAAAATTATTTTCTTTGTGATGTGAACCCTTATAATTTACTCTCTTAACAATTTTCATATGTAACATAGAGCAGCATTAATCATACTTATCATGTTGTGTATTACATCCTTACTATTTATTTATCTTATAAATGGAAGATTGTACCTTTTGGCAGTCTTCACCCATCCCCAACCCTCACTTCTGGAAGCAACAAATCTTATCTATTTTTCTTTGACACTGTTTGTTTGTCCAAGAATAATTGAGCTACAACACTATGTTAGTTCCTAAAGCACAATATAGTGTTTTGATATTTCTTTTTTTGTAATTTATTTCTTTTTTAAAATTTTAATTGGAGGCTAATTACTTTACAATATTGTGGTGATTTTTGCCATACATTGATCCCATCCCATCCCTTAGGGTCATCGCAGTGCACCAGCCCTGACACCCTGTCTCATGCATTGAACCTGGACTGGCGATCTATTTCATATATGATAATATACATGTTTCAATGCTATTCTCTCAAATCATCCCACCCTCACCTTCTCCAACAGAGTCCAAAAGACTGTTTTTTACATCTGTGTCTCTTTTGCTGTCTCGCATTTATGGTCATCATTAACACCTTTCTAAATTCCATATATATGCGTTAACATACTGTGTTGGTGGTTTTCTTTCTGACTTACTTCGCTCTGTATAATAGGCTCCAGTGTCATCCACCTCATTAGAAATGATTCAAATGCATTTTTTTTAATAGCTGAGTAATATTCCATTGTGTATATGCACTACAGCTTTCTTATCCATTCATCTGCTGATGGACATCTAGGTTGCTTCCATGTCCTGGCTATTGCAAACAGTGCTGCGATGAACATTGGGGTACACGTGTCTCTCTCAATTCTGGTTTCCTCGGTGTGTATGCCCAGCAGTGGGATTGCTGGGTCGTATGGCAGTTCTATTTCCAGTCTTTTAAGGAATCTCCACACTATTCTCCACAGTGACTGTACTATTTTGCATCCCCACCAGAAGTGTAAGAAGGTTCATTTTTCTCCTCACCCTCTCTAGCATTTACTATTTCTAGACTTTTTGACAGCAGCCATTCTGACCACCATGAGATAGTACCTCATTGTGGTTTTGATTTGCATTTCTCTGATAATGAATGATGTTGAGTATGTTTTCATGTATTTGTTAGCAATCTGTATGTCTTCTTTGGAGAAATGTCTGTTTAGTTCTCTGGCCCATCTTTTGATTGAGTTGCTTATTTTTCTGGAATTGAGCTGCAGGAGTTGCTTGTATATTTTTGAGATTAATTCTTTGTCAGTTGCTTCATTTGCTATTATTTTCTCCCATTCTGAAGGCTGTCTTTTCACCTTACTTATAGTTTCCTTTGTTGTGCAAAAACTTTTAAGTTTAATTAGGTCCCACATGTTTATTTATTTATTATTATTATTATTTTTTTTTTTTGCAAAACCATTTGTTTATTTTTGCTTTTATTTTCATTACTCTGGGAGATGGGTCATAGAGAATCCTGCTATGATTTATGTGAGAGAGTGTTTTGCCTGTGTTTTCCTCTAGGAGTTTTATAGTTTCTTGTGTTACATTTAGATCTTTAATTCATTTTGAGTTTATTTTTGTCTATGGTGTTAGAAAGTATTCTAGTTTCATTCTTTTACAAGTGGTTGACCAGTTTTCCCAGCACCATTTGTTAAAGAGATTATATTTTCTCTCTTGTATATTCTTGCCTCCTTTGTCAAAGATAAAGTCTCCATAGGTGCATGGATTTATCTCTGGGCTTTCTATTTTGTTCCATTGATCTGTTTCTGTCTTTGTTCCAGGACCATACTGTCTTGATGACTGTTGCTTTGTAGTATAGCCTGAAGTCAGGCAGGTTGATTCCTCCAGTTCCATTCTTCTTTCTCAAGATTGCATTGGCTATTTGAGGTTTTTGTATTTCCATACAAACTGTGAAATTATTTGTTCTAATTCTCTGAAAAATACTGTTGGTAGCTTGATAGGGATTGCATTGAATCTATAGATTGCTTTGAGTAGTATACTCATTTTCACTATATTGATTCTTCCAATCCATGAACATGGTATACTTTTCCATCTATTTGTGTCATCTTTGATTTCTTTCATTAGTGTTTTATAATTTTCTGTATATAGGTCTTTTGCTTCTTTATGTAGATTTATTCCTAGGTATTTTATTATTTCCAATTTCAAATGATCACCACAATAAGTCTAGTTACTATTTGCCATCAGACAAAATATGAGCCTAAAACCTATACTTCACAATTGCGTAGGGCGACTTGGATCACCCCAACTGGTGATTTATACCAGCATCAGATCAGATCAGATCAGTCGCTCAGTCGTGTCCGACTCTTTGCGACCCCATGAACCGCAGCACACCAGGCCTCCCTGTCCATCACCAGCTCCCGGAGGTCACCCAGACTCATACCCATCGAGTCAGTGATGCCATCCAGCCATCTCATCCTCTGTCGTCCCCTTCTCCTCCTGCCCTCAATCCCTCCCAGCATCAGAGTCTTCTCCAATGAGTCAACTCTTCGCATGAGGTGGCCATAATACTGGAGTTTCAGCTTTAGCATCATTCCTTCTAAAGAAATTCCAGGATTGATCTCCTTCAGAATGGACTGGTTGGATCTTCTTGCAGTCCAAGGGACTCTCAAGAGTCTTCTCCAACACCACAGTTCAAAAGCATCAATTCTTCGGCGCTCAGCCTTCTTCACAGTCCAGCTCTCACATCCATACATGACCACAGGAAAGACCATAGCCTTGACTAGGCGAACCTTTGTTGGCAAAGTAATGTCTCTGCTTTTGAATATGCTATCTAGGTTGGTCATAACTTTCCTTCCAAGGAGTAAGCGTCTTTTTAATTTCATGACTGCAGTCACCATCTGCAGTGATTTTGGAGCCCAGAAAAATAAAGTCTGACACTGTTTCCACTGTTTCCCCATCTATTTCCCATGAAGTGATGGGACCAGATGCCATGATCTTCGTTTTCTGAATGTTGAGCTTTAAGCCAACCTTTTCACTCTCCACTTTCACTTTCATCAAGAGGCTTTTTAGCCCCTCTTCACTTTCTGCCATAAGAGTCGTGTCATCTGCATATCTGAGGTTATTGGTATTTCTCCCAGCAATCTTGATTCCAACTTGTGTTTCTTCCAGTCCAGCATTTCTCATGTTGTACTCTGCATATAAGTTAAATAAACATGGTGACAATATGCAGCCTTGATGTACTCCTTTTCCTATTTGGAACCAGTCTGTTGTTCCATGACCAGTTCTAACTGTTGCTTCCTGACCTGCATACAGATTTCTTAAGAGGCAGATCAGGTGGTCTGGTATTCCCATCTCTTTCAGAATTTTCCACAGTTTATTGTGATCTACACAGTCAAAGGCTTTGGCATAGTCAATAAAGCAGAAATAGATGTTTTTCTGGAACTCTCTTGCTTTTTCCATGATCCAGCGGATGTTGGCAATTTGATCTCTGGTTCCTCTGCCTTTTCTAAAACCAGCTTGCACATCAGGAAGTTCACGGTTCACATATTGCTAAAGCCTAACTGAGTGTTTTTCATATGCTGACTTGATCCTCAAAACAACACAATGAGCTTAAGCATCTTTTTCTGTATAAATGACAAAGAGAGATGAATGACTTCTTCCCCATCAGATCAGATCAGTCGCTCAGTCGTGTCCGACTCTTTGCGACCCCATGAACCGCAGCACGCCAGGCCTCCCTGTCCATCACCAGCTCCCGGAGGTCACTCAGACTCGCATCCATCGAGTCAGTGATGCCATCCAGCCATCTCATCCTCTGTCGTCCCCTTCTCCTCCTGCCCTCAATCCCTCCCAGCATCAGAGTCTTCTCCAATGAGTCAACTCTTCGCATGAGGTGGCCAAAATACTGGAGTTTCAGCTTTAGCATCATTCCTTCCAAAGAAATTCCAGGATTGATCTCCTTCAGAATGGACTGGTTGGATCTTCTTGCAGTCCAAGGGACTCTCAAGAGTCTTCTCCAACACCACAGTTCAAAAGCATCAATTCTTCGGCGTTCAGCCTTCTTCACAGTCCAGCTCTCACATCCATACATGACCACAGGAAAGACCATAGCCTTGACTAGGCGAACCTTTGTTCCCCATAGTATTACATATATATGAAATTATAGAGTTTGTATAAACTCAACTAATCTGGCCAGGTAGAAATGACAACAAACTTGGTAATTATTCTAAGATTTCTAATACCTCCTCCTCTAGGGAAATAAGACAACATTCAAGAAAGAAAAAAAAAAAAAAAACAGGTATAATCCTTTAAGTAAAAATAAAGATTTGTTCATTTTGTTTTGTTTTTAGCTCATTGGTAAATGGTAGTAAAGTTCAATCAATAATTCTTTAAAATTTCATTTAATTTTGGCCTCTGCAGATAATGACTTAATGTGCTAGGTTAGGTTTTGGGCTTGATCTGAAGGCAAAGGGGTGGTACTCTCTGAACATATCAAGTATGGCCCCTGATTCTCCTACTATCAGCCTCTGCTCTCTGAATCCCAAAATTATGAGAGATCAGATAAACAAAGGGAATTGATGAAGGATCTGAAGGTATCTAACCTATGTAATGAAAATGTTTTCATAGAATTTCACCAGTTTTTGATTGCCAGTCTTCTGCATTCACTCACATACCTTGTCTTAGGATGCTTAGTAATAAACTGGTTACCTTTTGCTTCTGGGCAAGTGTGGTCAGCACCAGCCATTCTTCTGTAAAGCTTATGTTTCATGTTAGTCTCTGAGTAATAAATATGTGGCCTCACAGAAAACTATATTAGCCTTTGCCATGTTTCATTCTGTACTCCAAGGCCAAATTTGCCTATTACTCCAGGTATTTCTTCACTTCCTACTTTTACATTCCAGTCCCCCTTTATATATTTTTTCTCCAAAATCACTGAAGATGATGACTGCTGCCATGAAATTAAAAGATGCTTGCTCCTTGGAAGAAAAGTTATGACCAACATAGACAGCATATTCAAAAGCAGAGACATTACTTTGCCAACAAAGGTCTGTCTAGTCAAAGCTTTGGTTTTTCCAGTAGTCATGTATGGATGTGAGAGTTCGACTATAAAGAAAGCTGAGCACCAATGAATTGATGCTTTTGAACTGTGGTGTTGGAGAAGACTCTTGAGAGTCCCTTGTACAGCAAAGAGATCCAACCAGTCTATCCTAAAGAATGTCAATCCTGAATATTCATTGGAAGGACTGATGCTGAAGCCGAAACTCCAATACTTTGGCCCCCTGATACGAAGAACTGACTCATTTGAAAAGACACTGATGCTGGGAATGATTGAAGGCAGGAGGAGAAGGGGACGACAGAGGATGAGATGGTTGATGGCATCACTGACATGAGTCTGAGTAACCTCTGGGAGTTGGTGATGGACAGGGAAGCCTGGTGGGCTGCAGTCCATGGGGTCGCAAAGAGTCGGACATGACTGAGCTACTGAACTGAAATGAACTACCAGGAAAAGGGTTTGACAAATGGGGCCCTTAAGCAAGCAGGAGCAGAAGTAGTCAGCCTCTATCACCTCATCATTAGGATATTACCTCTTAGGACACATTGTCATGGTGATTTCAGTTCAGTTCAGTTCAGTTCAGTCGCTCAGTCGTGTCCAACTGTTTGCGACCCCATGAATCGTAGCACACCAGGCCTCCCTGTCCATCACCAATTTCCAGGATTCATTCAGACTGACGTTCATCGAGTCAGTGATGCCATCCAGCCATCTCATCCTCTGTCGTCCCCTTCTCCTCTTGCCCCCAGTCCCTCCCAGCATCAAAGTCTTTCTCAATGAGTCAACTCTTCTCATGAGGTGGCCAAAGTACTGTGGTTTCAGCTTTATCATCATTCCTTCCAAAGAAATCCCAGGGCTGATCTCCTTCAGAATGGACCGGTTGGATCTCCTTGCAGTCCAAGGGACTCTCAAGAGTCTTCTCCAACACCATAGTTCAAGAGCATCAATTCTTCAGCGCTCAGCCTTCTTCACAGTCCAACTCTCACATCCATACATAAACACTGGAAAAACCATAGTCTTGACTAGACAAATTAGTTGGCAAAGTAATGTCTCTGCTTTTGAATATGCTATCTAGGTTGGTCATAACTTTCCTTCCAAGGAGTAAGCGTCTTTTAATTTCATGGCTGCAATCACCATCTGCTGTGATTTTGAGCCCAGAAAAATAAAGTCTGACACTGTTTCCACTGTTTCCCCATCTATTTCCCATGAAGTGATGGGACCAGATCCCATGATCTTCATTTTCTGAATGTTGAGCTTTAAGCCAACTTTTTCACTCTCCACTTTCACTTTCATCAAGAAGCTTTTTAGTTCCTCTTCACTTTCTTCCATAAGGGTGGTGTCATCTGCATATCTGAGGTTATTGATGTTTCTCCTGGCAATCTTGACTCCAGCTTGTGCTTCTTGTAGTCCAGCGTTTCTCTTGATGTACTCTGCATATAATTTAAATATGCAGGGTGACAATATACAGCCTTGATGTATTCCTTTTCCTATTTGGAACCAGTCTGTTGTTCCATGTCCAGTTCTAACTGTTGCTTCCTGACCTGCATACAAATTTCTGATTTTTTTTTTTTTTTTTTTACCTCTACCCAACAAGACTGTTTCCAAGTCAATTTAGGGACTATTTGTTCCATGGCATACATGATACATTGAAAGACCATTATCTGGAGGGACAAAACTCTGAAAGGATGCAAGTTAATATTCTGGAGTTCACTGTCAGAGTCTTCTGCAAATCCGATTTTCAGAGGTGTCAAAGAGGCTATTTTCTGTACAGTAGATAGTTTTTTTGTTTATATATGTGTGTGTGCCAGTCATGTTAGACTCTTTGTGACCCTGTGGACTGTAGTCCACCAGGCTCTTCTGTCCATGGAATTTTCCAGGAAATAATACTGGAGTGGTTGTCATTTCTGACTCCAAAGGATCTTCCCAATCCAAAGATGAACCTGCCTCTCTTGAATCTCCTACATTGGCAGGTGAATTCTTTAACATTTTGCCACCTGGGAAGCCCGATGGTAGATAGATATAAAGATATTTCAAGTCTAAAATTCTGTTGAAATTAAAAAATTAATAAACAAAAGAGTTATGAATAAATTAATTCTGCAGACTCTTTAGACTACTAAATATTGAAGTTGAGAAACTATTATTTGTCAGAGTCTGTTAACCTTTGCATTTATATCACTGTCTTTGTTTATGTGTGAGGGAAAGCTACTTTATTTCCTATGCATAAGTCTACAGGCCCCAGTGCGAAAACATCTTTTATTGTTTGACTCTTTTAATATCCTTTTGTGAATAGAATTGGGCTCAAAGAACATGGAGGAAAGAACTCAGGATAGTTGGTTGAAGATAGGGAGAGGAGTAATATGATTCTTGTTTCCTGATACAAATCAGAAACTATTTTTGAAAATTATCTAGATTTCTTCTATTATAAATTTGGGTGTCCTGACTGCCATTCATGTACAGTCAACCCCTTTTATTCTCAGTCTACTAGAGCTGTCTCAAATGGAGTATGTTATCTCCTGGGGTATGTGTTAATCTTCTTATTGAGAGAGTTAACTTAGGCAGGTTGATAGGTATTCCAAGGCACCTTTAATGAGAAGGTGAACATTCTTTCTTTTTCACATTCTTTTGCCTTAGTCACATAGGCCTTGCAAGGAACAGTATCTCTTGCTCAAGGACATCTTTTTTTAAGCTCAAGATATATATTTTGGGAAAGAGATCTGGCAAAACTTTCTTAGGAATTCTTTTTTATCTATTCTCAGCAGTCAGGTGAAAAGTATATAATGCCCTGCTTAAAATAGTGAGGCAGCTGTTCTCCTATCCCCTTCCAGTATCTTTTGCTGGAAGCTTTCACTAAATTTTTATATTATTTTTTATTTTATTATTATTTTTTTTTACTTTACAATATTGTATGGTTTTGCCATACATCAACATGCCTCCGCCATGGGTGTACACATGTTCTCCATCCTGAATCCCCTCCCACCTCTTTCTGCATACCATTCCTTGGGTCATCCCAGTGCACCAGCCCCAAGGTTCCTGTATCCTACATCGAACCTGGACTGGCGATTTGTTTCTTATATGATATTATACATGTTTTAATGCCATTCTCCCAAATCATCCAACCCACCCCTAACAGAGTCCAAAAGACTGTTCTATACATCTGTGTCTCTTTTGCTGTCTCGCATACAGGGTTGTTGTTACCATCTTTCCAATTTCCATATATATGTGTTAGTATACTGTATTGGTGTTTTTCTTTCTGGCTTACTTCGTTCTGTATAATAGGCTCCAGTTTCATCCACCTCATTAGAACTGATTCAAATGTATTCTTTTTAATGGATAATACTGCATTGTGTATATGTACCACAGCTTTCTTATCCATTCATCTGCTGATGGACAGCTAGGTTGCTTCCATGTCCTGGCTATTATAAACAGTGCTGCGATGAACATTGGGGTACACATGGCTCTTTCAATTCTGGTTTCCTCGGTGTTTATGCCCAGCAGTGGGATTGCTGGGTTGTATGGCAGTTATATTTCCAGTTTTTTGAGGAATCTCCACACTGTTCTCCATAGTGGCTGTACTAGTTTGCATTCCCACCAACAGTGTAAGAGGGTTCCCTTTTCTCCACATCCTCTCCAGCATTTAGACTTTTGGATCACAGTCGTTCTGACTGGCATGAAATGGTACCTCATTGTGGTTTTAATTTGCATTTCTCTGATAATGAGTGATATGGAGCATCTTTTCATATGTTTGTTAGCCATCTTTATGTCTTCTTTGGAGAAATGTGTATTTAGTTCTTTGGCCCATTTTTTCATTGGGTGGTTTATTTTTCTGGAATTGAGCTGTAGGAGTTTCTTGTATATTTTTGAGATTAGTTGTTTGTCTGTTGCTTCATTTGCTATTATTTTCTCCCATTCTGAAGGCTGTCTTTTCACCTTGCTTAGTTTCCTTTGTTGTGCAGAAGCTTTAATTTTTAATTAGATCCCATTTGTTTATTTTTGCTTTTATTTCCAATATTCTGGGAGGTAAGCCATAGAGGATCCTGCTGTGATGTATGTCAGAGAGTGTTTTGCCTATGTTTTCCTCTAAGACTTTTATAGTTTCTTGTCTTACATTTAGATCTTTAATCCATTTTGAATTTATTTTTGCATATGGTGTTATAAAGTTTTCTAGTTTCATTCTTTTATAAGTGGTTGACCAGTTTTCCCAGCACCACTTGTTAAAGAGATTGTCTTTTCTCCATTGTATATTCTTGCCTCCTTTGTCTTAGATAAGGTGTCCATAGGTGCATGGGTTTATCTCTGGACTTTCTATTTTGTTCTATTGATCTATATTTTTGTCTTTGTGCTAGTACCATACTGTCTTGATGACTGTGGCTTTGTAGTAGAGCCTGAACTGAGGCACGTTGATTCCTCCAGTTCCATTCTTCTTTCTCAAGATTGCTTTGGCTATTCGAGGTTATTTGTAGTAACATACAAATTGTGAAATTATTTGTTCTAACTCTGTGAAAAATACGTTGGTAGCTTGATAGAGATTGCATTGAATCTACAGATTGCTTTGAATAGTATACTCATTTTCACTATATTGATTCTTCTGATCCATGAACATGGTATATTTCTCCATCTATTAGTGTCCTCTTTGATTTCTTTCACCAGTGTGTTATAGTCTTCTATATATAGGTCTTTAGTTTCTTTAGGTAGATATATTACTAAGTATTTTATTCTTTTCATTGCAATGGTGAATGGAATTGTTTCCTTAATTTCTCTATTTTATCATTATTAGTGAATAGGAATGCAAGGGATTTCTGTGTGTTGATTTTATATCCTGCAACTTTACTATATTCATTGATTAGTTCTAGTAATTTTCTGGTGGAGTCTTTAGGGTTTTCTATGTAGAGGATCATGTCATCTGCAAACAGTGAGAGTTTTACTTCTTTTCCAATTTGGATTCCTTTTATTTCTTTTTCTGCTCTGATTGCTGTGGCCAAAATTTCCAAAACTTTGTTCAATAGTAGTGGTGAAAGTGGGTACCCTTGTCTTGTTCCTGACTTCAATGCTTTCAATATTTCATCATTGAGGATAATGTTTGCTGTGGGTTTTTCATATATAGCTTTTATTATGTTGAGGTATGTTCCTTCTATTCCTGCTTTCTGGAGAGTTTTTATCATAAATGCATGTTGAATTTTGTCAAAGGCTTTCTCTGCATCTATTGAGATAATCATATGTCTTATTCTTCAGTTTGTTAATGTGGTGTATTATATCGATTGATTTGAGGATATTGAAGAATCCTTACATCCCTGGGATAAAGCCCACTTGGTCATGGTGTATGATCTTTTTAATGTGTTGTTGGATTCTGATTGCTAGAATTTTGTTAAGGATTTTTGCATCTATGTTCATCAGTGATATTGGCCTGTAGTTTTCTTTTTTTGTGGCATCTTTGTCAGGTTTTGGTATTAGGATGATGGTGGCCTCATAGAATGAGTTTGGAAGTTTGCCTTCCTCTGCAGTTTTCTGGAAGAGTTTGAGTAGGATAGGTGTTAGCTCTTCTCTAAATTTTTGGTAGAATTCAGCTGTGAAGCCATCTGGACCTGGGCTTTTATTTGCTGGAAGATTTCTGATCACAGTTTTAATTTTCATGCTTGTGATGGGTCTGTTAAGATTTTCTATTTCTTCCTGGTCCAGTTTTGGAAAGTTGTACTTTTCTAAGAATTTGTCCATTTCTTCCACGTTGTCCATTTTATTGCCATATAATTGCTGATAATTGTCTCTTATGATCCTTTATATTTGTGTGTTGTCTATTGTGTTCTCTCCATTTTCATTTCTAATTTTATTGATTTGATTTTTCTCCCTTTGTTTCTTGATGAGTCTGGCTAATGGTTTGTCAATTTTATTTATCCTTTCAAAGAACCAGCTTTTGGCTTTGTTGATTTTTGCTATGGTCTCTTTTGTTTCTTTTGCATTTATTTCTGCTCTAATTTTTAAGATTTCTCTCCTTCTACTAACCCTGGTGTTCTTAATTTCTTCCTTTTCTACTTGCTTTAGGTGTAGAGTTAGATTATTTATTTGACTTTTTTCTTGTTTCATGAGGTATGCCTGTATTGATATGAAGTTTCCCATTAGAACTGCTTTTACAGTGTTGCACAGGTTTTGGGTTGTTTTCATTTTCATTCATTTCTATGCATATTTTGATTTCTTTTTTTATTTCTCCCGTGGTTTGTTGGTTATTCAGCAGCATGTTGTTCAGCCTCCATATGTTGGAATTTTTAATATTTTTTCTCCTGTAATTGAGATCTAATCTTACTGCATTATGGTCAGAAAAGACGCTTGGAATGATTTCAATTTTTTTGAATTTACCAAGGCTATATTTATGGCCCAGGATGTGATCTATCCTGGAGAAGGTTCCATGTGCACTTCAGAAAAAGCTGAAATTGATTGGTTTTGGGTGAAATGTTCTATAGATATCAATTAGGTCTAACTGGTCTATTGTGTCATTTAAAGTTTGTGTTTCTTTGTTAATTTTCTGTTTAGTTGATCTATCCATATATGCGAGTGGGGTATTAAAGTCTCCCACTCTTATTTTGTTATTTTTCATTTCCCCTTTCATACTTGTTAGCATTTGTCTTACATATTGTTGTGCTCCTATGTTGGGTGCATATATGTTTATAATTGTTATGTCTTCTTCTTGGATTGATCCTTTGATCATTATGTAGTGTCCTTCTTTGTCTATTTTTACAGCCTTTGTTTTAAAGTCTATTTTATCTGATATGAGTGTTGTTACTCCTGCTTTCTTTTGATCTCTATTTGCATGGAATATCTTTTTCCAGCCCTTCACTTTCAGTCTGTATGTGTCCCCTGTTTTGAGGTGAGTCTCTTGTAGACAACACATATAGGGGTCTTGTTTTTGTATCCATTCAGCCAGTGTTTGTCTTTTGGTTGGGGCATTCAACCCATTTATGTTTAAGGTAATTATTGATAAGTATGTTCCTGTTGCCATTTACTTTATTGTTTTGGGTTTGAGTTTATACACCATTTTTGTGTCTCCTGTCTAGAGAATATCCTTTAGCATTTGTTGGAGAGCTGATTTGGTGGTGTTGAATTCTCTCAGGTTTTGCTTGTCTGTAAAGCTTTTGATTTCTCCTTCATATTTGAATGAGATCCTTGCTGGGTACAGTAATCTGGGCTGTAGGTTTTTTTTTTTTTTTTTTTTTTAAATTAAATTTTATTTTGCTTAACTTTACAATATTGTATTGCTTTTGTCATACATCAAGATGGATCCGCCACAAGTATACATGTGTTCCCCATCCTGAACCCTCCTCCCTCCTCCTTCCCCATACCATCCCCCTGGGTTGTCCCAGTGCACCAGTCCCAGGCATCCATTATCAGGCATCGTACCTGGACTGGCGACTTGTTTCAGATATGATATTATACATATTTCAATGCTATTCTCCCAAATCATCCCACCCTCTCCCGTTCCCAGAGTCCAAAAGTCTGTTCTATACATCAGTGTCTCTTTTGCTGTCTCGTAAACAGGGTTATTGTTACCATCTTTCTAAATTCCATATATATGTGTTAGTATACTATATTTGTGTTTTTCTTTCTGGCCTACTTCACTCTGTATAATAGGCTCCAGTTCCATCCACCTGATTAGAACTGGTGCAAATGCATTCTTTTTAATGGCTGAGTAATACTCCATTGTGTATATGTACCACAGCTTTCTTATCCATTCATCTGTGGATGGACATCTAGGTTGCTTCCAAGTCCTGGCTATTGTAAACAGTGCTGCTATGAACATTGGGGTACACGTGTCTCTTTCAATTCTGGTTTTCTCAGTGTGTATGCCCAGCAGTGGGATTGCTGGATCAAAATGGGCCAAAGAACTAGGTAGACATTTCTCCAAATAAGACATATAGATGGCTAACAAACACATGAAAAGATGTAGGTTATTTTCTTTCATCACTTTAAGTATGTCTTGCCATTCCCTCCTGGCTTGGAGAGTTTCTATTGAAAGATCAGCTGTTATCCTTATGGGAATTCCCTTGTGTGTTATTTGTTGTTTTTCCCTTGCTGCTTTTAATATTTGTTCTTTGTGTTTGATCTTTGTTAATTTGATTAATATGTGTCTTGGGGTGTTTCACCTTGGGTTTATCCTGTTTGGGACTCTCTGAGTTTCTTGGACTTGAGTGATTATTTCCTTTCCCATTTTAGAGAATTTTTCAACTATTATCTCCTCAAGTATTTTCTCATGGTCTTTCTTTTTGTCTTCTTCTTCTGGGACTCCTATGATTCAAATGTTGTGGCGTTTAATGTTGTCCTGGACATCCCTGAGATTGTCCTCATTTCTTTTAATTTGTTTTTCTTTTTTCCTCTCTGATTCACGTATTTCTACCATTCTGTCTTCTATTTCACTAATCCTATCTTCTGCCTCCATTATTCTACTATTTGTTGCCTTCAGAGTGTTTTCTATCTCATTTATTGCATTATTCATTATATATTTTCTCTTTTTTATTTCTTCTCAGCTCAGCTCAGTCACTTCAGTCATGTCCGACTCTGTGCGACCCCATAGACGGCAGCCCACCAGACTTCCCCGTCCCTGGGATTCTCTAGACAAAAACACTGGAGTGGGTTGCCATTTCCTTCTCCAATGCAGGAAAGTGAAAAGTGAAAGTGAAGTCGCTCAGTCTTGTCCAACTCTTAGCGACCCCATGGACTGCAGCCTATCAGGCTCCCCCGTCCATGGGATTTTCCAGGCAAGAGTACAGGAGTGGGGTGCCACCCTTGTTAAACCTTTCTTGCATTTTCTCAATCCTTGCCTCCAGGCTCTTTATCTGTGATTTCATTTCTATTTCAAGATTTTGGATCATTTTCACTATCATTATTCAGAATTCTTTATCAGGTAGATTCCCTATCTCTTTCTATTTTGTTTGGTTTGGTGGGCATTTATCCTGTTCCTTTACCTGCTGGGTATTCCTCTGTCTCTTCATCTTGTTTATATTGCTGTATTTGGGGTGGCCTTTCTGTATTCTTGTATTTTATGGAGTTTTCTTTATCATGGAGTTTCCTCGCTGTGAGTGGGGTTGTATAGGTGGCTTGTCAAGGTTTCTTGTTTAGGGAAGCTTGTGTCGGTGTTCTGGTGGATAGAGCTAGATATCTTCTCTCTGGAGTGCAATTAAGTGTCTAGTAATGAGTTATGAGATGTCAGTGGATTTGGAGTAACTTTGGGCAGCCTGTATATTGAAGCTCAGGGCTGTGTTCCTGTGTTGCTGGAGAATTTGCATGGTATGTCTTGCTCTGCAACTTGTTGGCCCTTGGGTGGTACTTGGTTTCAGTGTAGGTATGGAGGCGTTTGATGAGGTCCTATCGGTTAATGTTCCCTGGAGTCACGTGTTCTATGATGTTCTCAGGATTTGGACCTAAGCCTCCTGCTTCTGGTTTTCAGTCTTATTTTTACAGTAGTCTCAAGACTTCTCCTTCTATACAGCACCGTTGATAAAGCATCTCCTTTCAAAGACAATGGGCTGCTTTTCTGGGTGCCTGATGTCCTCTGCAGGCATTCAGAAGTTGTTTTGTGGATTTTACTCAGCTTTTAAATGTTCTTCTGATGAATTTGTGGTGGAGAAAGTGGTCTCCCTGTCCTATTCCTCCACCATCTTAGGACCGCCTGCCTTTATATTTTAATAAAATCTCTGCTTCACAACTCTCTGAATGACCGACATGGCATATTTGGTTCCAGAGAAATTCTTCTCCTTTGGAGACCATTAATCCAGCACCATTCACTATAAGCTATCCTTATCACTGGAAATGTTCAAGGAGAAGTCACTAATATCTTGTGGAGGATGCAATATTGGGGTGGAAAAGAATTGTAATAATAATTTTCACTATCCTCTGTAATAAAGATTGTTGTTTTGAAAAATAACAGGCTTTAAACTATAGTGTTTGCAACAGGTTAGATGTTACTATAGGAGTAGGAGAATTAGTTATTCCTGAGCTTTAAGCCTGAAGGAATGAGGAAATACTAACTCTTAGGAAACATGAAAAGTGAACCAACATGAGAAAATCAGTGACAAGTTTAGTCTTGACACACCAAGCTCAAAGAAGAAGCAGACACTTGCAGCAGTAAGTTAGAAATATTGCCTTGGGTTCTACATCCATCTTCAGTTTATAAACTTTGAAGTACCCCAAATTAGTAAATATAATAAGAGCACATGATAGATTTAACAAGAAGAATATAATCTATAAAAGGAAAAGAAGATAAACAAGACCTTGATAAATGTCCATTGGTGGACAAAAGAAGGGGGGAAAATGGCCAGGAAGAGAATCACAGAGTAGAGTGTTCTTGAGGAATAGAAGAGGAACTCAAGAGCTTCTTGATGAAGGTGAAAGAGAGTGGGAAAAGTGGCTTAAAACTCAACATCCAAAAACTAAAATCATGGGATCCAATCCCATCACTTTATGGCAAATGGATGGGGAAATAATGCAAACAGTGACAGACTTTATTTTCTTGGGCTCCAAATTCAACTGTAGCTGGTGACCTCAGGCATGAAATTAAAAGATGATTGCTTCTTGGCAGAAAAGCTATGAAAAACATAGAAAGCATATTAAAAAACAGGGACATTACTTTGCTGATAAAGGTCCATGTAGTTAAAGCTATGGATTTTACAGTAGTCACATATGGATGTGAGAATTGGACCATGAAGAAGGCCGAGCGCTGAAGAATTGATGCTTTTGAACTGTGGTGTTGGAGAAGACTCTTGAGAGTCCCTTGGACTGCAAGGAAATCAAACCAGTCAATCCTAAAGGAAATCGACCCTAATATACATCAGAGGGACTGATCCTGAAGCTGAAACTCCAATACATCGGCCACCTGATGCAGAGAGCTGACTCATTAGAAAAGACATGGATGCTGGACAAGATTGAAGGTAGGAGGATAAGGGGACAACAGAGGATGAGATGGTTGGATGGCATCATCAATTCAATCTCTGGAAGATGGTGAATGACAGGGAAGTCTGGAGTGCTGCAGTCTATGGCGTTGCAAAGAGTCGGATACAACTGAGCCACTAAACAGCAAACAAGGCATTAGAAATTTTCAGAAAGGAGAGGATGTTGAGAAACAAGAAAAAGTACTTTAGTAATGAAATGAAATGAAATGAGATGTTTTTATACTTTTTTTAAAAAGTCTTATGGATATATCTGTTTGTATGTATATATATATATATGTATGTATATATGAATATACATAAATGTATATATGTTTATGTTTGTACATACATATATATGACCATGTGGCATGACTTGCAGGCATCTTAGTTCCCCAACCAGGGATCAAACCTGATCCCACAGCAGTGAAAGTGTGGAATCCACACCAATGGACTGCCTTGAAATTCCCCAGTTCTCTTTATATTTCCCCTACTTGAATTTGTTGATCTTTTGGGATGTGTACAGTTGTTTTTTTCAATAAAATTTGGGAAATGTTCAGCCATGTTTCATCAACTTTATCTCTTTTCTCTTCTCTGATACCTTCAATAGTCTTATTTTGGTATGTTTAACAGTGTCTTACATTTCTCTGAGAATCTCTACATATATCTTCATTTGTTTTTCTCCGTAATCATTTGTTCATAATCTCTATCAGTCTAACTCCAGGTTCACTAATTCTTCAACCAGTTCATCTCTATTGTTGAGCATGTCTAAATGATTTTTAATTTATTTTTTCAGTTCTTATAAATTTCAAGTCCAGTGTTTCCATTTGTTCCTATTTTGTTATTGTATTTCTTTATTTGTGTTCTGTAGTTTATCAAATGTGTCATGATATCTTACTTTACTTCCTTAATCATGTTTTTGTTTAGCTTTTTTAAAGTTATTTGAGTATATTTATAATAGATACTTGGAAGTTTTTGACTTTAAAATATAGTCATACTCATGGACAGTTTTTATTTTTACCTTATTTGTTTTTTCTGATAATGGGCAATATCTTCCTATTTCTTTCCATGTCTCCTATTTTTGTTGTTGTTGATGAAAACTGAATATTTTAGATAATACATCTTAGAAACTCTGGGTTTTGGTCCTCCTTCTTCAAACACACACAAACATTTCACCTTTTTTCTGTTATTCACTTTTATATCTGGTTAGTGACTGACTTGATTATTTATCAAATTATAGCCCCTCCTAACGTGTTAGGTCTCTGATGTTATTCTTCAGGGGCACAGCTTGATAAAGCTCATGATCACCTCGGATGAAAGTGGTTTTAATAACACTCACTTTGAATGTCTTTTTTCTAGCCATATACACCTACTAACTTGATGATTGCTTTATTTTCTCAACTTTACCCTGTAATATAATTTGCTCCATAAAAGAATAAAACAAATTCTGCCCCCTTTAGGAGAATAGATCCTGAGATAAGTGTTTGAGATATATTCTGACTCAGGGAGGACTCCGCCTGCCTGTCTCTTTACCTTCTATAGATAGCTCCTTGGATGAGGCTGAGACATTGAGGTAGAGCAGACTTATCTGGGGACATTCACCAACAATATGACTGAACCTTATAGCAGTCTTTTATCAGCTCAGAGTCCCCTCTGTGCTCTCATATATCTGTGAAAAATTTAATCTGTGTTATATCATAATTGTCTGTCTCTAAACAAGAAGAATGTGAGTTTCTTGAGAGTAAAATCTATATATTTTGTGTTTTTGTTTTCACCATGGTACAGCACATTTTTGAACACTTAATTCTAAATATCTAAAGAAAAAAGAAATGGCCACTTTTCACATTTAGGTGGAGAACAGAAGCCACTTATCTTCTGTTTTATATCTTTATTGATTCCTTATTTTAATACTTATTGACAGGAGTATATATCTAACAGTTTCCCATTAAAGGACTTTCCTAGTAAGAAAAATTTGAAATGTCTAATTAGCAACAGGGCCCAAAAAAGCCTTTTAATCCTAATCCATCTCTTAGGTTGTTGAAGGAACATATAGTCTAAAGGGGAAAAGGCGAATTTCACATATATTCTGAAGTATGGAGTTATAGTTATTCATTTAATTGCCATATGCTAATACTCTGAGAATTCTATCTATCTAGATAGATAGATATTGCATTATTAGTGAATATTTGATTAATTCTCAGCTTTGAATTATTGCAAATATTCCTTCTATGAACACTATAATACATGTCTCATGGTACACTTGTGCATACAATTACCTAGAAGGTATACCTAAGAGTAGAAAACTGGGACATGAGGTAAGAGTATATACAAAATAAGTGTATAATAGTATAGTGCATTCTAAAGTACCTGGATCAGTATACCTTGTCACCAGAACCATCAAATAGTTCTTGTTAGTCCACAGCTTCATTCACTTGTGAATCCACTCTTGAAATTCAAAACAAATAAGAGGCTGTGTTGTGGTATTTCATTGGGATTTTAATGTTCATTATCATCCTTACTAATAAGATTAAACACATTTTAACAGGTTTATTGGACATCGCAGTATTTTCTTTTATGAAGGATCTATTTATAAGTCTTCCTACTTTTGCATTCCAGTCCCCTAAAAGAAAAGGACATCTTTTTTGGGTGTTAGTTCTAAAAGGTCTTGTAGGTCTTCATAGAACCGTTCAACTTCAGCTTCTTCAGCGTTACTGGTTGGGGCATAGACTTGGATTATTGTGACATTGAATGGTTTGCCCTGGAAACGAACAGAGATCATTCTGTCGTTTTTGAGATTGCATCCAAGTACTGCATTTCAGACTCTTTTGTTGACCATGATGGCCACTCCGTTTCTTCTGAGGGATTCCTGCCCGCAATAGTAGATATAATGGTCCTCTCAGTTAAATTCACCCATTCCAGTCTATTTTAGTTCGCTAATTCCTAGAATGTCGACATTCACTCTTGCCATCTCTTGTTTGACCACTTCCAATTTGCCTTGATTCATGGACCTGACATTCCAGGTTCCTATGCAATATTGCTCTTTACAGCATCGGACTTTGCTTCTATCACCAGACACATCCACAGCTGGGTATTCTTTTTGCTTTGGCTCCATCCCTTCATTCTTTCTGGAGTTATTTCTCCACTGATCTCCAGTAGCATATTGGGCCCCTACTGACCTGGGGAGTTTCTCTTTCAGTATCCTATCATTTTGCCTTTTCATACTGTTCATGAGGTTCTCAAGGCAAGAATACTGAGAATACTGAAGTGGTTTGCCATTCCCTTCTCCAGCGGACCACACCCTGTCAGATCTCTCCACCATGACCCGCCCATCCTGGGTTGCCCCACGGGCATGGCTTAATTTCATTGAGTTAGACAAGGCTGTGGTCCTGGTGTGATTAGATTGACTAGTTTTCTATGAGTATGGTTTCAGTGTATTTGCCCTCTGATGCCCTCTTGCAAGACCTACAGTCTTACTTGGGTTTCTCTTACCTTGAGCATGGGGTATCTTTTCCCGGCTGCTCCAGCAAAGCACAGCCATCGCACCTGACCTTGGAGGAGGGGTCTCTCCTCACCGCCGCCCTTCCTGACCTTGGAGGAGGGGTATCTCCTCACTGCTGCCCTTCCTGACCTCGGTCTTGGGGTAGCTCCTCTCAACCGTGCTTAGTGATGGAATTCCAGTTGAGCTATTCCAAATCCTGAAAGATGATGCTGTGAAAGTTCTGCACTCAATATGCCAGCAAATTTGGAAAACTCAGCAGTGGCCACAAGATTGGAAAAGGTCAATTTTCATCCCAATCCCAAAGAAAGGCAATACCAAAGAATGCTCAAACTACCACACAATTGCACTCATCTCACACGCTAGTAAAGTAACGCTCAAAATTCTCCAAGCCAGGCTTCAACAATATGTGAACTGTGAACTTCCTGATGTTCAAGCTGGTTTTAGAAAAGGCAGAGGAACCAGAGATCAAATTGTCAACATCCGCTGGATCATGGAAAAAGCAAGAGAGTTCCAGAGAAGCATCTATTTCTGCTTTATTGACTATGCCAAAGCCTTTGACTGTGTGGATCACAATAAACTGTGGACAATTCTGAAAGAGATGGGAATACCAGACCACCTGATCTGCCTCTTGAGAAATCTGTATGCAGGTCAGGAAGCAACAGTTAGAACTGGTCATGGAACAACAGACTGGTTCCAAATAGGAAAAGGAGTACGTCAAGGCTGTATATTGTCACCATGTTTATTTAACTTATATGCAGAGTACATCATGAGAAATGCTGGACTGGAAGAAACACAAGTTGGAATCAAGATTGCTGGGAGAAATATCAATAACCTCAGATATGCAGATGATACCACCCTTATGGCAGAAAGTGAAGAGGAACTAAAAAGCCTCTTGATGAAAGTGAAAGTGGAGAGTGAAAAGGTTGGCTTAAAGCTCAACATTCAGAAAACGAAGATCATGGCATCCGGTCCCATCACTACATGGGAAATAGATGGAGAAACAGTGGAAACAGTTGTCAGACTTTCTTTTTCTGGGCTCCAAAATCACTGCAGATGGTGACTGCAGCCATGAAATTAAAAGACGCTTACTCCTTGGAAGGAAAGTTATGACCAACCTAGATAGCATGTTCAAAAGCAGAGACATTACTTTGCCAACAAAGGTCCGTCTAGTCAAGGCTATGGTCTTTCCTGTGGTCATGTATGGATGTGAAAGCTGGACTGTGAAGAAGGCTGAGCGCCGAAGAATTGATGCTTTTGAACTGTGGTGTTGGAGAAGACTCTTGAGAGTCCCTTGGACTGCAAGGAGATCCAACCAGTCCATTCTGAAGGAGATTAGCCCTGGAATTTCCTTGAAAGGAATGATGCTAAAGCTGAAACTCCAGTACTTTGGCCACGTCATGGGAAGAGTTGACTCATTGGAGAAGACTCTGATGCTGGGAGGGATTGGGGGCAGGAGGAGAAGGGGACGACAGAGGATGAGATGGCTGGATGGCATCACCGACTCGATGGACGTGAGTCTGAGTGACCTCCAGGAGTTGATGATGGACAGGGAAGCCTGGCGTGCTGCGATTCATGGGGTCGCAAAGATCGGACACGACTGAGCGACTGATCTGATCTGATCTCTGATTTATAAGTCTTGACCATTTTTATTATTGACTGGATTGTCGATTGTTTTATTTTTGCTAGTGATTTTTGTATACACTATGTAAGAGCCTTTTACCAATAATAGATGAGGCATTCATTTTCTCTCATTCTATGGATTTCTTTATTTACTTGTCGTATTATAAAATAAAACATCGATACAGAACATCAACCAAACAAATCCATAACTTAGTGAATTTTTTTCAGGCAAACGTCTCTATAAGTACAACTCAGAACAATAAAAGAAACTTTTCTAGCCAGGAATCCCTCCAGGTATCCCTCTGTATCAGAGTCTCCCATCCTCCAAAAGTAACCACTATTCCCAATTTTACTCTAATTAGTTTCTTAAATTTCTTTTCAGTTTTATGTGTCTTATCTATCTTTTAGCTGAATGGTGTTTTTTAGATGAACAAAATTTCTCAAGTTCAATGTAATTTCTTTCATTTCCAAATAAGAGTGTTTTGTCCAGTTTAAGCAACCTTTTCTTAATCTAATGCTATTGTGAAGGTATACTTTTACATCATCCTTTAAGAAATTTATTGTTTGTACTTGAAATTTAGGCTTTGATATTCAGAAATGATTTTTTGCTGCGTATGCATAGGCTTTCTTTTTTTTGTTTATAAATATTCTGTTTTCCTAGAATAAGTTTTTGAAAAGTCTGCTTTCTCATTGCTATACAAAGGTATATTTGTTCAAGCAAGTTTTCAGGTGTGCATGTGAGTTCAGCAGCTGTCTCTTCCTGTCTTTTGGTTTGTTGGTCACCTGGGTCAGTAGTGGCTTAATTCTTGCTGTTCAGGCTGACTAAGTCATATCTGACTCTTTGCAACTTTTTGGACTGCAACATGCCATGCTCCTCTGACCTCTACTATCATGCAGAGTTTGTTCAAAGTTAAATCCATTGAGTCGGTGATGCTATCTAACCACCTCATCCTCTGCCAACTCCTTATCCTTTGCCTTCCTTTTTCCCAGGATTAGGATTCTTTCCAATGAATCGGCTGGCTCTTCACATCAGGTGGCCAAAATATTGAACCTCCAGCTTCAGCATCAGTCCTTCCACTGAATATTCAGGGTTGATTTCCCTTAGAATTGATTGATTTGATCTCCTTACAGTCCACGGGAATCTCAAGAGTCTTCTCCAGCACCACAGTTCAAAAGCATCAGTTCTTTGGTGCTCATCCTTCTTTATGGTTCAACTCTCACCTCTGTTAATGATTACTGAGAAAACCATAGCTTTGACTATAATGGATCTTTGCCAGCACAATGATATCTCTACTTTTTAATAAGCTATCTAGGTTTGTCATCACTTTCTTTCCAAGGAGCAATTGTCTTTTAATTTCATTGCTGCAGTCACCATCTGCAGTGATTTTGGAGCCCAGGAAAGTAATACCCGTCACTGCTTTCACCTTTTCCCCATCTATTTGCCATGAAGTAATGGGACAAAATGTCATGATTTTAGTTTTTTTAATGTTTTTTAATGTCAAGCCAGCTTTTTCATTATCCTCTTTCACCTTATCAAGATGCTCTTTAGCTCCTTTTCACTTTATGCACTTAGGATGATATAATCTGCATATGTGAGGTGCGTGATATTTCTCCTGGCAATCTTGAATCCAGCTTGTGATTCATCCAGCCTGGTATTTCACATGATGTAATCTGCATATAAGTTAAGTAAGCAATGACAATACATAGCTTTGTTGTAGTTCTTCAAATGTTGAACCAGTCAGTTGTTCCATGTCTGTTTCTAACTGTTGCTTCTTGACTTGCATACAGGTTTCCAGGAGACAGGTATGGTAGTCTGGTACTCCCATCTCTAAAGAATTTTCCAAAGTTTGTTGTGATCCATACAGTCAAAGTCTTTAGCATAGTCAGTGAAGTAGAAGCAGATTTTTTTTTCTTTCTGGGATTCCCTTGATTTTTCTATGATCCAATGGATGTTGGTGATTTGATCTTGATTCCTCTGCCTCTTTGAAACCCAACTTGAACATCTGGAAGTTCTTGATTCACATATTATTGAAGCCTAGCTTGAAGATATTAAGCCATAACCTTGCTAGCATGTGAAATGAGTACAATTGTATGGTAGTTTGAGCATTCTTTGGCATTTTCCTTCTCTGGGATTGGAATGAAAACTGACCTTTTCAAGTCCTGTGGCCACTGTTGAGTTTTCCAAATTTGCTGGCATATTGAGTGCAGCACTTTCACAGCATCATCTTTGAGGATTTGAAATAGTTCAGCTGGAATTCCATCATACTCACTAGCTTTGTTTGTAGCAATGCTTCCTAAAGGCCACTTGACTTCCTACTCCAGGATGTCTAGTTCTATGAGACTGACCACACCATAATAGTTTTCCAAGTCATTAAAAACTTTTTTGTATAGTTCTTCTTTGTTTACTTGCTACCTGTTCTTAATCTCTTCTGCTTCTGTTAGGTTCTTGCAGTTTCTGTCCTTTATTGTGCACATATTTGCATGAAATATTCTCTTGGTATCTCTAATTTTCTTGAAGAAATCTCTAGTATTTCCATTCTACTGTTGCTCTCTATTTCTTTGCATTGTTCATGTAAGAAGGCTTTCTTATCTCTCCTTGCTATTCTCAGGAAATATGCATTCAGTTGGGTACATCTGTCCATTTCTCCTTTGTCTTTTGCTTCTTTTCTTTTCTCAGCTATGTTAGGCCTCCTCAGGCATGTTAGGCCTCCTCAGACAACCACTTTACCTTCTTGCATTTCTTTTCCTTGGTGATGGTTTTGGGCACCACCTCCTGTACAATGTTATAAACTTCTGCCCATAGTTCTTCAGGCACTCTGTCTACCAAATATAATCCCTTGAATTCATTTGTCACCTCCACTGTATAATCATAAGAGATTTTATTTAGTTCATACCTAAATCAAAAAGTAGGTTTACTCTACTTTCTTCAATTTCAGCCTGAATTTTTTAATAATGAGCTGATTATCTGAGCCACAGTCAGCTTCAGGTCTTGTTTTTGCTGACTTGATGGAGTCAGAAGTATAGAGCTTCTCTATTTTGTTACAAAGAATATAATCAATCTGATTTCAGTATTGACAATCTGGTAATGTCCATGTGCACAGTCCTCTCTTCGGTTGTTTGTAAAGGGTGTGTGCTATGACCATTGTATTCTCTTGACAAAACTGTTAGCTTTACCTTATTTCATTTTATACTCCAAAGCCAAACTTGCCAGCTTATCGCTTGACTTCCTACATGATTAGTTGTAAAATTAGTCTTGATATTTAGTAAAACAATTCACGTTAACTTGTTTTTCATGAATGTGTTGGCTATTTCAAATCCATATAAATTTGAAATTATTAATATGTCATAGTTTTCACATACAAAAAAGGAAACTATTGTAGTCTCCATTGGGATATCTTTGGAATATACATCTGTATGGAGAGAACTGATATCTGTACATCATTAAGTCTTCTAGCCCATGGCAACCCACTCTAGTGTTCTTGCCTGGAGAATCCCAAGGACTGTGGGGCCTGGTGGATTGCTGTCTATGGGGTCGCACAGAGTCAGACACGACTGAAGCAACTTAGCAGCAGTAGCAGCAGCAGCCCATGATATTACATATGTCATAATTTCCATAGTATTTCTTATTTTCTTCTGGATAATACAAAAATTTGATATTGTTTTTATCTAGTGTCCTTCATTACACACTGTATATCTTCCAGAATTAATGCAAACAACTTTTATTGCTATATCCATCAATAGCATAACATGATTTGTTTTTTAAACATGTTATTTAATACTTTCATCTTACAGATAAAAAGAGGTTATTTCTAGACCTGAATATGCAGTTCCCCAGGAAAAGAACATGTAGGCTCTACTGTCCTACTTATTTGAATTAATATTCCAAAATATCTGTATATACATTCAGAAGCTAGCCTCTGAGAATTATTGAAGGAAAATATCATGAACAGTGTTATCAAAAACCTTTAATAATTGGAATGGCATGGAAATAAAAAACATAGTTACCCATTCAGATATGCATGAATATAAATTTTTGATTACTCCACAGTGTATCTTCTATTAGAAATGGTTTATCTTGTGGGAGGTTCAAACCAGTGCCTCATAACATTACCTAGAAAAATTCTTCAACTTTTATATCTCTAGATATTTTATACCATCTATTAGTGTAGTGATCATAGGTGTTGGCTTTGTCAATCTTGCTTTTCCCACTTTATCTAACGTCAAAACACCTAGTGACTGATTGGCAGAATCCTAAAATCTGCATGGACAGATAGCAGAAGTCATTGGACAACTTCCTTAGCAAGCTAAGAAAATGCTTGTCAAAGCTTATGTCCCAGACTCAGTCACATGATTCCCATATGTCAACCTCTGGAAAAGGCAGATGGTATAGGCTTGTTTACATGTCACAGGGCAACTCCCTCTGTTACATACGGGGACATACAATTATGCTGCAATAATCCAAGATTTTTTATTCAAGGAAGTGGACTTTCCTCAAAGAAGGTCTCAAAGAAGGAGAGTGCAATAAGGAAGAGGTACAGAGGGGTGTAGAGACATCTGTCCACCCAAGTTAGACCCATGATGGCCAGATTGCCTGTGAGGGTGGGAAGGTAGAGGCAAAAGAAAACCACAGAGGAATATCTGTACATGTGTGTAACAGAAAAGCCAACAAGAATGAACTCTTTCAGGATTGTCTAGTTGATCTTCATGGTTTGGACATCTGAAATTCTAAAGAAACCACCAATAAATATTCAGGTTTCCATTATTATTTGAAATTTTTGTTGTGTTTAAATAAAATGATCAAAATTACAGTTACAACTTTACATTGTTTAGGAAAACACCATATGTTTGGAGGTGATTTGTTTTCCCAAATTTTCTTTCATCTGCATTTCTTTATTGAGCTAACAATTACTGATTACATTTGATTTTTTCTGACCTACTTTTTAAATGATTTTATTGGCTGGTAATTGGAAAAGAAAATAATTCAAGAATATACTCTAATTCATGTACAGATGAAGTGAATAGGGGTTCATAAGGTAATTTAGATTTGGATCACATTCTAAACCCTGAAAGACTACAAAGTTTTTAATAGACAAAGTCAACAAAGTCTGAACCTGCAATACATCTATGGTAGTTCAGATGACAAGACACACTTTGCCCATGTCTTCAAAGCCAAGATTGGCATGCAAAAAGATAAATGCTAGAGATTCTGCATATCCCTTGATAATTATACATCTGATTTAATCTCATTCTCCTTGAAATTCAGCAACATGTTGTTTTTCTTTATCTTTAAAATATTCTCTCATGTTTGTATGACATTGAGCTATGTTTTTTCCTTAACCATACGTCAGCATACTTAATAGCTCATTTATAGAGACTGCTGCTGCTGCTGCTAAGTAGCTTCAGTCGTGTCCGACTCTGTGTGACCCCATAGACGGCAGCCCACCAGGCTCCCCTGTCCCTGGGATTCTCCAGGCAAGAATACTGGAGTGGGTTGCCATTTTCTTCTCCAATGCATGAAAGTGAAAATTGAAATTTGTTCATATCTTTCCTGAGTTTACTCTTCAACCATATAGGTGAAATACCTAGGATAACTATGAAATATATAGGGCAACTGTAACTATTTTATTTTAGAAATAAGATTATTGTATCCATTAAGTGTCATACTTGTAACAGGAATCCAGCTGCTTAAATTTAGTCATATATTCTTTCCATTTATCAATGCTTTTTTTTTTTTTTTTTTTTCCTTTGAGGAAAGAGACTATGACCATATAAAGTCTATAGTTCTCAGGGTGATAATATGAAATAGTTCAAGAAGATAATGGTTTCCAATAAATCTTCCATGTACCCATGGAAGTTAATTATTTTTTTTAAGTGGTGAATCTATAAACAATTTTTACTGTACTTTGTCTATCAGCAGTGTATAAAATGACCTTGGGCATGGTTATGAACAAAATTTTCACTGTTCCTTAGATTTAGTTCAGACTAAGATTAAGCAACATTTAGAACTGGACATGAAACAACACACTGGTTCCAAATAGAAAAAGGAGTACATCAAGGCTGTATATTGTCACCCTGCTTATTTAACTTCTATGCAGAGTACATCATGAGAAATGCTGGGCTGGAAGAAGCACAAGCTGGAATCAAGATTGCTGGGAGAAATGTCAATAACCTCAGATATGCAGATGATACCACCCGTACTTATGTCAGAAAGTGAAGAGGAATTAAAAAGCCTCTTGATGAAAGTGAAAGAGCAGAGTGAAAAAGTTGGCTTAAAGCTCAACATTCAGAAAACTAAGATCATGACATCTAGTCCCATCACTTCATGGCAAATAGATGGGGAAACAGTGGAAATAGTGTCAGACTTTATTTTTGGGAGCTCCAAAATCACTGCAGATGGTGATTGCAGCCATGAAATTAAAAGATGCTTACTCCTTGGAAAGAAAGTTATGACCAACCTAGATAGCATATTCAAAAGCAGAGACATTACTTTGCCAACAAAGATTCATCAAGTCAAGGCTATGGTTTTTCCAGTGGTCATATATGGATGTGAAAGTTGGACTGTGATTTAAGCTGAGCGCCGAAGAATTGATGCTTTTAAACTGTGGTGTTGGAGAAGTCTGAGAAACCCTTGGAATGCAAGGAAGTCCAATTAGTCCATCCTAAAGGAGATCAATCCTGGGTGTTCATTGGAAGGACTGATGCTAAAGCTGAAACTCCAATATTTTGGCCACCTCAAGAGAAGAGTTGACTCATTGGAAAAGACCCTGATGCTGGGAGGGATTGGGGTCAGGAGAAGGGGATGACAGTGGATGAGATGGCTGGATGGCATCACCGACTCAATGGACATGAGTTTGAGTAAACTGCAGCAGTTGGTGATGGACAGGGAGGCCTGGCATGCTGCTATTCATGGGGTTGCAAAGAGTCGGACATGACTGAGCAACTGAAATGAACTGAAAATTAAGCATTCTCTGGTAGAATCAGTCTGGTCACTGAGAGAGAGGCAGCAGGCAAATGGTCTAAATTAAAAATATTTCCTGGAATTAATCAGCCTCAGACTCTGCCTTATAGGTCCATTGAATCTGATGGATTCTCTTGTCCTCTTAGACCTGATGAAACCTTTATTCTTTCAAAGTTATACATGAATCACAAGACCTAATCTTGTCTATGAAGCTTTTTTCTTTCCTGTTTCCCTTGCTCACTGTATCCACACTTTTTTATTTGTGAGCAATTTTCTCCCAAATAGAAGATTAGGGTATTTTTCTGCCTTTCTGCCTAAAGATATATTATGAGGGACAGTGTCCACATGATCTTCGGGCTTTCTCATGAGGCTTTAGGCAAGCTTCCTTAGTACTCAAACTCAATGTCTGTCTCCTAGTGATCCAATCCCAGGCTTGCAGATAATTTTAGCACTTTCCCCTATAAACAGCTTACTGAAGGACTTTGAACTGTTTCAGAAAACTTCCTCTCCCAGTAAGAACACACTGAGTCCCAACATGCCCCTATGTTTATCCCTAAGTCCTTGTGAAAAATCTAGAGAGCAAGTCTTAAGATGGTTAATAATAAATATATAATTAGGAAATTATATGGATTGTGAAACTAAAGGATTAATAAGTATCCAAAGGTGAAATATATTTTTTATATTTATTACATATATATGTGTTGCTATTTATTAATATATAAATGTTAATTACTTATTAACATTTATATATTATTTATGTGAGAAGGGGACGACAGAGGATGAGATGGCTGGATGGCATCACTGACTCAATGAATGTGAGTCTGAGCGACCTCCGAGAGCTGGTGATGGATAGGGAGGCCTGGTGTGCTGCAGTTCATGGGGTCACAAAGAGTCAGACACGACTGAGCGACTGATCTGATCTGATCTGATGTATAAATTATTTATAGTTAATATATTTTGTATGCATGCATGTATGCTAAGTCACTTAAGTTGTGTCTGACTCTTTGCAACCCTATAGCTCCTCTGTCTATAGGATTCTCCCAGCAAGAATACTGGATTGGGTAGCCATGTTCTCCTCCAGGGGATCTTCCTGACACAGTGATCAAACTCACATCTCTTGTGTCTCCTGCATTGGCAGGAGAATTGGTTACCACTAGTGCCACCCAGGAAGCCCACATATTTTTCATATATATATATATATATATATAAAAAGCAATACCTGATATCCCAGCTGAAAAAAAAAAAATAATCAAAGCTTTTTCTAGTACATAATGTGAAAAACAGCAGGATTTCATGTATTTGGCCATATTTCCTTCAAAATTGCCCAGAAAGCTTATTTTCCAAGCCATAGTAAAACTCAGAAACATTTTGAAAATGTTATTAGTCAGCAATTCAAATTCCAAGGCAAGCTATTTATTTTCTTTCCATAATTCTGTGCAAAACACTTGATTTGTTTGCAGCGGTACAGTCTGAATGTCAGACCACTCCCCCTTCTGGATTATTTTGAATATATATATTTGGGGGTGGTGGTGAGAACTCTATACTCTCCTTACACTCAGTTATCTCTCAAGTTGTCTCTAAATTAACATCTCATATTTAATATTCAATATGGATTTGCTGACAAAAGTAATACATACCCTTTCGAAAGTCAAAGAGAAATAAATGGTAATTTGGAGAAAATGTAGTGATTATTAATCATGAAGAAAGAGTCGAACCATCAACAGTAGTTTCCTACCTTCTGTATTTTACCAAGGCTCCAAAGCCAATTTAGTGCTACAGGTATATTCTTCCAAGATAGCCTTCATATTGTTGGAAGCGTACTTTATTCTTTGGTCAAAGAGGCAAAGATCAACTTAGCATGAAATAGCACTGGCCAAAGACACTAGATTCTTAACTTTTTCACTGCTACTTTAATAATCTTGGGAAAATGCCTGTGCCTTTTGCATCCAAGTTTCCCCACCTGGGAAGTGAGGAAAACAATCCTGATTTTGTACATTTTAAATTTCTATGACTCTAGAACTTTTTGACATGAGATGTGAGGCTAGGCCACTTGTACTATTAAACAGGCACCAACACTCACTAGACAGCAATAGTTTAGAGCCTTTCCTTCTATCCCTTTAGATATATTGACTGATATTAATAATTATGAGAGCTTGAGGTTCCTCAGCTCTAGAGGTTTAATTCTGGTTAGGAGACCCTGAAGGATTTTCTCTTCTTTCATCAGAGGGAAAAAAACAACTTTCTCTCTCAACTTTGCAATTCTCATTAGTTGCAGAGCTTTGTGTAGCATATGACTTGTAAAACTCTTCTGGGAATCTCTGGGGGTTTAAAACTTGCTAAGTTCATATTCTGCTCATAACCAAGGCTTCCTGCTACTTCTTAAGTTTTATTTTGGTAGGAAATAGAGTGAATTCCATCCCTAATGTTCATTCAATTCATCCTTCCACTCATCATAAACACTTTTCCTTTAATCATGTAATCTTTCCCTGGGTATTATTGAAGGGCTTACATTGTTTAAAGCCTGTACTATGGGAGAACTCAGAAAAGTATAATGAATGATTTCTTCTTGCAGGGATTTATACTTCAGTGGAAGACATGCGACCAAACCAAGTTTTGGTCTGCTGGTCTGTGCACAGTAAAGCTAATTTACTGACACTAGGTTGTGATGAAGAAAAGCGCAGCATTTACTGCAAAGCTGAGCAATGACATGGGTTGCTAATGCTGAAAAATCTGATATCCCTGATAGATTCAAGGAAGAGTTTTAAAAGGCAAGTTGAGGGAAAGAACTACAAGTTGTACGATGGATTAATTCACCATTCTCTGACTGGAGGTGACAGGGTGATGTCACACGTGTTAACATCATCAGTCCTCAGGCTCCAGCCAATGTAGGGCTGATTGTTCATGATCATCAAGCAATTGGCTTCTACTACTTGGTGGGGGTTTTAGTACCTCAAAATAACTCAGAAATATGTGTCAGAAACTCTTATCTAATTCCTTCATGGAGGAGCTAAAGATTCTGTGACTCTGATGTTACTGATACATTTATTTAAATTGTCACCAGTTCTCCCCGTCCAGGTGCTATTTTTTTGTTTCTGTATGTTCACATTCTTCCAGTCATTAGCACTTGAGTCAGCCTTTTGTAACCCAGAAGAGGCTAATCAACTAAGGTTTTTCTCCAAAAAAGCAAACAAAACAAAAAAAAAAAAAAAAAAAAAGGAAAGAAGAAGCAGGCAGAAGACATTGAGGGGATGGTCTTTCCTTTAGGATATAGAGTCTTACTTGCTTATAACCCCCTTTTTTGATGTTCCTCAATCTAAGAGGGAACAAATGCAGGATAAGAAAGGAAATAAAGTTATGGATAGAAAGGTTAATCATAAACCTGGCAACAGACCTTGGTTTTAGGGACACATGCTTACAGAATAATGATAGTGCCAGGGTAAAATGGATCATATTGTAGAGTGCTCAGGACTCAGCATTCAAGTAAAATAAGAGAAAATGGACCAGAATGGTCAGAGCAGGTGTCATGGAGAAATGTTGTGAAGATTTCTAAAATAAGAGCTGGTGTTTTCTAGTTCACAGTTAAGAAAAACTATTTTGTTGCAGCCCGATACTTCCAGTGGTGTATTGACTGTGTAAAATTGGTTAAACATATTTTAAAAATATTATATCTAGGTGGATAGGTATAATAGCATTGAAAATTTTAACCAATTGAAGAAAATATATGGATCTGTAATAAACACCTAGAAAGATGCTAAGCATTATGAGTCATTAGGAAATACAAATTAAAAGCACAGTGTTATTCTACTACATAACTATTAGAATGTCCGAAAATTAAAGAAAAGAGATTGGTTGGTGAAAATTTAAAAGAACTATCACTAATACACTGCTCTAAAGATATAAAAATTATAAAAATATGTTGGCATTTTGGCAAACTGTCTGCTAACTTTTTAAAAATTTTAACCTATGCAATTTCCAGGCCAAAAAAAAAGTTATATATTCAAGTGTCTCTGCTCTTCTCTCTAAATTAAAAAAAAAAAAAAAAAGATAATTTTGAAGTAATTCAACACATAATCATGACTGTGAAAGGTGAAAAGGATAAGACGAATTGGTTAGGAATCTCAGGACTTGTAGAATGTTACATATTATGTTACACAATGTGTTCCAAATACTTTATTTTATATCTCATATACTCACTGAGGATGTGGAACATCCTGCAAACTTCACCCCAAGTCGTTCCTAAGAATAAGAAAAGAAAAAGGAAATAAAAGTAAAGGAAAAACAGAATTAAAAATCATTTGTTTCTGTACAAAAAGATAGGAAATCAACAAGAACTTAATCCGGAGACACAGAGCCATTGGGTGAGGACCCAAATCTACCTACAGCTGTAGAATCAGCAGACCTGAGATTCAAACTCAGTCTCACCTCATGCATGAGAGCCAGGTCTGACTGCCTACAATAGCATTGCTAGCAGCACCTGGAGCGTAACCCATCTACATCAAGATGAACAGTATCCTGTACCACAAGAAAAAGATCAAGAACTTTATTTTTATTTTATTTTTTTTTGTGTGTAGCTGTTTTATTTTTTTTTTTTTGATCAAGAATCTCTTTTATTGATTATCAGAAACATTACAAACATCTAGTATGAACAAATTGTAACATGATAGTGTTTAGTTTGAACAATTAATACATTTCAGATATAATATTATACATATTTCAATGCTATTCTCCCCAATCATCCCACCCTCTCCCGGTCCCAGAGTCCAAAAGTCTGGTCTATACATCAGTGTCTCTTTTGTTGTCTCGTAAATAGGGTTATTTTTACCATCTTTCTAAATTCCATATATATGCGTTAGTATACTGTATTTGTGTTTTTGTTTCTGGCTTACTTCACTCTGTATAATAGGCTCCAGTTCCATCCACCTCCTTAGAACTGATTCAAATGTGTTCTTTTTAATGGTTGAGTAATACTCCATTGTGTATATGTACCACAGCTTGTTTATCCATTCATCTGTGGATGGACATCTAGGTTTCTTCCACGTTCTGGCTATTGCAAACAGTGCTGCTATGAATATTGGGGTACAGGTGTCTCTTTCAATTCTGGTTTTCTCAGTGTATATGCCCAGCAGTGGGATTGCTGGATCATAAGGCAGTTCTATTCCCAGTTTTTTGAGGAATCTCCATACTGTTCTCCAAAGTGGCTGTACTAGTTTGCATTCCCACCAACAGTGCAAGAGGGTTCCCTTCTCTCCGCACCCTCTCCAGCATTTATTGCTTGTAGACTTTTGGATAGCAGTCATTCTGATTGGCGTGAAATGGTATCTCATAGTGGTTTTGATTTGCATTTCTCTGATAATGAGTGATGTTGAGCATCTTTCCATGTGTTTGTTAGCCATCTGTATGTCTTCTTTGGAGAAATGTCTATTGAGTTCTTTGGCCCATTTTTTGATTGGGTCATTTATTTTTCTGGAATTGAGCTGTAGAAGTTGCTTGTATATTTTTGAGATTAGTTGTTTGTCAGTTGCTTCATTTGCTATTATTTTCTCCCATTCTGAAGGCTGTCTTTTCACCTTGCTTATAGTTTCCTTTGTTGTGCAGAAGCTTTTAAGTTTGATTAGGTCCCATTTGTTCATTTTTGATTTTATTTCCGATATTCTGGGAGGTGGGTCATAGAGGATCCTGCTGTGATGTAAGTCAGAGAGTGTTTTGCCTATGTTTTCCTCTAGGAGTTTTATGGTTTCTGGTCTTACATTTAGCTCTTTAATCCATTTTGAGTTTATTTTTGTGTATGGTGTTAGAAAGTGTTCTAGTTTCATTCTTTTACAAGTGTTTGACCAGTTTTCCCAGCACCACTTGTTAAAGAGATTGTCTTTAATCCATTGTATATTCTTGCCTCCTTTGTCAAAGATAAGGTGACCATATGTGCGTGGATTTATCTCTGGGCTTTCTATTTTGTTCCATTGATCTATATTTCTGTCCTTGTGCCAGTACCATACTGTCTTGATGACTGTGGCTTTGTAGTAGAGCCTGAAGTCAGGCAGGTTAATTCCTCCAGTTCCGTTCTTCTTTCTCAAGATAGCTTTGGCTATTCGAGGTTTTTTGTATTTCCATACAAATTGAGAAATTATTTGTTCTAGCTCTGTGAAGAATACCATTGGTAGCTTGATGGGGATTGCATTGAATCTATAAATTGCTTTGGGTAGTATATTCATTTTCACTATATTGATTCTACCAATCCATGAACATGGAATATTTCTCCATCTATTAGTGTCCTCTTTGATTTCTTTCACCAGTGTTTTATAGTTTTCTATATATAGGTCTTTAGATTCCTTAGGTAGATATATTCCTAAGTATTTTATTCTTTTCATTGCAGTGGTGAATGGAATTGTTTCCTTAATTTCTCTTTCTATTTTCTCGTTATTAGTGTACAGGAATGCAAGGGATTTCTGTGTGTTAATTTTATATCCTGCAACTTTACCATATTCATTGATCAGTTCTAGTAATTTTCTGGTGGAGTCTTTAGGGTTTTCTACGTAGAGGATCATGTCATCTGCAAATAGTGAGAGTTTTACTTCTTCTTTTCCAATTTGGATTCCTTTTATTTCTTTTTCTGCTCTGATTGCTGTGGCCAAAACTTCCAAAACTATGTTGAATAGTAATGGTGAAAGTGGGCATCCTTGTCTTGTTCCTGACTTTAGAGGAAATGCTTTCAATTTTTCACCATTGAGGATAATGTTTGCTGTGGGCTTGTCATATATAGCTTTTATTATGTTGAGGTATGTTCCTTCTATTCCTGCTTTCTGGAGAGTTTTTATCATAAATGGATGTTGAACTTTGTCAAAGGCTTTCTCTGCATCTATGGAGATAATCATATGGTTTTTATTCTTTAGTTTGTTAATGTGGTGTATTACGTTGATTGATTTGCGGATATTGAAGAATCCTTGCATTCCTGGGATAAAGCCCACTTGGTCATGGTGTATGATCTTTTTAATGTGTTATTGGATTCTGATTGCTAGAATTTTGTTGAGGATTTTTGCATCTATGTTCATCAGTGATATTGGCCTGTAGTTTTCTTTTTTTGTGGGATCTTTGTCAGGTTTTGGTATTAGGGTGATGGTGGCCTCATAGAATGAGTTTGGAAGTTTGCCTTCCTCTGCAATTTTCTGGAACAGTTTGAGTAGGATAGGTGTTAGCTCTTCTCTAAATTTTTGGTAGAATTCAGCTGTGAAGCCGTCTGGACCTGGGCTTTTGTTTGCTGGAAGATTTCTGATTACAGTTTCAATTTCCGTGCTTGTGATGGGTCTGTTAAGAGTTTCTATTTCTTCTTGATCCAGTTTTGGGAAGTTGTACTTTTCTAAGAATTTGTCCATTTCTTCCACATTGTCCATTTTATTGCCATATAATTGCTGATAGTAGTCTCTTATGATCCTTTGTATTTCTGTGCTGTCTGTTGTGATCTCTCCATTTTCATTTCTAATTTTATTGATTTGATTTTTCTCCCTTTGTTTCTTGATGAGTCTGGCTAGTGGTTTGTCAATTTTATTTACCCTTTCAAAGAACCAGCTTTTGGCTTTGTTGATTTTTGCTATGGTTTCTTTTGTTTCTTTTGCATTTATTTCTGCCCTAATTTTTAGGATTTCTTTCCTTCTACTAACCTTGGGGTGCTTCATTTCTTCCTTTTCCAGTTGCTTTAGGTGTAGAGTTTGTGCAAAGGTTTGCACGGTTTTCCAAGCTAATGGAATCAGGTTTGAAATCAATAGCAGAGACAATGGGAAAATACATAAGCAAGTGGAAATTAAACAATCAATTTCTAAATAACCCATGGGTCATAGAGGAGGTCTCAAAGAAAGTAAAAATGTATATAGCTGAATGAAAATAAAATTACAACTCATTAAACTTCTGGGGTATAGCTAAGTAGCTCTAAAAGGGACTTTAGAGAAGAGGGAAAGCCTCAAATATAGTGTAAATTCTAAGTTGAAATTAGAAAAAGAGGATGAAAATTTATTCTGAACTTCATTTTGTATTAAATTCAATGCCTTTAAAAATCCTAGATACTATATTCGTGTTTTTCTTTCTGGCTTACTTCACTCTGTATAATAGGCTCCAGTTTCATCCACCTCATTAGAATTGATTCAAATGTATTCTTATATATGGAATTTAGAAAGATGGTAACAATAACCCTGTATACGAGACAGCAAAAGAAACACCGATGTATAGAATAGTCTTTTGGACTCTGGGAGAGAGAGAGGGTGGGGTGATTTGGGAGAATGGCATTGAAATATGTATAATATCATATATGAAACGAGTCACCAGTCCAGGTTCGTTGCACGATACTGGATGCTTGGGGCTGGTGCACTGGCACGACCCAGAGGGATGGTATGGGGAGGGAGGAGGGAGGAGGGTTCAGGATGGGGAACACATGTATACCTGGGGGCAGATTCATTTTGATATATGGCAAAACCAATACAATATTGTAAAGTTAAATAAAATTAAATTAAAAAAATTCTAGAAAGGTTTCATGTGGTTGTTTCTTGTAGAAAAAGACAAGATTATTTTGTACTGTATATGGAAAGTCACAAGCCCTTGAATATCTACAATAATCTTGAAAATGAAGAATAAAATGAAAGCAATTACTCCATCCAATACTAACACCTACTGTATGGCTACATTAATCAACACAGGGTGCTATTGACAGACTTCATCATAGAGTCTGACTTCATATTTTTCTTTTTTCTACAGTTCATAAGCCTTTACGTCCCTTCCTCTTCTCCTTCTGCCACACAACTGGGCAAGCAGATAAAAAAGGTCAGTGCTCCAACCATGAAAGCTTCTGAATGGAAAAATCTCACCCTGTATTAACTCCTTGGTCCTTATAGAAATGCCAAGCCAACTCCTTTTGCCCACTGTCTCAGATCACTTAAGATCTATATTGGAAATATCCTTTATATTGGGAGTTTCTCATTCTTAGTGAGGAGGTTTAAATAATCTCTCCATATGAAATATTCTTTACATGGCATATATTGATGACTTTATATACTTCTCAAGCCATTTAAAATATTTAATTGAATTTAAATGCAACAATATTTTGTTACCTTACATCTAACAGTTAAAATATATCTTTTATTTTCTCTATGAACTTTGCTGATATATGCATATATACATATATTACTTATAGGTTTTTAATGATCATATTTTCATACTTCTTTGCAGCAAAAATGTTCATAGGTTTATTTTAAAAGTGTTTTAAATATATTTTTTATAAAGAGAAAATTTGGTTAAAAGTAAAAATTAAAATTTGGGTATAAAATAATTCCTGGATAAAACTTATGCTTTAAAATCTTACCTAATATGTCCATGAATAATATTTCTTTTGCTAAAACAGCATTGATCAGGATTACTTTATTCCAGTTTTTAAAAATAAATGCTGATTAATTTTATGAATTTCTTGTGTTATATAGCTTTAATAGTCTAATGGCCTTTCACTGACAGTTATTTTTAATAATTTATGGGAGAACAATTTTATTATTTCCTTTTTCTACTGTTTTCAAAAGAAATGATGTGAAATCTACTGAACGTGTAAAAAAAGAATCTGTGCCTATCATTAACTTTTGACTTTTCAGTTTGTGAAAAATTTATCACAATAGAATTTTCCAGTTATTATCAAATGATTGTCAATTATAATTGTTTACTTATTGCTTAAATTGAAGAAAGTAAGGAAAACCACTAGACCATTCAGGTATGACTTAAATCAAATCCCTTATGATTATACAGTGGAAGTGAGAAATAGATTTAAGGGACTAGATCTGATAGATAGTGTGCCTGATGAACTATGGACTGAGATTCGTGACATTGTACAAGAGAGAGGAATCGAGATCATCCCCATGGAAAAGAAATGTAAAAAAGGAAAATGGCTGTCTGGGGAGGCCTTACAAATAGCTGTGAAAAAAAGAGAAGTGAAAAGCAAAGGAGCAAAGCAAAGATATAAGCATCTGAATGCAGAGGTCCAAAGAAAAGCAAGAAGAGATAAGAAAGCCTTCCTCAGCAATCAATGCAAAGAAATAGAGGAAAACAACAGAATGGGAAAGACTAGAGATATCTTCAAGAAAATTAGAGCTACCAAGGGAAAATTTCATGCAAAGATAGGCTCAATAAAGGACAGAAATGCTATGGACCTAACAGAAGCAGAAGATATTAAGAAAAGATGGCAAGAATACACAGAAGAACTGTACAAAAAAGATCTTCATGACTCAGATAATAACGATGGTGTGATCACTGACCTAGAGCCAGATATCCTGGAATGTGAAGTCAAGTGGGCCTTAGAAAGCATCACTACGAACAAAGCTAGTGGAGCTGATGGAATTCCAGTGGAGCTATTTCAAATCCTGAAAGATGATGCTGTGAAAGTTCTGCATTCAATATGCCAGCAAATTTGGAAAACTCAGCAGTGGCCACAGGACTGGAAAAGGTCAGTTCTCATTCCAATCCCAAAGAAAGGCAATGCCAAAGAATGCTAAACTACCGCACAATTGCACTCATCTCACACACTAGTAAAGTAAGGCTCAAAATTCTCCAAGCCAGGCTTCAGCAATATGTGAACTGTGAACTTCCAGATGTTCAAGCTGTTTTAGAAAAGGCAGAGGAACCAGAGATCAAATTGCCAACATCTGCTGTATCATCGAAAAAGCAAGAGAGTTCCAGAAAAACATCTATTTCTGCTTTATTGACTATGCCAAAGCCTTTGACTGTGTGGATCACAATAAACTGTGGAAAATTCTGAGAGATGGGAATATCAGAGCACCTGACTTCCCTCTTGAGAAACCTATGCAGGTCAGGAAGCAACAGTTAGAACTGGTCATGGAACTACAGACTGGTTCCAAATAGGAAAATGAGTATGTCACGGCTGTATATTGTCACCATGCTTATTTAACTTATATGCAGAGTACATCATGAGAAATGCTGGGCTGGAAGAAGCACAAGCTGTAATCAAGATTGCCAGAGAAATCTCAATAACCTCAGATATGCAGATGACATCACCCTTATGGCAGAAAGTGAAGAGGAACTAAAAAGCCTCTTGATGAAAGTGAAAGTGGAGAGTGAAAAAGTTGGCTTAAAGCTCAACGTTCAGAAAACGAAGATCATGGCATCTGGTCCCATCATTTCATGGGAAATAGATGGGGAAACAGTGGAAACAGTGTCAGACTTTATTTTGGGGGCTCCAAAATGACTGCAGATGGTGACTGTAGCCATGAAATTAAAAGATGCTTACTCCTGGGAAGGAAAGTTATGACAAACCTAGATAGCATATTGAAAAGCAGAGAAATTACTTTGCCAACTAAGGTCCATCTAGTCAAGGCTATGGTTTTTCCAGTGGTCATATATGGATGTGAGAGTTGGACTGTGAAGAAAGCTGAGCGCTGAAGAATGGATGCTTTTGAACTGTGGTGTTGGAGAAGACTCTTGAGAGTCCCTTGGACTGCAAGGAGATCCAACCAGTCCATCCTGAAAGAGATGAACCCTGGGATTTCTTTGGAAGGAATGATGCTAAAGCTGAAACTCCAATACTTTGGCCACCTCATGTGAACAGTTGACTCATTGGAAAAGCCTCTGATGCTGGGAGGGATTGGGGGCAAGAGGATAAGGGGACAACAGAGGATGAGATGGCTGGATGGCATCACTGACTGGATGGACGTGAATCTGAGTGAACTCTGGAGTTGGTGATAGACAGGGAAACCTGGCGTGCTGGAATTCATGGGGTCACAAAGAGTCAGAAATGACTGAGCAACTGAATTGAACTGAAATGAACAGAACTTATTGTTTATAAATCCTTTGACTTACTTTCCATATTAAGAAATTTAGAAAAAATAAAAATACTATTTATTTCAATCACCTACTTCAGACTTTGTTTAATTAAAATTCTATTAGCCTATAATATACTTCAGCTGTCTATGTATCTATCCCTCTATTTACCTGACTTTGCAAAGATATGAAGGTTTCAGATTTCACTCATTCTGTTTAGGAAACTCTCCACTATAAAATTTATTTGAGAAAAATAGGACCTATGCTGCCAGAAGATGAATTAAAAGTACCTTCCCCGCATTCCTCCCACTTATTACAACTAAAAAGTGGGCATTATGTGAAAACTTATCAAGAGGTCTCTAGGATCAACATAGATCTTCTTGCAAAAAAGAAAAAAGAAATCAATAAAAACCTTGCTTTCTCTACTCAAAGCACAAGGAAACAGGCAGCCTATCAAAAATGAAGAAAACTTTTAGGAAATAAACTTTTTAGTAAGTCTAAACACCACATAAAATACTCTGACCCCACCTGTACCATTGTCAAAAAAGACCAAGCGGGACACTTGAACTTTCATCCTTTTGATAAGATGTCCTAATGTCTTCTCTGGGATGATGTCAGGAAAAGGTAAGTATGAGTCAGGATTCCTGAAGCCTGATAGAGAGTTCCCTTCTTTGCTAAGTGAACAACAAACAGAAAAATCCAAAGAAATACACACAAAATATAAATAGTAAAACTTCTGAAGACTAAAAACAAAGGAAAACTCTTGAAATTAGTGAGGAAAAACAAATGACATTTTATCAATGGGGGAAAGCAATGTGAAGAGCAACCGAGTTTTTTCATCAGAAACAGAAGGAAATGTGTAGTGTAGAGAAATGAACATGACTGCCAGTTGATGGGTGGCATGGGTTGTCAGGATTCCGTAAACCAGAGCACATAACAGAAATACCTACATTTCCAGAGTAAATATCTTCTGCTTAACATCATTTAATTGTACAAAGAGCAAATGCAAATGATCTAACACTAATAATCACCTTATTTCAAGTTTTTATTTTGAATGTTTTCAATTTACTTTTTATTGAGATAATGAGGAAACTTTGGTTTATAACATATAATAATTTCATGTGCACAACATTATATGTCTAATTTTGTATATAACACAGTGTGCTAACTACCAAAATTTTAGTTTCCACCTGTCACCATGTAACTGATCCTCTTCACCCATTTTGCCTTCCTTCCCAACTGCTTCTCCTCTGGTAACTACTACTCTGTTTTAGGTATCTATATGCTTGGATTTGTCTGTTTGAATTTGCTTGGATTTGTTCAGTTATTTTATTTGCTTAAGTTTTTCTTTTTGTAATCCACATTATAAGCTTTTGAAGTTTTATTTTATTTATTTATTTGCTGGGTCTTGATTGCTGTGTGGGCTTTTCTCTGGTTGTGGTGAGCAGGGGCTACTCTCTAGTGGTGGTGCACGGGCTTCTCACTGAAGTGGCTTCTTTTGTCACAGAGTATAGGCTCTAGGGCTCACAGGCTTCAGTAGTTACCGCATGTGGGCTTGCAGTTGCAGTGCCCAGGCTCTAGAGTACAGACTCAATAGTTGTGGTGCAAGAGTTAGATGCTCTGCGGCATGTGGGATCCTCCTGGGTCAGGGATGAAATCTGTATCTCCTGCACTGGTAGACAGACTCAATCACTGAGCCACCAGGGAAGTCCCTACATTACAAGCTTTTAAAATGAGAAATACCAGCTCATAGATAAAAATACAATTGAGAATACAATGGCATTGTCTCAAATCCCAAGTCATATTTTAAAAACTGTAAATCCAATTTTGTATTTAATTTAGCCTATATTTAACATAAAGTGGAAATAAGCATTAATAGTATAGTCATAAAAAGAGAGAACTTTGTCTCAAAAAACATTGAACATAATATTTCATTTTTAAAAGCACTGTAAATCAATACAATTTTATGACATATATTTTCTCTAAACATCAAATATTTTAAATTATTTTTTCATTGTAAAGCCATTAGCCAAGAAGACTTGCCAAGATTTACTATCCTCAATTTTTTGCTTTTTCCTTTACTGAAATAAGGCTTATGTATAGTATTATATAAGTTGGTGTACAATATAGTGATTAACAATTTTTAAAGATTATGTTATATTCATAGATATTATAAAATATTGTCTGTATTCCCTATGTTGTATAGAAACTCCTTGTTGTTTATTTTATACATAATACTTTGTAAGTCTTAATTACCTAGAGTTAAACTGCCCCCTCCCTCCCTCTTCTTCTCCCTACTGGTAACCACTCATTTGTTTTCTACAGTTATGAATTTATTTCTTTTTTATTATATTCATTAGTGTGTTTTATTAATTAGATTACACATTAAAGCAATATTTCTCTCTCAAACTTATATTTTACTTGGTAATCATAACATCCTGTACGTTCATCCATGATTTTGCAAATGGCAGAATTCCATTCTTTTTTTATGACTGAGTAGTATTCCATTGTATATTTATATACCACATCTTCTTTATCCCCACATCTGTTGATGGCTACTTCAATTACTTGCATATCTTGACAAATGTAAATAATGCTGAAGTGCATGTATCTTTTTAAGTTAGTGTTTCTTTTTTTTCAGATGCATACTCAGGAGTGGAATTGCTGGGTCATGTGACAGCTTTAGTTTAATATTTTGAGAAATTTCCATATTGTTTTCCACACTGCCTGCACTAGTTTACATCCCCATCAACAGTGTACAAGGGTTCCCATTTCTTCATATTCTTGCCAACATTTGTTATTTTTGTTCTTTTTGAGGATAGCCATTCTAACAGGTGTGTGGTGATGTCTCTTTGTGGTTTTGATTTATATTTCCCTGATGATTAAGGATACTGAGCATCTAGCATGTGCCTGTGGACCATCTGCATGTCCTCTTTGGAGAACTGATTATTTACAGGTAAAAGAATGAAAATAGTAAGACCTAAATTTTTATACAAAAATAAAAAAGATTAAAGACCTAAATGTGAGACTAGAAGAATGTAAGACTAGAAGCCAAAAAACTCCAAGAAGAAAACAAAGAACACTCTTTGACATAAACCATAATGATATTTTGTTTTGGATTTGTTTCCTGAAGCAAAAGAGATAAAACTTAAAATAAGAAAACGAAAACTAATTAAACTTAAAAGTCTTTGCATGTCAAAGGAAATCACTGAAAAAAGGAGAAAACAGCCTACTGAATGGAAGAAAATATTTGCAAATGCTAAGAATGGTAAGTTTCTCAGTCGTGTCCAACGCTTTGTGACCCCATGGACTGTAGCCTACAAGGCTCCTCTGTCCATGGAATTTTCCAGGCAAGAGTACTGGAGTGCATTGCCATTTCCTTCTCCAGGGGATCTTCCTGACCCAGGGATCAAACCCAGGTCTCCCACATTGTAGGCAGACACTTTACCATCTGAGCCACCAGGGAAGCCCAAGAATGATAAGGAGTTAATATCTAAATAAGTAAACAGCCCATACAACTCAATATCAAGAAAGCAAACAATCTGATTTAAAAATGAGCAGATGTTTAATATATTTTATTTATATATACCAACCCATAATATACCACTTATGTCCTTCCTGAGAGGGTATAGTAGCAACAGAACTGAGAAAAATATTCAGAAAAGTTTCTAGGTTTTATGCTGGAATTTTCAGTAATATTAGTTGCTACTTATATGTGATACATAAACTTTGTAGAATTTCTTATTTTCTTAGGGTAATATTGATCTTCCCTGTAGCTCAGATGGTAAAGAATCTGCCTGCAATGCAGGAGACCCAGATTTGATCCCCGGGTCGGAAAGATCCTCTGGAGAAAGGAATGGCAACCCACTCCAGTATTCTTGCCTGGAGAATCTCATGAATAAGCAGCTTGACAGGCCACAGTTCATGGGATCGCAGAGTCAGACCTGCCTGAGCAACTAACACTACTTTAGGGGAGTGCAGTCCATGAGGTCACGAAGAGTCGGACACGACTGAGCGACTTCCCTTTCACTTTTCACTTTCATGCATTGGAGAAGGAAATGGCAACCCACTCCAGTGTTCTTGCCTGGAGAATCCCAGGAACGGGGGAGCCTGGTGAGCTGCTGTCTATGGGGTCACACAGAATCGGACACAACTGAAGTGACTTAGGAGGAGGAGGAGGAGGGCAATATATAGAGACTTCCCTGGTGGCTCAGATGGTATAGACCCAATGCTGTATTTCCTTCATTACTCATTGTATGTCTGCCAAAATTATTACAGAACATCTTTTATTGTCAAAGCACTCAATACTATACAATTTTATTTAAACATTAGCTCTTAATGCTTTCACATTAAAGAAAATGGGTGTTACTTAAGTCCTCATCCAAAGCTTTCCTAAGCCACAGAACACATAGACACTACTGTCCTGTTTACTTATTTGAATCAATGTTCCAAAATATCCCATAAAATCAGAAGCTAGCATCTAGTAGTCTTTGGAAGGACACTATCGTGTGCAGTATTATTAAAAACTTTTAATAGTGTGGCATGACACTTAACTATATATCTATCTATATTAATCTATTTATCTATCTATATCTAGATATATAGTGAAACATATTAGACTGCCAATGATTTCTATACAGTGTATATCTTACAAGAAATAAGTATCTTCCCTTAGCAGCACAACACAGTCCCTCACAATATTACCTAGAAAAAAAATTTCAACCTTTACATCACTAGGAATTTAAAATCATCTTTAATACAGTAAAGATAGGCTTCCCTGGTGGCTCAGACGGTAAAGCGTCTGCCTGCAATTCAGTAGACTGGGGTTCGATCCCTGGGTTGGGAAGAACCCCTGGAAAAGGAAGGCAACCCACTCCAGTACTCTTGCAGGGAGAATTCCATGGACTAAGGAGCCTGGTAGGCTACAGTCCATGGGTCACAAAGAGTCAGACATGACTGAGCAACTTCACTTTCTTTCTTTCTTTGATACAGTAGTCATAGGTTTGGTGTTTCTTCTTCCATCATGCTTTTTGCACTTCATGAAAGGTACAAAACACCTAGTGGATGATTGGCAGTACCATAGAATACACAGAGACAAATAGTAGAAGTAGTTGGAAAGCTTCCTTAACATGCTAAGTATATACCTGTCATGGCTTAGGTCCAAGTCTCAGACACTTAATCCCCATATGTCAACCTCTGTGAAAAAGCTTCTCCAGATATTTCAGGGTAAATGCTTCACTGACATCTGTGAACACTCAGTTATGCAGTGATAATACAAGATTATTCAAGAAATTTCTTTCCAAGTAACTTTCTGAAAACATTCTTCATGTCCTTGTTCCTGAGGCTGAAAATGAGAGGGCTGAGGAAAGGAGTAATGACAGTGTAGGGGATTGCTATGAATGTGTCCTCTCCCCCTGATGCTTCTGGCTTCAGATAAACAATAGATGCAAAACCAGAATGGATGATGACCACTGTGAAGTGGGAGGCACAGGTAGAAAAGGCCTTCTGCTTGCCCTCAGCCAAAGGGGTTTTGAGGACAGTGGAAATAATAAACACATCAGTGAGGATAATGACGAGGAAGGTGCCCATCAAACCTGACAACTGAAATCACTGTTACAGTGAATTCTGTGAGGTCACTGTCTAAACAGGACAGCCTCACAAGAGCTCACATATGACAGAAGTGTTTGACAAGGTTGGGGTTGCAGAAAGAGCCCCTGAATATCAATGCAGTCTCTATCACAGAGACAAAGAAACCTGCAATCCAAGCAGAGGCCACACATTTTCCATACACCATGTTGGTCATAAGCAAAGGATATCTGAGAGGGTTGCAGATGGCCAAAAAGCGATCATATCCCATCAAAGTAAGAATGGCACAATTGGTGCCACCAAGTCCCAAGAAGAAACACATTTGCAAGCCACAACCTATAACTAAAATGTTTCTATTCTTAGCCAAGAGATTTACCAGCATCTTGGGGTTAATGGTTAGTGTGTACCAGGTCTCAGAAAAGGAGAGTGCACTAAGGAAGAGGTACATGGGTGTGTGGAGACGTCTGTCCACCCAGGTAAGACCCAGGATGGCCAAGTTAGCTGAGAGAGTGAGAGGGTAGAGGCAAAAGAAAATCACAAAGAGAAATGTCTGTACATGAGGGTAAACTGAAAAGCCAACAAGAATGAACTCCTTCAGGACTGTCTGGTTGATCTTCATTGTTTGAACATCTGAAATTCAAAAGAAACAGTAAATAAGTATATAGTTTTCCATTCTTCTTTTGAAATTTTTGAACTTTTTTGTTGTGTTTAAAACTTAAAGATCAAAATTACACTTACAACTTCATATTAAGTTTAAGAAAACACAATATGTATGGAGATGATTTGTTTCCTAGTTTTCTTTCCTTTAAATTTTTTTTGTTGTGCTAACAATTCTGATTACCTTTGATTTTTTGTGGCCTATTTTAAAAATCATTTTATTGGCTGGTAACTGGAAAAGGAAATAATTCAAGAAATACTCTAATTCATGTACAGATGAAGAGCATAAAGGTGATTCAGGTTTGCATCACGTTCTGAGTCCTGAATCTTCAAAACTCTTAATAGACAAAATACTTGTACATAAAATATTGTCTATAAATAGCTAATGAGTGAAAGTTTATAGTTGACTTAGCAATTTGGGGAGTACATTTGGACAATGGTTTACAATTGTAAGGGAAGCCCCAAATTATTATCTCTTCTTGGATAAGACAGGTTCAGAAATATTAAAATTAGATAAAGAACATACTCACTTCCTTCTACTCTGAAGAGAAGGAGGAAGATAAGAAATATTCAAGGACCTTTATGTTAAATTGTGATTAATTAGAGCATGTGTATGGTAGTTCAGATGTCAACCCCCATTTTTCCCATTTAATCAGTGCCAAGATTGGTGTACAAAAGATAAATGCTAGTGATTCTGTATACCCCTTGATAAATATACATCTGATTTGGTCTCATCCTCCTTGAAATTAGGCAACATGCTGTATTTTGTTGTATTTAAAGTATTCTTTCAGTTTTCTATGACACTGAGCTATTTTCTTCTTTAGCCACATGTCAACATATTTAATAACTCATTTATAGAGCCTCAGTTCAGTTTGGTTCAGTCACTCAGTCATATCCAACTCAGTAACCCCATGGAGGGCAGCACATCAGGCTTCCCTGTCAATCAGAAACTGCCAGAGCTTGATCAAACTCATGTCTACTGACTGTGATGCCATTCAACCATCTCATCCTCTGTCATCCCCTTCTCCTCATGCCTTCAATCCCAGCATCAGGGTCTTCTCCAATGAGTTAGTTCTTCGCATTGGGTGGCCAAAGTATTAGAATTTCAGCTTCAGCCTCAGTCCTTCCAATGGATATCCAGGACTGATTTCCTTTAGGATGGACTGGTTTGATCTCCTTGAAATCCAAGGGACTCTCAAGAGTCTTCTCCAACACCACAGTTTAAAAGCATCAATTCTTTGGTGCTCATCTTTCTTTATAATCCAACTCTCACATCCATACATGACCACTGGAAAAATCATAGCTTTGACTAGACAGACTTCTGTAGCAAAGCAATGTCTCTGCTTTTTAATATGCTGTCTAGGTTGGTCATAGCTTTCCTTCCATGGAGTAAGCGTCTTTTAATTTCATGGCTGCAGTCACCATCTGCAGTGATTTTGGAGCCCCTCAAAAATAGTCTCTCACTGTTTCCACTGTTTCCCCATCTATTTGAAATGAAGTGATGGGACAGGATGTCATGATCTTAGCTTTTTAAATGTTGAGTTTTAAGTCATCATCTTCACTCTCCTCTTTCACTTTCATCAAGAGACTCTTTGGCTTCTTTTTACTTTCTGCCATAAAAGTGGTGTCATCTGCATATCTGAGGTTATTGATATTTCTCCCTGCAATCTTGATCACAGCTTGTGCTTCATCCAGCCCAGCATTTCACATGATGTACTCTACATATAAGTTAAATAAGCAGGGTGACAATATACAGCTTTGATGTACTCCTTTCCCAATTTGGAACTAGTCCATTGTTCTATGTCTGGTTCTAACTATTGTTTCTTGATCTGCATACAGATTTCTCTGGAGGTAGTAAGGTGGTCTGGTATTCTGATATCTTCAAGAATTTTCCACAGTTTGTTGTGATCCACACAGTTAAAGGCTTTGACATAGTCAATAAAGCAGAAATAGATGTTTTTTTGGAACTCTTTTGCTTTTTTGATGATCCAATGGATGTTGGCAACTTGATTTCTGGTTCCTCTGCCTTTTCTAAATCCAGATTGAACATCTGGAAGTTCATGGTTCACATATTGCTGAAGCCTGTCTTGGAGACTTTTGAGCATTACTTTGCTAGTGTGTGAGATGAGTGCAATTGTGCTGCAATTTGAACATTCTTTATCAATGCCTTTCTTTGGGATTGAAATTTTGCCAAATTAGTTCATCAATTTACTGAATTTATTCTTCACACTGTGTAGTTGAAGTACCTAGGACATTTATGAAATGTATAGGGCAGCTGTGATTATTTTATTTAATTAAAAATAAGATTATTGTATCCATGAAGTGTCATATTTGTAACAGGAATACAGCTGCTTAACTTTAATGGTATATTCTTTTCATTTATCAATGCTTTTTTGGAGGAAAAATGCCATGATTCGTATAAGTCTGTAGTTCTCAGGGTGAAATTTAAAAGATGATTTCCAATAAGTTTTTATGGGTGTGTTAGTTTTGTTTTTTTTTTTTAATTGCTATATCTATAAAAATTTGTATTGTACTTTGTTATTCAGCAGTGAATAGCATGACCTTGGGCATGATACTGAACAGATATTTCAATGTTCCTTAGATTTTATTCAGGTCAAGATTAAGCATTTTCTGGGTAGAATCAGTCTGGTCACTGAGAGTCAGAAGAGACAGCAGGTAAGTGGCCTGAATTATAAATATTTCCAGGAAATACACAACCTCAGAATCTCCCTAATAGGTACCATTGAAATTCCTTGTATCCTTTTGTCCTCTTAGACCTAACAAACCCTTTATTCTTTCATAGTCGTACGTGAGTCACAAGACCTAATCTTGTCTATGAACCTTTTCATATTTCCTGTTTCCTACTCTCACTGTATCCACACTTTTGTATTTGTGAGTAATTTTCTTCTGAATAGAAGACTAGGGTATTTTTCTGCCTTTTTGCCTAAAGGCTTATTTTGAGGAACAATGTCCAAATGATCTTTGGGCTTCCTCATGAGGCTTTAGGTAAGCTTCCTTAGTATTTAAATTTGCTATGAGTCTCCTAGGGATCCAATTCCAAATTTTCAGGGTACTGTTGCACTTTCCCCTATAAACAGCATTCTGAAGGATTCTGGACTGTTTCCGAAGACTTCTTATCCCAGTCATAAAATACTGAGTCCCAATATGCCCTTATGTTTATCCCTAAATCATTGTGAAAAAGCTGTAAATAGGTCAACTTACACTCTAAGCTTCTTAGGTTCTTATGACTGTTCATACTAAATCTATCATTAGGAAATTATATGGATTGTGAAACTAAAGGATTAAATATGTATCACAAAGGAAAATATACATATATATTTATTTACTGAATATCAGATCAGATCAGATCTGTCATGTAGTCGTGTCCGACTCTTTGCGGCCCCATGAATCGCAGCACACCAGGCCTCCCTGTCCAACAGCAACTCCCGGAGTTAAATGAGACTCACGTCCATCAAGTCAATGACTCTATCCAGCCATCTCATCCTCTGTCGTCCCCTTCTCCTCTTGCACCCAATCCTTCCCAGCATCAGAGTCTTTTCCAATGAGTCAACTTTTCACATGAGGAAGCCAAAGTACTGGAATTACAGCTTTAGCATCAGTCCTTCCAAAGAAATCCCAGGGCTGATCTCCTTTAGAATGCACTGGTTGGATCTCCTTGCAGTCCAAGGGACTCTCAAGAGTCTTCTCCAACACCACAGTTCAAAAGCATCAATTCTCTGGTGCTCAGCCTTCTTCACAGTCCAACTCTCACATTCATACATGACCACTGGAAAAACCATAGCCTTGACTAGATGGACCTTTGTTGGCAAAGTAATGTCTCTGCTTTTGAATATGCTATCTAGGTTGGTCATAACTTTCCTTCCAAGGAGTAAGCGTCTTTTAATTTCATAGCTGCAGTCAACATCTGTAGTGATTTTGGAGCCCAGAAAAGAAAGTCTGACACTGTTTCCCCATCTATTTCCCATGAAGTGATTGGACCAGATGCCATGATCTTTGTTTTCTGAATGTTGAGCTTTAAGCCAAATTTTTCACTCTCCTCTTTCACTTTCATCAAGAGGCATTTTAGTTCCTCTTCACTTTCTGCCATAAGGGTGGTGTCATCTGCATATTTGAGGTTATTGATATTTGTCCTGGCAATCTTGATTCCAGCTTGTGTTTCTTCCAGTCCAGCGTTTCTCATGATGTACTCTGCCTATAAGTTAAATAAACAGGGTGACAATATACAGCCTTGACGAACTCCTTTTCCTATTTGGAACCAGTCTGTAGTTCCATGTCCAGTTCTAACTGTTGCTTCCTGACCTGCATATAGGTTTTTCAAGAGGCAGGTCAGGTGGTCTGGTATTCCCATCTCTTTCAGAATTTTCCACAGTTTATTGTGATCCACACAGTCAAAGGCTTTGGCATAGACAATAAAGCAGAAATAGATGTTTTTTCTGGAACTCTCTTGCTTTTTCCATGATCCAGCGGATGTTGGCAATTTGATCTCTAGTTCTTCTGCCTTTTCTAAAACCAGCTTGAACATCAGGAAGTTCACAGTTCACATATTGCTGAAGCCTAGCTTCGAGAATTTTGAGCATTATTTTACTAGCGTGTGCGATGAGTGCAATTGTGCGGTAGTTTGAGCATTCTTTGGCATTGCCTTTCTTTGGAAATGAAATGCATTGGAATGAAAACTGACCTTTTCCAGTCCTGTGGCCACTGCTGAATTTTCCAAATTTGCTGGCATATTGAGTGTAGCACTTTCACAGCATTATCCTTCAGGATTTGGAATAGTTTCACTGGAATTCCATCACCTCCACTAGCTTTGTTCATAGTGATGCTTTCTAAGGCCCACTTGACTTCACATTCCAGGTTGTCTGGCTCTAAGTGATTGATACCATCGTGATTATCTGGGTCATGAAGATCTTTTTTGTACAGTTCTTCTGTGTATTCTTGCCATCTCTTCTTAATATATTCTGCTTCTGTTAGGTCCATACCATTTCTGTCCTTTATCGAGCCCATCTTTGCATGAAATATTCCTTTGCTATCTCTGATTTTCTTGAAGAGATCCCTAGTCTTTCCCATTCTGTTTTTTTCCTCTATTTCTTTGCATTGATCGCTGAAGAAGCTTTCTTATCTCTTCTTGGTATTCTTTGGAACTCTACATTCAGATGCTTATATCTTTCCTTTTCTCCTTTGCTTTTCACTTCTCTTCCTTTCACAGCTATTTATAAGGCCTCCCCAGACAGCCATTTGCTTTTTTGCATTTCTTTTCCACGGGGATTGTCTTGATCCCTGTCTCCTGTACAATGTCACAAACTGACTCATTCCATAGTTCATCAGGCACTCTATCTATCAGATCTAGTCCCTTAAATCTATTTCTCACTTCCACTGTATAATCATAAGGGATTTGATGGTTTTCCCTACTTTCTTCAGTTTAAGTCTGAATTTGGCAATAAGGAGTTCCTGATCTGTGCCACAGTCAGCTCCTGGTCTTGTTTTTGCTGACTGTATAGAGCTTCTCCATCTTTGGCTGCAAAGAATATAATCAAGTTGAATTCAGCGTTGACCATCTGGTGATGTCCATGTGTAGAGTCTTCTCTTGTGTTGTTGGAAGATGGTGTTTGCTATGACCAGTGCGTTCTCTTGGCAAAACTCTATTAGCCTTTGCCCTGCTTCATTCCATATTCCAAGGCCAAATTTGCCTATTACCCCAGGTGTTTCTTGACTTCCTACCTTTGCAGTCCAGCCCTATAACGAAAAGGACATCTTTTGGGGGGTGTTAGCTCTAAAAGGTCTTGTAGGTCTTCATAGAACCGTTCAACACCAGCTTCTTCAGCATTACTAGCGAGGAGCTTCCCCACGTCTGAGGTCAGGGGCGGTGGCTGAGAGGAGCTACCCCACATTTGAGGTCAGGGGCACTGCTGAGAGGAGCTACCCCACATCCAAGGTCAAGGGCGGTGGCTGAGAGGAGCAACCCCACGTTCAAGGAGCCGTGGCTGCATGTGCACTGGAGGGCCGAGAGGAGCTACTCTACGTTCAAGGTCAGGAGGGGCAGCAGTGAGGAGATACCCTTTGTCCAAGGTAAGGAGCAGCAGCTGAGCTTTGCTGGAGCAGCCATGAAGAGATATCCAATGTCCAAGGTAAGAGAAACCCAAGTAACATGGTAGGTGTTGCGAGAGGGCATCAGTGGGCAGACATACTGAAATCATAATTACAGAAAACTAGTCAATCTAATCACACAGACCACAGCTTTGTCTAACTCAATGAAACTAAGCCATGCCCTGTGCGGCCACCCCAGTTGGGCGGGTCATGGTAGAGTGGTCTGACAGAATGTGGTCCACTGGAGAAGGGAACGGCAAACCACTTCAGCATTCTTGCCTCAAGAACACCATGAACAGTATGAAAAGACAAAATGATAGGATACTGAAAAAGGAACTCTCCAGGTCGGTGGGTGCCCAATATGCTACTGGATATCAGTGGAGAAATAACTCCAGAAAGAATGAAGGGACGGAGCCAAAGCAAAAAGAATATCCAGCTGTGGATGTGTCTGGTGATAGAAGCAAGGTCCGATGTTGTAAAGAGCAATATTGCATAAGAATCTGGAATGTTAGGTCGATGAATCAAGGCAAATTGGAAGTGGTCAAACAGGAGATGGCAAGAGTGAATGTCGACATTCTAGGTATCAACAAACTAAAATGGACTGGAATGGGTGAATTTAACTCAGATGACCATTATATCTACTACTGTGGGCAGGAAGCCCTTAGAAGAAATGGAGTAGCCATCATGGTCAACAAGAGAGACCAAAATGCAGTACTTAGATGCAGTCTTAAAAACGACAGAATGATCCTGTTTGTTTCCAGGGCAAACCATTCAATATCACAGTAATCCAAGTCTATGCCCCAACCAGTAATGCTGAAGACCTTTCAGGTATGACCTAAATTAAATCCCTTACGATTATACCGTGGAAGTGAGAAATAGAATTAAGGGCCGAGATCTGATAGATAGAGTGCCTGGTGAGCTATGGTCGGGGGGTTATGACATTGTACAGGAGACAGGGAGCAAGATCATCCCCCAAGAAAAAGAAGTGCAAAAAAGCAAAATGGCTGTCTGAGGAGGCCTTGCAAATAGCTGTGAAAAGAAGGGAAGCGAAAAAGCAAGGAGAAAAGGAAAGATATCAGATCAGATCAGATCAGATCAGTCGCTCAGTCGTGTCCGACCCTTTGCGACCCCATGAACTGCAGCACGCCAGGTTTCCCTATCCATCACCAGCTCTCGGAGGTCACTCAGACTCACATCCATCGAGTCAGTCATGCCATCCAGCCATCTCATCCTCTGTCGTCCCCTTCTTCTCCTGCCCCCAATCCCTCCCAGCATCAGAGTCTTCTCCAATGAGTCAACTCTTCGCATGAGGTGGCCAAAATACTGGAGTTTCAGCTTTAGCATCATTCCCTCCAAAGAAACCTCAGGGCTGATCTCCTTCAGAATGGACCGGTTGGGTCTCCTTGCAGTCCAAGGGACTCTCAAGAGTCTTCTCCAACACCACAGTTCAAAAGCATCAATTCTTCGGCACTCAGCCTTCTTCACAGTCCAGCTCTCACATCCATACATGACCACAGGAAAGACCATAGCCTTGACTAGGCGAACCTTTGTTGGCAAAGTGATGTCTCTGCTTTTGAATATGCTATCTAGGTTGGTCATAACTTTCCTTCCAAGGAGTAACCGTCTTTTAATTTCATGGCTGCAGTCACCATCTGCAGTGATTTTGGAGCCCAGAAAAATAAAGTCTGACACTGTTTCCACTGTTTCTCCATCTATTTCCCATGTAGTGATGGGACCAGTTGCCATGATCTTTGTTTTCTGAATGTTGAGCTTTAAGCCAACCTTTTCACTCTCCACTTTCACTTTCATCAAGAGGCTTTTTAGTTCCTCTTCACTTTCTGCCATAAGGGTGGTATCATCTGCATATCTGAGGTTATTGATATTTCTCCCAGCAATCTTGATTCCAACTTGTGTTTCTTCCAGTCCAGCATTTCTCATGATGTACTCTGCATATAAGTTAAATAAACATGGTGACAATATACAGCCTTGGCATACTCCTTTTCCTATTTGGAACCAGTCTGTTGTTCCATGACCAGTTCTAACTGTTGCTTCCTGACCTGCATACAGATTTCTCAAGAGGCAGATCAGGTGGTCTGGTATTCCCATCTCTCTCAGAATTTTCCACAGTTTATTGTGATCTACACAGTCAAAGGCTTTGGCATAGTCAATAAAGCAGAAATAGATGTTTTTCTGGAACTCTCTTGCTTTTTCGATGATCCAGCGGATGTTGGCAATTTGATCTCTGGTTCCTCTGCCTTTTCTAAATCCAGCTTGAACATCAGGAAGTTCACGGTTCACATATTGCTGAAGCCTGGCTTGGAGAATTTTGAGCATTACTTTACTAGTGTGTGAGATGAGTGCAATTGTGTGGTAGTTTGAGCATTCTTTGGCATTTCCTTTCTTTGGGATTGGGATGAAAACTGACCTTTTCTAATCTTGTGGCCACTGCTGAGTTTTCCAAATTTGCTGGCATATTGAGTGTAGCACTTTCACAGCATCATCTTTCAGGATTTGTAATAGCTCCACTGGAATTCCATCACCTCCACTAGCTTTGTTCATAGTGATGCTTTCTAAGGCCCACTTGACTTCACATTCCAAGATGTCTGGCTCTAGGTCAGTGATCACACTATCATGATTATCTGGGTCGTGAAGCTCTTTTTTGTACAGTTCTTCTGTGTATTCTTGCCACCTCTTCTTAATATCTTCTGCTTACGTTAGGTCCATACCATTTCTGTCCTTTATCGAGCCCATTTTTGCATGAAATGTTCCTTTGTTATCTCTGATTTTCTTGAATAGACCCTTAGTCTTTCCCATTCTGTTATTTTCCTCTATTTCTTTGCATTGATCGCTGAAGAAGCTTTCTTATCTCTTCTTGGTATTCTTTGGAACTCTGCATTCAGATATTTATATCTTTCCTTTTCTCCTTTGCTTTTCGCTTCTCTTCTTTTTGTTTGAATTCAGAGTTCCAAAGAATAGCAAGGAGAGGTAAAAAGACTTCCTCAGTGATAAATGCAAAGAAATAAAGGAAAACAATAGAATGAAAAAGACTAGAGATCTCTTCAAGAAAATTATAGATACCAAGGGAACATTTCATGCAAAGATGGGCACAATAAAGGACAGAAATAGTATGGACCTAACAGGAGCAGAAGATATTAAGAAGAGGTGGCAAGAATACACAGATCTGTACAAAACAGATCTTCATGACCCAGATAATCACGATGGTGTGATCACCCACCTAGAGCCAGACATCCTGGAATGTGAAGTCACGTGGGCCTTAGAAAACATCACTACTAAAAAAGCTAGTGGAGGTGATGGAAGTCCAGTGGAGCTACTTCAAATCCTGAAAGATGATGCTGTGAAAGTGCTGCACTCAATATGCCAGCAAATTTGGACTACTTGGCAGTGGCCACAGGACTGGAAAAGGTCAGTTTTCATTCCAATCACAAAGAAAGGCAATGCCAAAGAATGCTCAAACTACTGCACAATTGCACTCATCTCACACACTAAGAAATCCTCAAAATTCTCCAACCTAGGCTTCAGCAATATGTGAACCGTCAACTTCCTGATGTTCAAGCTGGTTTTTGAAAAGGCAGAGGAACTAGAGATCAAATTGCCAACATCTGCTGGATCATGGAAAAAGCAAGAGAGTTCTAGAAAAAACATCTCTTTCTGCCTTATTGACTATGCCAAATCCTTGACTTTGTGGATCACAGTAAACTGTGGAAAACTCTGAAAGTGATGGGGATACATATCACCTCACCTGCCTCTTGAGAAACTTACATATAGGTCAGGAAGCAACAGTTAGAACTGGACATGGAAAAACAGGCTGATTCCAAACAGAAAAGAAGGACGTCAAGGCTGTATTTTGTCACTCTGCTTATTTAACTTCTATGCAGAGTACATCATGAGAAATGCTGGGTTGGATGAAGCACAAGCTGAATCAAGATTGCTGGGAGAAATATCAATAACCTAAGATATGCAGATGACACCACCCTTATGGCAGAAAGTGAAGAAGAACTAAAAAGTCTCTTGATGAAAGTGAGAGAGGAGAGTGAAAAAGTTGGCTTAAAGCTCAACATTCAGAAAACAAAGATCATGGCATCCGGTCCCATCACTTCATGTCAAATAAATGGGGAAACAGTGAGAAACTTCATTTTGGGGGGCTCAAAATCACTGTAGATGGTGACAGCAGCCATGAAATTAAAAGATGCTTACTCCTTGGAAGGAAAGTTATGACCAACCTAGACAGTGTATTCAAAAGCAGAGATATTACTTTAACAATAAAGGTCCATCTTGTCAAGGCTATGGTTTTTCCAGTAGTCATGTATGGATGTCAGATTTGTAGTATAAAGAAAGTTGAGCACAGAAGAATTGATGCTTTTGAACCATGCTATTGGAGAAGACTCTTAAAAGTGCCTTGGACTGCAAAGAGATCCAATCAATCCTTCTTGAAGATCAGTCATGAGTGTTCATTGGAAGGACTGATGTTGAAGCTGAAACTCCAGTACTTTGACCAACTGATGAGAAGAGCTGACTCCTCTGGAAAGACCCTGATGCTGGGAAAGATTGAGGTCAGGAGGAGAATGGGATGACAGAGGATGAGATGGTTGGATGGCATCACTGACTCAATGGCCATAAGTTTGGGTAAACTCCATGATTTGGTGATGGACAGGGAGGCCTGGCGTGCTGTGGTCCATGGGGACATGATTGAGCGATTGGAATGAACTGAACTGAAGATAAGAGAAAATGGACCAGAGTTGTCAGAGAAAGTGTCATGGAGAAATGTGAAGATTTCCAAAATAAAAGGTGGCGTTCTCTAGTTCACAGTTAAGAAAAAATATTTTGTTGTAGCTCAATACTTCCTATGATGTAATGACTGTGTAAAATTGGTTAAACATATTTTTAAAATATTATATTTAGGTTGATAGCTATAATGACATTGAAAATTTTAAGCATTTAAATGATATATATGGATCTGTAATAAACACCTAGAAAGATGCTAAGCATTATGAGTCATTAGGAAAGTCAAATTAAAAACACAATGTGATTGTACTTCATAACTATTAGAATGTCTGAAAATTAGGTGGAAAAAAAAAGATTGGTGGTGAAAATTTAAAAGAACTTTAACTAATACACTGCTCCGAAGACATAAACATTTAAAGAATAGTTCTTTGGCCCATTTTTTTTTGATTCAGTTGTTTATTTTTCTGGAATTGTGCTGCAGGAGTTGCTTATATACTTTTGAGATTAGTTGTCAGTTGCTTCATTTGCTATTATTTTCTCCCATTCTGAAGGCTGTCTTTTCACCTTGCTTATAGTTTCTTTTGTTGTGCAGAAGCTTTTAATTTTAATTAGATCCCATTTGTTTATTTTTGCTTTTATTTCCAGTATTCTGGGAGGTGGGTCATAGAGGATCCTGCTGTGATGTATGTCAGAGAGTGTTTTGCCTATGTTTCCCTCTAAGAGTTTTATAGTTTTTGGCCTTATGTTTAGATCTTTAATCCATTTTGAGTTTATTTTTGTGTATGGTGTACAGTATACTAACGCATATATATGGAATTTAGAAAGATGATATTGACAACCCTGAATGAGAGAAGCAAAAGAGACACAGATGTATAGAACAGTCTTTTGGACTCTGTGTGGGGGGGATGATTTGGGAGAATGGCATTAAAACATGTATAATATCATATAAGAAACGAATCACCAGTCCAGGTTCGATGCAGGATACCGGAAGCTTGGGGCTGGTGCACTGGGATGACCCAGAGGGATGATATGGGAAGGGGAGGTGGGAGGGGGGTTCAAAATGGGGAACACATGTACACCTGTGGCAGATACATGTTGATGTATGGCAAAACCAACACAATATTGTAAAGTAAAAAATAATAATAATAATATTTTTTTTAAAAAGCTCACACAAAAAATGTTTAAAGAATATGTTAGCATTTTGGTAAACACTCTATCAATATTTTAAAACGTTTATTCCATTTCCAGACTTCCCCTCAAAATGTTGTATATTCAAAAATCTCTGTTCTTTCCTCTAAATAAAAATAATAATAATAACTTGGAAATAATTCAACACACAATCATAAAATGACTCTGCATGGTGAACAGGATAAGATGGATTGGCTAGAAATCTTAGGACTTGTAGAATGTTATACATTGTGTTACACAGAATGTTAGTGTGTTCACAAATACTTTATATTATCTATATCTAAATAGGGACATGGAAAGTCCTTAAAACTTCACTCCAAACCTGTCCATGAGAATAAGAAAAAATAACAAAAGGAAATAAAAGTAAAGGAAAAGTAGAAGTAAAATCATTTGTTTCTGTCCCCCAAAATCAGGAAATCAGCAGGAACTTAGTAATGAGACACATAGCCAGTGACAGTGGGGACTGCAATCTGCCTGCAGCTGTAGCATCAGGAGACCTGAGATTCAAACTCAGTCTCACCTCATGCCAGACAGCCAGGCCTGAATACCCACAATAGCATTGCTAGCAGTGCCTGGAGGGTAACCCATCTACACCTTACATCAAGATGAACAGTATCCCATACAAAAAAAAAAAAAAAAAGATCCAGGACTTTAAAAGGATGGAAGTTGTCTAAAGGTTTTAACGGTTTTCCAAGCTGATGGAGTCGTTAGAAATCAATAGCAGAGAAAATGGGAAAATATATAAAAAAGTGGAAATTAAACAGTCAATTTCTAAACAATCCAAGGGTCATAGAGGTGGCCTCAAATAAAGTAAAATGCATATAATTGAATCAAAATAAAATTATGACTCATTAAACTTCTGGGGTACATCTAACCAGTTCTGAAAGGGACATATATAGCAATAAATGTTTACTGTAGAGGAGGAAAAGTCTTAAATATATAATCTAAATTATAACTTGAAACTAGAAAAAGAAGATGAAAACTGATTCTGAACTTTATTGTAAGTTTAATGCAATGCCTTTAAAAACCCCAGAAAGGTTTCATTTGTTTTGTTATGTAGAGAAAGACAAGATTATTTTTTACATTATTTTGCGTATGGAAAGTTACAAACCCTTGAATAGCTACAATAATCTTGAGAAAAGAAGAATAAAATGAAAGGAATTACTCCATCCAATACTATCACCTACTATATGGCTACATTAATCAAGACAGCATACTATTGGCAGAATTCATTAAAAAAAAAAATTGGTGTTTTGCCAGAACTAAAAAGCCCCTTGATGAAAGTGAAAGTGGAGAGTGAAAAAGTTGGCTTAAAGCTCAACATTAGGAAAATGAATATCATGGCATCTGGTCCAATCACTTCATGGGAAATAGATGGGGAAACAGTGGAAACAGTGACAGACTTTATTTTGGGGGGCTCCAAAATCACTGCAGATGGTGACTGCTGCCATGAAATTAAAAGACACTCCTTGGAAGAAAAGTTATGACTGATCTAGATAGCATATTGAAAAGCAGAAATATTACTTTTCCAACAAAGGTCCATCTAGTCAAGGCTATGGTTTTTCCAGTGGTAATGTATGGATGTGAGAGCTGGATTGTGAAGAAGTCTGAGCACCGAAGAATTGATGCTTTTCAACTGTGGTGTTGGAGAAGACTCTTGAGAGTCCCTTGCACTGTAAGGAGATCCAACCAGTCCATTCTGAAGGAGATCAGCCCTGGGATTTCTTTGGAAGGAATGATGCTAAAGCTGAAACTCCAGTATTTTGGCCACCTCATGCGAAGAGTTGACTCATTGGAGAAGACTCTGATGCTGGGAGGGATTGGGGGCAGGAGGAGAAGGGGACGACAGAAGATGAGATGGCTGGATGGCATCACTGACTCGATGAATGTGAGTCTGAGTGACCTCCGGGAGCTGGTGATGGACAGGGAGGCCTGGCGTGCTGCAGTTCATGGGGTCGCAAAGAGTCGGACACGACTGAGCGACTGATCTGATCTGATCTCATAGTCTATGGGCTCACAAAGAGTCATGACTTTTTGCATGAAAGTCACCCCTGAGCAACTTTCACTTCACAATGCTGACTTGTCAGCCAGATTATCTAATTTAAGGGCAGGGGAGAGAGCAAGCAATGAGACAGAGAAAAAATGAGTAAGATGAAATTCCAGGAAATATTTTTGAGAAAGCAGTAAAATGTGGTTCCCACAATTCCCCTCTTTTTGTTTTCTATAATGAATGTTTCTTTGATCTTGTAGGAGGAAGAGCATTAGCATTGCCTCAGTGTGAGTGAGCTGAGAAAATAAAGCAATCAATGTTCTGACTAGAAATAAAACACAAAGCAATATTATGAATAAGATGAAAGGGAAAAAAATATTTTAGATTTAGAGAGGATAACCAGTTCTTCAGATTGAGCTGTGTGTAAAAATTGTTAGATCAGCAGACATACTGATTAAATCCATCAAACAGTCCCATATCAATCCAGGCTTGAGTGGATAAGGGACTGATGGTGTAGGGTGAGACATTCCAGATGTTAAGTTTCCTGAGAAACCAGCAGTAAACACAAAGGTCTGATGTTTAATGGTCAGGATTTGATATCCTGTTTTGGGAGGTTCTTATTATATTATTCGTATACCAATGAGTGTTGGTATAAGAACATATCTGTGCATTTGTTGAATTAGTTTTGCAGAAGGGAGATGTGAACCACTAATTGTCCAAGGAGAATCTCAGGTGTTCACAGGTAAAGAAGAGGAGGAGAAAGCCATTCTTCCCCTGTAATGGTGGAGTGATTGGTAGAAATAGGAATTTCTGGGTCTTCCCATGTGGCAATAGAGAACACATGGGGTCATAAAGAGTCTGACATGACTGAGCAACTGAACTGAACTGAAACAATGATCCTGTAAGGCAAACAGATAAGTAAGCTTGTTGATTCCCAAAAGTGAATGAGCTCCAGGTAATTGTGTGTGTCCTGGAATATGAGCTATAAAAAAGGATGCTGTCATTTAGTTAAATGAGCTTGAATAGAAACAAAGAGGGCAAGTATTGAGGTATTTATTGAGGTATTTAAACTGAAATTGGGCAATTGTTGAATGATATTAACAACACAAAAAGAATCTGTTAAGAGATTAAAGGAAGCTTGTGAGAAGGTTTGTAAAGCAAGCAAGACAGCAGCTAATTCAGAAGCTGTGGGGAAGCTTGGGAGCTGGTAAAAGAAAAAGTTCCATCCTGAGATTACTGTTCCTCAAGTTTGATTGTCATCTGTATAGAGGTTAAGCACATTAGAAATAGGATGTTTAGAGATAATACAATGTAAAGAAAAGGGCACTAATTGTAAAATAGAAATTCTTTTATCCGTCAGCAAGTTGTAAATACATTTCCCTGTAAAACCTGATACAGCAATTTGAAATTGTTCATTAGTTTGATATGATTCTACATTTTCCTTAGGTAATCCCATATAAATTGTTTGTGGATCTGAGTCAATAAGACAACAGAGTCCTAAGCATCCTTGCTGTAGTAAATGGAGTCTCGCTGGCAGACAGGGAAGAGCAGGATATTTTGGTTGATTAGGATAATGTAGCTATTCAATGATTTTTATCTCTTTAGGTATGCAGGGCAAGTATTGCTGTAGGAGTATGTTAGGTAGAAAGAAGAATCAGTGAAAAAGGAAGTGAAGGAACACCTGTCAAGGAAATGTTTAACATATGTAGTGCTGATTGTTGTAATAAAGCATAATATTAAGGAGAAAAACAGCAGTGAGAGGTAGAGTCTTCATTTCTCAGTAATAATTGAAAAAAGAAGTATTGCACATGTTTGGATGCCTAAGCTAGGTCATATCCAATTTAAATGACCCAATAATTGCTATAAAGAATGAAGTGTTAATGGTTCTAGAACCTTGAAAGGAACTTGTAAAGGAGTAATTACTCCTTTTTGTAAAAGGAGTGATTTTTGTAAAATTTGAAAGCCAAGATATTTCCACAGGAGCATTTATTGGACTTTCTCTAGAGCTATTATTAACTCCTGTGAATTCAAGTATGTCTGTAATGAAGACAGAATTTCTGTTCATTTTTGTGGCGAAGAGTCAGATAAAAGAATGTCATCCATATAATGATATAGACATTGAGAAATTGTCATAATGGTTGCACAGTTAGATCTACAAATCTTTGACACATGGTAATCCTATTCATCATACCTTGAGGTAAGTATTTTGATTGATATCATTGTAAAGACAATAATGATTTATGTTAGAAACTGAAAGTGCAAATCTCTGTTTATCTGCAGGATGTAAGGGTATGGTAAAACAGCAATCCTTAAGATTTATAATTAGTATAGTGTGATCATCTGGAATTAGAGAGGGGTTTGGAATACCTGATTGTAATAAACCCATCAGTTGCATCCAAGCATTAATTGCTCATAAATCATGAATTAAACACCATTTTCTTGATTTTGGGGGGATAATAAAGATGGGAGTATTCCCCAGGCTTGTGAAATGCCTTATATGCTCTGCATCTAATAGTTCTTTAACCAATTGTTGTATATGCTCGATTTTTTTCTGCTCTATCCAGATGGGGGCAGGGCATCAGTCATAGATAATTTGTAATGGTGGTATAATAGCAGTGGTCCCTAGGATAAATTTGTTTATAGTCTTAATTGATATTGTTGAAATATATCTCATCCCCATAAAGTTGGAGGAGTATTCATGACATAAAGACAGATAATAGCTACATGCCCTTCTGAATCTTTACAGATTGTTGGAAAGGTGTTTTGATAAGCTTCTTGGAATCCCCCAACACCTAACATTTGTCCATGGGCCTTTTCTAAAGACCAGTCAGAGGGCCATTCTTGTTTTGTGATGATAGTTATATCAGCTCCTGTGTCTATTAAACCCTTGGAAGAAAAGTCTTGAATTTTTAGAGTTAATGTGGGGCAGTTAGAGTCAATTAGCATAGTCCAGTAAGTTGCATTCATAGATTCAAAACCTCCTTTCCTAATTTCTGTCTCTGCTGGTGCACAAAATAAGGCAAGAGTAATAATTGTGCAAGTTTTGTCCCTTTCTCTACTGTCTGGTAAGTATGTGAGAGAGCCATAATTTGAATATTGCCTGTGTAATCATAACCAATTACCCCTAGTAAAATATGAATACCTTTCATAGTTATGCTTGAGTCATATAAAATAATTCTAACTATACCTTTAGGTAAAGGGCTATAAACTTCCATAGGAATATGTTTAATTTCATCACTAATACCAAAAGTACAACTTTCAGTAATAACAAGGTCCAATCCTGCACAGCTGGTTGGGACAGTGTTTAAATCTGAGACTACTTTTCATTTTGAGCTGTCGTTGAGATTCCATTCTGGAGCATTCACGTTCCAAGTCTGTATTTTGTTTGTCCTCTGTTCCTGACACAGGGCTTGGGTTTGACCCCACCTGTAATTTCCTAACAGAGGTTGTCCCTTATTATAGAATTTGAAACAGCACTGATTAGCCAAATGGATACCTTTATTGGAGCAAGGACATTTTGAGAAGGTTTCTTTTAACCAGACGGCAGTTTGTTGTTGTTGTTGTTGTTGTTTTTAACATATCTCCAGATTTGCCACAGTTAAAACAGTTTTGAGGAGTTAATGCAGTGGCTAGCATAGCAGCTTTATGGAATTCAGTTCCTGTATTTTGACAGGCTTTTATCATGTCTGCTATATTGCTGCTGCTGCTGCTGCTAAGTCACTTCAGTCGTGTCCAACTCTGTGCGATCCCATAGATGGCAGCCCACCAGGCTCCCCTGTCCCTGGGATTCTCCAGGCAAGAACACTGGAGTGGGTTGCCATTTCCTTCTCCAATGCATGAAAGTGAAAAGTGAAAGTGAAGTCACTCAGTCGTGTCCGACTTTTAGCGACCCCATGGACTGGAGCCTACCAGGCTCCTCTGTCCATGGGATTTTCCAAGCAAAAGTACTGGGGTGGGGTGCCATTGCCTTCCCCCTCTGCTATATTAGTTGTTGGCAAATTACACTGCAAGACTCCTTCACAATCTTCATTTGCATTTTCATAAGCTAATTGTAATGTAAATACATTCTGAGCCTTCAAATTTTCAACCCATTGGTCAATAGCATTTTGCAATTTTTCTACAAGCTCATGTAAGGTTCATTTGCTCCTTTTCTTGTAGTAGAAAAGGATCCCTGTGGGATAGTAAGATCAAGTAAACTAAGCCAAGTTTTATGAGCCACCTGAGAGGATATTAAAGTGGGCCTTAGGAAGCATCACTATGAACAAATCTAGGGGAGATGATGGAATTCTAGCTGAGCTATTTCAAATCCTAAAAGATAATGGTGTTAAAGTGTTGCACTCAGATCAGATCAGATCAGATCAGTCGCTCAATACTGTCCGACTCTTTGCGACCCCATGAACTGCAGCACGCCAGCCTCCCTATCCATCACCAGCTCTCGGAGGTCACACAGACTCACATTCATCGAGTCAGTGATGCCATCCAGCCATCTCATCTTCTGTCGTCCCCTTCTCCTCCTGCCCCCAATCCCTCCCAGCATCAGAGTCTTTTCCAATGAGTCAACTCTTCGCATGAGGTGGTCAAAATACTGGAGTTTCAGCTTTAGCATCATTCCTTCCAAAGAAATCCCAGGGCTAATCTCCTTCAGAATGGACCGGTTGGATCTCCTTGCAGTCCAAGGGACTCTCAAGAGTCTTCTCCAACACCACAGTTCAAAAGCATCAATTCTTTGACACTCAGTCTTCTTCACAGTCCAGCTCTCACATCCATACATGACCACAGGAAAGACCATAGCCTTGACTAAGCGAACCTTTGTTGGCAAAGTGATGTCTCTGCTCTTGAATATGCTATCTAGGTTGGTCTTAACTTTCCTTCCAAGGAGTAAGTGTCTTTTAATTTCATGGCTGCAGTCACCATCTGCAGTGATTTTGGAGCCCAGAAAAATAAAGTCTGACAGTGTTTCCACTGTTTCTCCATCTATTTCCCATGAAGGGATGGGACCAGATGCCACCATCTTCGTTTTCTGAATGTTGAGCTTTAAGCCAATGTTTTCACTCTCCACTTTCACTTTCATCAAGAGGCTTTTAGTTCCTCTTCACTTTCGTCCATAAGGGTGGTGTCATCTGCATATCTGAGGTTATTGATATTTCTCCCGGCAATCTTGATTCCAGCTTGTGCTTCTTCCCATCCAGCGTTTCTCATGATGTACTCTGCATATAAGTTAAATAAGCAGGGTGACAATATACAGCCTTGACATACTCCTTTTCTTATTTGGAACCAGTCTGTTGTTCCATGTCCAGTTCTAACTGTTGCTTCCTGACCTGCATACAGATTTCTCAAGAGGCAGATCAGGTGGTCTGGTATTCCCATCTCTTTCAGAATTTTCCACAGTTTATTGTGATCTACACAGTCAAAGGCTTTGGCATAGTCAATAAAGCAGAAATAGATGTTTTTATGGAACTCTCTTGCTTTTTCCATGATCCAGCAGATGTTGGCAATTTGATCTCTGGTTCCTCTGCCTTTTCTAAAACCAGCTTGAACATCAGGAAGTTCACAGTTCACATATTGCTGAAGCCTGGCTTGGAGAATTTGTTGTATTTTTTAGGTTACACATACAAGGCAGTGTTTTTCTTTCTCAGATCTATTTCATTTAGCATGCATCAGTTCAGTTCAGTTCAGTCACTCAGTCATGTCTGACTCTTTGTGACCCCATGAATCGCAGCACGCCAGGCCTCCCTGTCCATCACCAACTCTCGGAGATTACCCATTAACATACATAACACTGAGTAAATCCAGCCATGCTATTGAAAGTGGTAAAATTTCAACCCTTTTTATGACTTAGCAGTACTCAATTGTATATTTATACACCACATCTCTTTATCCCAACATCTGTTGATGGACATATAAATTGCTTCCACATCTTGACAACTGTAAAGTGACTGTGAACATTGGAGTGCATGTATCTTTTTAATTAGTGTGTCTGTTTTTTTCAGACATATACCCAAAAGTAGAATCACTCGGCCATGTGACAGCTTTATTTTTAGTTTTTTTGAGAAATTTCCATACTCTTTTCCACACTGCCAGCACCAATTTACATTCCCAACAACAGTGTAAAAGAATTCCCATTTCTCCATATCATTGCCAACTTTGTTATTTGTGTTCTTTTTGAATATAGCCATTCTGACATGTGTGTGGTGATGTCTCTGCATGTTTTTGATTTATATTTCCCTGATGATTAGAGATATTGAGCATCTTTTCATTTGCCTATGAACTAACTGCATGTCCTTTCCTCTATGGAGAACTGAATATCTACATGTAAAGGAATGAAATTAGGACATTACTAACACTATTACTAACACCAATTACTACAAAAATAAACTCAAAAAGAATTAAGGACCTAAATGTAAAACTAGAAGCCATAAAACCGCAAGAAGAGAAAAAGAGCACTCTTTGACATAAACCATATCTTTTTTTTGCGGGGGGGTGGGGGTGGGGGGGTGGTGGGACTTGGCTCCTGAAGCAAAAAAGATAAAACTTTAAATAAGCAAATGAGAACTAATTAAACTTAAAAACATATCAAAGGCAATCATTTTTTAAAAAGGAGAAAACAGCTTACTGAATGGAAGAAAATATTTGCAAATAACATGAATGATAAGAAGTTAATATCCAAATAAGTAAACAGCCCATACAACTCAATATCAAAAAAGCAAGCAACATGATTCGAAAATGAGCAGAAGAGTTTTAATACATTTTATTTATATATTAGTTCAGTTTAGTCCAGTTGCTCAGTCGTGTCTGACTCTTTGCGACCCCATGAATGGCAGCACACCAGGCCTCCCTGTCCATCACCAACTCCCGGAGTTCACTCAGACTCATGTCCATCAAGTCAGTGATGCCATCCAGCCATCTCATCCTCTGTCATCCCCTTCTCCTCCTGCCCCCAACCCCTCCCAGCATCAGAGTCTTTTCCAATAAGTCAACTCTTCCCATGAGGTGGCCAAAATACTGGAGTTTCAGCTTTAGCATCATTCCCTCCAAAGAAATCCCAGAGCTGATCTCCTTCAGAATGGACTGGTTGTATCTCCTTGCAGTCCAAGGGACTCTCAAGAGTCTTCTCCAACACCACAGTTCAAAAGCATCTTATAATATTATATCTGAAATGTATTAATTGTTCAAACTAAATACTGTCATATTACAATTTGTTCATATTAGATGTTTGTAATGTTTCTGATAATCAATAAAAGAGATTCTTGATAAAAAAAAAAAAAAGCATCAGTTCTTCAGTGCTCAGCCTTCTTCACAGTCCAGCTCTCACATCCATACATGACCACAGGAAAACCATAGCCTTGACTAGATGGACCTTTGTTGGCAAAGTAATGTCTCTGCTTTTGAATATGCTATCTAGGTTGATCATAACTTTCCTTCCAAAGAGTAAGCGTCTTTTAATTTCATGGCTGCAGTCCAATGAGTATACAAACTCATAATACAGTATTTATGTCCTTCATGAGAGGACATAATGTCAACAGAACTGAGAAAAAGATTCAGAAAAGACTCTAGGTTTTATGTTGGAATTATCAGTAAGATTAGTTGCTACTTATTTGTGATATTTAACCTTTATAGTTATTTCTTAATTTTTTAGCGTAATATATAGAGCTGATGCTATGTTTTCTTCATTACTCACTCACTATGTGTCTGCCAAAATTATTACAAAACACCTTTTATTGTTAAAGCACTCAATACTGTAAAATTTTATTTAAAGTTAGCTCTTATTGCTTTCATATTAAAGAAAAAAGGGGCTATTTGCAGTCCTCATCCAAGGATTCCCTCAGTCACAGAACATGTAGACGCTACTGTCCTGTTTACTGATTTGAATCAGCATTCCAAAATACTCCATTTAATCAAAAGCTAGCATTTAGCAGTCATTGGAAGGACACAATTGAATACAGTACATTAAAATCTTTAAATACTATGGCATAAGTCTTAATTATATATCTAATCTATTTATCTATATCTAGAAACATATTGAAAAATATTTGACTGTGATTTCTATAGTGTATCTCTTATAGGAAATAATTATCTCCCCTCAGTAGCACCACATAGTCCCTCAAAACATTACCTAGAAATTTTTTTGAACATTTGCATCTCTAGGAATTTAAAATCATCTTTTAGTATAGTAGTCACAGGTGTTGTTGTTTCTTCTTCCATCTTGCTTTTCTTACTTCATCAAAGGTACAAAGCACATCTAGTGGATGACTGGCAGTAGCATAGAATATGCAGAGACAAATAGTGGAAGTAGTTGGAAAACTTCCTTAATATCCTAACTAAATGCCTGTCATGGATCAGGTCCAAGTCTCAGTCACTTGATCCCCTTATGTCAACCTCTGGGAAAAAGCTTCTCCAGATATTTCTGAGTAGATGCTTCACTGGCATCTGTGAACAGTCAGTATGCAGTGATAATACAAGATTATTCAAGAAATTTCTTTCCAAGTACCTTTCTGAATGCATTCTTCATGTCCTTATTCCTGAAGCTGAAAATGAGAGGGCTGAGGAAAGGAGTGACGACAGTGTAGGGAACTGCAATCACTGTGTCATCTCCCCCTGATGCTTCTGGCTTCAGATAAACAATAGATGCAAAACCAAAGTGGATGATGACCACTGTGAGGTGGGAAGCACAGGTAGAAAAGGCCTTCTGCTTGCCCTCAGCTAACGGGATTTTAAGGACAGTGGAAAGAATGAACACATAAGTGAGGATGATGATGAGGAAGGTGCTCATCAAACCTGACACTGACATCACTGTTACAGTGAATTCTGTGAGATCACTGTCTAAACAGGACAGCCTCACAACAGCCCTCATATGACAAAAGAAGTGTTTGACAAGGTTGGGGTTGCAGAAAGAGCCCCTGAATATCAATGCAGTCTCTATCACAGAGATAAAGAAGCCAACAAACCAAGCAAAGACCACAAGTTTTCCACACACCATGTTGGTCATAAGCAAAGGATATCTGAGAGGGTTGCAGATGGCCAGGAAGCGATCATATCCCATCAAAGTAAGAATCATACAATTAGTGCCACCAAGTCCCAAGAAGAAACACATTTGCAAGCCACAACCTATGGATGAAATGCTTCTGTCCTTGGCCAGGAGATCTGCCAGCATCTTGGGGATAATAGTCAGTGTGTAGCAGGTCTCAGAGAAAGAGAGTGCACTAAGGAAGAGGTACATGGGTGTGTGCAGATATCTGTCCACCCAAGTTAGACCCATGATGGCCAGATTACCTGTGAGGGTGGAAAGGTAGAGGCAAAAGAAAACCACAAAGAGGAATGTCTGTACATGTGGGTAAACAGAAAAGCCCACAAGAATGAACTCTTTCAGGACTGTCTGGTTGATCTTCATCACGTGAAGTTCTGAAATCCAAGGGAACAAAAAATTCAGTTTTCCATTATTCTCTGCAGTTTTGGTGTGAATAAAACAGACAATCAAATTTGCAGTTACCAATTGATTTTATATTTTATTTGGCAAAACAAGATGTGTATGTAGGTAATATTTTTCCTAATTGTCCCTTCATGTGTTTCTTCTTTATTAAGCCACCATTATTTATTACTTATTATGACTTTTTCTGCCTTATTTTTTAAAGGAGTTTAATGGTTGATAGTAAAAAAATAAAAGAACAAAATATACTCTAATTGCTGTCCAGATAAAGGAAATTCATGTGCATAAGGTGAGTTACATTTGGATCTGATTCTAAACCATGAAAAAATTACCAAGTAGTTAATTGACAGAATCAGGATCTGACAGAGCAACTTCTACTTATAGTATTGTCTGTAAGCAGCTAATAAGTGAAGTTTGATAGTTGTTTGGAATTTGGGGACTGTATTTGAACAATGGCTTACAGTTATAACAGAAAATCAAAGTCATTACCTCTTCTTGCAGAAGACAATTAGGTCCTGAAATACTAAAGGAAAAGAAAAAGCAAGCTCCCTTTCCTCTCCTCTAAAGGACCCTTAGGATAAATTTTGCTTAAATAGTTTGTGGATAATGTTACTAAGCAGATATTTTATGCAACTATAGGTCAAGTGGCAAGAGACATTTTCTTCATTTCTTCAATGTAAAGCTCAGAATATGCAAAAAAGACAAATTCTAGTGATTCTGTATATTTCTTGGTAATTCTATGTCAGATTTAATCTCATCCTCTTTAAAATTCCATGTTTGTCCTTATAGTTAAATAATCCCTTGTGTTTATATGGCCTTGAACTATGTATTTTCTTAACCACATGCTAACATATTTAATAACTCATTTATAGAGCCTGCATTTTGCCAAATTTGTTTGCATATTTGTTCAGTTTACTCTTCAAACCGTATAGGTGAAGTGTCTAGGAGAAATATAAAATGTGTAAGGCAGCTGTAATTATTTTTTAAATTTACATTTTAAATTTATAAATTTAAATTTTATAATTTAAATTTTATTTTTTAAAAATACCTACTTTAAAAATAAGATTACCGTATCTATGAAGTGTCACAACTGTAAACGGAATCAAGCTGTTTTAACCTTGGTGGTATATTATTTTCATTTATCAATGCTTTCACCTTGAAGAAAGACTATGATTCATATAAGTCTGTAGTTCACAGAGTGATAATATATATGGAGCATTTTAAGAAGATATTGATTTCCAATAAATATTCAATGAGCAGGTTATTTTTAAAGTGTTGAATCTCAAAACAATGTTTTACTTTGTTATTCAGCACTGTATAACATGCGATCTTGGGCACAGAGATGAAAAGGCATTCCATTGTTCCTTAGATTTGGTTCAGGCGAAGATTAAGCATTTTCAGGGAGGAATCTTGCTGGTCACTGAGAGTCAGAAGAGGCAGTAGGAAAATGGCCTAAATTACAAATGTTTTCGTAAATAGTTCACAATATATGGACTCTACCTTAAAGGTCTCTTGGATTCTTTTGTTCTCATGGACCTGACAAGATCTCCATTCTTTCATAGTCACACATGAGTCCCCTGACCTAATCCTGTCTATGAACCCTTTCATCTTTCTTGTTTCCCTTTCTCACTGTATCTACACTTTATCTGTGAGCAATTATCTCCAAAAAGGTAGACTACTTTTCTATCTTCTTGCCTAAGAAATTATTATGAGGGACAGTGTCTAAATGTCCCTTCAGTTTGTTCAGGAGACCTTTAAGTAACCCTCTTCAGTACCCAAACTCCATGTGAGTGTCCTTCGCATCCAATTCCACATTTGCACATCATTGTTTAATTTTCTCTATAAGCATCTTTCTGAAGGATTCTAGCTGTTTAAGAACAAAATCTCCCCCGGTCAGAAAATATTCGGTCTTTCTGTTTATCCCTAACATATGAAAAATTCTTTCCACCAACAGAGCTATTACACACTAAGGTTCTAAATTCACATGACTCTTCACAATAACTCTATAAGAAAGGTAATTATATGGATTGTGGAACTAAAAGACTCACTAAGTTCCCCAAAGGGAAAAAGTATATTAGCAAAATAAGAAGTTGTTTTAGTAGGTGATCTCCTTGGTACAAAGCCCAAAAGTTTTTCTGTCATATTACCTGCAAAACAGTGTGATTTCATACAATAGGCCATATTCCCTCCAAGACAGCCCAGAAAGGTTGTTTTCAAAGTTTAAAGTTCAGAAGCATTTTGAAAATGAAAAGAACAATTGATACAAATTCCAGGCCAGGTCCTTTCTTATCTAGTTTTTACCCAATTGTGTAGTAAATATCTACTTAGCTAACTATCAGGAGTAAAATATGAATGTCATTCTCCTTCTACTTTTGGCATATTCTGAACATGTATGTATATGTAAGAATGCGGTGAAGTTACCATATCCCATCCAATTCTCAGTTCTCTCTGAAGTTATGGCAAAATCAACCTGTCTCAAATTTAGTTTGCCATATAGAACCACACTGACAAAAGAAATATATATCCTTTTCAAAGTCAAAGAGAAATGGTAATTTGAGGAAAATGGTAGTGACAATTAGGCATCAAGAAAAGAGAGTCAAACCATCTAGAGTAATTTCCCACCTTGTGTATTTTACAATGGCTCCAATGCCAAGTCAGTATTATAGTTATATTCTTCCAAGAATGTCTTCATGTTGTTAGAAGTATGCTTTGTTCTTCACTCAAAAGAGGCAAAGATAAATTTAGTATGCAAATTACTGGTCAAAGACTCTGGACTCTTAAATTTGTCACTGTTAGTTAAGTGACCTTGGGAAACCTCTTGCATCTTCTGAGTTTCCCCACCTGGTAAGTGAAAAAAGAGGCCCTGACTTTGGGTACATCAGTTTTCTATGGCTCCAGAGTTTTTGACATGACGTGTGAGATTAGGCCACATTTACGATAATCAGTTCCCAACACTCACTAAATTGCACTGGCTTAGAGCCTTTACTTTTTAACACTTTAGAGATATTACCTGATAATTGCCAGGGCTTGAGATTCCTGAGCTCTAGAGGTTTGTTAGGTTCTGCTTAAGAGACTCTCAGGGATTTCTTTCTTCTTCCATCAGAAGGAGGAAAAGAACTTTCTCACTCAACTTGTTAATTTGCTCTTATTAGTTGCAAGACTTTCTGCAACATGTGACTAGTAAAACTCTTCTGGGAATCTCTGGGGATTTAAAATGTTCAGAGTTCATATTCTACCCATAACCAAGGCTTCCTGCTACTTCATTAGTTTTATCAGAGAGGGAAGTCAGCTGCATCCCTAGTACTCATTCCATTCATTTTTCCACTCTCCATAAAAGGTTCTTTCTCTCTATTCATCAACTCCCTTCCTCTGTGGACAAAAACTATTGCCTGCCATTTCAGTAAACAAAGAATATTGTCTCCTTTCTGATAAACAAGGAATGTTGCTAGCCATCATACTTTCAAGCTATAAACCATTGAACTGTACCCTAAGGGGAATGCAAAATAGTGAAAGGCAGGATACTGGTCCTTCCCATAGATAAAAAGACACTAAAATAATTGATTTTAGATGTCCTGTATTTTTGTGATTAGCAGTATTTTTTTTATCTTCAACTACATGTTTTCTATAGCAAAAAAACCCTTTTTTTAATTAATTTTTTAAATCTTATTTTTTAACTTTACAATATTGTACTGGTTTAGCCATATATCAAAATGAATCCTCCACAGGTATACATGTGTTCCCCATCCTGAACGCTCCTCCCTCCCCATACCATCCCTCTGGGTCGTCCCAGTGCACCAGCCCCAAGCATCCAGTATCGTGCATTGAACCTGGACTGGCAACTCGTTTCATATATGATATTATACATATTTCAATGCCATTCTCTCAAATAATCCCACCCTCTCCCTCTCCCACAGAGTCCAAAAGACTGTTCTATACATCTGTGTCTCTTTTGCTGTCTCATATACAGGGTTATTGTTGCCATCTTTCTAAATTCCATATATATGCGTTAGTATACTGTATTGGTGTTTTTCTTTCTGGCTTACTTCACTCTGTATGATAGGCTCCAGTTTCACCCACCTCATTAGAACTGATTCAAATGTACAATTTTTAATGGTTGAGTAATACTCCATTGTGTATATGTACCACTGCTTTCTTATTCATTCATCTGCTGATGGACATCTAGGTTGCTTCCATGTCCTGGCTATTATAAACAGTGTTGTGATGAAGATTGGGGTACAAGTGTCTCTTTCAATTCTGGTTTCCTCAGTGTGTATGCCCAGCAGTGGTATTGTTGGATCATAAGGCAGTTCTATTTCCAGTTTTTTAAGGAATCTTCACACTGTTCTCCATAGTGGCTGTACTAGTTTGCATTCCCACCAACAGTGTAAGAGGGTTCCCTTTTCTCCACACCCTCTCCAGCATTTATTGCTTGTAGACTTTTGGATCGCAGCCATTCTGACTGGTGTGAAATGGTACCTCATAGTGGTTTTGATTTGCATTTCTCTGATAATGAGCAATGTTGAATATTTTTTCATGTGTTTGTTAGCCATCTGTATGTCTTCTTTGGAGAATTGTCTATTTAGTTCTTTGGCCCATTTTTTTGATTGGGTCATTTATTTTTCTGGAACTGAGCTGTAGGAGTTGCTTGTATATTTTTGAGATTAGTTGTTTGTCAGTTGCTTCATTTGCTATTATTTTCTCCCATTCTGAAGGCTGTCTTTTCACCTTGCTTATAGTTTCTTTTGTTGTGCAGAAGCTTTTAAGTTTAATTAGGTCCCATTTGTTTATTTTTGCTTTTATTTCCGATATTCTGGGAGGAGGGTCATAGAGGATCCTGCTGTGATGTATGTCAGAGAGTATTTTGCTTATGTTCTCCTCTAAGAGTTTTATAGTTTCTGGTCTTATGTTTAGATCTTTAATCCATTTTGAGTTTATTTTTGTGTATGGTGTTAGAAAGTGTTCTAGTTTCATTCTTTTACAAGTGGTTGACCAGTTTTCCCAGCACCATTTGTTAAAGAGATTGTGTTTTCTCCATTGTATATTCTTGCCTCCTTTGTCAAAGATAAGGTGTCCATAGGTGCATGGATTTATCCCTAAGCTTTCTATTTTGTTCCATTGATCTATATTTCTGTCTTTGTGCCAGCACCATACTGTCTTGATGACTGTGGCTTTGTAGTAGAGCCTGAAGTCAGGCAGGTTGATTCCTCCAGTTCCATTTTTCTTTCTCAAGATTCCTTTGGCTATTTGATATTTTTTGTATTTTCATACAAATTGTGAAATTATTTGTTCTAGCTCTGTGAATAATACCGTTGGTAGCTTGATAGGGATTGCACTGAATCCATAGATTGCTTTGGGGAGTATACTCATTTTCACTATATTGATTCTTCTGATCCATGAACATGGTATATTTCTCCATCTATTAGTGTCCTCTTTTATTTCTTACACCAGTGTTTTATAGTACGTTAACAAATTGAAAAATAAAAGCCATATGATTATCTCAATAGATACAGAGAAAGCCTTTGACAAAATTGAACACCCATTTATGATAAAAACTCTTCAGAAAGCAGGAATAGAAGGAACATTCCTCAACATAATAAAAGCTATATATGACAAACCCACAGCAAACATTTATCCTCAATGATGAAAAATAGAAAGCATTTTCCCTATCGTGATGCTTGGGGCTGGTGCACTGGGACAACCCAGAGGGGTGGTATGGGGAGGGAGGTGGGAGGAGGGTTCAGGATGGGGAACACATGTATACCTGTGGTGGATTCATTTTGATATATGGCAAAACCAATACAATATTGTAAAGTTAAAAAATAAAATCAAAATAAATTTTTTTTTAAAAAAGCATTTCCCCTAAAGTCAGGAACAAGATAAGGGTGTCCACTCTCACCACTACTCTTCAACATAGTTTTGAAAGTTTTGGCCACAGCAATCAGAACAGAAAAAGAAATAAAAAGAATCCAAATTGGAAAAGAAGAAGTAAAATTCTCACTGTTTGCAGATGGCATGATCCTCTACATAGAAAACCGTGAAGACTCCACCAGAAAATTGCTAGAGCTAATCAATGGATATAGTAAAGTTTCAGGATATAAAATCAACACACAGAAATCCCTTGCATTCCTATACACTAATAATGAGAAAATGGAAAGAGAAATTAAGGAAACAATTCCATTTACCATTGCAACAAAAAGAATAAAATACTTAGGAATATATCCACCTAAAGAAATGTGGGTTCAAAAAAAAAAAATTCCCAGAGTAATCATCTTCATCTTAATATTACATAACTGGCCAAAAAGCAGCTATAAATGATGTAACACTAATAATTATTTTATTTCAAGCTTTTACTTTTTAAGTTTTTAATTTAACTTTTATTGAAATAATAAGGAAACACTGATTTATAACATGTAAATTTCATGTGAACAGCATTATATGTTGACTACGTATACACTATAGCATGGTAGCCATCAAAAAGTTAGTTTTTGTCTGTTATTACATAACTGAACCCGTTTATCCAGTTCTCCCTCTTCCCAGTTGCTTCCCTTCTAATAACCACTGCCCTGTTCTGCATATCTATTTGTTTATTTTTGTTTGAGTTTGTTTTGTTCACAGATTTTGTTTGCTTGTTTGCTTTATATTTCATACTGCAAACTTTTAAAATGAGAATAAATACCAACTCACAATTAAGACACAACTGAGGATATAATATAATGCGAAATATCAAGCCACCTGATGAGAACAGCTGACTCATTTGAAAAGACCCTGATGCTGGGAAAGATTGAAGGCAGGAGGAGAAGGGGACGACAGAGAATGAGATGGTTGGATGTCATCACCGACTCAATGGACATGGGTTTTGGTGGACTCTGGCAGCTGGTGATGGACAGGGAGGCCTGGCGTGCTGCAGTTCATGGGGTCGCAAGGAGTCAGACGTGACTAAGCAACTGAACTGAATGGAACTGAACGACAGATATGCAAATAATACCACTGTACTGGCAGACAGTGAAGAGGAACTAAAGAGTCTTTTGATGAGGATGAAAGAGGAGAGTGAAAAAGCTGGCTTAAACTCACCATTCAAAAAACTAAAATTGTGGCATCTGGTACCATCACTTCATGGCAAATAGACAGGGAAAAGTAGATAAAGGGATGGATTTATTTTCTTGGGCTGCAAAAAAAAATAAAAGCACAGGCGGCTGCGGCAGGTGGGCTAAGTGTGGCGGAGACGAGCCACCCCACGTTCAAGGTCAGGGGCAGAAGCCAGGAGGACCCCATGCCAGAAGGGTGGACGCCAAGAGGAGTTACCTCACCTCCGAGGTCAGGGGCAGCGGCCGAGAGTAACAGACTGCGACAGCGCAGGAACGGCGGAGAGGAACAGGAACCACCTAGAGGAGTTACCCGCGTCTGAGGTCAGGGGCAGCGGCCTGGAGGAGATGCCCCACGTCCCAAGCCTGAGGCAAGGGGCAGCAGGCGGGAGGAGCTACCCAATGCCCCTAAGCCTAAGGCCGGGGTGGTGGGCGGGAGGAGCTACCCCATGCCCCCATGCCCGAGGCCAAGGGCGGCGGCCAGGAGGAGCAACCCCATGTCCAAGGAGCTGTGGCTGGATGGGCACAGGAGGGCCTAGAGGAGCTATCCCACATTGAAGGTCAGGAAGGGCAGTGGTGAGGACAGATCCTTTGTCCAAGGTAAGGAGCAAGTGGTTGTGCTTTGCTGGAGCAGCCATGAAGAGATACCCCACGCCCAAGGTAAGAGAAACCCAAGTAAGATGGTAGGTGTTGCAAGAGGACATCAGAGGGCAAACATACTCACAGAAAACTAGTCAATCTAATCACACTAGGACCACAGCCTTGTCTAACTCAATGAAACTAAGCCATGCCTGTGGGGCAACCAAAGATGAGCAGGATATGGTGGGGAGATCTCACAGGATGTGGTCCACTGGAGAAGAGAATGGCAAACCACTTCACTTCAGTATTCTTGCCTTGAGAACCCCATGAACAGTATGAAAAGGCAAAATGATAGGATACTGAAACTATCATTAGTTTCATAGAAACTCCCCAGGTCAGTAGGTGCCCAATATGTTCCTGGAGATCAGTGGAGAAATAACTCCAGAAAGAAGAAAGGGATGGAGCCAAAGCAAAAAGAATACCCAGCTGTGAATGTGACTGGTGACAGAAGCAAAGTCCGATGCTGTAAAGAGGAATATTGCATAGGAATCTAGAATGTCAGGTCCATGAATCAAGGCAAACTGGAAGTGTTCAAACAAGAGATGGCAAAAGTGAATGTCAACATTCTAGGAATCAGCGAACTGAAATGGACTGGAATGGGTGAATTTAGCTCAGATGACCATTATATCTACTACTGCAGGCAGGAATCCCTCAGAAGAAATGGAGTGGCCATCATAGTCAACAAAAGAGTCCAAAATGCAGTACTTGGATGCAATCTCAAAAATGACAGAATGATCTCTGTTCGTTTCCAAGGCAAACCATTCAATGTCACAGTAATCCAAGTCTAGGCCCCAACCAGTAACACTGAAGAAGCTGAAGTGGAACGGTTCTATGAAGACCTACAAGACCTTTTAGAACTAACACCCAAAAAGATGTTCTTCATTATAGGGGACTGGAATGCAAAAGTAGGAAGTCAAGAAACACCTGGAGTAACAGGCAAATTTGGCCTTGGAATACGGGGTGAAGCAGGGCAAAGACTAATAGAATTTTGCCAAGAAATGCACTGGTCATAACAAACACCCTCTTCCAACAACACAAGAGAAGACTGTAAACATGGACATTGCCAGATGGTCAACACCGAAATCAGATCAATTATATTCTTTGCAGCCAAAGATGGAGAAGCTCTATACAGTCAGCAAAAACAAGACCAGGAGCTGACTGTGGCTCAGACCATGAACTCCTTATTGCCAAATTCAGACTGAAATTCAAGAAAGTAGGGAAAACCACTAGACAATTCAGGTATGAACTACATCAAATCCCTTATGATTATACAGTGAAAGTGAGAAACAGATTTAAGGGCCTAGATCTGATAGATAGAGTGCCGGATGAACTATGGACTGAGGTTTGTGACATTGTATAGGAGACAGGGATCAAGACCATCCCCATGGAAAAGAAATGCAAAAAAGCAAAATGGCTGTCTGGGGAGCCCTTACAAATAGCTGTGAAAAGAAAAGAAGCAAAAAGCAAAGGAGAAAAGGAAAGATATAAACATCTGAATGCAGAGTTCCAAAGAATAGCAAGAAGAGAAAAGAAAGCCTTCTTGAGCGATCAATGCAAAGAAATAGAGGAAAACAACAGAATGGGCAAGACTAGGGATCTGTTCAAGAAAATCAGAGATACCAAAGGAACATTTCATGCAAAGATGGGCTCGATAAAGGACAGAAATGGTATGGACCTAAGAGAAGCAGAAGATATTAAGAAGAGGTGGCAAGAATACACAGAACTGTATAAAAGAGATCTTCATGACCCAGATAATCACGATGGTGTGATCAATGACCTAGAAGCAGAATCCTGGAATGTGAAGTCAAGTGGGCCTTAGAAAGCATCACTACGAACAAAGCTAATGGAAGTGATGGAATTCCAGTGGAGCTATTCCAAATCCTGAAAGATGATGCTGTGAAAGTTCTGCACTCAATATGCCAGCAAATTTGGAAAACTCAGCAGTGGCCACAGGACTGGAAAAGGTCTGTTTTCATTCCAATTCCAAAGAAAGGCAATGCCCAAGAATGCTCAAACTATCGCACAATTGCACTCATCTCACACACTAGCAAAGAAATGCTTAAAATTCTCCAAGGCAGGCTTCAGCAATACATGAACCGTGAACTTCCTGATGTTCAAGCTGGTTTTAGGAAAGGCAGAGGAACCAGAGATCAAATTGCCAACATCTGCTGGATCATGGAAAAAGCAAGAGAATTCCAAAAAAACATCTATTTCTGCTTTATTGACTATGCCAAAGCCTTTGACTGTGTGGATCACAATCAACTGTGGAAAATTCTGAAAAGGATGGGAATGCCAGACCACCTAATCTGCCTCTTGAGAAATCTGTATGCAGATAAGGAAGCAGCAGTTAGAACTGGAGATGGAACAGCAGACTGGTTCCAAATAGGAAAATGAGTGGGTCAAGGCTGTATATTGTCACTTTGTTTATTTCACTTATATGCAGAGTACATCATGAGTAACGCTGGATTGGAAGAAACACAATTTGAAATCAAGATTGCTGGAAGAAATATCAATAACCTCAGATATGCAGATGATATCACCCTTATGGCAGAAAGTGAAGAGGAACTCAAAAGCCTCTTGATGAAAGTGAAAGTGGAGAGTGAAAAGGTTGGCTTAAAGCTCAACATTCCGAAAATGAAGATCATGGCATCTGGCCCCACCACTTCATGGGAAATAGATGGAGAAACAGTGGAAACAGTGTCAGATTTTAGTTTTCTGGGCTCTAAAATTACCACAGATATTGACTGCAGTCATGAAATTAAAAGACGCTTACTCCTTGGAAGGAAAGTTATGACCAACCTAGATCACATATTCAAAAGCAGAGACATTACTTTGCCAACAAAGGTTCGTCTAGTCAAGGCTATGGTTTTTCCAGTGTTTATGTATGGATGTGAGAGTTGGACTGTGAAGAAGACTGAGTGCCGAAGAATTGATGCTTTTGAACTGTGGTGTTGGAGAAGACTCTTGAGAGTCCCTTGGACTGCAAGGAGATCCAATCAGTCCATTCTGAAGGAGATTAGCCCTGGGATTTCTTTGGAAGGAATGATGCTAAAGCTGAAACTCCAGTACTTTGGCCACCTCATGCAAAGAGTTGACTCATTGGAGAAGACTCTGATGCTGGGAGGGATTGGGGGCAAGAGGAGAGGGGATGACAGAGGATGAGATGGCTGTATGGCATCACTGACTCGATGGACGTGAGTCTGGGTGACCTCTGGAGTTGGTGATGGACAGGGAGGCCTCGTGTGCTGCGATTCAGAGGGTCGCAAAGAGTCGGACACGACTGAGCAACTGATCTGATCTGAAAATCACTGTAGACAGTGACTATAGCCACAAGATTAAAAGACACTTGTTCCTAGGAAGAAAAGTTATGACAAACCTAGACAATGTATTAAAAAACAGAGACATTATTTTGCTGACAGAGATAAATATAGCCAAAATTATGTTTTTTTCAGTAGTCATATACATATGCAAGAGTTGAATAATGAAGAAGACTAAGAGCTGAAGAACTGATATTTCCAAATTTTGGTGCTGGAGAAGACTCTTGAGAGTCCCTTGGACTGCAAGGAGATCCAACCGGTTCATTCTGAAGGAGATCAGCCCTGGGATTTCTTTGGAAGGAATGATGCTAAAGCTGAAACTCCAGTATTTTGGCCACCTGATTCTAAGAGTTGACTCATTGGAGAAGACTCTGATGCTGGGAGGGATTGAGGGCAGGAGGAGAAGGGGACGACAGAGGATGAGATGGCTGGATGGCATCACTGACTCGATGAATGTGAGTCTGAGTGACCTCCAAGAACTGGTGATGGATAGGGAGGCCTGGCATGCTGCAGTTCATGGGGTCGCAAAGAGTCGGACACGACTGAGCGACTGATCTGATCTCATCTGATCTGATGAGAAAGCCTTTGACTGTGTGCATCACAACAAACCGTGGAAGATTCTTGAAGAGAGGAATACAAGACCACCTCAATGGCCTCCTGAGAAATCTGTATCCAGGTCGAGAAGCAACAGTTAGGACCGGACATGGAACAATAGACTGGTTCAAAATGGGAAAGGAGTATGTCAAGGCTGTATATTGTCACCCTGCATATTTAACTTATATGCAGAGTACATCATGTGAAATGCCAGACTGGATGAAGCTCAAGCTGAATCAAGATTGCAGGAAGAAATATCAGTAACCTTAGATATGCAGATGACACCACCCTTATGGCAGAAAGTGAAGAAAAACTAAAGAGCTTCTTGATGAAAGTGAAAGAGGAGAGTGAAAAAGCTGACTTACAACTCACCATTCAAAAGACCATGATCATGGCATCTGGTCCTGTCACTTCATGACTGATCAATGGAGAAACAATATAAAGAGTAACAGACTATTTTCTTGGGCTTCCAAATCACTGCAGATGGTGACCGCAGCCATGAATTTAAAAGACATTTGCTCCTTGGAGGAAAAGATATGACAAACCTAGATAGCATATTAAAAAGCAGAGACATTATTTTGCCAAAAAGGTACATCTAGTCAAGGCTATGGTTTTTTCCAGTAGTCATGCATGGATGTGAGAGTTGGACCATAAAGAAAGCTGAGGGCCAAATAATTGATGTTTTTAAACTGTGGTGTTGAAGAAGACTCTTGAGAGTCCCTTGGACGACAAGGAGATCAAACCAGTCTATCCTGAATGAAATGAGCACTGAATATTTATTGGAATGACTGATGCTGAAGCTGAAGCTCCAATACTTTGGCCACTTGATGTGAAGAACTGACTCACTAGGAAAGACCCTGATGCTGGGAAAAATTGAAGGTAGGAGAAAATGAGGAAAGAAGATGAGATAGATAGCATCACTGACTCAATGGACATGAATTTGCACAAACTCTGGGAGATAGTGAAGGACAGAGGAACCTGGCATGCTTTCCAGTCCATCGAATTGGAAAGGGCTGGACCCAACTTAGTGACTGAACAACAATTTAAGATGTACAACTTGATGATTCACTGTATGTTTACATTGTGAAATAATCATTAAAATCAAACTTATTAAAATATCCATCATCTCATGAAACTACAATTTTTTTGGTGCATGTGGTGATGAAGCTTATGATATACCCTGCTAACAAATTTTACATATACAGTCCAGTATTTTCACCTATAGTCACCATTCTATACATTAGATCTCCAGAAGTGATTCATCTTGTATAACTGAAACACCTCTGACAAACATCTCCCTATTTCTCCCTCCCCACAGTGCCTGGTAACCACCATGCTACTCTGCTTCTATGAATTTGACTATTTTTGATTCCACATATAATGAGATCATAGATTTTGTGAAACATATAAATGAGTCACAGATTTGTTTTCTGTGACTTAAAAATTATAATAGCTACAGTGAAAAAATTAATGAAATAAGTTCCAAGAGCACTGAAATTGATGAAGAAAAGATTAATTAATTGTAAGGTAAATTAACAGAAATAACTCAATCTGAAGGGGAAAAAAATAGAGATGAAATGAATAATTTCTTTGAAACTTTTGAGACATTATCAACTGACCCAACATATGTGTAACTGGAATAACCGAAGGAAATAAAAATATAGAGAGAATTTATTTGAATAAATGATAGCTAGAAGCTTCTCAAATTTGGTAGAAGACAATGACTTACAGCTTCTTCAGTGTTACTGGTTGGGGCATAGACTTGGATTACTGTGATACTGATTTTGCCTTGGAAACGAACAGAGATCATTCTGTCCTTTTTGAGACTGCATCCAAGTACTTCATTTCAGACTCTTTTGTTGATCATCATGGCCACTCCATTTCTTCTGAGGGATTCCTGCCTGCAGTAGTAGATATAATGGTCATCTGAGTTAAAATCACCCATTCCAGTCCATTTTAGTTCACTGATTCCTAGAATGTTGACATTCCTTCTTGCCATCACTTGTTTGACCACGTCCAGTTTGCCTTGATTCATGGACCTGACATTCTAGGTCCCTATGCAATATTGCTCTTTACAGCATCGGACCTTGCTTCTATCATCAATCACATCTACAGCTAGGTATTGTTTTGTTTTGGCTCCATCGCTTCATTCTTTCTGGAGTTATTTCTCCACTTATCTCCAGTAACATATTGGGCACCTACTGACCTGGGAAGTTTCTCTTTCTGTATCCTATCATTTTGCCTTTTCATACTGTTCATGGGGTTCTCAAGGCAAGAATACTGAAGTGGTTTGCCATTCCCTTCTCCAGTGGACCACATTCTGTCAAATCTATCCACCATGACCCGCCCGTCTTGGGTTGCCCCATGGGCATGGTTTAGTTTCATTGAGTTAGACAAGGCTGTGGTCCTAGTGTGATTAGATTGACTAGTTTCCTGTCAGTATGGTTTCAGTGTGTCTGCCCTCTGATACCCTCTTGCAACTCCTACCGTCTTACTTGGGTTTCTCTTACCTTGGGTGTGGGGTATCTCTTCACGGCTGCTCCAGCAAAGCACAACCACTTGCTCCTTACCTTGGACGAGGGGTCTGTCCTCACCACTGCCCTTCCTGACCTTCAATGTGGGATAGCTCCGCTAGGCCTTCCTGTGCCCATGCAGCCACGTCTCCTTGGACGTGGGGTTGGTCCTCCCCGCCGCCACCCCTGGCCTTAGGCATGGGGGCATGGGGTAGCTCCTCCTGGCCGCCACCCCCAATTTCAGACAAAGGTAGCTTCTCTTGGCCGTTCCTGTGCCATCACAGCCTGGCACTCTTGGCTGCTGCCCCTATCTCAGACATGGGGTAACTCCTCTTGGCTGCTGCCCTTCGGGCATGAGGTCCTCCCGGCTTCTGCCCCGACCTCAGATGTGGGGTAGCTCCTCTCAGCTGCACTAGTGTGCTGGTCACAGCTGCCTGTGCTTAGTGTGCCAAAGACCTTTTAGAACTAACACCCAAAAAAGATGTCCTTTTCATTATAGGGGACTGGAATGCAAAAGTAAGAAGTGAAGAAACACCTGGAATAACAGGAAATTTTGGCCTTGGAATATGGAATGAAGCAGGGTAAAGGCTAATAGAGTTTTGCCAAGAAAATGCACTGGTCATAACAAACACCATCTTCCAACAGCACAAGAGAAGACTCTATACATGAACATCACCAGATGGTCAACACCGAAATCAGATCAATTATATTCTTTGCAGCCAAAGATGGAGAAGCTCTATACATTCAGCAAAAACAAGACCAGGAGCTGACTGTGGCTCAGACCATGAACTCCTTATTGCTAAATTCAGACTGAAATTCAAGAAAGTAGGGAAAACCACTAGACAATTCAGGTATGACCTACATCAAATCCCTTATGATTATACAGTGGAAGTGAGAAATAGATTTAAGGGACTAGATCTGATAGATAGAGTGCCTGATGAACTATGGACTGAGGTTTGTGACATTGTACAGGAGACAGGGATAAAGACCATCCCCATGGAAAAGAAATGCAAAAAAGCAAAATGGCTGTCTGGGGAGGCCTTACAAATAGCTGTGAAAAGAAAAGAAGCAAAAAGCAAAGGAGAAAAGGAAAGATATAGGTATCTAATACAGAGTTCCAGAGAATAGCAAGAAGAGATAAGAAAGCCTTCTTCAGCAATCAATGCAAAGAAATAGAGGAAAACAACAGAATGGGAAAGACTAGAGATCTCTTCAAGAAAATTAGAGATACCGAGGGAACATTTCATGCAAAGATGGGCTCAATAAAGGACAGAAATGGCATGGACCTAAGAGAAGCAGAAGATATTAAGAAGTGGTGGCAAGAATACACAGAAGAACTGTACAAAAAAGAGCTTCACAACCCAGATAATCATGATGATGTGATCACAGACCTAGAGCCAGACATCCTGGAATGTGAAGTCAAATGGGCCTTAGAAAGCATCATTTTGAACAAAGCTAGTGGAGGTGATGGAATTCCAGTTCACCTACTTCAAATCCTGAAAGATGATGCTGTGAAAGTGCTGCACTCAGTATGCCAGCAAATTTGGAAAACTCAGCAGTGGCCACAGGACTGGAAAAGGACAGTTTTCATTCCAATCCCAAAGAAAGGCAATGCCAAAGAATGCTCAAACTACTGCACAATTGCACTCATCTCACATGGTAGTAAAGTAATGCTCAAAATTCTCCAAGCCAGGCTTCAGCAATATGTGAACCGTGAACTTCCTAATGTGCAAGCTGGTTTTAGAAAAGGCAGAGGAACCAGAGATCAAATTGCCAACATCTGCTGGATCATGGAAAAAGCAAGAGAGTTCCAGAAAAGCATCTATTTCTGCTTTATTGACTGTGCCAAAGCCTTTGACTATGTGGATCACAATAAACTATGGAAAATTCTGAAAGAGATGGGAATACCAGACCACCTGATCTGCCTTTTGAGAAATTTGTATGCAGGTCAAGAAGCAACAGTTAGAACTGGAGATGGAACAGCAGACTGGTTCCAAATAGGAAAAGGAGTACATTAAGGCTGTATATTGTCACCCTGCTTATTTAACTTATATGCAGAGTTCATCATGAGAAATGCTGGACTGGAAGAAGAACAAGCTGGAATCAAGATTTCCTGGAAAAATATTAATAACCTCAGATATGCAGATAACACCACCCTTATGGCAGAAAGTGAAGAGGAACTAAAAAGCCTCTTGATGAAAGTGAAAGTGGAGAGTGAAAAAGTTGGCTTAAAGCTCAACATTCAGAAAACAAAGATCATGGCATCCGGTCCCATCACTTCATAGGAAATAGATGGGGAAACAGTGGAAACACTGTCAGACTTTATTTTTCTGGGCTCCAAAATCACTGCAGATGGTGACTGCAGCCATGAAATTAAAAGACGCTTACTCCTTGGAAGGAAAGTTATGACCAACCTAGATAGCATATTCAAAAGCAGAGACATTACTTTGCCAAAAAATGTTCGCCTAGTCAAGGCTATGGTTTTTCCAGTGGTCATGTATGGATGTGAGAATTGGACTGTGAAGAAGGCTGAGCACCGAAGAATTGATGCTTTTGAACTGTGGTGTTGGAGAAGACTCTTGAGAGTCCCTTGAACTTCAAGGCGATCCAACCAGTCCATCCTGAAGGAGATCAGCCCTGGGATTTCTTTGGAAGGAATGATGCTAAAGCTGAAACTCCAGTACTTTGGCCACCTCATGCAAAGAGTTGACTCATTGGAAAAGACTCTGATGCTGGGAGGGATTGGGGGCAGGAGGAGAAGGGGACGACAGAGTATGAGATGGCTGGATGGCATCCCTGACTCGATGGATGTGAGTCTGGGTGAACCCCGGGAAGTTGGTGATGGACAGGGAGGCCTGGCGTGCTGCGATTCTTGGGGTTGCAAAGAGTCACACACAACTGAGCGACTGACTTGAACTGAACTGAATGACTTACAATCTCCAATATTCAACAAACCATAAATTAAAAAGCACAAAAAGCACACAGAAGTGTATTATAATTTTTGAGAGCTGAAGGTAAAAATAAAATATTGAAACAAGAGAAATTTGACATATTACATAGAGCAAAATATGATGCATTATTTGCAACACTTTCATCAGAAATAGGGAAGACAGATACATTAAATGCCATGGGAAAATGAAAAAAAAAAAATCTATTGATCAGGGATCTTTCATCCAGTAAAGCAATTTTTGACAAAGACAAAATAAAGACGTTTTCAGGTAAAAGCAGAGATAATGTGTTGCTGGCAAACATACAGTATAAGAATCCTTCAGGCTGAAGAAAAATGAAACTCATCATAACATGGATATACAACAAAGAATGGAGTACTGAAAATGGTAAATGTATGGTTAAATATAAAGGATCATATACACTAATATAATTTTCCTCTTAATTTCCTTAACAAGGCATATGCATGTTTGAAAATTATAGCAATGGATTCATGGAATTAAGTAAATGGAACTCTGTGTGTGCAGGGTGTGAGTGTTAGTCATTCAGTTATGTCGCACTCTTATGACCCCATAGACAATATCCTGTCTATCTCCTCTCAATAAGGAATTCTTCAGGCAAGAACACTGGAGTGGATGGACATTCCTTTCTTCAGGGGATCTTCCTCACCCAGGGACTGAACCCAGGCCTCCTGAATTACATGCAAATTCTTTAACTTCTGAGCCACAAGGGAAGCCCAAATGGAATTATGCAATTGCAAATTTACTATATTTTTCTTGAAGTAATTCATTATTAAGCTTAAATAGATTGCATTTAAAAATGAAGGCCCCTCTAGATTAACAAATAAAAATAGTTATGAAAACTGATATAAAGTCAGTAGTTACACTAATGCCATCCTAGTTTCCACATTTCATCTTTTGGGTCCTCCTAATGTAGAGTACCAGGAATTATACTGTAGTTAGGAGAATGTGTTCTTAGGTACTCTTGCCCCTATGTTACAAACAGGCAGTCTTGTATTAATAAATTACTTAATTTTCCCATGTCTAAGTTTTTTAGTCTGAAAAATGAGAATATTAAATAATTTTAAATACTGTGACTTTAACTGTGATTGTTAAATTAATAAAAAGCAATGAGTAAAAATCCTGTCAGTGAAATATGAGATAACACATCATTGTTGGTTTTACTGAATCGATGAATGGGTGATAATATATATTAGAGATGCAAATATTCATGTCATTAGTATTAGTAGAGGAAAATGCATGCTAAGAGTTAGATAAGGTGATTAGCCTAGATAGACTTTCTGGACGTTTTTACATTTAAAGAGAATCTGAGTGCAGTAGATTGGAAATCGGGTGCAGATACTGCAGTATTTTGCAAAGAAGAAAAAAATGAAAATAAGGTAAAAATTACTTTTAAAAAATGTGACTGAAGATAGTGGGACAGACATTTGAAGATAATGATATACAAGAAGAGACTGAACCTATGGGAAAATGGAATATTCTCAATATTTGAGTGTGAAGGTATCAGTTCAGTCGCTCAGTCATGTTCGACCCTTTGCGACACCATGAAACGCAGCAGGCCAGGCCTCCCTATCCATCATCAACTCCCAGAGTCCACTCAAACCCATGTCCACTGAGTCAGTGATGCCATCCAACCATCTCATCCTCTGTCGTCCCCTTCTCCTCCTGCCTTCAATCTTTCTCAGCATCAGGGTCTTTTCAAATGAGTCATTTCTTCACATCAGGTGCCCAAAGTACTGGACTTTCAGCTTCAACATCAGTCCTTCCAATGAACACCCAGGACTGATTTCCTTTAGGATGGACTGGTTGGATCTCCTTGCAGTCCAAGGGACTCTCAAGAGTCTTCTCCAACACCACAATTCAAAAGCATCAATTCTTCGGGGCTCAACTTTCTTTATAGTCCAACACTCACATCCATACATGACCACAGGAAAGACCATAGCCTTGACTAGGTGAACCTTTGTTGGCAAAGTAATGTCTCTGCTTTTCAATATGCTGTCTAGGTTGGTCATAATTTTCCTTCCAAGGAGTAAGCGTCTTTTAATTTCATGGCTGCTGTCACCACCTGCAGTGATTTTGAGCCCAGAAAAATAAAGTCAGCCACTGTTTCCACTGTTTCCCCATTTATTTGCCATGAAATGATGGGACCGGATACCATGATCTTAGTTTTCCAAATGTTGAGTTTTAAGCCAACTTTTTCACTCTCCTCTTTCACTTTCACCAAGAGGCTTTTTAGTTCCTCTTCACTTTCTGCCATAAGGGTGGTGTCATCTGCATATCTGAGGTTATTGATATTTATCCAGGCAATCTTGATTCCAGCTTGTGCTTCTTCCAGCCCAGCGTTTCTCATGATGTACTCTGCATACAAGTTAAATAAGCAGGGTGACAATATACAGCTTTGATGTATTCCTTTTCCTATTTGGAACCAGTCTGTTGTTCCATGTCCAGTTGTAACTGTTGCTTCCAGACCTGCATATGGGTTTCTCAAGAGGCAGGTCAGGTGGTCTGGTATTCCCATCTCTTTCAGAATTTTTATGTGACCTCAAAATTGAAAGAACATCAGAAATGGTTATCTAATACTTTTAAGACAACAGTAATGGAAGGTGAATACCTATTTTCTTTCTATACTTCTTATAGTGTGAATTTAAATGCATCAATTTTAAGGTCTGTGATTTGTGGCGGGTCACTTAAACTCTATCATGGTCACTTTCTTCTATTAAATGCAACTGTTACTGTTTTTTTCTAAATCCTTCTAAGTTTTAAAATAGATTTAACCTATATCATGTTTAACATGTTATATCAGGTTTAATGCAAAATAAATGTATAAATTATTGTTTGAATTGCAATTCTAGTATCCCTTTGTTCACATTTCCTTTTTCTGCTTTTCCCAAAAGAATATTTCTAGTTAATGACAAGCACAAATTGTTTGCTGAAACAGCACCCACTGGTACTGTAGAATCTTCAGAGAAAGAAGCTGTTTTCATGGAAACAGATTCACTCCTGGGAATAGGGGTTTGGAAGGTTCCCTGGTATCACTTGGGAACATCACTCTGGCTCAGAATAAGAGTTTCTAAGCTGGATCTCAAGTCCTTTCTCTTACAAACAGGTCTACTGGGGGTCAGATTAGTACATGGCTGCTTAAAGGCAGGAGTTGCTCTCACTATCAGCTACTTAAGATGAGTAGGGAATCCTCCCTTGTCTAATCTCTTAGAGACAGTGGAGCCTGACAGTTGATCATTGGGCTGAAAGATGTGCAACTTGCCCTGATTTTTCCTTCAATGCTTTGCATAGACTCACATGAACAAGGGCTTGCAGGAAGGGTGTTATAAGAGATTATTGTTGAGCAAAACTGTTTCTTATTTTGTATCACGTGACTAAGTGTCCCACAGTGACTGAGAAGAGTCATCATTGTTTGGGGAAATAATGTTTGATTAGAACACAAGGTACTTTTTCTCTAGTCTTGGCTTATTATGACTTCAAGGAAGTCACTCCACCCTCTTGCCTCTGTCACTTAGTCTCTAAAATAATGTCCATCAAGCTACCGAACTTCAAGTTCTAACAGGCAACATGATGTGTTCACATGTGTATTATGTGGTATTGTGTGTATAATGTTGGTATCAATATATGTGTGGTGTGTGTATCTACACATATATGTGCTGCCTGAATATATGTTAATTTACAATGTGTGTTCATTTCCAATGTGTGTGCATGTTTTATATTAATGGTAAATGTGCAGTGTATAGTTTTGAACATGTAAAATGTGCACAATTATGTGTGAGTGCTTTGCATGTGATATGCATGTAGATAAATGCATGAGTATATGTAATCACATATATGTGTGTATATTGTGTATCTTTGTATTCACATATGCACATCTATCAGAGAAGGCAATGGCACCCCACTCCAGTACTCTTGCCTGGAAAGTCCCATGGATGGAGGAGCCTGGAGGGCTGCAGTCCATGGGGTCGCTGAGTGTCGGACACGACTGAGCGACTTCACTTGCATGCATTGGAGAAGGAAATGGCAACCCACTCCAGTGTTTTTGCCTGGAGAATCCCAGGGACGGGGGAGCCTGGTGGGCTGCCGTCTATGGGGTCACACAGAGTCGGACACAACTGAAGTGACTTAGCCTAGCCTATGCACATCTATGTATGTGAGAATGGATCCATAATCTGTGTGTCTAATAAAGTATATTTCTGAAATTTATTGCTGTCTAAATCTTTTTAGTTACAACAGGTACAAAAAAATCAGAATCCACCTCCTCTTGGCTTTAGAAGAAACTAGACATCTACTGGCAAAGTGGAAGGAATCAAGTCTATCAGGATGTCACTCAGAATGGAGCAGACCAATGCAACCTTCTGGAGCGGCTTCATCTTCCTAGCCTTCTCTAGATTTGGGGAACTGCAACTCTTGCTCTTTGCATTGTTCCTCTCCCTGTATCTTGTTGCCTTGACAAGCAATGTCTTCATTATTGTAGTCATCAGGCTGGACAGCCATCTGCATACCCCCATGTACCTCTTCCTTTCCTTCTTAGCTTTCTCTGAGACCTGCTATACTTTGGGCATCATCCCTAGAATGCTTTCTGGCCTTGTCAGGGGTGGGCAGGGCATCACCTTTGTGGGCTGTGCTGTCCAAATGTTCTTCTCTGCTTCATGGGCCTGTAGCAACTGCTTTCTTCTGGCTGCCATGGGCTTTGACAGATATGTGGCCATCTGTGCCCCACTACACTATGCCAGCCGCATGAATCTTACTCTCTGTGCTCAGCTTGTTGGCACCTCATTTCTGAGTGGGTACCTCTTTGGTCTGTTAACGACACTGGTCATTTTCCACCTCCCATTCTGCAGCTCCCATGAGATCCAGCATTTTTTTTGTGACACACCACCAGTGCTGAGCCTTGCCTGTGGAGATACAGCCCTGAGTGAGCTGGGAATCCTGATCCTCAGCCTGCTGGTGCTCCTGGTCTCCTTCTCTCTCATCTCTATCTCCTACACCTACATCCTGGCAGCGATCCTGAGGATCTCCTCCACCAAGGGGCGGAATAAGGCCTTCTCCACCTGTGCCTCACACCTCACAGTGGTCATTGTTCACTACGGCTGTGCCTCCTTCATGTACTTGAGACCCAAAGCCAGTTACTCTCTTGAGCAGGATCAGCTTATTGCTGTCACCTATACTGTGGTGACTCCTCTCCTCAATCCCATCATTTATAGCCTAAGAAATAGGGCTGTGCAGACAGCCCTGAGAAATGCTTTCCAAGGGGGATTACTGGGTAAAGGATGAAGGCTACGTGATGGGACAGTCTCCTTTGTGTAGGCTGGACGAACACCAGAAACTGAGGCCAGTGGACCAGATGTTCAGAGTCTTAGGCCAAACCTACCTGTCCCAATTCCCTGAGAGAGCCCCACCCTGTCTCTTACAGGTTCCCCAGGGCTGCTGGGGAAATGCCGAGGCAGGGCTTCCTGCTTTGGTTACTGTGCTTAACTCACACTGAGCTGAGAGTCTGAATTTTCATTCCCAGCCTCCCATATGTTAGCAGTAGTTCCTGAAAATCAATTCATTAAGAATTTTCTAACTGAGCTAAAAAGGTGAAGGGAGTTTCAAGCACCCAAGTTCAAAGCAGCTGGGGTCTTTCCAGGGATACTATAGAGATTTCTAAAATCATTATATAATTAGACTACCCTACCAATAATGTTCTTCCAAGATCTGCAACTCAGTAACTATCAGGTTAGCAAATCAGTTTGAATGCTTTGCTAAATGAAAAGGTCAGTTATTATTTTTTTTCTCCCACTAGATGTCTTTAATCTTTTTATGTAGTTTTAATTTTTTTTTAACCCCTGGCTCATTATTTCTTTGCCCTCCTCTTTTTAACTAGCTCTCCTAGTTGGATGGATTCTATTTACTTTTTATTTTCCTTGATACTTGCTATTCCTCTCTAAATGACCTCCTAATCTTGGGTATATGGACCTCCGCACTTGAGTCACTACTTAGCATGGATACTATCCTTCAGAATCTGTTCTGGAATTCTCTATCTGGTTTGTTTTACTTTTCATCCTCAATATGCATGGTATGAGACCTTTCTAGGGATAAGTAAGTGAAAGTCACTCAGTCATGTCTGACTCTTTGCAACCCCATGGATTGTAGCCTGCCAGGCTCCTCTGTCCATGGAATTCTTCAGTCAAGAATACAATGAGTATTTCTTTCTGGCTTACTTCACTCTGTATAATCGGCTCCAGTTTCATCCACCTCACTAGAACTGATTCAAATGTATTCTTTTTAATGGCTGAGTAATGGAAACAGTGTCAGACTTTATTTTGGGGGACTCTGAAATTACTGCAGATGGTGACTGCAGCATGAAATTAAAAGACGCTTACTCCTTGAAAGGAAAGTTATGACCAACCTAGATAGCATATTCAAAAGCAGAGACATTACTTTGCCAACAAAGGTCAGTCTAGTCAAGGCTATGGTTTTTCCTGTGGTCATGTATGGATGTGAAAGTTGGACTGTGAAGAAGGCTGAACGCCGAAGAATTGATGCTTTTGAACTGTGGTGTTGGAGAAGACTCTTGAGAGTCCCTTGGACTGCAAGGAGATCCAATCAGTCCATTCTGAAGGAGATCAGCCCTGGGATTTCTTTGGAAGGAATGATGCTAAAGCTGAAACTCCAGTACTTTGGCCACCTGATGCGAAGAGTTGACTCATTGGAAAAGACTCTGATGCTGGGAGGGATTGGGGGCAGGAGGAGAAGAGGACGACAGAGGATGAGATGGCTGGATGGCATCTCTGACTCGATGGACGTGAGTCTGAGTGAACTCCAGGAGTTGGTGATGGACAGGGAGGCCTGGTGTGCTGTGATTCATGGGGTCGCGAAGAGTCGGACATGACTGAGCGACTGAACTGAACTGAATATTCCATTGTGTATATCTACCACAGCTTTCTTATGCATTTGTCTGCTGATGGACATCTAGGTTGCTTCCATGTCCTGGCTACTATAAACAGTGCTGTAATGAACATTGGTGGTACACTTGTCTCTTTCAATTCTGGTTTCCTTGTTGTGTATGCCCAGCAGTGGGATTGCTGGGTCATGTGGCAGTTCTTTTTTTTTTTTTTTTTTTTTAATTTTTGCTTAACTTTACAATATTGTATTGCTTTTACAATACATCAAGATGGATCCGCCACCAGTATACGCGTGTTCCCCATCCTGAACCCTCCTCCCTCTCCCCTCCCCACACCATCCCTCCAGGTCGTCCCAGTGCTCCAGCCCCAGGCATTTGTTATCGGGCATCGTACCTGGACTGACGACTCGTTTCAGATATAATATTATACATATTTCAATGCTATTCTATTTCCAGTTTCTTAAGGAATCTCCACACTGTTCTCCATAGTGGTTGTACTAGTTTGCATTCCCACCAACAGTGTAAGAGGGTTCCCTTTTCTCCACACCCTCTCCAGCATTTATTGCTTGTAGATTTTTGGATAGCAGCTCTTCTGACTGGCGTGAAATGGTACCTCATTGTGGTTTTGATTTGCATTTCTCTGGTAATGAGTGATATTGAGCATCTTTTCATGTGTTTGTTAGCCATCTGTACGTCTTCTTTGGAGAAATGTCTGTTTAGTTCTTTGGCCCACCTTTTGATTGGGTCATTTATTTTTCTGGAATTGAGCTGCAGGAGTTGCTTGTATATTTTTGAGATTAGTTGTTTGTCAGTTTCTTCATTTGCTATTATTTTCTCCCATTTGGAAGGCTATCTTTTCACCTTGCTTAGAGTTTCCTTTGTTGTGCAGAAGCTTTTAATTAGGTCCCAATTGTTTATTTCTGTTTTTATTGCCAATATTATTGGAGGTGGGTCATAGAAGATCCTGTTGTGATGTATGTCAGAGAGTGTTTTGCCTATGTCTTCCTCTAGGAGTTCTATAGTTTCTGGTCTTACATTTAGATCTTTAATCCATTTTGAGTTTAATTTTGTGTATGGTGTTAGAAAGTGTTCTGGTTTCATTCTTTTACAAGTGGTTGACCAGTTTTCCCAGCACCACTTGTTAAATAGATTGTCCTTTATCCATTGTATATTCTTGCCTCCTTTGTCAAAAATAAAGTGTCCTTAGGTGCTTGGGTTTATCTCTGGACTTTCTATTTTGTTCCATTGATCTAAATTTCTCTCTTTGTGCCAGTACCATACTCTCTTGATGACTATGGCTTTCTAGTAGAGCCTGAAGTCAGGCAGGTTGATTCCTCCGGTTCCATTCTTCTTTCTCAAGATAGCTTTGGCTATTCTAGGTTTTTTTGTATTAGCATACAAGTTGTGAAATTATTTGTTCTAGCTCTTTGAAGAATACCATTGGTATCTTGATAGGGATTGCATTGAATCTATAGATTGCTTGGAGTAGTATACTCATTTTCACTATATCGATTCTTCTGATCCATGAACACGGTATATTTATCCATCTATTACTGTCCTCTTTTATTTATTTCACCAGTGTTTTATAGTTTTCTATATAGAGGTCTTTTGCTTCTTTAGGCAGATATATTCCTAAGTATTTTATTCTTTTCATTGCAATGGTGAATGGAATTGTTTCCTTAATTTCTCTTTCTATTTTATCATTATTAGTATATAGGAATGCAAAGGATTTCTGTGTGTTGATTTTATATCCTGCAACTTTACCATATTCATTGATTAGTTCTAGTAATTTTCTGGTGGATTCTTTAGGGTTTTCTATGTGGAGAATCATGTCATCTGCAAACAGTGAGTGTTTTACTTCTTTTCCAATCTGGATTCTTTTTATGTCTTTTTCTGCTCTGATTGCTGTGGCCAAAACTTCCAAAACTATGTTGAATACTAGTGGTGAAAGTGGGCACCTTTGTCTTGTTCCTGACTTTAGGGGAAATGCTTTCAATTTTTCACCATTGAAGATAATGTTTACTGTGGGTTTGTTATATATAGCTTTTATTATGTTGAAGTCTGTTCATTCTATTCCTGCTTTCTGGAGAGTTTTTATCATAAATGGGTATTGAATTTTGTCAAAGGCTTTCTCTGCATCTATTGAGATAATCATATAGCTTTTTTTTTTTTTTTTCATTTTGTTAATGTGTTGTATTACATTGATTGATTTGCAGATATTGAAGAATCCTTGCATTCCTGGGATAAAGCCCATTTGGTCATGGTGTATGATCTTTTTAATGTGTTGTTGGATTCTGACTGTTAGAATTTTGTTAAGGATTTTTGCATCTATGTTCATCAGTGATATTGGCCTGTAAGGGTTTTTTTGTGTGTGTGTTTTTTTTTGTGTGTGGCATCTTTGTCAGGTTTTGGTATTAGGGTGATGGTGGCCTCATAGAATGAGTTTGAAAGTTTACCTTCCTCTGCAATTTTCTGGAGGAGTTCGAGTAGGATAGATGTGCTGCTGCTGCTGCTAGGTCACGTCAGTCGTGTCCGACTCTGTGTGAGCCCATAGATGGTACCCAACAGGCTCCTCTGTCCCTGGGATTCTCCAGGCAAGGATACTAGAGTGGGTTGCCATTTCCTTCTCCAGTGCATGAAAGTGAAAAATGAAATTGAAGTCGCTCAGTCATGTCTGACTCTTAGCGACCCCATGGACTGTAGCCTACCATACTCTTCCATCCATGGGATTCTCCAGGCAAAAGTACTGGAGTGGGTTGCCATTGCCTTCTCCAGGATAGGTGTTAGCTCTTCTCTAAATTTTTGGTAGAATTCAGCTGTGAGGCTGTCTGGTCCTGGGCTTTTGTTTGTTGGGAGATTTCTGATTACAGTTTCAATTTCCGTACTTGTGATGGGTTTGTTAAGATTTTGTATTTCTTCCTGGTTCAGTTTTGGAAAGTTGTACTTTTCTAAGACTTTGTCCATTTCTTCCAAGTTCTCTATTTTATTGGCATATAATTGCTGATAGTAATCTCTTATGATGCTTTGTATTTCTGCATTGTCTGTTGTGATCTCTCCATTTTCATTTCTAATTTTATTGATTTGATTTTTCTCCCTTTGTTTCTTGATGAGTCTGGCTAATGGTTTGTCAATTTTATTTATCCTCTCAAAGAACCAGCTTTAGGCTTTGTTGATTTTTGCTATGGTCTCTCTCTCTCTCTTTTTTTTGGCATTTATTTCTGCCCTAATTTTTAAGATTGGACTCTGTAGGAGAGGGTGAGGGTGGGATGATTTGAAAGAATGGCATTGAAACATGTAAAATATGTGAAACGAATCGCCAGTCCAGGTTTGATGCATGATACAGGATGCTCGGGGATCGGAAACCCAGAGGGATGATATGGGGAGGGAGGTGGGAAGGAGGTTCAGGATGTGGAACACGTGTATACCCGTGGAGGATTCATGTTGATGTATGGCAAAACCAATACAATATTGTAAAGTAATTAGCCTCCAATTAAAATAAATAAACATATTTTTTTTAATGCAAAAAAAAAAAAAAAAAAATACAGTGAGTAGCTGTTCCCTTCTTCAGGGGATCTACCCAATCCAGGGATTAAACCCAGGTCTCCTGCATTGCAGGAGGATTCTGTAAAGATGGAATGAATTCACACAGTTGTCAAGTAGGAGTTCAAATGCAGGCTCTGCCACTTACAGTGTGACCCTGGGTAAGTTACTTAATCTTTCTCAGCATCAAAATCCTCACTGGTCAAGTGCTTGTATTAATAACTTCATAGTTTTGCATTGCTGACTAAACAGGGTCATGAATATAAATTATTTAGTGCAATACCTGAATCATATTAATAATCACCTTCCAACAAATGTTAGCTGCTATAATTATGTGCTAAGCATATTGATACTGGCTTTTAATTTAGGGGGAGGTTATTCTCGATGGAAGAACAGAGGAGGCTTCATGTCTATGGTAGTACTTGAACTTATTCCCAAAGAGTGAGTAAATTTTGAATTCAGTAAGTGGAAATACAGTACATATATTCTAAGAAGACAAAACAGAATAACTATTAGTGGCAAGACAATACACATCTGTTACAGAGTACAGTGAGTTGTCCCGAGGGACAAAAATATCTCAAAAATGATGGGTGCAGTTAGCTAAGGTTAAGACTTCTTTGTGCATGGCATTGTGAATACCTTGCTTCAGACTTGATGCTTTGGGCAGTAAACCTTTGAGCAGAGAGTGGAGTCGAATCTGGAAAGTGATTTAAGATTAATCCAGTAACAAAAAGTGAACTGTGACCCCATGGACTGTAGCCTACCAGGTTCCTCTGTCCATGGGATTTTCCAGGCAAGAGTACTGGAGTAGGTTGCCATTTCCTTCTCTAGGCGATGTTCCCAATCCAGGGACCGAACCCAGGTCTCCTGCATTGCAGGCAGATGCTTTACCTACTGAGCCAGCAGGGAAGCTCCAATCTAGTAACAGAGAAGATGATAAATCTCAGCAGGCAGAAAATGGAGGCAAGGAAATCAATAAGAAATCCATTGGTATCATTCTAAAGAAAGGCGAAAGGACTTGAATAAGGATAGAAGCATTGGGAACTGACAGAGATTGTAGACGTAAGAGATTTTGAAAATGTAGGACTCGTGATTCATCAATAAGTTAGAAGTGGGGCAAGACTTAAGAGAGAGAGAAGAATGTATATTAAGGGAATGTTTTGCAGATAGGAATCCATGTTTTTCTATGCTCTCTGTGAAGAAACATATCCTCTAGTGAGAATTCAATGGAAATCAAATCTGGAAGAAAGAAAGCTAGTCCAAGAGAAGAGAACAAGTTGTAGAGAAATAGAGTGAAAGGACTTGAGTAGAAAGAACTTGAGTCAAAGAAGAAAAGCCATGTACTCTAAACTCCTTTCAGTGAGTTTGGAAGTAACCTCCTCTTTCACTGAGGCTGTTTGAGCAAATTCATTTCCAAAATGTATGCAGTTCATTTAGAATAATATTCCCTAAATGCACACTCAGCAACAATGTGTAGAGATGTTCTAAAAATTGCTAAGTATTACTCAGAGGTCCGGGCTTTCCTGGTGACTCAGATGGTAAAGAATCCACCTGCAATGCAAAAGACCCAGGTTTGATCCTTGGAGAGGGGAATGGCTACCCACTTCTGTATTCTTGCCTGGAGAATTCTATGGACAGAGGAGCCTGGTGGACTATAGTCTTTCGGGTTGCAAACAGTCAGGAAAGACTGAACCACAAATACTTTCACTTTCACTCAAAAATCCATCTACCTTCTAAATAGAGTAGTCTTAAGTATGAAAAAAAAAACCTTGGCTATCTTATTCTCTTTATGAGGGAAAAAAAATGTATTTTAAGACATTTGTTTGATTACTGTTTACTGAGTCTTAAACCAACATGATACCTATAACTATTTTTTAAGGTACTTATGAGCTTAAATACTGAGACAAAACATACTGGCTTGGAAGTTCTACATTATACTATAGTGATAAAAGCAATAGAGGAAAAAATGAAATATCCAGTGATATTACTTTTTACTATTAATAACTGTAAGTAGCAGTTGATAAATTATTTTTTTTTATAATTCTGGGAGTACATTTAAAGATATGAAGTTATATATAGTACCTTAGCAATTGAATTTCTTTTTTAGCATATTAATATAATTTAACATTATATTTCCATTTAATATGGACCTCATTCAAGGTAATGGCACCCCACTCCAGTACTTTTGCCTGGAAAAATCCCATGGACGGAGGAGCCTGGTAGGTTGCAGTTCATGGGGTTGCTAAGAGTTGGACATGACTGAGCGACTTCACTTTCACTTTTCACTTTCATGCATTGGAGAAGGAAATGGCAACCCACTCCAGTGTTCTTGCCTGGAGAATCCCAGGGACAGGGGAGCCTGGTAGGCTACCATCTATGGGGTCACACAGAGCCGGACATGACTGAAGTGACTTAGCATAGCAAATATGAAAGGCTATAAAAATCACCTGTGGGATCATCCAGTATACATTCCTGGGAAACATCTCCATAGATCCTGACACAATTGCTCTGGGATGGCAGGCAGAAATAATCTACAAAACCCCTTCGGTAATTCAAATTTCCTTCCTTGATTACAAATACGGCCATATGCTTAAACAAGTCCTCCTGCCAAGTACATACACACATACACACATACACACATAGCTAAGCAGAGGTCCCCCTGATATGAATATGACCACACATGCCCTTAAAAAAACAAAAACAAGAACAAACTCATGTCTTTTTAAAGAGCCAATTAATTCCATAAGTTTCTGGAATCACTTTGCTTGAGTTTAAAGCATACATTTGCCACTTCTTAGATGTGTGATCTAGAGGAAGTTTATTAACATTTCTGGGCCTCCATTATCAATGCCAAAATGGAATTTTAGCAGTATCTATTTTGTAGGGCTTTTTGTGATGATTAAGATAAAATATTTAGAATAGAGTCTGCCATACATGAAACACTCAACATGACCATCTATTCTTATTTGAAGTTTCTAGGCAGTATCACTTTAGGCTGACACATTTGTTACCTAGTTTATGCTGGCAGGAGTCAGTGCCATGCATGTAATGTATCATGATACAACCAGACAAGAGTAAAATGCTGTTACCTGGCATAGTGTCTGGCTGGAGAAGATAGGAAGACGGATTTAGATCCATCTGAGAGGAGTAGGTACTGGCTCTAGGGAAAAAGAATCAGATGACTTCCAGGAAAAAATCTGGCATCAGGGAGGCCCATACAATTTTAAAGAGAAAATTCAGTTAGAAGTGAATTTTGGGGACCTAACCAAGTGGTAGTAATCATGAAAGAAAAATCAAGAGTGTAGGCTGCATCTCAGAGGCAGGCTTCACCCTATAAATTATGCTGCTACTGCTAAGTCGCTTCAGTCGTGTCCGACTCTATGCGACCCCTGAGACGGCAGCCCACCAGGCTCCCCCGTCCCTGGGATTCTCCAGGCAAGAACACTGGAGTGGGTTGCCATTTCCTTCTCCAATGCATGAAAGTGAAAAGTGAAAGTGAAGTTGCTCAGTCGTGTCTGACTCTGAGCGACCCCATAGACTGCAGCCTACCAGGCTCTTCCGTCCATGGGATTTTCCAGGCAAGAGTACTGGAGTGGTAGAGCAAGGATTCTAGCTTAAGATAAGTAAACAGAAGATCTAGAAATGATGACTATATAATATGTGGAGCTTAACCCTGAGATGAAGAGGGAAATTTGATGCAAGTTCTAATTGTTGTAATATTATAAGTTGAATATTTATATTCATAATTAAGTTATGTATGATAATTCCCATATTGTCTTTTTTTTTTTTTTTTTGCTTAAGTGCACATGTGGTCAGAATCTGATTTCAGAAGGTGCTGTGTGTAACTCTGACAGAACCATCTTTTTAAGGCATTTTTTATTGATTCTTTAGATAAATGCTATCTTTTTTAGCCTCTATATTATTGTAAAATGCCAGCTGGATGAAGCACAAGCTGGAATCCAGATTGCCAGGAGAAATATCAATAACCTCAGATATGCAGGTGACACCAACCTTATGGCAGAAAGTGAAGAGGAACTAAAGAGCCTCTTGATGAAAGTGAAAGACGAGAGTAAAAAAGCTGGTTTAAAGCTCAGCATTCAAAAAACTAAGATCATGGCATCTGGTTCCATCACTTCATGGCGAATAGATGGGGAAACAGTGGAAACCATGGCAGACTTTTGTCGGGAGCCTCCGCGGAGAGGCACTCTACTCGTGACAAAGGTCATGAGGCAGGAGGCTCGGCATATGCAAATGCGGGATCAAGCCTCAGGAGTCCCCCCGGATATTCTCGAGCATCTACTCCTCACCCCCCACCCCCCCCAAAAAAACACCAGAGTCTGCCTACTTTATTGCTTTGTGCTCTCACCTCTGACTTTACTGGGAGCTGTCCCCCACCACCATCTCCCTCTCTCTAATAAAGAGTTAACTTACAGCTCCAATTAATAAAGTTACTGGGCATTGATGATGATGATGACGTATCACTTCAGTCGTGTCCAACTCTGTGTGATCCCATAGACGGCAGCCCACCAGGCTCCCCCGTCTCTGGGATTCTCCAGGCAAGAACGCTGGAGTGGGTTGCACTTTCCTTCTCCAATGCATGAAAGTGAAAAGTGAAAGTCAAGTCGCTCAGTCGTGTCCAACTCTCAGTGACCCCATGGACAGTGGCCTACCAGGCTCCTCCATCCATGGGATTTTCCAGGCAAGAGTACTGGAGTTTTTGGAGTGTTTAAATCCAAACCCCTCAGATAGCTTTCTAACTGGCCTGACAAGTTTACCCGGACTCCTATAGCTATGCATATGATTGTTTACAGTCTCTCAGCCTCGAGAGGCAAGGGAAGCTTAAGATATTCAAATAGCTCAAAGTCTCTCAGAGAGTTAGAAACCATCAGAATAAAACTAGTAAAAGATTTCATTAATGAGCCAATGGTTTTTACCAAGTTTTCACATCCTCCGTTTTGTATCCTTGAATGTGTATTAATTAATATAGTTGGTTTGTAGAAAAAATAAGTAGTGGCCTTGGTGCTAGTACCTTTAGACCCTTAAGGTAATAAATTCTTTTCTTTGTTGTAAACCCACTGCGCCTCTGCCCTATAGGAATGCAAGTTTATCTGACACCTGCAGATGAAGATGGCGCCAAACCTTAAAATAATTACTCTTAGAGAAAATAAGTCTTGCGGTTGACAAACCTCTGTCAAGAGTCATATAAAGTGTTAATAGGCCTTCTGGCCAGAAGATGATGTAAATCACCTGAACCATTTGTACGATAAATTTGCAGGAAAGAAACCCTGGTTTTTGATACGGATCAAAGACTGCTGGCTTTGTATGATTTCATATTCCCTCTATGTGTTTATCTATAATGTGTATCCCTCTACACTATCCTCTATGTGTAACTTAGGGTATCAAAGCAAAGCGCCTGTTAAAAATAAAGCTAGGGGCCTTGCTCACCAAAGCTTGGTCTCCCCGTGTCATTCTTTCCTTTACATTCCGGCTGAAGTTTCTATCTGTCGTTTTTCTCCCTCAATGTCCAGCTGAGTCTTCATCTGGAGTGCGGATATCCTCTGGGACCACTTATTTGCCTGGGCTTCTAAGACCCACTCGAGAAAGTGCCTAAGGTGGGGCACTTTTCGTTATTTTAGCGGGCACCTTCGGCCTCCGTGGTCAGAGCTAACCTGGTGTCACAGGTTATATTGATTTTCTGCGTAAACCAAGCTACTCAGCCTTTCTCCTCTGAATATTCCTGCTGAGCTATCTTTTAATTACTCTTAATGTCTCTAATTGATATGTAAATAAAGCTATTATCCAAAGAAGTCGCCGACTCCGTCTCTCTTTCAAAGACCCTGGCTCAGCCTGGGCTGGTCCCAAGCAGACTATTTTCTTGGGCTCCCAAATCACTGCAGATCATGACTGAAGCCATGAAATTAAAAGCTGTTTGCTCCTTGGAAGAAATGCTATGACCACCTAGACAGCGTATTAAAAAGCAGAGACATTTCTTTGGTAACTAAGGTCCATTGAGTCAAAGCTATGTTTTTTTCCAGTAGTCATGTATGGATGTGAAAGCTGAGGGATAAAGAATTGACATTTTTAAACTCTGGTGTTGGAGAAGTTTGGCCTTGGTGGCCAAAGTCCCACTTGGTGGCCTGGAGTCCCTTGGACTCCAAGGAGATCAAATCAGTCGGTCCTAAAGGAAATCAATCCTGAATATTCATTGGAAGAACTGATGCTGAAGATGAAATTTCAATACTTTGGCCACCTGATGAGAAGAACCGATTCACTGGAAAAGACCCTGATGTTGGGAAAGATTGAAGGCAAGTGGAAAAGGGGACATCAGAGGATGAGATGGTTGGATGGCATCACTGACTCAATGGACATAAATTTGAACAAACTCCAGGTGTCAGTGATGGACAGGGAAACCTGGCATGCTGCAGTCCATGTGGTCACAAAAAGTTGGACACACAAAAAGTTTGGTCACAAAAAGTTGAGTGCCTGAACTAGCTTTTGTTGATTCTTTAGATAAATACTATCTTCAGTCTCTATATTATTAATCTCCTTTTCTGAGATGTTACTAATGGTCCTTTGCCTTTAAAGACTCATCACATGCCTAACAAACTGATTTAGGACTTCCAGATTTTGGGCAGGGATTAAGGGGAGAATGGAACCATATTCACTATTGCCTTTGATTATTACAAACAAGCACTTTTTAAAGATTTTCCAGGCTCAATAAGTGTGATAGTAAATGATACTAATTTTTGATGGCCTAACAGACTATGAATTTTTCCAACTATAATGATATTTTTCAGCTCATAATTTGGTAACACAATTTTGACATTTATGAAAATTTTTTGAATTTTTTTATTATTTTTAAATAATATGTAATTGTTTAAGCAAAATCAATAAAACAAACAAACAAAAACCTATATATTATTAGCAGCAAAGATAGCTTTTTAGTTTTAACTAAAATTTCTTTAAATGGCTCCTGTGACAGGATTTATCCCTTAGCAAGGACTAATATCTGTGCAAAGAATGAGACTGACACTTGAAATGGTAATCAAGTGACCATATACATGGACTGGGAGGCAGAAACTGTGCAGGATACACAAAGAGCTAGGCTGTTTCATTTCATGCTGAGCAAAGAAATAAGTCTACTCCCAAGCAAATGGCACAATACATTTTTACAAGTCAGGACAGAATGTCAGCATTCAAACCAGTTCAGATCAAACCTTGCCTGAAAATTATTTGGAAATAGCACCACCTCTTGTGTATATTTTCTTAATTTTATTAAAAAGAAAAGTTCTACTAACTCTTACACTAATAGATAAAAGTAAATGAAAACAAAGATTCCTTTTTAAAAATATTTGGCTGCACTGGGTCTTAGTTGTGGCATGTGGGATTTTTGTTGCATCATGTAGTATGCTTCATTATGGCATTCCAGCTCTCTAGCTATGATGCAGGCTTAGTTACTCCAACACATGTGGGATTCTAGTTCCCCCACCAGAGATGAAGCCACATCCCCTGCATTGTGAGAAGGATTCTTAACCACTGAACTATCAAAAAAAGTCCCAAAGATTCTTTTTTATCACATTAAAGTTTTGGAGAAAATTCAGGGACATAGAGGACAAAAGGAAGATCTTCTATACTCCTATTTGGTTGTTCCAAGAGTAATAACATTCACCTTAATGGGGAAGTATGAAAAACAGACAGATTAAGAAGAAAATGGGTGCTATGCTGATCTTCCCTGTATGGTTCCATTTTACAGATGAAAATATCAGGGTTTCCCAGAATATCAAATATCTCCATTTTCAAATGCAAGAATTTAATCAAATTTCAAGCTCAAAAAACACTTTGTAAATTATCTTGAATCTTATGTATCTACTTTACCAAGGCCCTAATTTACAGTATATTTTGCTGCCTATATTTAGATGATAGTACAGTTCTCAGAAATGTAGAAACTTAACTGAATCAGGAGTATTTTATTTCACATTGTCCTCTCAAAAGTAAGAACTGCAAAAAAAGAAAATTCTTTAAAAAAAAAGGAAATACTTTATTCTATAATCAGAACCAAATAAAGTAATATTACATAGAATCCAACAAATGAAAAGTAGAAACTTTGTTTAACACCCTTCAGCAGTGATAGTCACATATAAAATAAACCCATGGCCCCCTCTCCTCTGATGTCATTAATGCCTTTATCTCTCAAACTCGAGATTTCTTTTTTCAGGTCCTACAATAAATGTAAAACACACACACACACACACACAACTGTCTTCCCATCTTCCATATCTTCCTATTTCTTTCATCCCCCAATACTTCCCACAACATCAAGGTTCTCTGATCCAGAAAAAGCTGTCTTTCACTTGCCAAAGTGAGAACTGATGAATCCAACGTAATCATAGCCAGCAGGTTGGCTTCGGCCCCGGGGATCCACATACTGCTGCATACGCGAGGCACAGAATGACACTTGTTCTGGGGTTAGGGCCTGAAACATTAAAAAAAAAAAAAAAAATACTGTGATAGAAATTCAGAATAGCTGGCTCCTTTGGGCTTCTAATATTCCCTAAACTCAGGAAGTAGAGAGGTTTGGGCAAAAGCAGCTGGTCCTGGGCCTATCACGTGCTTTTCTGACGGAAAGAAATCTGTAATTTCTAATGAATAAGACCAACTCATCTTTTCAACTCAGTTCTTATCCAAAGACTTCCATTTCATTCTGATTGCACTGTTTACCCCCTTCTTTAAATTGGGCTTATTAAATAAACAGAATAAAGAAATAGTCTTAAAACCAAGTAGCATGTTTAGGATTAATGATGAAATAATTAGAGATTGACCATAGGTTTTGGAGTTGGGTCAAAACAACATGAAGTAGTGACCAAAGCAAATGATAACCAGTGCATGACAATATCTGAGAAAACATGGGAGAAAGGAAAGTAGTTGCCTATAGTAACTAGGGAGCCAGATCTGAGATGAACAAAATTTAGATGATGATGAGAGTGCAGTGAGAGTGGATACAAATGGGAATCTGACCTGCTTCATGTCTTCTTTTGTAATATAGGCTTTGCCCTCTGCCAGGGCTTGGAAAGAATCTTCTAGTTCATCACTGGATCTGATGTTCTCTGACTCCTTGTCAGTCAAGAAGTTGATGTACTCTTCTTTTGAGATATAGCCCTTTCTGTTGGAGAAATGGATCGGAAACTGTCCCCTCTCACGACAGAGAGAAAGACAAATCCCTTTCTCATTCTACTCAGTGTCTCAGATATGAACCCTCTAAGTGCTGTTCCAACTCAGCTCTCTTAGACAATGGGATATGACCTTTATTTGATCCCCATCCTCATACCCTTAAGCCAAATAAACAGTTTCTTAAGTTCTAGTCACTATTTCCATATGAGTAATTCAGCCTGACTCACTAAATAGAATTTGGGAATTTTCCACTAACACCATTTCTAGGTATCTCAAGCTCTTCAAACTGAGCTGAAGGCCTCTATTTCTGGTCTTGTTTGGTCTTTAGTATTCTAAAAGGGTACCAAAAGCTGCCCAATTCATTTATGGTAGTTTTTATCTTCCTACTCTCAAGATGAATTAATTTTATATTTTATGGCTCATTTTACTTTCTGCATTTGCCCCCCTCCCCCCAAGACCTATTCCCTGCTGTGGTCTGGGCTTTGGTCTTCCTCCTACCTCCCTGGATCAACAGCATTCAGGAATTTCTCAAACTTGGGCTCAGGTTCATCCTCCTCCACCATGGGCAAGTAGTAATTGAGCCCTCTCAGGCAGGACCGGAAATCTTTGTGACTCAAGCGACCTGTCAAATTCTCATCAAAGTGCCTAAAGAACAAAAAATATTTAATCAGGTTCACCAAGAATCAGATCAAATCACACTGAGGGAAAAAAAAAAAAAATAGTTATTCTGAATTGCCTGCAAAACAATCAACTATGAAGCTCTACGCACCTAAAGGTTGTTTCAAACTCTTGTCGTGTCTCTTCACTGAGACCAGTGATGTCTCTGAAAGAAAAACAAAAATTAATCCATGAAATAAAATAGAGAAATATAAATAAACATACTATAATAGTAATAGAGGAATGGCACCCCACTCCACTACTCTTGTCTGGAAAATCCCATGGATGGAGAAGCCTGGTAGGCTGCAGTCCATGGGGTTGCTAAGAGTCGGATACGACTGAGTGACTTCACTTTCACTTTTCACTTTTATGCATTGGAGAAGGAAATGGCAACCCACTCAATCGTTCTTGAGAATCTCAGGGATAGGGGAGCCTGGTGGGCTGCCGTCTCTGTGGTCGCACAGAGTCGGACATGACTGAAGCGACTTAGCAGCAGCAGCAGCAGTGACTATTAGGCTAGTCAAGTCACCTAGTTCAGGGACTGGCAAACTATGGTCCATGGGCCAGGTCCAGGAGACCACTCACTTTTGCATAGTCGATGAACTGAGAATAGTTTTTACATGATTGAAAATAATAAAAAAAGAAGAATATTTCCTTAAACCTTAAAAATTGTGAGAAATTCAAATCTTGGCATCCATAAATGAAATTTCCCTGGAATATGTTTATGCTTATTCATTTATGAATTATCAATAGCTGTTTTCACAACAGCAGAACTGAGTAACAGCACAGCAGTTAGAACAAAGGCTAAATGGCTCACAAATTCTACATTATCAGGATCTTCACAGAAAAATTTGTCTAAATAACTAATGCTGCCAAAATATTTTATTTAGAAAAAAAATTATCTTCTGCTCTATACTTTGAATATTTCTTTCACTCCAGACATTTTAATGGGAATTTTACAAAAGGGAATGCTCTCTGAAGAGGTCATATAAGATGGTGCATAGACTCTGAGAAATGGATGGTAAGTAGACCCAGGAGTATGAGAGTATTATCTCGCAGTTTATAGTGGACTCATTTTTTTAAGTCAGTCTCTGGGTCAGCAAAGAGATAAAACTGGTTCTGGAGTTAATAAGTGCACTATCAGTGAAGCAGCCATTGTATCCAGTACCCCCAAAGTTTAGCCTTGGAACCACCCACATCCTTGCCTAGCCTTAACCACAAGTTCTCAATACCTGGCTTGGATTTGTTCTTCTAGACTGTGTTGCCTTCGCATCCCAAGCTGATAGAGCTGGTCCCACTGCTGAGCCAGCCCAATGGTGCTGTATTTAAGGTCCAGGACCAGAGCCTCTTCCAAGCTTTCTCCCAGGTCCTCAATCTTGGTCAGTTGATGCTTCTTTGCCTGGATTTCCTTTTGCTTCCTCTGGAAAAAGACAAAGAAGAGAAGCAGTTATCTGGGGTACCAGGTCCAAATCTAGGAATAATATGGAAGGTAAGAAGCTGATAAGTTTAGATTTCCCTTCATTGCTCCTTTTCAATTATCTTTAGGAAATTTCCTGTCCTTTGTAAAATTTGAACTACTCACAAAAACCATCTCAATTCTCTATTCCTCATTTATAAAATGATGGGAAGTTTAAGTGATATGACTTCGGTCATTCTGGTAATCTGTAATATATAAATCTAAGGGTTAGCAGTCATACACTATAGATAGAGAAGGGTAGGACTTTTAGGATCCATGCATCGTCAGCTCCCAGTGATCTGCATCATGAATGATTTGCATTATTGATTGTAGTTGATTTCTGAGGCCCACTTAAACTTCCCAGTGTTCACACATCAGTCTCCTTCACTGGCTTGGACAGACTTCTACAAGATGCTTCTGTCAGACACATTAAATGCCAAATATCGGCATTTAGGTCATGCTTTGTCAACAGGGAAATATCTTTCCCTAAAGAAAGTGAAACGTAAAATAGCTCAGTCGTGTCTGACTCTTTGCGAGCCCATGGACAGTAGCCTACCAGGCTCCTTCATCCATGGGATTTTCCAGGCAAGAATACTGGAGTGGGTTGCCATTTCCTTCTCCAGGAGATCTTCCCAACTCAGGGATTGAACCCAGGTCTCCTGCATTGTAGGCAGACACTTTATTGTCTGAACCACAAGGGAAATCCTAAAGAAGGGAGAAGTGAATTGGTCATGATGATATGGGTAGGTGTGAAAGGTATGAAAATATATTAGATATAACAGTGGTTTGTGGGTCTCCAAAAATCAATCCTACCTGACAACATATTTTTAGCATTAAGTTCTCTCCTTGGGGATAAATTAGATTTAATTAATTACATATTTTTTTCTGGTGGGGAAGCAATAATAAAGATAAGGTGAAAGTTAAAAATACTGTTCTAGTCACTTCTTCACCCAATTGTTAAGAGACAATTTATATTCAATTTTACTTTCTTACCACATCAAATAACATAAATGTGTCAATGTTACAAGTTGTAGGCTATGAGCTTTTGTATTTGTTCCCTTACTTAATAACTATAGTAAATCTATAGTGTAGATATTATTGAGTCCATTGTGTAGATACAGAAATTAAAGTTGAGATTTAAGCAAACTGACATCCATGTCCATGAAGTGGTGGCCAATGGTTAGAATGCAAATTGTTGGCAAGATTGACAACAGAGCTTTAGGCTTTTGAATTTTGAGCAAGGGGATTTACCTAAAGGAATCACCAGTTTCCTTTGAGTAGTTCTTGAACTCCTATAAATTCCAGCAATATTTAGAACTAATGAATAAACATTACTTACTTTATTCGCTTCCAGCTGGGATTCTAATGTTCCTGTTTCTTTCAGCAAAGATCTAGTTAAGAACCAGAGGAAAACATTACTTATAATATCAGAAGTCAATAGACCAACCCAAATCTCCTACACTTCTATAAGTTCTTCCAAGTTATATGGTCTTTCTGAAATGAATTTCACAATGCCAATTTTTCATGAAATCAGAAATGCCAAACCTTGCTGGACAGATGAAAAGCAAAGTAAGGTTCCTCTATGCTTACAAAAGAGTTTCCATACTCTCCTAGTTCTTATTTTCAAATATACCCTTAACCTAATGTAAGCAAGACTCCACTTAGTGGGTGATAGGGCCAGAATAATATACATGCTTCTCCTTATCCCACATTTTATTTAAGGGCCTTCTTACCCCACATATATTTTATCAGATTTGTAGTGGGATGAAGATACTTTAATACTGAGGCCTCCTTAATAAAAAAACAAACAGGATAACATAAAATACTGACCCATCCAGAAAATAGTCCCTGGATATGGAGGTCCAGAACAGGAATCAGGAGAGAGAAAAGGAAAATCACGTTAACAAGGATTATTTCAATAATCTTTCTTCAGATGTGTGATACATTCTAAATTCTTTGTACCTGAAGGATGAATCTGTTCAACCCACTATCCTCAAAGTTTCCCCAATACTGAGAAACCCAGAGCTTTCTGTGCAGCTCGTTGCTTTAGGATGAAGCGCTCAGGGATCAGGCCCAGCTCAGTATCAGGCCCCTGCTGCCAGAGATGAGAGACCAAAGCCAGAGGCAGAGGAGGGTGAGCTGTGTGTCCTTTGTCTTCAATCAGATTTTTTTTTTTTAAGCCATGATACAGGATTTCTTTCTGTTCTTTCTTTGATTTATCCTTGTCAGTGAGCTCATAGGAACAGAAGCATGAATTGTCTAAACTGACACTTTAAACTGTCAAAACTCCACAATTCTGATACACCTGCTGAATACAGTCTACCAAGTTTGAGGTAGACTTATTCATTTATTATACCCTCCAAGTCTCCTCTTTTCCAGGTGATTTGCCCCAGAAGATGTAACAAATGTTATTTTCATGTATAGAGCATTTTGCATTTAATAAAAGCAATTAGCATATATTATTGTACTTGATTCTCATGACAGTTTAAGTAGTGAAGCAATATAATAGTTTCCTATGAAGTATTCACAGTATACTCTGGTTGTACCAATAAATACATATGTGACCTTGAACAAGTCAATTTATCTACGGAACTTCTTTCCACATTTAGAAACAGAAATAATAACATCAGTGCTATACACTCTTCAAGGTTATTCTGAAAGTTAAGTGGTATAATGGATTATAAAATTACAGTGCAAAGTGCAAAGGGGAAGGCAAACGTAAGTGAATGTTATTATTTGGGGGCTGTAATTATAGGCAAGAGGAAAAAAAAGTGAGACTTTCAAATAGTGAATAAAGATTGGGCAATGAGATGAAATTCTCATTTCTCAATTTTGCAATGACTGATTTAGAATACAGTCAATTCCAGATACAAAGCACAGACGGGATATGGTGATTTTAGGACAGCATAAGTACTGTAAGAATTACCCCCTTCCTTCAGCAATGTATTCCATCCCCAGAGTGGAATATGTGGCATAAGGATCGTGAGTTTGGGGTTATCACAGCACACCTGGTCTCCAAGATCCAATTAAGGAAGGCACTGGCATTCTGTTCAAATTCCTGGCACATCTCAAAGTTCTTGATCTGTCTTGCCTCTTCCTTTTCCAACTCCTGCTCTCTTTCCTAAAACCCCAAATCACAGATAGTAGTGTGCACATTGAAGACTTTTTCTTGCAATAAAGTAGCTGTTTCCTAGGTTCATCTGCACATCTCCCCTCTTCCAAATTTCACCTGCCTTCCAATGGCATTGCCTGTGTGCTCAAATTTATTCCATTCCATCTCTTCTCATCTCAGAAATATGAAAGAAGCTTATCCAACTTTTCAGAAGTACTTGCAGGTGTTACCAAGCCCAGTAAAAAACAAACTAGTAATAAAGGCAAGTCTTTTCTCATATCAGTATTTTTCCAGTTGAAATTTCATTTAAATGAAAAGATAATAAGAGTTTTCATCTAAAATTGGTGAGTTTATAGTGAAATTTTTCTTTGCAAACTTGTATTTTCCATAGCTTCAGTAATGAGCATTACTATACTGCTACTGCTAAGTCACTTCAGTCGTGTCCAACTCTGTGCGACCCCATAGATGGCAGCCCACCAGGCTCCCCCATCCCTGAGATTCTCCAGGCGAGAACACTGGAGTGGATTGCCATTTCCTTCTCCATTACTATAGACAAACAAAAATTACACACAAGCTCATTTAAAAGGCACTTTTGAAAGTTTGTATAAAATAGAAAATGCTTTTGATCATATAGATGGCAAAGATATATACAAGCCTCATGAATTTTTCATAACACATTTTTAGAGCCATCTTATGGAGCTTATGTTTGCTTCTCTGAATCACCGATCAACACTCAGACACTTAAGACTGTCTAAACTATAGGACATAGGGCTCCGCCTATCATGAATGTATTTCCAACTTTTTTCTTAGATTGACTCAGTTCATGACTGCTGTCTCAATATAATTATTAACAGTGTTCCTTTCTCTCTCAAAGTCCCCAAATCCAGAAAGTAAATCAAATGATCGTGTTCACTATGGCTAAAGGAAGTATCTTCTCTGCCCCAAACTACCTTGATGGTATCAAATAGGTGTTTCCAGACTCTCTCTAGCACCTCCACTGTTAACCAGGTATAGGGGCTGGAAGGCACATTTAAGGCCTTAATCTGCTGGTCTAGCTCTCGCAAATCATTGAAGTCTCCTCGGGCCTTTGTCAAGGAGGCCAAAAAGTCCTCATGGTCTTTCCGCAGCTGCCGGATTGCATCCAGGGAGACACAGCGTACAGGCTCTGACAGGTCCTCCTCGGCCTTCTCGCACCAATTGTTGAAAGCTGAGGCCTTGTGTGCAAATTCCATGAATAGAACCTCAGTCTATAAAGAAAAAAAGACAATTCCATCTTTTCCAATAAAGTTCATCAACAGAAAAGAAAACAGGATAAAAAAATGACTGTCTTCAAATATTTTCAGTACCAATACTCTAAGAGGGCAGAACTAAGACCAATGGAGACCATGCAATCAGATGGGTGGACATGTGAGTTCAAGGTACAACCCCTGATCCAAGCATTTTCTCTTTCCTTCCAACACTTACAAATGAAGTTGGGTAACTTCTAGGATTATTTTAGCCATAAGATTCCTAAAGTGACAAGGGTAGTTTTCAATGATAAGATTCCATGATTTCTTGTTCTGATGTCTGTGTTCCATGACTAATTGGCACATAGTATAACATGCATGAATTAAGTTTAAGTGAATGAATGGATGGATGATTAGATTAAAAAAATCATTTGTGGGACAGGCATTTCTTCTTTCTCTTCTGTGATCTGCAGCCCTCATTGCTTTGATGTTTATTTGTGTATACTGAGTTGTCTTTCTACCTTCCTCTAAACCTTGTTCAGAGCTCATCTCATGCCTAAATTCCCTGTTTAAATCCATTTCTTACACTCTAACCTATATCTTTAGTCATGCAATACTCTCTGGAGTATTCTGAATGACTGTGAACTTCTAAATAAGAGAAATAGTATGGATTTTTTCCAAACAGAAGGTAAAAAAAGTTTTAGATCTAAAACACATCATATATTTTGTGTCAGCCGATTGTACTTTCAAAGAGATTTTGTTATACAGATATGAGAATCAGTTTTCATTTCAAAATGGGTTAAGAGGAAAAAAACTGACCCAAATGGAAGGGAGATTGCAAAAGTATTAAATGCCATTATGTTGTCACTGTATTCATTTCAGCAATCTATACACCAAAATAGACCAACACAGAAAAAACTATTACTGCCCTTACCCTGGAAGGACATGGAAACCTATAAATAATGTCATATATTTTCATAATATTATGTATCAACTGAATATTTTACAGAGATTTTATAATCATAAAATAATATGTGATTGTCCATTAGTTGCTTTAATTTTGCACTTAAGATTAGTTTCTGTAGGTTATATGTCCCTCAATACAGTTAAAATTAAGAGTCTGACTTTTATTTGTGTGTTTCCTGATTCCTTTAATTCTCCTCTTTAACTTGTTGTCAGGTACAATATCTTATGGTCTAGAAGTATTCAGTATTTTCACTGAACATCTTGACTTCCTTTTACTATTAACAATTTTATCATCAATATCCAATATCTTAGCAGTCACCAAAAGAAATAACATTTTAATAACTATATCTATATAGAACATAGTGGTTTATATTGCATTTTCAGGCCTATTATCTATTTTGATAGTAATAAAGATCCATCAAGATATGATGGTGATATCACCATCAAGACATGATGGGGTGATATCACTGGGTCTTGACAGTGATATCACTCTATTTTCTAAATAGAGAAATCAAAGTTCAGAGATGTTAAGCAACATATAGAAGGTCCTCCAGCTTGGAAAGATGAGAACACAAATTTTGATATCACCGTCAAGACATGATGGGGTGATATCATCATGTCTTGATGGTGATATCACCCTATTTTCTAAATAGAGAAATCAAGGCTCAGAGATGTTAAGCAACATATAGAAGGTCCTCCAGCTAGGAAAGATGAGAACACAAATTTTATTTGTCTAATATTCCTTTTATTTGAGTTTGAAAAAACACAAGAGCAGTCTTGACTCCTATATGCCAGTATTAGTTCTGCCTTAAATTAAGATCTTCTAGTCCTTGTCTCACCTACTTGTTTCCAATATATGTGTCTGACTTCCATCATAAGTCAGCTGAATACCTGATCAATCAGTCAAAAAAAAAAGAAAAACTTATCAAGCTAAAAATGAATTACTTCATGTTTATAAGAATGTCTTCCTGATTCTTTGTAATATACTCACTTAATTGTCTATAGTATTCAAACATGGTTTCCAGTATTTATTTCTGGATATAGATATTCAAGGTCAGATGATGGCACATCATTTTTTTTTTTTTTTTTTTACCTCTAGTAGGGGCCGTTGTTTCTCTAGCAATTCCTGTCTATGGACTTCAGAGGCTTCCAGCAGCTGTTCCCAGCGCTTCAGCAAGGCAGCATGGCGCTCCTCAATGGCTTTTGTCTGGCTGTGCTCAGCAGCCACAAGTTGATCCTTCAGGTCAGTTATCTCAGACAGTCTTTCTTGTTGGAAGCTCTGCAAACTGGCATGCAGTGTGTCCTGAGAAAGACACATAGAGAAGGTGTGAACAGAAAATAATGCAGATTCCAAGGGGTCACTCACACCTGGGTTCCACCAGATTGGACCTATGCAAGAGTTTAGAGTAGTGGACAATTTTTCCAAAAAGAAAATCTGACTTAAAGACTTTCATAAACATTTGGAGTTGGAATTATGGTTAAATTCCAGTGTTTGAAAACTGGATTTTTAGATTAGAATTTTTAGATTAAGGGAGATTTGGAGCATGATGTGATATTTCAAATCTTCCAAATCAAAATTAAATCCTTCTTAAGGCTCACTTTCTAAGACTCTTTTATATCACTTATTAGATTTTGCATTCTAATTAGTATTAACAGATGTGCACTACTAGAAATTGTGAAAGTATGCAAACTAACAAAAGACCTTTTATAGGTGACTGTGTGTGTATGTGTAAATGATATAAAAATCACAAAATTCAGGATGTTCCACTTTGTTTTAACAGGGTGGTGTGTATTTGACCAATCCTTCCTTTGAGAACAATTTTAACCACTGGATAAAAGCACAAAAAATCAGCTGTTTGAAAGGGATCAGGATGCAACTCAAATAGCTATAACTTGAGGTATCAAAATTACATGGAGAAGGGAACAGTAGCAAAATAAGAGTAATACTCTCTGTCACTTTTTCCTTTGACGTATAAACTGTTCAGGGTGAAATTGCAGAGAAAGCAGCTGCTCAGAGCTTTGATCATCACATTAGAGCTAAAAGGACAGAAACTGGAATTCTGGGAAACTGAAGCATCCACTATTTGAGGAAATCATGAAAAGGGAGCTGCAGAAAAGGAGGCTCAATAATCTCCTCATATGTCCAACTTAGGGCATTTACAGATTCCTGAATACAAGTTGTAGAAGTCAAGCAGAAAACAGTAGCTAAGAATCTAAAGAATCTTAAAATCTAAGAAGTTTTTGCAGTCACACAGTGTTGAGATCAGGACACATCAAATAGGAGCAGACTTAGTTAAAGAGGTTTAGTTGAAGTCTCTAAAGGTTCTACGTTTAAGAACAAACTGAAAAATGGCTAGTTTTCAGAAAAATTGAAATCATGTCTTGAGTCATTACCAAGAAAATTGGGGGTTGGATAGGGCATGAGATGGGAGAGAGGTATTAAATTATAGCTTTAAATAAAAACTCATGGATTAATTACTTTAAATGTAAATGGATTCACTACTCCATGAAAATCATCAAAGTAGATAATAAATCAACACTCAACTATATGATATTTATAAAAGAAACATCTAAGACCAATTGACACTCTGCACTTCTATGTTCATTGCAGCATTATTTAAAATAGTCAAGGTATGGAAACAAACTGCCTGTCAAAAGAACAATGGATAAAGAAGATAGGTGATATACATATATGGAATACTATTCAGTCACGAGGAAGAAGGAACCCTGCTGTTTGCAACAACTTAGATGAAACTTGAGACCAGTATGCTAAGTGAAATGTCAGACACAGAAAGACAAATACTTTATAATGTTATTTATACGTTGAATCTAAAAAAAGCCAAACAGAATATATTGGAGGTGAGGGAAATGGGGAGAAATTGGTGAAAGGGCAAAAACATCTATTTATAAGATTAACAAGTTCTGAAGATCTAATATACAGCATGGTAATTATAGTTAATATTCCTACATTATGTACTTTAAAGTACATAAGTCTTACAAGTCTTAGCTGTTCTCACCTTAAAAAAATGATAATTATGTCACAGAATGAAAGTGATAGTTAATACTTTAGTGATAATTATGTTGCAATTTATGAATGCACAAAATAAACAACAAAAACTATAAAGACATAGAAATGTTTTCAAAAGAAATGGAAATAGATGTACATTGTAAACAGTAAACAAAAGAAAATTGGTGTAGTACACTAATATGTGAAAAAAACTTTAAGAAGTGTTTAAAAAGATGTGTTATTAGAGAAAAACTTTTCATAATTAAGATAATTCATCAAAATGATTTCATAATTCTAAATGTCAACACAACTTTTAACCTAGCTTTAAAATATATAAAACTGAAATATTTTTTTTAAAAAATGAGCAACAGACTGATAGGTAATACAAATCATTGCAAAATCACATTCTTTTCAATTTGACAAAGTCTATTCACCAAAACAGGTCATTTGTTGGATATAAAGCAACCTCCTAAAATAACAGAGTGTGTTTTTAAAATAAAGTTAAATAAGCTAGATATAAATGTCAAAAAAAGATAATTAGAAAATTCCCAAGTGTTTAGAAATTGAACAATGCACTACAGAATAAATAATGAATCAATTAAGAAATTATGCAAGAAATAGCAGAACATTTTTAATTAGATGATAACAAAAATAACATGAAATCTGTAAAATGCAGCTAAGGATTTACTTAGAGGAAAATGTATAGTCTCAAATCAATATACTAGAAAAGAAGAATGGCTAAGTATTTAACAACATCACTATCTATCTTAATTTTTTTTAGTCAAGTAATCTCAAAGAAAGTTAAAAAATTATAAAGATAAAAAGATATTAATGGAATATAGTACAAAGATAAAACAGAGAAAAATTAAATGGTCAAAAGTTGGTTCTCTAATAAAAATGAGCACTTACTGGCAAGACTGATGAAGGAAAAAGAACTAGCAAATTATCTCTATCACAAAGGGGATAATTTTGTAGGTCCTACAGATAATAAAACCACAACTTTTGGGAATGAAATAACCCGATGTGTGAAGCTTCTGTGTGATATGTGTCTTGGACTTCGTGGGCATTTATGAACAAGGCAACCCTGCTCTTACCTGTTTTGCCAGGAGAGTGGAGAGGGCAGCGAGGTCTGCATCATTGCTATTGGTCTTCAAGCTTGTTTCTTTCTCAGCTGAAGAACAAAGGTAATTCATAAGAAGAGAAAGAGAGTTTCTTTATATCAGGCTTAGCAAAAAAAAAAAAGGTATATTTACTATTGGCCATAAGAGAGCCTCGACTCTCCAAGTAACTGATTCATTAGAATATGGGAGTGGGAACCAGTAAACTATTTTTCTAGATGTATACAGGATAAACTGACTGAAACAGAGCTAGAACCAACAGACCTTCTGGATGTTTCATTGAACAAGAGAAATCTTCAGCTTAGACATAAATTATAAGTAAATCAAACACAGAGTCCCTTGGACTGCAAGGAGATGCAACCAGTCCATTCTGAAGGAGATCAGCCCTGGGATTTCTTTGGAAGAAATGATGCTAAAGCTGAAACTCCAGTACTCTGGTCACCTCATGCGAAGAGTTGACTCATTGGAAAAGACTCTGATGCTGGGAGGGACTGGGGGCAAGAGGAGAAGGGGACGACAGAGGATGAGATGGCTGGATGGCATCACTGACTCGAGGGACATGAGTTTCAGTGAACTCTGGGAGTTGGTGATGGACAGGGAGGCCTGGCGTGCTGCGATTCATGGGGTCACAAAGAGTTGGACACGACTGAGTGACTGATCTGATCTGATCTGAAACACAGAGTTTATTTTCTAGAATGTTTGCCATGACTCTGTCTTTCTGAATATCACACAGAATTCACCAATTTCCCAAAAAAAGATGTTCTATGGGATTATAGTACTTAGTTATTCTCTCAGCATATGTCTATAAATTTGTGTATGTGTATGCGTTGATATTTTTGCACACATGTGACTTTAATTCTAATTGTGCTCAGACAGGATAGGAGTGGGTGATGAAGGGAGCATCTTTCTTCCCATGTTGAGCAACAGAGCCCTGGGATCCATTCAGTAAATTGAACTATCAGTATTTCCTCAAATCCAGAGGCCATTGTCCTCAAATGAGTGCATGCTGTCATTTCAGTTGTATCTGACTCTTTGCGACCCTATGAAATGTAGACTACCAGGCTCCTCTGTCCATGGGATTCTTCAGGCAAGAACACTGAAGTGGCTTGCCATGCTCTCCTCCAGGGGATCTTCCCAACCCAGTGATTGAACTTGCATCTCTTATGTCTCCTGCATTGGCAGGTGTGATCTTTACCACTAGCACCAACTGGGAAGCCTCTGGTCCTCACACATCATACCTATCCAGGCCTCAACCACATCAGCCTTCCAGTTGAACTGCTGAAAGTCATAATCATCTTCCAGTTGTAACTTCCAAACGGCCAATGACTTGGCCAGAGAAGGAATCTTTTCATTTAGAGCCTGTATCTTGTTAGAAATCTTCTCTTTATGTTGACTTTCCCCCTGTATCACCGAGATTGAAAGGAGGAGAAATAGATATATTGATGAATGTCCAGAGCCTGAAAAGTGAAATCCTTTGCACTATTAAAAAACTTTCATCTCTCTCCTTCCAAATATATAGCTACTCTCTTCTAGGTCCAGTGAAATTATTCTATTATTCATCTATAATAGAATATCTATTACCCAGATGATATTGTCCAGCATTTGGACAGTCTTCTGTTTGTCCATGTAAGTGTGATCTTTTTAGTTGGCATAAGCATCTCAAAAGTACGGAATCACCTTTTTAAGATTCTTTGTACAGCCTTAGATTATTGAGGTTCTATTAAAACTATCATTTAAACAAAAGAATGGTTCTCAAATTACAAAGAGATTTCAGTGGGGTCCTCATCTCTAGAGGTCAAAGAAATTTCTTCACATTCTTACAGTACTCTATAACCAAAGCAAGTCACGTATAAAATATTTTTAAATGTCATATTCTGCATAGAAAGTGAAAGTGAAGTTGCTCAGTCGTGTCTGACTCTTTGCGACCCCATGGACTGTAGCCTACCAGGCTCCTCCCTCCGTGGGATTCTCCAGGCAGCAGTACTGGAGTGGGTTGCCATTTCCTTCTCCAGGGGATCTTCCTGACCCAGGGATCGAACCCAGGTCTTCCACACTGCAGGCAGATGCTTTAACCTCTGAACCACCAGGGAAGCCCCATTCTGTGTAGAGTATGAGTCAATGAATGATTTTTTTTTTTTTTTTTTTTTACTAATATTTTCTTTTTTAAAATTATTTTATTCTATTTTTAACTTTACAATATTGTATTGGTTTTGCCATATATCAATGATTTTTAAATATCTAAAAAGTATACCTATAAGACCTTGAAAAAAGGCTTTCAGAAAACAGCAATAATTAAATAGATAATTGTTTGCTGAAACAATAACAAAAAGGCAGCTTAGAAGAGATTACCAAGGTTGTGCATGATTTTAGCAATGTTCATGATTCTATATTTGGTCCAATCCCTTTTTGAAGATCCTTTTTTTGACCTGGAATCCCTGGAGTATATCTCACCTTACTCAGGATGTCTTCTCCTTGAGCACACACATTTTGAACTCGAATCTCATGGACAGCAAAGTCATTCTCCAAAGCTTCGAGCTTCTTTTGTAAGTTCTGTGTGAATGAGTCAGTGAGAATCAAAACTTTCAAAATGAACAATCTATTCCACTCACATTCTGATTCCTTTTGATGCCATTCACCAGCAATGATTCAACTAAGTTGGCAGAGTACATGAGTGTTCACTTATTCCTGAGTAGCACCAGTAAATTTCTCTTCCCAAATTCCTCACTTCCCAGAAAGGCAGTCTTACCAAAGAGCCAAAGGAATGCATGTGATATTATTTATAACTAACTATGCAACTTGAGACTTTTGGATTTGGGAGTGAATATTGATGAAGCTAATACAAAAGTATTTCTCCATGTTGAAATGTATGTATAATAATTCTTGGAAACATTCCATCTAGCAGAAAAATATTTAGTATTAAGAACATCCTATGCTAAGAAGTAACCTGAAAGTTTCTTCTTCCACCAGAAGAAAGATTCTAATTTTACAGGTAAAAATGTTGACTGCTTAAGAAAAGATTCAAATTAAACAGAAGAAAATTGATTCATTCTGCCAGTTCCTCACCTGAATAGCAGCCAAAGTGTCTCCAGAATCCCCTTGGGCAACTAGAGCTTCTTTTTCACTGATCCAAGCTTCCTCCTCCTCAGCATTCTCCATGAATTCCAAGTATTCTAGGGATTCTCCCAACTGAATCCCTCTGTAACAGGAAAGTAATCCCCACCCCAAATAAGAAAAAAAATAATAATAACGAGCAGTGGAAGTGTAGCAAAGTGGCACAATCTTATAAGATTTTAAGATTTTGGCTGTGTTAGTGTAAGGGAGAAAAATACTTCATTATTTTATTACTATGCACTGCACATAATGTTAAAACTGGGGAGATGCAGAAAATAAAACAGACATGTGGGAGATAATGTGGCATAAAGGATAACATGTGTAGGGCAACAATGATAAAAGACAGCTGCAAGTAATTGTAAGCACAGCTCTAGAGAGACAGTGTCAGAGACATAGAAATAGTGTCATTTCTTCTTGGGGTACATAGAGGAAGCTTCATGGAAGACTTGGCATTTGAGAAGGGACTTAGAAGCTAGAAGAGATTGGTAGCTAGGAAGAGATGCTGAGCAGGCACTTAAGTATCTTCTCAATACCTACCCAATACCTGCAATCCAACAAGAGAATTTGGCCTTCTATCCCCAACTCACCGAGTCTTGGTCAACTCTTTGAGCTGGTGCCAGTGTAGAACAAGCTGTTCAAGCCTGTCCTGGATCTCCTCTCGCCCCACGGCTGCCTTGTCTCCCAGCCTTTCTGCCGTATCCAACACATTCTGAACAACACATATCCTCCATGTCATATTTCCAGTAGCATCTCCCCACTTATCCACAGTTTTCTAGAAAAGTATCTAGCCCTTCCTACCCTCTGGATCATTTATAAACTGGATGTACTCAAGGCAGTCCTGACAATCCTGGGAGAATGAAGAAAGCTGCAGTAAGATCTAACATGCTAAACTTCATCAAGGATTCAGACAAATACCTTGGCATTTGCACTAGACTACTTTCAACCCTGCTGCCAAGCCAACACTCAGGGTTGCCCTCTTTCCACCTGGCTCAGCTCAGGTACAGCTTTTCCAGATGTCCAAACCTGCATCCTAATTGTCAACAACTGTGCCCTGTACTGTCAAAGGTGCTCCTTCCAGGGAAAACATGGGTTTCTACGCAGATTCTTCTATTCATAGAAGGCACAATATGGAGGAGAATACTTGTGAACTCTATAGCCAACTGTCTATGTGACCTTGGCAGTCTGCCTTCACATTTTGTAGCCTCAACCTATTAAGTCCATGCAAAAGTAATTTCTGTTTTGCACTGTTGAACTTTGCCATTTGATATTGGAATACATTCTTAAATAAATGTAGTTAAGTTGTACATCATTTTAATACACAATTTTTGCTTTATGATTTTTGCTAATAAATTATTACTTGCTATTTATTTTACATGTATTTCAGGCTATTGAAATTAAGTTAGACAAAAAGCAAATTTGAGCAATTTTCTTATTCGAGTTCAAAATGGGTCAAAAGTCAGCAGACAGCTTGCAACATGAACAACGCATTTGGCCCAGGAACTGCTAATGAACATACAGTGCAATGGCAGTTAAAGTAGTCTTACAAAAGAGACTAGAGCCTTGAAGATGAGGAGCACAGTGGCTGCCCATCAGAAGTTGACAATGACCAACTGAGAGGATCATAGAAGTTGATCCTCTTACTACACAAGAAGTTGCCTAAGAATTCAACGTCAACCATTCTATGGTCATTTGACATTTGAAGCAAATCGGAAAAGTGAAAAAGCTTGATAAGCAAGTGCATCATGAGTTGATTGCAAATAAAAAATATATATATATATCATTTCGAAATATCATCTCTTATTCTATGCAGCAACAATGATCTGTATCTCAAATGGATTGTGATGTGTGATGAAAAGTGGATTTTATATGACAATCAACAATGACCAGCTCTGTGGTTGAACTGAGAAGCTCCAAACCACTTCCCAAAGCCATATTTTGAGTCATGGTCACTGTTTGGTAGTCTGCTACTGCTCTGATTCACTACAGTTTTCTGAATCTCAGTAAAACTATTACATCTGAGAAGTATGCTCAACAAATCAATGAGATGCCGTGAAAACAGCAATGCCTGCAGCTGTCACTGGTCAACAGAAAGGGCCCAGTTCTTCTCCTCAATAATGCCCAACCACATATCACACAACCAACATTTCAAAAGTTGGATGAAATGGGCTACAAATTTTGCCTTTGTATAGCCCAATTATATCTGCTATATCTACCTGACCTCTTACCAACTGACTACCTACCACTCCTTCAAGCACCTTAACAACTTTTTGCAGGGAAAATGCATTACAACCAGCAGGAGGCAGAAAATGCTTCCAAGAGTTCACTGAATTCTGAAGCATGGGTTTTTATGCAACAGGAATATACAAACTTATTTCTCACTGGCAAAAATGTGTTGATTGTAATGTTTCCTATTTTGATTAATAAAGATGTGTTTGAGGCTAGTTATAATGATTTAAAATTTAAGGTCTGAAACCATATATCTTTTGCATCAACCTAATATTCATCCATAACATGAAGTGCTACTATTATATTATCTCTGTCTTTTCAGGTTTCATATTCCTACCTGGATGGCAGGTTCATGTGCCAGCAGCTCCCCTTCTAGGCGTCTGTGCTTCTTCAGCAAATTCTGAACCCCCTGCAGATCCCTCCCATAGTCCTGGGATTTCACTCGTACCAACTTCTCCCTGAGACCAAAGAAGAAAACTTTTAGACTTTAGACATCTGAGGATATCCTAAAAAGATGGTTTTCTAAGCATATGTGTTTGGCTGGGGGTATGGTGGGGGTAAATTCTGGAACACTCTGGTGTCAGTAATCACAAAGTTAATAAGTGGCAGAGCCTTTCAGCAAAATATTGGACTTAGAGCAACACAAATTAAAATAACGTACTGGAACAGCCTTGTCATTCATTTCTTTGCCTGTCTACATGTGTATCTTCTTCTCTTTTCTCAAGAACTCACTGTTCTCTTTCAAAAAATGTAAAAATTACACACACACACACATACTCACTATATATATATGTGTGTGTATATATATGTATATATACAAACATAGATGCTTATATGACCTTCTATTAATGTCAATAATTATGTATATGGTATGCATGCCTGCTCAGTCATGTCCAATTCTTTGTGATGCTGTAAACTGCAGCCTGCTAGGCTCCTCTGTGCATGGGATTCTCCAGGCAACAATACCAGAGTGGGTTGCCGTTTCCTTCTCTAGGGGATATTCCTGACCCAGGAATTGAACAGGGGTCTCCTGCAACTCCGTGCATTGGAAGTTGGATTCTTTTATCATTGAGCCTCAGGAGAAGCCCATATCAATAATTAATTCAGGTAAAATAGACATAAAAACTGACATTACAGCAATCATGGCAGTTGGGTTTGTTCTGCACATAAAATGTTTGAACATCACCTTGAAGCATGGTGAAAGACTAGGTAGAAAATATCTTACTATTTCTTTCACTGGGATATAGTTGTTTTACAATATCTTACTATTTCCAAAAAGGTTTAAAAATGTCCTGCTTGGTGCCCTATATGCATTCCTTTCCTCTGATTCACTGATAATGAACAAGAATCAACAGTTTTATGGAAAAGGAACATGATGAACCAGGGTAGAAATAAGACAAATTAAAGATTTTCCCACCTCTATTTTTCCAAAAAGTAGAATCAACAAGATCAGTGCAAAGAAATAGAGGGAAAAAATAGAATGGGAAAAACTAGAAATCTCTTCAAGAAAATTAGAGATACCAAGGGACGCATTCATGCAAAGATGGGCTCAATAAAGGACAGAAATATTATGGCCCTAACAGAGCAGAAGAGATAAAGAAGAGATGACAAGAATACACAGAAGAACTGTACAAAAAAAGATCTTCATGACCCAAATAACCACAATGGTGTGATCACTCACCTAGAGCCAAACATCCTGGAATGTGAGGTCAAGTGGGCCTTAGGAAGCATCACTACGAGAACAAAGCTAGTGGAGGTGATGGAATTCCAGTTGAACTATTTTAAATCCTAAAAGATGATGCTGTGAAAGTGCTGCACTCAATATGCCAGCAAATTTGGAAAACTCAGCAGTGGCCACAGGACTGGAAAAGGTCAGTTTTTATTCCAATTCCAAATAAAGGCAATGCAAAAGAATGCTCAAACTACCGCACAATTGCACTCATCTCACACGCTAGTAAAGTAATGCTCAAAATTCTCCAAGCCAGGCTTCAGCAATCCATGAACCGTGAACTTCCAGGTGTTTACGTTGGTTTTAGAAAAGACAGAGGAACCAGAGATCAAGTTACCAACATCCGATGGATCATCAAAAAAGCAATAGAGTTCCAGAAAAATATCTATTTCTACCTTATTCACTATCCCAAAGCCTTTGACTGTGTGGATCACAATAAACTGTGGAAAAATCTTCAAGAGATGGGAATACCAGACCACCTGACCTGCCTCTTGAGAAATCTGTATGCAGGCCAGGAAGTAACAGTTAGAACTGGACATGGAACAACACACTGGTTCCAAATAGGAAAAGGAGTACATTAAGGCTGTATATTGTCACCCTGCTTATTTAACTTATATGCAGAGTACATCATGAGAAACACTGGGCTGGATGAAGCACAAGCTGGAATCAAGATTGCCGGGAGAAATATCAATAACCTCAGATATGCAGATAACACCACCCTTATGGCAGAAAGTGAAGAAGAACTATAGAGCCTCTTGATGAAAGTGAAAGAGGAGAATGAAAAAGTTGGCTTAAAGCTCAACATTCAAAAAACTAAGATCATGGCATCTGGTCCCATCACTTCATGGCAAATAGATGGGGAATCAGTGGCAGAATTTATTTTTTGGAGCTCCAAAATCACTGCAGATAGCTACTGAAGCCATTGAATTAAAAGATGCTTACTTCTTGGAAGGAAAGTTATGACCAACCTAGACAGCATAGTAAAAAGCAGAGACATTACTTTGCCAACAAAGGTTCATCAGGTCAAGGCTATGGTTTTTCCAGTAGTCATGTATGTATGTGAGAGTTGGACTGTGAAGAAAGCTGAGCGCTGAAGAATTGATGGTTTTGAACTGTGGTGTTGGAGAAGACTCTTAAGAGTCCCTTGGACTGCAATATGATCCAACCAGTCCACCCTAAAGGAAATCAGTCCTGAATATTCATTGGAAGGACTGATGTTGAAGCTGAAAGTCCAATAGTTTGGCCACCTCATGCAAAGAGCTGACTCATTTGAAAAGACCCTGATGCTGGGAAAGATTCAAAGCAGGAGGAGAAGGGGATGCCAGTGGATGAGATAGTCAAATGGCATTGCCAACTCACTGGACATGAGTTTGAGTAAATTCTGGGAGTTGGTGATAGACAGGGAAGCTTGGCATGCTGTGGTCCATGGGTCACAAAGAGTCAGACATGACTGAGCGACTGAACTGAAGAATCAGCGATAATACCATAGCAAGTGCTATGTAGGCTTCTCTGCTGGCTCAGTCAGTAAAGAATCTGCCTGTAATGGCAGAGACCTTAGTTCAATCCCTGGGTTGGGAAGATCCCCTGGAAAAGGGATGGGCTATCCACTCCAGTATTCTTGGGCTTCCCTGGTGGCTCAGATGGTAAAGAATCTGCCTGCAATGTGGGATACCTGGTTTCGAACCCTGGAATGGGAAGATCCCCTGGGGAGGGCATGGCAACCCACTCCGTATTTTTGCCTGGAGAATCCCTATAGGCAGAGGAGCCTGGTGGGCTACAGTCCAAGGGTCATAAAGAATCTGTCATGACTAAGCACAAAGCACAGGTACTATGTAACATCTTCTGCCAGTGTCAAGTTCAGTCACATATTAGATAACGCAAGACACAGAAAGAATCACGATAATGATGAGTCCAATAAGCTGTAAATGCTCAGTTAGCTAATTCAGAATGGGCATTACACATTCTATGAACTATCTGGTTTCCCAGGAGGCCATAGTGGTAAAGAACCCATCTGCCAATGCAGGAGATATAAGAGACATGGGTTTAATCCCTGGGTCAGGAAGATCCCCTGCAAAAGGAAATAGCAAACTCCAGCATTCTTGTCTGGAGAATCTCATGGACAGAGGACTTAACACACATGAACTATCTAAAAACAAATATATGTGTGTTAGTCACTCAGTCGTGTCCTACTCTGTGCAATCCCATGGACTGTAGCCCACCAGGCTCCTCTGTCCATGGAATTCTCCAGGCAAGAATACTAGTGGGTTGCCATTTCCTTCTCCAGAAGATCTTCCAGACGCAGGGATCAAACCCTGCATTTCCTACATCGCAGGCAGATTCTTTACCGTTTGAGCTATGGGAAGTCTAAAAAACAAACATATACAGCTCCTTAATTTTCTTCCCAGAATGTATGTGAACTTCTTCTCACTCCCTCCGTGCCTGTCTCCTTCTGTGTACACATAGTGAAAAAAACTGATAAAAATAAAACCAATGTTCATTTTACTTATTTCATTTCAGCCTCAAGTAAAAACATGTTTGGTGGATTATCTATTTTCCTGGACTATCCACGCAATGTGAGCTGTCAGCACATACTCTATCCAGAACTCTTCACCATCTAGGTCCTGGAAGAACTGGAACAAGGCATATGCCTCTTTCAGTTTCTCATGATGCTCAGCCGCCAATTCCTTGACAATCTGGAAGCGCTCATTGACATTTTCCCTTTTCTCCACTATCTGGTCAGTATTGAAAGTCCCACTGGAGATCAGATCTTCAGCCAATGTGTTCAGGTCCTCGAGTGCATCCTAGAAAGCCCAAGTGTCCTCAATGATTAGTGTAGTATAGGTATTAAGTAGACCTTTAAACACTGCTAGTTTAAGTTCAAAGACTGAAAAATACATCATTTTTGAAGATAATGAATTTGACCTTATGCTCTTTTAACTCAGTTTGGATAAGGCCAAGAATACAGACATTATAGATAGCATGGCTACTTTGTTGGAACTATGTATTTGGCCTTCTGATGTTTTCCCTTGTGTTTTCTTCCTCTCCCCATATGGAAAATAAGACCTTGGTGAACAAGCACTGTGTCTCCAAACAGGGTTATCTTTTCACAGTGCTGAATATGACACAGACTGAGTGACTGAAATATTCAAGATTCTCTTTTGGTAACATTCTCAGGCTAGTCACATTCAGAACACAGCCGGCGTCTTCTATGTCTATTTGCATTCCAAGTCTGCCCCCTAGTGATGTTCAAGAGAATATCATCAAGTTCTGAAACTAAGAAAACCTTTGACACCATGTTCTTTCTGTGTCTGTGTTACCAAATAAAACAGATGATATAAAATCGTTCAACGTGAAATTAACATCTCTCTGAATGTTTATCATAGCTCACAGGACACCTCTCTGCTTGACATTAGGATACAACTGAAATGCTCCATAGAACTTTCATAATGTACATATAGTTCAACTGCCTTGCACATGTTCCCATCTGACTTTTTCAGTAGTTCTGAAAAATAAACTTTTATTTTCTTTAAAATGCCAGATCAAATATTTCTGTTTTGAAATACAGTGACTTTATATGCATGGTTAAAAGGTAAACAAGATCATTTTTAGGATCTAGTTCTTGGAATCTGACTCCAGTATTCTTGCCTGGAGAATTCCATGGAGAGAGGAGCCTGGTAGGCTATAGTCCATGGAGTCATAAAGAGTCAGACATGACGGAGTGACTAACACTTTAACTTTCACACTTTATTGGAATCTTAGAATCTATGATTTAATGATAATAAAGTTAACAGCTCTGAAGTCTATGGATTTGACCTGATTATAATGACTGCTGGTTGAGAACACTAAGCTCAGCTTTGCAAAGCTGTGTTCTCAAATGGACTCCTGAGACAGGAAAGTGAAAAGTCACCAACATTTCCATTGTGGCCAGAAGAGTGCAATTCTTACACTACTTACCTGTCTGGCCAACATCTCTGTTTCAAGTAGCTGATGCTTCTTGAGCAAGTTTCCTGCTGAAGCCAGATCCCTGGCCTGATCCTTCATGGTCAGCAGTGTCTCTGCCTGGAAATGGAAAGGTAAGCAATACAGCTGCCAGATGAAAACTGTCTTTAAGGAGAACAAGACTCGCAACCATGTTCCCAAACTTTTCCCAAGAAAAGTCAAGGAAATTGCTCATGCAAAAGTCTATTTATCTGACAAGAACTTATTAAACTCCCGTGCCCACACCATTTCCAGGTATAAATACCTCTGAGAGCCAGTACTCAAAGTCCCGGATGCCTGTGTTGAACCTCTGCTGGCGACTAGCTTCATTGAGCTTCTGTCCTTTGTCAATTGTTCTCTCAAGCAAGTCGTTCCAGTTTTTCTCCAACTCTTCTATTTGATCCTGTGCGTGTTAGTCACTCAGTCAGGTCTGACTCTTTGCAGACCCCGTGAACTGTAGCCCACCAGGCTCCTCTGTCCATGGGATTTCCCAGGCAACAATACTGGAGTGGATTGCCATGCCCTTCTCCAGGGGATCTTCCCAACCTTAGGGTTCAAATCCAGGTCTCCTGCATTGCTGGCAGATTATCATCTGATCCACCAGGGAAGCCCCACTTGATCTTACCTCCCTCTCCAGAATTGAGGGGTCATTATGGTATTTAGGGTCCTGTGACAACTTGAAAGGATAATGTAGGGAGGCCCTGGAGTTTGGGTCTAGCCAAAATCTTCCAGTAGTTGAAGGTCATTTATTTTAAATCATAATTGTTTATGCTGGTTTAAATCTGGGAAAGCAACAGTAGGTGTTTGCAGAAATTTTGAAGAGTTCTGGACTGATTACAGAGCTGATTGCCTAAATGCCAAAGCTCTTGGTGGTAGGGACAGAAAATATAAGCAAGCATGATAACACATAGGAATTAAGTCTAAAGCTGTCTTGGAGATCAAGACGCTGAGTATGATGGGAGCAATAAGGTCTGAAAGTGCAAGTCTCTCAGTCGTGTCTGACTCTTTGTGACGCCATGGACTATACAGTCCATGGAATTCTCCAGGCCAGAATACTGGAGTGAGTACCCTATCCCCTCTCCAAGGGATCTTCCCCACCCAGGGATCCAACCCAGGTGTCCCACACTGCAGGCGGATTCTTTACCAGCTGAGCCACAAGGGAAGCCCTAGAATACTGGAGTGGGTAGCCTATCCCTTCTCCAGAAGATCATCCCAACCCAGAAACTGAACTGGGGCCTTGTGCATTGTAGATGGAGTCTTTACCAACTGAGCTATCAGGGAATCCCAAAACAACATATTTCCCTCCTTTTTGTGAAAAAAAAAAAAAAAAAGAAGACCATTAACAGAATATATTCTATATTCCTACACATGGAAACACCAAAAGGGTATAAAAGATTTCTGTTCCTACGATAGCCCAAAGCCCATCGTAAGCAGAACCTACCTTCACAGACTCTTCATTACCATCGCATGCCCTCCGCTCAACCAGAGTGTTCCCCAAGATGATGACCCCTTCCACCTGCTCAGCTCGGCTATTGACCTCATCTTCAAAGGTCTTGTGCTTCAGATATTTTCTCTGAAGGGAAAGCAGAACCTAAATTACCATCTAATTTAGAAAGTAAGATGAGATAAATTCTGTTTAAAAGGAAAAATTAAGGATTCTTAATTCATTATTTTTCTTTTTTTATTATTATTAATTGTTTTTTACTTTACAATATTGTATTGGTTTTGCCATACTTCAACATACATCTGCCACAGGTGTACACGTGTTCCCCATCCTGAACCCGCCTCCCACCTCCCTCCCCATACCATCCAATTCTTGGGAAGAACTCCCTCCACGTTAGACTCAGAAATCCCTGAAGGCAGGGACGACAGTCTGAACAGTAAGGAAGTTTTCCACGTTAGAAGGTGACCGTTCATTCATTAGTCTGAGTATGTTGAAGTTTTCCAAGATTCTTATTTTGAACTTACCTGAATATTGGTGGGATCTTTGTAGGATTCATCACAGACTATGGGCATCATCTCAATGATCCATTCTTCTTGGTCCTTGAGGTCATGGTAGAATTGTTTTAGGTCAGCATGGTCTCCAAGTTTCATCCGCTCAGCAGTCAGCTGTTCTTTGAGAATCCTCCATCTGAAAGAAGTCAGGACTAGATTATTCTCTGCCCTCTCTCTTTCCACCAAGCCTTGATGCCATATCCATGAATCTATTTGCTTATCTGCACTTTACCTTTTCATTCTCATTATTTATACACTTATATGTCATATATGGGCTTCCCAAGTGGCACTAGGAGTAAAGAACCTGCCTACCAATGCAGGAGATGTAAGAGATGAGAGTTAGATTCCTGGGTCAAGAAGATTCCCTAAAGGAAGGCATAGCAACCCACTCTAGTATTGTTGCCTGGAGAATCCCATGAACAGAGGAGCCTGGTGGGCTATAGGCCACAGGGTTGCAAAGACTCAGACATGACTGAAGCAGCTTAGAAGAGCACAGCACAGAAATGAGAACTCAAAGTATTATCCTCATCCTCAATGTTAGCAAAGTAGTCGCTTTTCTACATCTTCCTGAGTGAATAAGTGAGTGCATGTCACTCAGTTGTATCTGACTCTTTGCAACCCCATGGACTATACAGTCCATGGAATTCTCCAGGCCAGAATACTGGAGTGGGTAGCCTTTCTCTTCTCCAGGGTATCTTTTCCAGGGGGATCCAACTCGGATCTCCTGCATTGTAGGCAGAATTTTTTTTACCAGCTGAGCCACAAGAAAGCCCCTATATCTTCCTATAGCTCACAAAACAACTGCTCAGTACTGACCTGTCTAGTATCCGTTGATTCCGATCAGCGATCTCTTCCTTGGCATAGTGGTCTTCAGCTATGAGTCGTTCAGCAAAAAGATCTAGTTCAGTGATTCTATTTTCCTAGATAAAGGAAAGAGAAAAATCCCAGATACCCAGAAATTAGGCTCTTGGTGCAATCTCAGACTTCCTCCTAGAAAAGGAGAGATATATCCTTTGTGGCTTCACGAAGGGCAACAAAACCAAAGCCAAAAGTTAAATGCCTTATAGGGAGGTGGCTTTTAACTCAACAAGAAAAGAAACATCAATAGTGATACTGAGGTGGACTACATGTGTGGTGCCAATTTCCCTATAGAACAGACACTTCCCTTGGTCATTGTAGAAAGTGATTCCTGCATTGAATGGGATGTTGGATAGCATATAAAATAGCTTCTGCACCTTGGCTAAGACTAACTATATTCCCCGCCTACCTCAGAGTTTATGTAAAAAGCAAATGGGAATTAAAATACATGCAAATCATAAAATCACATACATGTGCAGGATTTCTGTCATTATTACTAATAGTTATTATTGGAATTCTTGTATTAGCTGTTATTACCTGGTCAGTAATCGCTTTGTCCAAATCGTCACGTTTCTTCATCAAGGCCTCCAGACTGTCTAAGGACCCCTTATCATCCGAACTTAGATAATTCTCACGTGCCATCATCCAGCTCTCAGCCTGATCACAGTTCCCTCGGAACAACTATGGGGGTTAAAATTAAATGCATGTGGCATGTTCATTCCAGGCAGACAGAGGAAATTATCTCCCACCTCTCCCATGATACTGATAATAGGGACCCTGTAAAGGATGCCAATATTCTTTCAAGAAACATTCATACAATAAACCTTGGCTATATTGGACGTTTTACTCTTCCCTGAAAACATGTTTTATGTTTTCATATAAGCTTTCCTCCATTCTTGCAGTACTATTTTCCATATCCTAGACATGGTAAATGGGCTTCCCATGTGGCACAATAGTAAAGTATCCACCTTCCAATGCAGGAGATGCAAAAGATGTGGGTTTGATCTCTGGATCAAGAAGATCCCCTGGAGTAGGAAATGGCAACCTTCTCCAGTATGCTTGCCTGGACAATTCCATGGACAGAGGAGCCCGTGGGCTACAGTCCATGGGGTCACAAAAGAGTTGGACACTCTGAGCTACTGAGCATGCACATACACACACACACACACACACACACACACACACACACATAATAAAAAACTGGCTGGTTATTTCTTTAAGACTCTGGCAAGGACTGCTTTTCAGAACAGCATGTGACACTTCCCTCAGGATCATTAATCACTCCCTCTGCTATAATCTCAAAACATTCACACATTTTATCAGTAATTATTTTGTATATTAGAATGATCTGCCTCAGTTCAGTTCAGTTCAGTTCAGTCACTCAGTCGTGTCTGACTCTTTGTGATCCCATGAATCACAGCACTTCAGGCCTCCCTGTCCATCACCAACTCCTGGAGTTCACTCAGACTCGTGTGCATCGAGTTGGTGATGCCATCCAGCCATCTCATCCTCTGTCGTGCCCTTCTTCTCCTGCCCTCAAACCCTCCCAGCATCAGGGTCTTTTCCAATGATCTGCCAACAAGTCTAATTTCACTACTTTTAGAAAATAGACACTATCTTACTAATATTTGTGTTCCTAGGAGGTTCTCAATAAAAATCAATCAGTAAAACTTTCATTCGATAAGTAAGTTTAAATATCAATAAATTATAACCACTTAATTTCAGGGCCCCATGCCCTAGGACTGACCCCCATTTTGTTTAGCTTTTCATTAACAAGAATAAGGAGCAAAGAACACTACAATGATCAGAAAATGCAAAGCAGAAAATTCAATGTCAGATAATCAAGAGATACCTTTATGATTTTGGCATAGAATTCCAGTGAAATAAGCACCTGTATTAATTCTGTGAAACTGCATAGAAGGAACAGACTTAGCTAAGCCTGTTTAACGATTGGGAATCTGCAGTACCTGCAACTCCAGACACTGATCTAGCATCTTTTTGCGTTGTTCCCAAGCACTCTCCAACTCATCTCTCTCTAGTCTAACAGCTTGAAGCTTTTCTTCAATTTCGGGGCTGGCCCGGTGCCCACTGATTGTAAGATCTGTACCAAAGTCTTCAAAGGCCTGGAAGGCGGGAGCCTGGGCCTCCATGTCAACACGATGCTCCTGTGGGAAAAAGGGATCAGAGACTGGTGAGTCCAGTGACATCTCACAGAAGTTGCAAAATGCAGGAAGGTTGTGAGGTTATGTGATCAGAGGCTAAGGCTTTTGTCACGATACCTGATGTCGCTCTATCATGATCTCTGTGCCAGTTAAATCTTCAGCCAGCTCCTGGGATGAGACCATGCCACCAATGCCACTAATCCAATTCTCTAAGTCCCTAGAGAAATGGCATACTGAAATTGAATCAAGGAAACATTGCAACTTGCTATAAAATTGTCTGTCCTTGGACTTTTTCTCCCCTAGAAAACATTTCCAGATCTATATTTTCTTTCTGGTTTACAGCCTTCACAGATCTTACCTTTGTTGTTTTCACTGTATAACTTAATAATAGCATTCTGTTGCATTTGAAATTTTCTTCACACACTATCTCTTTTGATTCTTGCAATAATTTTGAGTAGAATTCTAGGAATTCTTTTCCTTCTACTTTGGAGATGAGGAAGTTGACATAGAGAATGTAAGTGATTTGCCTATGCGCTAAAACTGGAAACAGACAGATGGAGTAGAACCCAGACACTGGAATCCTGGACTGGTACGTATTCCATTACTTTTAACATGTCTTACTCCTTTAAAGTGGATTTTTGGGTTTAAAGATTTATCTCAGCATAGAATTTCAGGTGAGGCATGTGTTTCTTCTTACTCTTATGCCAAATCGAATCCAGTACATGCTTCTGCCCAACATACACACACACACACATACACACCATACTTACTCTGCTGCTGATTAAACCAGGGTCATTTCCCACTCTTTTAGAAGTCAATAAATTAGAAAAGGAGGGATAAAGTCCATCTGTCCCAGAAGGTAAATGTCACTGAGTTAAAAAATTATATATGATGGTCAAATTCAGCACTTCATGAAGAGTGCCCTTGCTCTTGTTTATTAAATAGGAATCAGTAGCTGTAGGGCAGAAAGTCCTCTTCTTTTGCAAACTCGTTTATTCACTTATTTAAACAACTAAGTTTTATTGTGAAAGAGACATATTTGTCCTTCTAGGAGTTCACACCTTATACTGAGAGAAGAAAACAAAAAGCAAGCAAAACATAGATACTAGTATTTTTTTTCAAAAACCCTAAAAAGAAAGACTGTCCTGAAGAGATAAAATAAGGTGCTAGAGTTGCTCTGAGTGTGCTAATATTACTTTTGCAATGTTGAAGAACATTTCATAAAGGGAAAGAGTCAGCATTTAACATGGAATCTGAAGTATAGGCAGAAGCTATATAAACAGAGATATATGGGCCTATATGTGCTTTGGAGGAGTGAGTATGGATGCTATTTATTTATACTATGTGAAACACTATAATTTTCCAGAGACGCTGAATTGGGGAGGGCATGGGCAAGAACACTTGCAGTCATTTGCCAAAGTCGCCCCCTTTTGTCTTCAAAAATATTACATTGTAAGCTGTTATTTCTTGAACCCTCAATTCTAAATGCAGACTGATATGATGGGGCAGAATGTGCAAATTGTTCCACAGATAAAGTGTGTATTTGCTAAAACATGATCATGTCCAAACTGTTTAGCAAAAACAGTGAAATTTCTCCAACAGTTGAAAACAATTAAACTCCTATAAAAAATTAATTTAAAAAAGGATTTGAGCTTAACATTTCTGAGTCTATCTCTTGCTATTTCTCCTCACCCCTGTGACATACAAAACTCAAGCTCTAGCTGTTTCTGCATCATGGGCATTCTATACCTTCCTGTTCTCATGCCTTTGTTTATAGAGTTCCATCTATTTGTTGGGATGTGTGTTCAGGACTGTTCTATGTTCTACCATGGTTATCTGTATTTTTTTTTTGTTTTTCCAGTAGAATATCTCCCCATATCCATCCATATATGGGTATGGATATGCATGTGTGTGCTCAGTCATGTTCGACTCTGTGTGACCCCATGGACTACAGCCCTCTAGGCTCCTCTGTCCATGGGATTTTCCCAGCAAGAATACTGGAGTGGGTTACCATTTTCTCCTTCAGGGGATCTTCCTGACCCAGGGACCAAATCCATATCTCCTTTGTCTCCTGCATTGGCAGGCACATTCTTTACCACTAGTGCCTCTGGGAACTCCCAATATCCTATAATTCCTCATATAGCACTCCCTATATAGCATAGACTCCATAGAAGCATACTTAATTGGCCTAGATAACCTCATATTCTTCCAAAATTCAATATTTCATGGCTTGAAATATTGAACCTGAGAATTTTGTTCCTTACCTAAGGTACGTTCTGGACCAAGAGGTACCCTCCAAACCAGATAATGAAGAACACCTGTACTGGGACAGCTCCTAGAAGCTCCATTTATGGGCCAGGCATGGATCCTGTCGATTCCACCTGGTGAAAGTCTACCTCTGGAACCTTACCTGGCCTGGCTGAGGAACTGGTAGAATTTTAAGGCCTCCTGTAGGTTCTCTTTGCGATCCTTTGTAAGCTCCTGTAAGTCATCCCAGGCCTCCTTCAACTTCAACCGCTGGCCCTGCAGGTCATCAGTGGCATCTGGGTGGGATTCACTGAGTCGATCTGCTGTGTCCCTCAATAACTCCACCTAGGGGGTCAAGAGCTTTGACAGTCAGCTTGGTGTCACACCTGAATCCTAGCAAAAGAGTTTCAAGCTTCAGGGTGCTCCTTCCTCAAATAGACATCAGTGAGGGCTTGCTACTTTTTATATGATAGTGGAAACCCTTTTGATGCATATGATAACTCCCCAAAGTAGTCACTCTTGACATGACCATGCTTCTTTTTATGATTAGAAGGCTGCTTCTGGTGGTAAGGTCCAGGGAAGAGGCCTCAGGTATCATGTTGGGCTGTGAAGGTGGCAAGAAGAAGCCCCTTAAGCAGCCCAAAGAGCAAGTCAAGGAGATAGAAGAGGAAGATAAAGCATTCAAGCAGAAACAGAAGGAGGAGCAGAAGAAATTCGAGGAGCTAACAGGAAAGGCTGCAGGGAAAGGGTCCCCTGGCCACAGGCGGAATTAAGAAATCTTACAAAAAGGAATCTGTTCCTTGTGCCTGAGGCAATGGTGATCCTTAATTCCATTCCTATTTAAACATTTGTATTCTCGGACATAACATCTGTTGCCACCTATAGGAAGAATGAAGTATTGTCTTGGAATCTATCATACATTTAAAAATAAACCTTTGTATAAACAAATAAACAAGGCTATAGGGCAGGGTGGTTAAGTGACTTGGTTGGTGGCAAGTGTCAATTAATATGAAAATCTTTTTAATGTAGACATTTTCTGTGCTTCTTATTGGTTTTTATGGTAATGTAAGTTCTATGCTCCCCCTGAGTTATTCCAGAGTGTATTTGGCAAGCTTTAGAGTTCATTTTTTGTCCAGAGTAGGATTAAGCTTTTTCAATCCCTTCTAAGGAAGCTCTGCATCACACTCAGGCATAAGCCTGGTCATACCAGATATGATCATCTCCTATTTATCTTAGACTACTGATCTCCAACTAACTGCTATACATTCTAGTCACTTGGAACTCACGGAGAGTTCTGGTCATTTGGAACTCACAGACTTACTTGGAACTCACAAGCTCACAAACATTTACAATATATTTTCCCTCAATGCTATTTGGTGCAGCCACTGTAGAAAACAGTATGGAGATTCCTCAGAAAGCTAAAAATAGAATTGCCATATGATCCAGCAATCCCTCTCCTGGGCATATATTCAGACAAAATTAAAATTCTAAGAGATACACACACCCAAATATTCACAGCAGCACTCTTTCCAATAGCCAAGACATAAAACAACCTATATGTTCATTGACAGATGAATGGATAAAGAAGATATAATATCCATATAACGGACTATTACTCAGCCATAAAAAGGAATGAAATAATACCATTTGGAGAAACTAGGGATTATCATACTAAGTGAAGTATGTCAGAAAGAGAAAGACAAATACCATATGATATCACTTACACGTGGAATCTGAAATATGACGCAGATGAACCCATCTATAAAGTGGAACCAGTCACAGACATAGAGAACAGACCTGTGGTTGCTGAGGGGGAGGGGGGTTGCAGGAGGAACAGGGAGGGAGGTGGAGTTATCAGGTGTAAGCTTTTATATACAGAATGGATAAATAGAAAAGTCCTACTGTATATTACAGAGAACTATATTCAGTATCCTATGATAAACCTTAATAGAAAAGATAAAAAAGGATATAAATGTATATATATATTTATACATTCAGAGAAGGCAATGGCACCCCACTCCAGTACTCTTGTCTGGAAAATCCCATGCACGGAGGAGCCTGGTAGGCTGCAGTCCATGGGGTAGCTAAGAGTTGGACATGACTAAGGGACTTCACTTTCTCTTTTCACTTGCATGCATTGGAGAAGGAAATGGCAACCCACTCCAGTGTTCTTGCCTGGAGAATCCCAGGGATGGTGGACCCTGGTGGGCTGCTGTCTATGGGGTCACACAGAGTCGGACACGACTGAAGTGACTTAGCATAGCATAGCATAGCATATTTATACATATTTACAAAACTGAATCACTTTGCTGTATGGCAGTAATTAACACAACATCGTAAATCAACTGTACTTCACTTTTTAAAAAAAATTTAAAACCATTTCCCTCCACGTGAATTGGCCTGGGAATGTCCTTTTGGTAGACTAGCTTTTGGGACAGGGTTAAGAACAAGAATGGAGTAGGATAAAGAGAACTAAAATAAGAGACTGGATAATAAAAGCAAAGGACAGGGCATTAATATGAGTAGATGTGAAGAGGAATGTGCTGGAAAAGCTTGAAGGCACATCTCACCTTTTCCCCCAGAGGTACGAGATCTCGTTCAAAGTTTTCATGCTGTCGTTGAAGGGCATGCACACTGAACAAGTCTGAGCCAGGGTCAGCAGTATCGAGGGCCTGGCACTTCTTCTCAATCTGCTCCTTTGTGTCATCTGCATCTCTGGTGCATGAGGGTAAAAAGTTTAAGAATAATAACACAAGCTAGAGGCAGACTAGCTGGGCTCATAAAGAAGCCCAGCTTCCACCATCTACCACCATCATCATCCTTTTTTTAAGAATGTGTTAGAACTAAATGTTAGAACTTAGGCTCATTTCATCTTTACAACAATGACTTGAGGCCTAATTACTATTACCAGTCCCATTTAACATATGAGAAAACTAAAGTTTAGAGGCTAAGTAGCAAAAAAAAAAGAGGTTAGGTATTTTCTCAAGATTGTACCCTAGCCATAAATTTAGGCAGACCCTAAATTTGAATCAAATGCCCTGATAGCAAAGGCACATGCTTAACTGTGGAATAACATGGAAAACCTTCAGTTTGGTCACTCAGTCATGTCCGACTCCTTGGGACTCCATGAATTGCAGCATGCCAGGTCTCCCTGTCCATCACCAACTCCTGGAGTTTACTCAAACTCACATCCATCGAGTCGGTGATGCCATCGAGCCACCTTATCCTCTGTCATCCCCTTCTCCTTCTGCCCTCAATCCCTCCCAGCATCAGGGTCTTTTCCAATGAGTCAGCTCTTTGCATGAGGTGGCCAAAGTACTGGAGTTTCAGCTTTAGCATCATTCCTTCCAAAGAACACCCAGGACTGATCTCCTTTAGAATGTACTGATTGACCTCCTTGCAGTCCAAGGGACTCTCAAGAGTCTTCTCCAACATCACAGTTCAAAAGCATCAATTCGTCAGTGCTCAGCTTTCTTCACAGTCCAACTCTCACATCCATACATGACCACTGGAAAAACGATAGCCTTGACTAGATGGACCTTTGTTGGCAAAGTAATGTCTCTGCTTTTGAATATTCTATCTAGTTTGGTCATAAATTTCCTTCCAAGGAATAAGTGTCTTTTAATTTCATGACTACAATCACCGTCTGCAGTGATTTTGGAGCACCAAAAAATAAAGTCTGACAGTGTTTCCCCATCTATTTCCAATGAAGTGATGGGGCCAGATGCCATGATGTTAGTTTTCTGAATGTTGAGCTTTAAGTCAACTTTTTCACTCCCCTCTTTCACTTTCATCAAGAGGCTTTTTACTTCCTCTTCACTTTCTGCCATAAGGGTGGTGTCATCTGCATAACTGAGGTTATTGATATTTCTCCTGGCAATCTTGATTACAGCTTGTGCTTCTTCCAGCCTGGCATTTCTCATGATGTAGTCTGAATATGTTAAATAATCAGGTGACAATATTCAGCCTTGATGTACTCCTTTTCCTCTTTGGAACCAGTTTGTTGTTCCATGTCCAGTTCTAACTGTTGCTTCCTGACCTGCATACAGGTTTCTCAAGAGGCAGGTCAGGTCGTCTGGCATGCCCATCTTTTTCAGAATTTTCCACAGTTTATTGAGATCCACAGAGTCAAAGCCTTTGGCATAGTCAATAAAGCAGAAATAGACGTTTTTCTGGAACTCTCTTGTTTTTTCCATGATCCAGTGGATGTTGCCATTTGATCTCTGGTTCTTCTGCCTTTTCTAAAACCAGCTTGAACATCTGGAAGTTCACGGTTAACGTATTGCTGTAGCCTGGTTTGGAGAATTTTGAGCATTACTTTACTAGTGTGTGAGATGAGTGCAATTGTGTGGTAGTTTGAGCATTCTTTGGCATTGCCTTTCTTTGGGATTGAAATGAAAACTGACCTTTTCTAGTCCTGTGGCCACTGCTGAGTTCCAAATTTGCTGGCATATTGAGTGTAGCACTTTCACAGCATCGTCTTTCAGGATTTGGAGTAGCTCCACTGGAATTCCATCACCTCCACTAGCTTTGTTCCTAGTGATACTTTCTAAGGCCCACTTGACTTCACATTCTAGGATGTATGGCTCTAGATGTGTGATCACACCATCATGATTATTTGGGTCGTGAAGATCTTTTTTGTACAGTTCTTCTGTGTATTCTTGCCACCTCTTCTTAATATCTTCTCCTTCTGTTAGGCCCATACCATTTCTTTCCTTTATCAAGCCCATCTTTACATAAAATGTTCCCTTGGTATCTCTAATTTTCTTGAAGAGATCTCTAGTCTTTCCCATTCTGTTGTTTTCCTCTATTCTTTGCATTGATCGCTGAGGAAGTCTTTCTTATCTCTTCTTGCTATTCTTTGGAACTCTCCATTCAGATGCTAATATCTTTCCTTTTCTCCTTTGCTTTTCACTTCTCTTCTTTTCACAGCTATTCGTAAGGCCTCCTCAGACAGCTATTTTGCTTCTTTGCATTTCTTTTCCATGGGGATGGTCTTGATCCCTGTCTCCTGTACAATGTCACGAACCTCGTTCCATAGCTCATCAGGCACTCTATCTATCAGATCTCATCCCTTAAATTTATTTCTCACTTCCACTGTATAATCATAAGGGATTTGATTTAGGTCATACATGAATGGTCTAGTGGTTTTCCCTACTTTTTTCAATTTCAGTCTGAATTTAGCAATAAGGAGTTCATGATCTAAGCCACACTCAGCTCCTGGTCTGGTTTTTGCTGACTGTATAGAGCTCCTCCATCTTTGGCTGCAAAGAATATAATCAATCTGATTTCAGTTTTGACCATATGGTGATGTCCATGTGTAGAGTCTTCTTTTGTGTTGTTGGAAGAGGGTGTTCGCTATGACCAGTGCATTCTCTTGGCAAAATTCTATTAGCCTTTGCCCTGCTTCATCCTGTACTCCAAGGCCAAATTTGCCTGTTACTTCAGGTGTTTCTTGACTTCCTACTTTGCATTTCAGTCCCCTATAATGAAAAGGATATATTTTGGGGGGTATTAGTTCTAAAAAGTCTTGTAGGTCTTCATAGAACCGTTCAATTTCAGCTTCTTCAGTGTTACTGGTTGGGGCATACGCTTGGATTATCGTGATATTGAATGGTTTACCTTGGAAACGAACAGAGATCATTCTGTCATTTTTGATTTGCATCCAAATACTGCATTTCGGACTCTTTTGTTGACCATGATGGCTACTCCATTTCTTCTAAGGGATTCCTGCCCACAGTAGTAGATACAATGGTCGTCAGAGTTAAATTCACCCATTCCGGTCTATTTTAGTTCGCTGATTCCTAGAATGTTAATGTTCACTCTTGTCATTTCCTATTTGACCACTTCCACTTTGCCTCAATTCATGGACCTAACATTCCAGGTTCCTATGCAATATTGCTCTTTATAGCATCAGACCTTGCTTCTATCACCAGTCACATCCACATCTGGGTATAGTTTTCGCTTTGGCTCCATCCCTACATTCTTTCTGGAGTTATTTCTCCACTGATCTTCAGTAACATATTGGGCACTTACTGACCTGGGGTGTTTCTCTTTCAGTATCGTATCATTTTGCCTTTTCATACTGTTCATAGGGTTCTCAAGGCAACCTTACACCATTTTAAATAACAAGACTTGTCTGCGTCTCAGTTTTCCCTTCTCTGAATATTCAAAAATGCATCTTTACACAGTAAAGGTGTTTGGTTGTCAGTTTGCTTATTTAGTGGTGCATTCTGTTTCTTAGTATAGAGATTTGGCAATCAGACATTAAAAAAAAAAATTGTTGAGTCATCACTTAGAGTCAATGTGATGTTTGTTTCCCTCTACTCTCTACTTCTAGTTCAGATGTGTTATTACTTAAACCTCTTGTTTCAACTTCAGTTTTCATTCACTATCATGAAAACATATATAAACTGCTAATTATGTACCAGGGCCCAAGCCTAGGTATGAGAAAATTGAAGTTGGTTGTCTAGAGTAGCCTACGTGCCCAATGAGATATCTACCTACTACTGAAGCATCTGATTTCCTATTTTATCCAGGAAGAAGGGCTAAGCTAGTACCTATGGTTTTACTATAGCAATTAGAATCAGTGGCTCTCAAGTTAGTTTTAAAGAAGCATTGCTTTTCAAGGTTAAAATTCTCACCTGTGAAACATCTGGACAGCATGGGCGCTGCCCAGCAGCTGACGCTGTTCCTCTGCCAGCCTCTGCAAGGACCGCCAGCGGGCATTCAACTCCTGAAAAAGGCAGCCACAGACTTTAGCTAGGGATCTAACTCAGCTTAGTGGTGTCTGAAGATTAAATGCGTCTTAAATTCTGATTATTTTCATGTTATCTCCTTTAGAAATTGTACAGATTTCTTTCTTTCTTGGATAGTTTGAGCTTGGGCCTCAGCTATGCCAATGCAGTTAAAAAAGGGATCACATTCCTTCCCAAATTGATGTTCCAGGTGGGAACCAACAACCTTAGAGCATCAATTGATATTGGCTGCCCCAGAGACTACATTACAACCTCTGAAGAGTAATTTTGACTTGTTGCCTTGGTAGCTAGAAGACATTGTCTTTTTCTATGAGCTCTAGTATTTTTTTGTGTCCTGAAATGATTAAACCAGGCAGTCTCTTGGAGCCCTATTTTCTGTGAAGAGTAAGAAAATTGTTCCTTTGCACATTCTTTCTCACTCTTACCCCGCATCAGTTACCATAGAAGAAGGCAGGGCTTATCCTCACTGGATTATGATAACTCAGATAACTGGACTAGATATTCCATTAGTTCTGGACATATTTTATGGAACCACAGGTCCAAATTTGAATAAGGTCTCAAATGCCTTCTCTTCTATCTCTACTACCTATATTCTTCTTTTATTAGATTTTATCAGAGCCTATCTCATCCAGTACACTTTCTTGATTAATCACTTCCCACTATCATAGCTCCTTTACCTGCATCATCTTTGTATTCAAGTATTTGAGCACTGAATTTCTCAGGGTGATGGGGTGGAGGAGGTGTGGCAATTTAAGGATTTTTGAATCAATTAAAATGCATATGACTTAGCAGCTGAACAACAAGATGGATACACAGACTATCTGGACTATTTCCTTTGACCTTTCCTATAGCTAGCTCTCTACTGCAATTACCTTCCTCATGTTCTACCTAATCTGCAGAATATGAAGTTAAGTATTTTTAAGTGAGATGAAGGCTCCCCAGACTCAGCCTGGTAGTGGAAAGGAAGAAGGAGTCACAGTTACCTGCTGTATTTGAGCTCCCTCTGGTGTGAGGAGCTCTTCAAACTGAAGATCATCAGCCACCTTGTTGATATCCCTCAGTCGAGGCTCATTTGTCTTCAAATCCTAAGTGGGAAAATGTACCAAAGTAGTTTAAATTCCCCCTTCAAAAATCTTTCACTCTTGCCTGCTCACCTTTGCCCTGACTTGACTACAGATTAAAATATATTGCTAACCATACTTGTAATAAACAACAAACTGTCCTCCTCCAATCTGCCACTAAGAAGAGGACCTTTAAATTCCCTGATACTCAATGGCTATTAAAAATGTTATTTATATGAAATATAGAGATCTCTTTCCTTAAATTTATTAAAAATCTCTCACTGATTAAATTATACTATCAGAGAGGTCTATACCTGAGCCAGGTAATAGTTTTTGCTACCAATACAGATTTCTCCACTTTCTGAAAAATTTCATTGTCTGGGTTATGATTTGCTTACATTAAGATATGTTGTAAGAAACAGCTCTAGGGAACTGATCACTATGTCTATAGTGACAATATTGTTCATTTCTTGATACAGTGGCCTTTCAATGAGTTTTCTCATGTAAGCCTTATTCTTAGTTTTCTTTTATAAATTGTACCCTGTTTACCCTTCCCTTTCTCTTACTTCTCTCTCTGTATATAGAGAGACTATTTCCTTTGACCTTTCCCATAACTAGCTCCATACTGCCATTACCTTCTGCATATATATATATATAGCTTTGTAGAGCTCTGAATTCCATGTGTAAGGAAAGTATCGAAAGAAGGGAGAAGTTTATACTAATTGCTAGTTAACATAATAGAACAGATCTGAGAGAATAAAAGAGATTGAAAGGATTTTAGGTAGGCAGAAAATTAGAAATTGTCTGGCTGTAAAGTCAGATTGTTCTTCCCACCTTTCCATCCAAACTTCTACCCCATAATTAGACCTTACAAGAGTCTTACAAGACCCCATCTCAACCTGAGCATCAGTATCACAAGCCAGTACAGGACAAGTTGTAAAGATTCAGGAAGACCAGTACTTCCAATAGGATGCAGGAGTGACAGGGACTGCAGGCTACAAAATCAAGGTAACTAGTTTCCTCTGCATTTTCTTTCCACTTGCAATACCTAGAGAAATATTTTAAATATGGAACTCTCTAGCTTTGGGGAGGATATTTAGCAAATATTAAATTAAGGGATTACTTAGGAGGAGATATAAGGTAAAAGCAAATAATGAAAATCCTCAGAAAGCTATCTAGAGGAGACAGCTTTTTCTTACCATTTGGAACTCATCAAACTTTTTTTGTAACTCCCAAACATCGTCTAATTCCACCCCGGTGTTTTCTGCCTTTTTCTCTCGGATCCAGTCCAGCATGTCTCCTGCCTCATAGGCCAGCAAAAACTCATTGTAACGTTGCAACAGACGACGTCTGCGCTCCTCTGCCCGATGCAGGAGGGAATGGTACCTGAGTGGAGAAATAAAGAGAATGGAAAATGTGGAAAAAAAGAGATAGAAAACACAGAAGAGTACTGGTAAGAAAGGGAGAGAATAAAAGGGACAAAAAGGAAAGGGGAGAAAAATCAAAAGAAGAACAATAAAGAGGAGGAAATAAAGATGGAAGAAAAATAGCATTGAGAGCAGAGAGACACAAGCTTTCTATTTAAAAACAATCAAAATGTCAGTGTCCCAGTAGTGTGGTTGACAATACCCCTTCGTGTTTTTATAGAAGTGAAAAGTTCACGTTCCTATTGACAACTGGGTAGGAAATAGCCTTGTATAGTAACACACACAAACAAAGTGCACGTGGGAGTCAGAAGACCTTTGGACAAGCTTGAAAGAGTGACAGAGTGCCAGGTAGGGAGTCAGAATATGTGACCCTAATACTGTGTGACCTTGGGTAATTTACATAATGGTTCTGGAGTTTCCTTTCCTCATTTAAAAAATAAAGGGTTTGAATTACGCTGTTTACTTTTAGCTCTTAAAATCTGTGAATTTGAAAAGCATCTTTAATCTAACAAATAATAGAATCAAGAGTTGTATCTTTGACCAGTCAGAGATGTTTGGTCAAACACTGTCCAGTTCTCCAGCATCCAGAACTTACTGGTTCTCAATCTGTTCCTGGCGCTGGACGATGTTGCCTGGTTCTTCTCGCTTCCGTTGTGGGAGCATAGGAAACTCATCACGGGCTAGTTTCCTCACGTAGACAGCTGGCACAAAGCCCTGGTGATCATCTGTTTCTACTTTCCACCAGTCCTAAGTGAAAAGTGAAAGTGAAAGTGAAGTCACTCAGTCGTGTCCGACTCTTTGTGACCCCGTGGACCAGTCCTAAAGGAAGAGCAAATCCCCACTCCTTCCTTAAAAGCCACATTTAGAAGTTTTAACCCTCATAACTGAGTCTCTAGGCAAAGGGACAAGCTGATGACCAGAAGAAATAAACAACTACTTATAAACATTATATATTACAAAGAAGATAAATTAGGAGTTGCAGGAATTGCAGAGATAAGTATCTGAAATCAAGGAATCTGATATTTGATGTTAGATCCTTAACTTTGAGGAAGTTTTCAAAACCCAATGGTCATTCTCTTCATGATAGGGTATTTTGTCTATTAAAAATTCATTTAAAAAACCTATAGGGACAGAATTAAACCAGGCTTCTTCTGGGTGGAGCACCTATGTATGAGAGTATTGTATAAGAACTTCTCCCCATCCTTCTCCTAGAGCCCCTAAAAATTGTGCATTGCTTGAAATTCACCTGTAAGAATGCTTCATGCTTAAGTATTGCCCTGACTGTCTCAGTCTTTTTTGGAATGTTGCTATACTAACCACTCTGGAGTTAATATCCTCAGAGAATAATGTAGTGAAATAGGGAAGACTGAGCAAAAAGAAAAAGAGGACTGGAACACAGCTTATTTGATAATGACAATCTTGCTTCCCCCCAAAATTATTTATCCTCAGAGTGAAAAATCCTGAGATTTTTTTCTTCTCAATTTATGAAGATTAATGAAATATTAAAATATTTAAAAAGTTACTTGAACTCTTACTTTTTTATTTAAATGTAGTTGATTTACAATGCTGTGACAATCTCTGCTGTACAGCAAAGTGACTCAGTTATACACATATATACCTTCTTTTTAAAAATATTTTTCCATTATGTTTTACCACAGGACATTAAATATAGTTCCCTGTGCTGTGCATTAGAACCTTGATGTTTATGTGAGCTCCTATGATAAATATATTTTAAATATTAGACAATATTTTATTACTATTTTCACAGTCATGAAGGCTAAAGAAAAACCAGATTGAAAAGACTCTCCTTGACCAGGCTCCTCTTAAACTCAGTCAATTTTTTCCATTACTAAGAACACTTGCACAGAATAGGAGCAAGCAGAGACAAAGAGATAAGTTTTAATCCTGTAAACATATTCTAGAATTGTCACTCATGGCTTATAAGTCTTTGGGCTAGTTACTTAAGCTCCTTGAGTCCTCACTTTGTTAAGTGTGAGATTGGTATTTTGTAATCTCAAAAAATATGTACAGGATCCTAAGGAATATCTGGATGATGTTACTCAATAAATTATGATTATTTAAGAGAGAGCGAGCAATAGAAAAATACTGACTGGTTAAAATATACCCATATCTGGCAGGGTTGGAAGAGTCAACTGCAAGAGCCACTTTGTCGATGGGGAGAAAAGTAGAAAGGAAAGTCACCTTGCTGATGGAACTGAGCAGTGTTAAGACATCATCTTTCTTCATGGTGACTTCTCGGGGGCAGCGGGCCTGGAAGTCATATAAGGCCACAACCCTCTCTTCTGGAGCAGCCACCTCCACAGGTGCAGCTTGTTGTTTCTGAACAAAAATAGGAAGAAGAACATTCTAGTCACCCATAGGAAAGATCTTTCTGTACAACCTACCCACAGTGGGCTGTTCCTGTACCCAAAGGAGAGAGGAGCTCCTGGTTACAACCTCTTATCTGGATGCCAGTAACTAGCTATTACGATATGATATCTTTAGAAATATCATTTCATCTTAGCACTTCTCAGGGGACAGGCAGACTGGGAAATATGTATGTAGAAAGAGTAAGTAATAATTTAAATTGTCAGAAACATATTGAATGCTCTAAGTCACCAGTCTTAAGCAGATATTAAAGGATTGCATGCATCCATGTTTCAGAAAATTGAGAAAGTGAAAGATCCACTTCTCTCATCAGCTTCTCCATTCCCTAAGTCTTTAAAGTATTTTGTAGATCAAATGTGGACTTTTTTTTTTTTTTTTTTAGAGATGAATAGCCTACAGCACAGGGAGGGCCTAGCATTTTAATATTTGAGAAAATAAACCTAGATCAGTTATCTTATTTCTCTCTTTAACAAGAAACTTGCCCTCCAAGATACAGTCTTTTCTGATTTTCATTTCCCCCAGATCTTATCTCTGAGAGAATGAACGAATACAATCACCCTTCATAAGTAATGACTCACATCTTTTTCAGATGGGCTGTGAAGATATACTTCCCCTTATATATCCCTCTGATTTTGTATCCTTTAAGTACTATTTCCTCATAACTTACAATTCATAAATCCACCTGTTTTTATGTAGGCACCTACTGTGCAGAGCTTGAGGAAGGTGCAGAGCTTGAGGAAGGCACAGCACTAAAACTCTGTAAATACTTATTGACATAGTAAGCCTGGCAACCCACTCCAGTACTCTTGCCTGAAGAATCCCATGGAGGTAGGAGCCTGGTAGGCTACAGTCCATGGAGTCGCAAAGAGTCGGACATGACTGAGCGACTTCACTTTCTTTCTTTCTAAGCCTATGTATTTTCTACTTGCAGTATATGGATTCAGAGCCCCTCATAAGAAAGAATTTCTTGAATGTGAAAGCGTGTCTTTTTTCTTTCCACTCTACTCAGGAAACATCCATATCATTTAGTTGATTTCTGCTTCCATCATTCTTCCAGACACTTATTTTCACCTTGCAGTCTTGCCATTCTCACAATATTCCTGATTATTTTGTGCTTCGGAGCATTTGCTCTTATAGAGTATTCAGTAGAAGAAACCATCGTCTCCTTATTTGCATAGTAAACCACCCTTACAAAACGAATTCAGATAAACTGGCTTGTCTCAGCTATGAAGATTTTCCTATCCTCCAGCATTCTAATATCAAGAGAATGAAACACTTCTTTCTTTGAGATTGTTTTCCCCATTCATGTATCTATCATATGTTATTTGTTAAAATTCATGACCTAATAGACTGTAACTTTCCTTCAAGTCAGAATTATTCTTTTATTCATGCTTGCACATAGTAGACATTTAATACATGTTGGTATAAAAAATAACTAAGAAGGAACATAAAAAGGAGAGATCTGAATAAAAGAAGAAAGGAAAATGGAAATATAAAAGGAAAAAAGGAACAAAAATATACCAATGAACAAATTATATCACTTATTGAGAAATTCTTTTGCTCTGAATCTCTGTAGATGCTACAAAGATGCTACAGTGCCTGCCTAAAGCTCACAAGACAGTATTTTCTGCTGCAATTGCTTCCTAGACTATGTAAAGTAAAAACTGGTGACAATTTCTTTTCCTCTGCAGTGGAGAATGTGATTGTTGTTATATTTAAGTCCTTCTTACCTGGCAGGCTTCTGCCTGATCCCGAAGAGCTTGCATACTGTTTCCAAAAGCCTTCAGATCCACTAGAAAGGCCTCATGCTTCTTTAGAAGAGCCTGAATTTGTTGATGGGAAAATCATCAGAAGCATATATAGGAAGAACACTAAACTTGCTTTATGATATACTTATTGTCCTCATTCCTAGTAAAACATACTAAATTTGCAAGATGTCTAGTCATGCCTTTTGGGGGTTAGATAATCTCTAAGAAATATGGATTTCTATGGGATTAGGAAAATGTGGCATATCTTTTGGGATTTTTGTTAATTCAGGTTATCCCAGCAGAGGGAGGCCAAAAGTTATCACTCTGGAAACCCCAAATGATCTAATAAAACCTAATGCTATCACACAATCTAATTAGGTACACATTTGATACCAGTTTGGTGAGTATTAGACAATATCTTTCCGTATGCCCTCCTTACCCCAGCTGCTTCTTCATCTGCCCCGTAGTTAGTGTTGTCTACTATAGGTTCCTTCTCTCTAATCCATGCTTCTGCTTCATGCAGATCAAATAGGTACTGCTGGAAATTGACATTAGCTTCAAGATCATTCTGCCGTCTAGTAGCTCGAGCCTGGAGAGATTCCATATTCTCATTCAAACTCTTGACCCTAGAGGCCACATCTTCTGCAGCAAAGTGTCCTATGAGGTAGTTATAGAAAAGGAGAGTTTTACCCTCATTAATGTCCACTATACTTTAATCTTTTTGGTAACCTGGGAGACAGAAAAGGAGCCATGAGGATCATGCTGCATGAAGTCAATATGATATTTTACCTAAATTCCTAGGAATTGAAATGTTATATGTGAGATTAAGCATTGGCAGATGTTAATGAGGGATAGAGTGTGTGTGGTGGTGAATTGGAAGGTACAATCTCTGATATAGGGAATGAAAACAAAATACCTATATGTGGGTACTGTTCAGAGCACTAAAAACATGCATTCTCTAGCCTAAACAGAAAAATCAGCTAATTTTCATTTCTGTTTTTTTTTTTTTTTTAATCAATGAATCAAAATTTGTCCTGAGATCATGTTAAGTACATTTTCAGAATTTGGTGAACACCCCCACAGATAAATCAAGAAAATACAGTAAAGTGTTGGCAAAAATCAACCAGCAGATTTTCATTTCTGCCCATAAAGGATTTATTACTACAAGAATTATTCTCCTATCTTAAACAACTAGAAAACAGGACAAACTGTAAGATATAATGATTTTCAGACAATAGACAAAAGAGTGTGACTCCTGAGAGAAGGGGAAGAAATGAGCTATACCTTTATGTATGCCACAGCTCAGGCCTGGGGCAGTGTATACACTGTAGTGTTAAAAGGATTAGCACTATAGAACTATAGAAATATCAATAGCAATCACAACATGCTGAGGCAGACATCAGAGCTGAGGGAAGACAAGACAACTAGAACTTGTGGAGCAGAATACTGACTAGACTGCTGTACCAGGGAGGGTGTTTTGGAAATTTGCAAAGGTCCCTTGAAGTATTTGACTGATTATTCCTTGGCAGAAATGTGCCAGGAAACTCTTAAAGGGGAAAAAAATAATAAGACTGGAAAGAAGTAGACCAAAAAACTCCTAAGGCCCACAAAGTGTTGTGAATACTTAAAATTAATTCCCAGCAAAGTGGACAGATATGGGCTTCCCAGGTGTTGCTAGTGGTAAAGAACCCGCCTGCCAATGCAGGAGACATGAATTCAATCTTTGGGTCAAGAAAATTCCCTAGACAGTCTACGGTCCATGGGGGTCACAAAGAGTTGCATACAACTGAAACAACTTGCAGAAGCAAAGTAGAGAGACATATAGTGATCAAAATTGCCCTTTTTGAGCATATGTGATGCTGGTATGTCCCTAGCCACAGTTGTGATATCATATTCCAGTTTCAACTGCTGGTCTGATGCCTTCTGGTCCCTTGGTGGCATGTATCTGGACATGGCTCTAGCTCCACCCAACTGCCTGGAGACCAATGCATGACAACTCTCACCAAACAATCAGCATGAGAGGAATACAGCACCACCCATCAGCAAAAACAAGTTGACTAAAGTCATACTAAGCTCACAGACATGCCAAAACACAATACCTGATATGGCCCTGCTCAACAGAGGGAAAAAACTCAGCTCTTCCAGCCAAAGTGCAAGCACCAGTCCCTCCCACCAGGAAGCCTATAACACACCCCTAGACCAATCTCACGCACCAGAGAGCCGACAACAGAAACAAGAGGAACTACAGCCCTGCAGCCTGTGGAAAGGAGACCATGAACACAATAGGTTAGCCAAATGAGACAACAGAGAAATGTTTTGCAAAGTGGAAAGATATTAAAATATATGAGATAGTGTGCTCAGAAGGGTTGTACCTTAGTAGTGGGCTAATCCTCTAATTTGGAAACAGTCTGTTGTTCCCTGTCCAATTTTAACTGTTGCTTCCTGACCTGCATACAGGTTTCTCAAGAGGCAGGTCAGGTGGTCTGGTATTCCCATCTCTTTCAGATTTTTCCACAGTTTATTGTGATCCACAGAGTCAAAGCCTTTGGCATAGTCAATAAAGTAGAAATAGATGTTTTTCTGGAACTCTCTTGCATTTTCAGTGATCCAGCAGATGTTGGCAATTTGATCTCTGGTTCCTCTGCCTTTTCTAAAACCAGCTTGAACATCTGGAAGTTCACGGTTCACGTATTGCTGAAGCCTGGCTTGGAGAATTTTGAGGATTACTTTACTACCATGTGAGATGAATGCAGTTGTTCAGTACTTTGAGCATTCTTTGGCATTGCCTTTCTTTGGGATTGGAAGGAAAACTAATGTTTTCCAGTCCTGTGGCCACTGCTGCATTTTCCAAATTTGCTGGCATATTGAGTGCAGCACTTTTGCAGCATCATCTTTCAGGATTTGAAATAGCTCAACTGGAATTCCATTACCTCCACTAGCTTTGTTCATCGTGATGCTTTCTAAGGCCCACTTGACTTCACATTCCAGGATGTCTGGCTCTAGGTCAGTGATCATACCACTGTGATTATCTTGGCCATGAAGATCTTTTTTGTACAGTTCTTCTGTGTATTCTTGCTACCTCTTCTTAATATCTTCTGCTTCTGTTAGATCCATACCATTTCTTTCCTTTATCGAGCCCATCTTTGCATGAAATGTTCCCTTGGTATCTTTAATTTTCTTGAAGAGATCTCTAGTCTTTCCCATTCTGATGTTTTCCTCTATTTCTTTGCATTGATAGCTGAGAAAGGCTTTCTTATCTCTTCTTGCTATTCTTCGGAACTCTGCATTCAGATGCTTATATCTTTCCTTTTCCTCTTTGCTTTTTGCTTCTCTTCTTTTCACAGCTATTTGTAAGGCCACCTCAGACAGACATTTTGCTTTTTTGCATTTCTTTTCCATGGGGATGGTCTTGATCCCTGTGTTCTGTACAATGTCACGAACTGCCGTCCATAGTTCATCAGGCACTCTATCAGATCTAGGCTCTTAAATCTATTTCTCACTTCCACTGTATAATCATAAGGGATTTGATTTAGGTCATAACTGAATGGTCTAGTGATTTCTCCTACTTTCTTCAATTTAAGTCTGAATTTGGCAATAAGGAGTTCATGATCTTATTTAACTTATATGCAGAGTACATCATGAGAAACTCTGGGCTGGAAGAAGCACAAGCTGGAATCAAGATTCTGGGAGAAATATCAATAACCTCAGACATGCAGATGACACCACCCTTATGGCAGAAAGTGAAGAGAACCTAAAAAGCCTCTTGATGAAAGTGAAAGTGGAGGTTGAGAAGGTTGGCTTACAGCTCAACATTCATAAAACTAACATCATGGCATCTGGTCCCATCACTTAATGGGAAATAGATGGAGAAACAATGTCAGACTTTATTTTGGGGGGCTCCAGAATCACTGCAGATGGTGACTGCAGCCATGAAATTAAAAGACGCTTACTCCTTGGAAGGAAAGTTATGACCAAACTAGATAGCATATTCAAAAGCAGAGACATTACTTTGCCAACAAAGGTCCATCTAGTCAAGGCTATGGTTTTTCCAGTGGTCATGTATGGATGTGAGAGTTGGACTGTGAAGAAAGCTGAGTGCCGAAGAATTGATGCTTTTCAACTGTGGTGTTGGAGAAGACTCTTGAGAGTCCCTTGGACTGCAAGGAGATCCAACCAGTCCATTCTAAAGGAGATCAGTCCTGGGTGTTCTTTGGAAGGAATGATGCTAAAGCTGAAACTCCAGTACTTTGGCCACCTCATGCAAAGAGTTGACTCATTGGAAAAGACTCTGATGCTGGGTGGGATTGGGGGCAGGAGGTGAAGGGGACCACAGAGGATGAGATGGCTGGATAGCATCACTGACTCGATGGATATGAGTTTGAGTGAAATCCAGGAGTTGGTGATGAACAGGGAGGCCTGGTGTACTGCAATTCATGGGGTCTCAAAGAGTTGGACACGAGTGAGTGACTGAACTGAACTGAACTGAATCCTCTAAATTAGTTCCAGAATAAAAGCTTCCCTGGAAGAACAAAAAGAAAGCATATCCAAGAAGTTCTGGATCTTCGTTTCTGCAAAGCTGCAGAAACAAAGAAAACTATACCAAGTTGGTAAAAGCTAGTGATAAAAAGCTTTAAACAATCAGAGGAAAGAAGACATTACATACAAAAGAGCAAAGACGGGAATGAGAGCAGGCTTCTCACCAGAAACTATGCAAGTTAGAAGATGTGCAGCAGCATCTTTAAAATACATAAAGACACAGTAAAACAATAATTTTATATCCAGTGAAAATGTGTTTCAAAAATGAAGGCAAAAGTAAGTCTTTTAGATCAAAGAAAAAGCCCAGAGAATCTATTATTAGCAGGATTTCACTATGAGGAAATGTTAGAGAAACTTCACTTAAAAGGAAAACTATACAGGTAAAAGCATCAATGTAGACAAAGGAATGAAGCTCTAAAGTTAGAAAAACTTATTTCCATAAATTTGGCAAAATGGTGAGAAGTCATTTCAATTTGAATCATACATGCCTTCCTCTATCATTTTGTTTCCCTTCTCTGTAATCATTTGGATGCGTGGCTCATGGCTGGCAATATTAGCCTGGATGACATGGTGTCTGTTCAGAAGATTCTTGGAGGTAATCAGGTCTTTGCCTAAAGATAAAAAAATAAAAAAAAAAAAAATTCAAGGTCATTGTTGCAGTACACAGATTAAGATGTTATTCTACTTCCTTTTAACTCTTGGACCTACAAGTTCTTCCCATTGAATTCATTAAGCAGGCTTCCTAAAATTTACATTGTCTGAATTAATTATCTCTGCTTGGATTTTTTCTTCCCCTTGCCTCTTTGTACTAAGAAATTTCAATTTATTATTCTACAAAAAATGAGGAATACATCACTCTTCTCTTTGGATGATAGGTAGAAGGCAAGTAACCTTTCAGCTCAAACTTTCAATATATCATGCAAACAATTTCTTTCAACACACTGTAGTATAAAAAGCAGGCTCTTCCTCTTACTAATTTCTATGGGTACCAGTAAGTTATTAAATCCTTTAAACTAATAATAACTCTTCTGCAATTTTCTTTGTGAGGATTAGAAATAATTTACAAAAGGTGCCTCACCATTGGTTAACATTAACAAACACATAATAAAAACTGCATAGTATTAATTTCCTCCCTCTTCTAAAGTCTCTGGCTCCAGCTACTTCATCCTCCCTGTCTCCCATCCAAGCTTCACCTCTCTTTCCTTCAAAATTTTCTTCTGTATACTTCACACTAAATGTCTGCAAATCTCTATGCTCATCTCTCCTTCAAAGATATCTTTTCTCTTCTAGGAAGTTTTCCCAGACTAGTTCCTCCTGTTATCATCATCCAGTCTCTCACAGATGTAACCAATATATGTAAATTAAGTTTACATTATATCTGTGTGCACTTTTTTTTCCCATTTCAATGCAAGTGTCCTGGCTTGAACAATGGTAAACCAATATCTTCCAAAGGAAAAAAAAAATGTACTATATCTGCTGTTTCTTTCCTTTTATCTTTGTAATAGCTGATATATTAATATATCCTTGTGAAAACTCCCCTTATAAAAGGGAACTACTGACAACGTAGACAGAAACACTTGGTACCTCAAACATTAACCATGACCACTCAGCCAAGGACCTTAACAATAACTTAAGTTAGAGCAAGTAGCAAAAAGCTGGTCATACTTTATCTCTTCCCAGAGACCTTAAATCTGTGACATTCTTCATGTTTGGTTTTAGGAGGTAAACTTCTCATATAAATTTTTATAAAATCTTTTTTTTTTTTCTTTGAAAGCTTGAAAATTTTTCAAGTGTCTAAGGGGAAAGAGCTGAACATAAACTTAGTTACTGTGCCCCTGATCTTTCAAACCATCTGTAGACCTTGGTCTTCTTCTTCTGGCTCTGCCTGCTGGTGCTGTATGACTTACTAACCAAGGTAGGTGGAAGCCACTGAGGGTTCTGTCTCTTGGATCCAGGCCTCCTCATCCTCTGTATCTCTTTGGATCTGGTACAGGTGGAAAAGGTCAATGAGCTTATTCTTCCGGTAGGCCAGTTGCTCCTTCAGGGCTTCAAACCGGGATACTAGGTTCTCCTGCCTTTCCCGTATGTTCCCAGCATCGGGATGGATGCTTTCTTCAAAATATGCTGCCAGGTCTGTGAGGGTGTCCACCTGATCCTAAGGGAGAAATAGAATGGGGGTCACAAAGTTCCATCATTTAGTAAGAAAAGAATGAGAGTTTGGTATCTGGTATCTGGGGTGGGGGTGGGGGGTTGGTGTTGGGCAGGGAGTGATAAGGAGATTCAGCTCCCACATGTGCTTGTGTTTAAACTTCTAAATCAAATCAGTGAAATAGAGTGGGAGAGGTTGCTACACTAAGAACCAATTCATGATGCCAAAAGCTATTTATAGGAAAATAGTTCTGAAATAACATGTGGTTGTTTAAATCATGTCTGGCTCTTTTGCAATACCTTGGACTGTAGCCCACCAGGCTCCTCTATCCATGGAATTTCTCAGGCAAGAATATTGGAATGGATGTCATTTCCTTCTCCAGGGGATCCTCCCCACCCAGGGTTCAAACCCACATCTCCTGCATTGGCAGGTGGATTCTTTACCACTGAGCCACTGGGAAGCCCTGAAGTCATGTGCTAGAAAGGACAAAATATTTATAGAAGGCACCAGAGAAATCAGGGAAACCAGAACTACAAAGCCTTCTTTGATTGGGAGTGTTGCTAAATCAAGGCCCCAAAGAAGAGAATAGGAGGCTTTTTCTATCTCAATACCCCTTCCAACTCCTTTCTTGTCCTTTATAAAGAGCTATTATTGTTTGTTGCAGAGCAGTAACAATGCCTTTGAGATGAAATGTGGCTCTGCAAGACAAGTGTCAGAACCTCAAAAGAGAAATCCAAAGGCCTTTCTTTGGCTACTGGTTGTACGAACTAAGGAAATAACTGTTCCCAATTGACTGATACATGAGAAAGAAGAAAAACAGAAGCAGAAGTTTGAAGAATCTTCCTAGAAATAAAATTTTAATCATATTACTGCACAGTAAAATAGATACAAGAGATTCAGGTCATCTTTATTAATGAGGTCAACTATGACTGTCTATCAGTAGCAAAGTACACAGAAATTTTGTTTTTCTGCTTGTTTCATTTTGTTGTTGGGATGGGCAGTTTATGATAAAAGAAGTTATTCTAAAAGACGTATGTACAGCAGGTATTGGTTTTACTTATCCTAGTTTTCCATTCTGTGCTCAACCTACACAGGGTTTGATCTATTTCCCTCTATTTGGAACAAACCACTGATCATCAATAGCTTCTTAAAGTGTATACTCACTTCTCAATAAATAATTAAAGACTCAATAGAGAGTTAAAATTAAAATCTTATACTAGCCAACTGTTCTCATCTCTTAGGACAGTTTAACTTTGAAAAACATCATTGTATAATAGAGTGATTTTAAAGCATCATAATGTCATCATGATTATGGTACCACTGTACTATTAGAGATGACAAGAGTGAACATTGACATTCTAGGAATCAGCGAACTGAAATGGAATGGAATGGGTGAATTTAACTAAGATAACCATTATATCTACTACTGTGGGCAGGAATCCCTTAGAAGAAATGGAGTAGCCATCATGGTCAACAAAAGAGTCTGAAATGAAGTAATCTCACTCAGATGCAATCTCAAAAATGACAGAGAGATCTCTGTCCATTTCCAAGGCAAACCATTCAATATGGTGATGCTCCAAACAGTAACACTGAAGAAGCTGAAGTTGAACGGTTCTATGAAGACCTACAAGACTTTTTAGAACTAACACCCAAAAAAATATGTCCTTTTCATTATAGGGGACTGGAATGCAAAAGTAGGAAGTCAAGAAACACCTGCAGTAACAGGCAAATTTGGCCTTGGAATATGGAATGAAGCAGGGCAAAGACTAATAGTGTTTTGCCAAGAAAATGCACTGGTCATAGCAAACACCCTCTTCCAACAACACAAGAGAAGACTCTACACATGGACATCACCAGATGGTCAACACCAAAATCAGATTGATTATATTCTTTGCAGCCAAAGATGGAGGAGCTCTATACAGTCAACAAAATCAAGACCAGGAGATGACTTGGCTCAGATCATGAACTCCTTATTGCCAAATTCAGACTTAAATTGAAAAAAAAAAATAGGGAAAACCACTAGACCATTCAGGTATGATCTAAATCAAATTCCTTATGATTATACAGTGGAAGTGAGAAATAGATTTAAGGGACTAGATCTGATAGATAGAGTGCCTGATGAACTAAGGAAGGAGGTTCATGACATTGTACAGGAGACAGGGATCAAGACCATTCAGATGTAAAAGAAATTAAAAGCAAAATGGCTGTCTGAGATGGCGTTACAAATAGCTGTGAAAAGAAGAGAAGAGAAAAGCAAAGGAGAAAAGGAAAGATATAAGCATCTGCATGCAGAGTTTCAAAGAATAGTAAGGAGATGAGAAAGCCTTCCACAGTGATCAATGCAAAGAAATAGATGAAAAAAACAGAATGGGAAAGACTAGAGATCTCTTCAAGAAAATTAGAGATACCAAGGGAACATTTCATGCAAAGATGGGCTCGATAAAGGACAGAAATAGTAGGGACCTAACAGAAGCAGAAGATATTAAGAAGAGTTGGCAGGAATACACAGAAGAACTGTACAAAAAAGATCTTCATGACCAAGATAATCACGATGGTGTGATCACTCACCTAGAAGCAGACATTCTGGAATGTGAAGTAAAGTGGGCCTTAGAAAGCATCACTATGAACAAAGCTGGTGGAGGTGATGGCATTCCAGTTGAGCTATTTCAAATCCTGAAAGATGATGCTGTGAAAGTGCTGCACTCAATATGCCAGCAAGTTTGGAAAACTCAGCAGTGGCCACAGGACTGGAAAAGGTCAGTTTTCATTCCAATCCCAAAGAAAGGCAATGCCAAAGAATGCTCAAACTACTGCACAATTGCACTCATCTCACACGCTAGTAAAGTAATGCTCAAATTCTCCAAGCCAGGCTTCAGCAATATGTGAACCATGAACTTCCTGATGTTCAAGTTGGTTTTAGGAAAGACAGAGGAACCAGAGATCAAATTGCCAACATCTGCTGGATCACTGAAAAAGCAAGAGAGTTTCAGAAAAACATCTATTTCTGCTTTATTGACTATGCCAAAGCCTTTGACTCTGTGGATCACAATAAATTGTGGAAAATTCTGAAAGACATGAGAATGCCAGACCACCTGACCTGCCTCTTGAGAAACCTGTATGCAGGTCAGGAAGCAACAGTTAGAACTGGACATGGAACAACAGACTGGTTCCAAATAGGAAAAGGAGTACGTCACGGCTATATATTGTCACCCTGCTTATTTAACTTCTATGCAGAATTTAACTTCTATGCAGAGTACATCATGAGAAACGCTGGGCTGAAAGAATCACAAGCTGGAATCAACATTGTCGGGAGAAATATCAATAACCTCAGTTATGCAGATGACACCACCCTTATGGCAGAAACTGAAGAGGAACTAAAAAACCTCTTAATGAAAGTGAAAGTGGAGAGTGAAAAAGTTGGCTTAAAGTTCAACATTCAGAAAACGAAGATCATGGCATCTGGTCCCATCACTTCATGGGAAGTAGATGGAGAAACAGTGTCAGAATTTATTTTGGGGGCTCCAAAATCGCTACAGATGGTGACTGTAGCCATGAAATTAAAAGATGCTTACTCCTGGAAGGAAAGTTATGACCAACCTAGATAGCATAGTCAAAAGCAGAGACATTACTTTGCCAACAAAGGTCCATCTAGTCAAGGCTATGTTTTTTCCAATAGTCATGTATGGATGTGAGAGTTGGACTGTGAAGAAAGCTGAGCACAGAAGAATTGATGCTTTTGGAAAAGACTCTTGAGAGTCCCTTGGACTGCAAGGAGATCCAATCAGTCCATTCTGAAGGAGATCAGCCCTGAGATTTCTTTGGAAGGAATGATGCTGAAGATGAAATTTCAGTACCTTGGCCACCTCATGCAAAGAGTTGACTCATTGGAAAAGACTCTGATGCTGGGAGGGATTGGGGGCAGGAGGTGAAGGGGACGAAAGAGGATGAGGGATGGATGGCATCACTGACTCAATGGACGTGAGTCTTAGTGAACTCCGGGAGTTGGTGATAGCAGGGAGGCCTGGCGTGCTGCAATTCATGCAGTCGCAGAGAGTCAGACATGACTGAGAGACTGAACTGAACTGAACTGAAAGAATATTTATCATCTTTTCCAACTTTGATAGTCCATATCTAAAATTTCTTTTGCAAGCATGGTATCTTAGCCTCTACTGCATCTAGGAGTATAACCAATCAGGGCCCTACAGGCCTTCCTGGGACAAATGCCTCCCCATACATTCTGTGTTAGCTCCTTTCTGAAGTAGCCAGATAACATTATCTAATGCATATTTCCTGAGGTTTTCAGAAGCTAAAACCACCACCAAATAGAAGAAATAACTTGAAATCAGCTTGAGGATCATGAGCAGTAGCCTGCAGACCTTCTGGAACCTAAGGCTTGATAATATTACTGCTCTGAATACAATACAAGCTTGGATTCCTGGGATGAGAAATTGACTCAACTAGAAGTTGATTTCCACTGAATTCTCTAGAAACTCACATAGAATATCTCTGCTGCAGGGAGGAAACCAATTTGACTCCATGTTGGAAACTGTTTCTTTGACTTGTTTTTCATTGCTCTTGTTATTATAATCATACTCAATGGCTTTCCTGGAGGACCCTGCCCCTTCGCATGACTGTAAACTAAAGTGCCTTTGTTCAGCTTACTGACAGATAGCTTGTCCCTGCCCACCTGTGAATAGAAGAGATTAACTCATCATTTCTGCAGTCTGGAAATTCTCTTGGAGATGTTTTGCAAGACAGAAGACCCTTTCACTTTACTTCCCCACTGTCTCTCCCTCTCTATTCACTGTCTCTCCCTCTCTATTCTGCCTTTTGACTTTAGTTCCTCATTGCTTCTTTCTCTCTGATCCATAAAAGAACCAGACATCCAGACCCCAATAAGATGGCTATTTTGAGGCATCAGCCTGCCATTTTCTTGGTCTGCTGGCTCCTCGATTAAAGTCTCTTCCTTGCTGCAACATCTCATCTCTTGGATTCATTGGCCTGTTATGTGACAAGCAGAGTGAGCTTGGACTTAGTAATCTCTATATTCTAAAAGCTTATTGGATAAATTTACTTAAAAAAATAGTCTGGAGGCGGTCATAAGATGGCAGAGGAATAGGACAGGGAGACCACTTTCTCCCCACAAATTCATCAAAAGAACATTTGAACGCTGAGTAAATTCCACAAAACAACTTCTGAATGCTGACTGCTCTCTCCTCCTTTGGACTCTCCTTTTTCTCCACCAGGTCACCTCTATCTCCTCCCTCACCCTTCTCTTCTCTACCCAACTCTGTGAATCTCTGTGTGTTCTAGATGGTGGAGAACACTTAGGGGACTGATTATTGGCTGGATCTGTCTCAATCCTTTTGATTCCCCCCTTTATCCTCCTGGCCACCTGTCTCCTTCCTCCTTCTTCTCTTCTCTATATAACTCTGTGAACATCTCTGAGCAGTCCAGACTGTGGAGTGCACATAAGGAAGTGATTACTGGTTAGCTTGCTCTTTCCTCTTTTGATTCCACCTCATTTCATTTGGGTCACTTCTAACTCCCTCCTCCCTCTTCTCTTCTCCATGTAACTCTGTGAACCTTTCTGGGTGTCCCTCACTGTGGAGAAACTTTTCATCTTTAACCTTGATGTTTTATCAATGTTGCTGTATACATGGAGAAGTCTTGAGGCTACTGTAAAAATAAGACTGAAAACCAGAAGCAGGAGGCTTAAATCCAAGTCCTAAGAACACCATAGTACTCCTGACTCCAGGGAACATTAATTGGCAGGAGCTCATCAAATGCCTCCATACCTACACTGAAACCAAGCAGCACCCAAGGGCCAACAAGTTCCAGAGCAAGACATACCACGCAAATTCTCTAGCAACACAGGAACACAGCCCTGAGCTTCGATATACAGGCTGCCCAAAGTCACTCCAAACCCACTGGCATCTCATAACTCGTTACTGGACACTTCATTGCACTAGAGAGAGGAGAAATCCAGCTCCACCCACCAGAACACTGACACAAGCATCCCTAACCAGGAAACCTTGACAAGCCACCTGTACAAACCCACATACAGTGAGGAAACTCCACAATAAAGAGAACTCCACAAACCGCCAGAATGCAGAAAGGCCACCCCAAACACAGCAATATAAACGAGATGAAGAGACAGAGGAATACCTAGCAGGTAAAGTAAGAGGATAAATACCCACCAAACCAAACAAAATAGGAAGAGATAGGGAGTCTACTTGATAAAGAATTCCAAATAATGATAGTGAAAATGATTCAAAATCTTGAAAACAAAATGTAATCACAGATAAATATCCTGGAGACAAGGATTAAGAAGATGCAAGAAAGGTTTAACAAAGATCTATAAATAATGAAAAAGAGTAAATATATAATGAATAATGCAATAAATGATATCAAAAACACTCTGGAGAAACAAATAGTAGAATAATGGAAGCAGAAGATAGGATTAGTGAGGTAGAAGATAGAATGGTAGAAATAAATAAATCAGAGGGGGGAAAAGAAAAATGAATTAAAAGAAATGAGGACAATTTCAGAGACCTCTGAGACAATGTTAAACATCCCAACATTTGAATCATATGAGTCCCAGAAGAAGAAGACAGAAAGACCATGAGAAAATACTTGGAGATAATAATTGAAAACTTCCCTAAAAGGGGAAGGAAATAATCACCCAAGTCCAAGAAACCCAGAGAGTCCTAAATAGGATAAATCCAAGGCAAAACACCCCAAGACACATATTAATCAAATTAACAAAGATCAAACACAAAGAACAAATATGAAAAGTAGCAAGGGAAAACAACAAATAATCAACAAGGGGATTTCCATAAGGATAACAGCTAATCTTTCAGTAGACACTCTTCAGGCCAGAAGAGAATGGCAGGACATACTTAAAGTGATGAAAGAGAAAAACCTACAGTCCAGATTACTGTACCCAGCAAGGATCTCATTCAAATATGAAGGAGAAATCAAAAGCTTTACAGAAAAGCAAAAGCTGAAAGAATTCAGCACCACCAAACCAGCTCTCCAACAAATGCTAAAGGATATTCTCTAGACAGGAAACACACAAAGGGCGTATAAACTCAAACCCAAAACAATAAAGTAAATGGCAAAGGGATCATGCTGCTGCTGCTGCTAAGTTGCTTCAGTCGTGTCCTACTCTGTGCAACCCCAGAGACAGCAGCCCACCAGGCTCTGCCGTCCCTTGGATTCTCCAGGTAAGAACACTGGAGTGGGTTGTCATTTCCTTCTCCAATGCATGAAAGTGAAAATTGAAAGGGAAGTCATTCAGTGGTGTCTGACTCTTAGCGACCCCGTGGACTGCAGCCCACCAGACTTCTCCATCCATGAGATTTTCCAGACAAGAGTACTGGAGTGGGGTGCCATTGCCTTCTCCAAAACGGATCATACTTATCAATAATTACCTTAAACATAAATGGGTTGAATGCCCTAACCAAAAGACACAGACTGGCTGAATGGATAAAAACCCAAGACTCCTATATATGTTGTCTACAAGAGACCCACCTCAAAACAGGGGACACATACAGACTGAAAGTGAAGGGCTGGAAAAAGCTATTCTGCACAAATAGAGACAGAAAGAAAGAGGGAGTAACAATACTCATATCAGATAAAATAGACTTTAAAACAAAGTCTGTGAAAAGAGACAAAGAAGGACACTACATAATGATCAAAGGATCAATCCAAGAAGAATATATAACAATTATAAATATATATGCACCCAACATAGGAGCACCGCAATATGTAAGACAAATGCTAACAAATATGAAAGGGGAAATTAACAATAACAGAATAATAGTGGGAGACTTTAATACCCCACTCACTCCTATGGATAGATCAACTAAACAGAAAATTAAGGAAACACAAACGTTAAATAATACAATAGACCAGTTAGACCTAATTGATATCTATAGGACATTTCACCCCAAAACAATGAATTTCACCTTTTTCTCAAGTGCACATGGAACCTTCTCCAGGATAGATCATGTCCTGAGCTATAAATCTAGCCTTGGTAAATTCAAAAACATTGAAATCATTCCAAGTATCTTTTCTGACCACAGTGCAGTAAGATTAGATGTCAATTACATGAGAAAAACTCTTAAAAACTCCAACATATGGAGGCTGAACAACATGCTGCTGAATAACCAACAAATCACAGAAGAAATAAAAAATCAAAATATGCATAGAAATGGATGAAAATGAAACAAAATCTTTGAGACACTGTAAAAGCAGTGCTAAGGGGAAGGTTCATAGCAATACAGGCATACGTCAAGAAACAAGTCAAATAAATAACCTAACTCTACACCTAAAGCAACTAGAAAAGGAAGAAACGAAGAACCCCAGGGTTAGTAGACGGAAAGAAATCTTAAAAATTAGGGCAGAAATAAATACAAAAGAAACAAAAGAGACCATAGCAAAAATCAACAAAGCCAAAAGCTGTTTATTTGAAAGGACAAATAAAATTGACAAACCATTAGCCAGACTCATCAAGAAACAAAGAGAGAAAAATCAAATCAATAAAATTAGAAATGAAAATGGAGAGATCACAACAGACAACACAGAAATACAAAAGATCATAAGAGACTACTATCAGTAACTATATCCCAATAAAATGGGCAGCTTGGAAGAAATGGACAAATTCTTAGAAAAGTACAACTTTACAAACCTGAACCAAGAAGAAATAGAAAATCTTAACAGACCCATCACAAGCACAGAAATTGAAACTGTAATCAGAAATCTTCCAGCAAACAAAAGCACAGGTTCAGGTGGCTTCACAGCTGAATTCTACCAAAAATTTAGAGAAGAGCTAACACCTATCCTACTCAAACTCTTCCAGAAAATTGCAGAGGAAGGTAAACTTCCAAACTCATTCTATGAGGCCACCATCACCCTAATACCAAAACATGACACAGATGCCACAAAAAAGAAAACTGCAGGCCAATATCACTGATGAACATAGATGCAAAAATCCTTAACAAAATTCTAGCAATCAGAATCCAACAACACATTAAAAAGATCATACACCATGACCAAGTGGGCTTTATCCCAGGGATGCAAGGATTCTTCAATATTTGCAAATCAATCAATGTAATACACCACATTAACAAATTAAAAAATAAAAGCCATATGATTATCTTAATAGATGCAGAGAAAGCCTTTGATAAGTTTCAACATCCTTTTATGATAAACACTCTCCAGAAAGCAGGAATAGAAGGACCATACCGCAACATAATAAAAGCAGTATATGACAAACCCACAGCAAATATTATCTTCAATGGTGAAAAATGAAAGCATTTCCCCTAAAGTCAGGAACAAGACAAGGGTGTCCACTCTCACCACTACTATTCAACATAGTTTTGGAAGTTTTGGCCATAGCAATCAGAGCAAAAAAGAAATAAAAGGAATCCAAATTGGAAAAGAAGAAGTAAAACTCTCACTGTTTGCAGATGACATGATCCCCTAAGGACTCCACCAGAAAATTACTAGAGCTAATCAATGAATAAAGTAGCGGGATACAAAATCAACACAGAATTCCCTTGCATTCCTACACACTAATAATGAGAAAATAGAAAGAGAAATTAAGGGAACAATTCCATTCACCATTGCAACGAAAAGAATAAAATACTTAGGAATACATCTACCTAAAGAAACTAAAGACCTATATATAGAAAACTATAAAACACTAGTGAAAGAAATCAAAGAGGACACTAATAGATGGAGAAATATACCATGTTCGTGGATCAGAAGAATCAATATATTGAAAATGAGTATACTACCCAAAGCAATCTATAGATTCAATTCAATCCGTATCAAGCTACCAACAGTATTTTTCACAGAGCTAGAACAAATAATTTCACAATATGTATGGAAATACAAAAAGCCTCGAATAGCCAAAGCTATCTTGAGAAAGAAGAATGGAACTGGAGGAATCAACCTGCCTGACTTCAGACTCTATTACAAAGCCACAGTCATCAAGAGAGTATAGTACTGGCACAAATACAGAAATATAGATCAATGGAACAAAATAGAAGCCCAGAGATAAATCCATGCACCTATGGACACCGTATCTTTGACAAAGGAGGCAAGAATGTGCAACGGAAAAAAGACAGTCTCTTTAAAAAGTGGTGCTGGGAAAACTGGTCAACCACTTGTAAAAGAATGAAACTAGAACACTTTCTAACACCAAATACACAAAAATAAACTTGAAATAGGTTAAAGATCTAAACGTAAGACCAGAAACTATATAACTCCTAGAGGAAGACATAGGCAAAACACTCTCCGACATAATCACAGCAGGATCCCAGCTGGATCCTTTATGCCCCCCCCCAAAATTGGAAATAAAAGCAAAAATAAACAAATGGGACCTAATTAAAATTAAAAAGCTTCTGCACAACAAAGGAAACTATAAGCAAGGTGAAAAGACAGCCTTCAGAATGGGAGAAAATAATAGCAAATGAAGAAACTGACAAACAACTAATCTCAAAAATATACAAGCAGCTCCTGCAGCTCAATTCCAGAAACATAAATGACCCAATCAAAAAATGGGCCAAAGAACTAAATAGACATTTCTCCAAAGAAGACATACAGATAGCTAACAAACACATAAAAAGATGCTCAACATCACTCATTATCAGAGAAATGCAAATCAAAACCACAATGAGGTACCATTTCATGCCAGTCAGAATGGCTGCCATCCAAAAGTCTACAAGCAATAAATGCTGGAGAGGGTGTGGAGAAAAGGGAACTCTCTTACACTGTTGGTGGGAATGCAAACTAGTACAGCCACTATGGAGAACAGTGTGGAGATTCCTTAAAAAACTGGAAATAGAACTGCCTTATGACCCAGCAACCCCACTACTGGGCATACACCCTGAGGAAACCAGAAGTGAAAGAGCCATGTGTACCCCAATGTTCATCGCAGCACTGTTTATAATAACTAGGACATGGAAGCAACCTAGATGTCCGTCAGCAGATGAATGGATAAGAAAGCCTTGGTACATATACACAATGGAGTATTATTCAGCCATTAAAAAGAATACATTTGAATCAGTTCTAATGGGGTGGATGAAACTGGAGCCTATTATACAGAGTGAAGTAAGCCAGAAAGAAAAATACCAATACAGTATACTAACACATATATATGAATTTAGAATGATGGTAAAAGAGACACAGATGTATAGAACAGTCTTTTGTGGGAGAGGGAGAGGGTGGGATGACTTGGGAGAATGTCATTGAAACATGTATAATATCATATATGAAATGAATCACCAGTCCAGGTTCAACGCATGATACAGGATGCTTGGGGCTGGTGCACTGGGATGACCCAGAGGGATGGTACAGGGAGGGAGATGTGAGGGGGTTCAGGATGGAGAACACGTGTACACCCATGGTGGATTCATGTTGATATATGGCAAAACCAATACAATATTGTAAAGTAATTAGTCTCCAATTAAATAAATTTATATTTTAAAAAAAGGTGTGATTTCAGTGGGTAACTTTGAAACCAACAACCTAGACATCTGTTTCATAGTCCTGGTCCTGCTGTTAATTTTCTCTGTGACATTGGAGAAGTCACTTCATTTCTCTGTGTTTCAATTTTCTTAAGAAAAAAAAATTACAATTAAAAATATTTCAAGTTTTGAATTGTAGGATGCCAGAATAGAAAGACACAATTTTATCCAAACTTTTAGTTTACAGTAAGTAAACAGAGGTGCAAACAGGTGAAAAGATACACCGCAGAACTAGTAAGTGATAAGGCTATATAAAATCCAGGTTTCTGGATTGACAGTACAGAGTCATATTTAGAAGAGTCAATAAAGTCTTATGTCAGCCATGGGGTTCTGACAAAAGACACCAGGCACCAAGAAGAATAGCTGGATAAAGGAGACACTGGAAAGAGGTAGCTGACCAACTAAACGTTTTGAATTTTCACCTTTGGCTTTGTTGGGTAATTAGAATAGGAAAAAGGAGCCCAAAATGGCGGTGAAGAAAGACAAAGAAAGGACAAAGCCCATGAAAATGAAACAAAAGAAAATCTGTGGACCCGAGTGAGAACCTCATGTGACACGAACACGTGCCCTTCTTGGCTAGCCGGATTTGCACAGGGCAGGCTCAGGGGGAGGAGACAAAACATATAAAAAGAGGAAGCCAAGAAGGATTGAGTCCTCTCCTTTGGGGCTGGCCCACCCTCATGCCTCAAGGGTGTACTATCCTCTGCTTGCTGAATAAAACTGAACTGTAACCAAGCTGTAAACACGGGTGTACCATTTCAAATCTTTGCCCACTGCTGTGAGACAGAACAGAGAAAATTATACACTCTCCTGGTATATCATCCAAATCATGGCACCAGATATGTTGGGGGAGTGTGTACATTTCTTCAGTTCTATCTCATGGGAGCCAAGATTTGAAATGGTGGACCAGTGTTACAGCTTGGTTACAGCTCAGTTTTATTTGGCAAGCAGAGGATAGTACACACTTGAGGCATGAGGGCAGGCTGACCCCAAAGGAGAGGCCTCAATCCATCTTGGCTTCCTCTTTTTATACTTTTTGTCTCCTCCCCAATGAGCCTGCCCTATGCAAACTGGGCCAGCCAAGAAAGGGCTGTATTTTTTTCACCTGACTTTCTCACTCCAGTCTGCAGATTTTCTTTTGCTCCATTTTTGTGGGCTTCTTCTGTTCTTTGTCTTTCTTCACCGCCATTTTGGACTTCTTTTTCCTATTCTAAATACCTAACAGCTTCCTGCTTTGTCCCACTCTTTTTTTAAAAATAATAATTATGATGAATGTGCTCAGAATGTATATAGGTAACTTGGCTCACAGTTGGTTAAAAAGCTAGCAACAAACCTGACGAGTAGTCACAGCAGACTCCAGGAGGCCATGTTTCCTGAGCAGATTCTGTACATCTGCTAGGCCTTTCCCATAATCCTGAGATCTAGCCTGCCATCCCACTTCCTCCAGCCATTGCGTCAGGTCTTCTGCATTATTTTCAAACTGCAGCTGCTTATTTGCTTCATGCAGCTGGATTCCTAGGAAAAGACATCAAGTGTAAGACAGGTAACATAAGTAATCCTCATTATATGCTATTACAAGTTATACCAACTTAAGGAATAATATAATGTTTGGATAGTCCAATGGGAAAAATATAACTGTCTAACATGTAATTACATAAGAAATTACCATTAATTTATAGAATTCAGATAGGATTTGCTTTTGAAGATAGTAGTGTTCTCAAAACAGATATAAACAATACATTCATTTCTTGCTGAGTGTTAGATTTTTAACTATCTTGTCCCTTGTTATTCTCTATTGAGACCTCCCTTTCAAAGGTATTAAAGCATAAACATGTCATTTTCCAAGAAAAAAATAAAACTTGGGGTTAGCTCAGTTTGAAATTTTGAAGTATTTTTTCCTAAATATCTTCCTCAGAACTTTGCTAACCATCAGCCACCTCTGCCTTAGTGCCTGTTCTTTGTCACAAACCACAACCTAAACAACTTTCTCTTCCAGAAAATATCTTGATTATCCACTGTTCTCAGCTAAATTCTTTATGATATGATCTTATAGCAATCATTTGCATTATTTCTATGAAATAATTACTAGGACATGAAGTAACAGCATTCTTGTTACAGTCAAGTTGACTTTTTCCCCTAAACCAAAAATCAGGATATCCAACAAAATCAGTATGATGTATCTTTTCTATAACCAGGACAGAGGCATGGCTATAGATAATGTTTATAACAAGTGGACAATTGAAAGAAAAAGCATAATTATTTGTGTTAATTATGATTGATTTGTTTGCCAAAGTAAGAGGTGAAGTTAAATTTAAGTAGAGGCTAGTCAAGTAGACATGGGAATTTTTTAAGGGCTTACAATAGAACCTGAATATGCCCAGATAGGTGAAAAAGCAAGCCATCAAGCCTTTTCATAAGAATAAAATATCATGGGAACATCACATGTGGCCCCAACCATATTTTAATGCCTAATTAAATAACCTGAGTCAAAATACGTTGCTTCATTTATAGAACAAAAATGTATAATCAAATTATGGACACTCATTTTAGATGTATAGTCAATATTGAATTAACGGTATCTGAATATTTATTCAACAGGAAGAAAAAAAGGGCAAAAGTGAAAAGAAAACAAATATAATTTCAGTTGAAAAGACCTACATATCTGAAGAAAAGAATTATGTTAATATATATAAGAATTGTGTTAATATATAATAATTGTGTGTGATAAGTTTAGGTTAGATTCTTTACATTTCTTGACTAATAGAGGAAGATACAAGGAGGCAAATGAGTAACATCCCTCCCTTCTCACAGAGGTCACCAGGTAAATTCAAGGTGGTAAAGATGAAGGTGGGTTTCAGAATTTAGGAATTCATTTCTTAAAAAACTCTGCTTCTAACCTTTATGCTCTGTAGCCTCCTGCAGTTCAATCCAGAGGCTCTCAACTTCCCTCAAACGATCAGCCACTATTTCGGAGGCATAATGATTGCTGTCAATCATCTCCTGGCCGGTTTTCTGTATATTATTAAGCCGGATCTTATTAGCTGCCAATTCCTCTTCAAAGACTTTCTGCTTTTGAACCTGGCTCTTCAAGTTCAGTATTTCCTGAGAGAAAATGAAAACAATGAAAGAAAACAATTCCTTGAAAAATGAGGGGCAGATATTTTGAGGACAGGAATTTTTTTTCACTATAAATCTAAGTTAACTAAGAAGAGGATATAAGGCAGAACTGTTCTAGTCCAAGTATAGAGCCAGAGGATGCTCAGGAACCTATGACCAATCACTCCTTTCATACAAATGGCAGACATGGCTAATCACCCCCTCCCTGAACTTATTTCTATTGAGTCTGGATATGGTCTGAAGATCACTTTAAATATGACACCATATGTAAGGATTATCAATCGATCACAGCTGGCATGAAAGATGGAGATTATTTTCCATTCCTGCCTTTAGCAGAGAAGACCTGTTTACCCTACATACACTGGAACCATAACTCCTCTAGAGAACACAAGCACATAGTGCTGAGTTTTACAGAGTGAAAGTTAAAAATTAGATGCTCAAAGTTCTATCAAAAGAATATTAGAACAAGAGCATCAGAGGTATACATTTAAGACTAAATGATATTTAGAAAGTAAATACAGTTAATAGATATTGGCCTAGAAATCAAGAGACTAATTCCAGTCCTGACTGTAAATGCAAAAATTTGTGAGTGTATATGTGTATGTGTGTGTGTGTGCAAAATAGTTTAACAGTTTATCATGCTAAGTCACTCAGTCATGTTCGACTCTCTGTGACCCCATGGACTGTAGCCAGCTAGGCCCCTCTGTCCATAGGATTTTCCAGGCAGGAATACTGGAGCAGGTTGCCACTTTCTACTCCAGGGGATCTTCCCAACACAGGGATCTAATCCACTTCTCTTTCTATCTCCATCATTGGCAGGCAGATTCTTTACCATAGTGCCATAAGGGAGGCCTATTGATAATTTATATTGTGAGTGAAATATATGTGATTTATACAATACCAAAATAAAAAAATTTATGTGTGACTCAAAGATAATTCAGGAATTTTTCAGAGTCACACAAACTAAAACAGGACAGGGAATGAATTCAAGCCCAGTGTTTACTTTCCCCCAAGAGAATTCATGTGTCTAACTCTATGTTATACAGATCTAAATAATCGGTTAACCTTGGGCAACTCACTACACAATTCAGATCCTGGTTTCTTAATCTGTAAAATAAGGAATTGTTCCTTTCCAGCTACAAAGCAGTAACTCTATATTGTGTCAAACCATTAGGTTAATTCTGAGTTCCTGGTAGCCTGAATGTACGTTATGACTAGACCCAACATTTTCCTACTATAAGGGTGCATAGGGCAGCAGAAAGGGGGATATGAAGCTAAATAAAGAGAATTGCTGCTTTCCCCTGCTCTGTTAAGGACCACTGGAAATTGTGCCAGGGAAAAAGGGTGATGGGCAACAGGGTATTGGAAAATTGGAAATTAGAAGTACAGTCTTGGAGGAATCATTGCACTTCTCTGAGACTCTGTCTTTCCATCTATAAAATGAGGCACATCAGCTGAATGCTATTGTCTTTTCAGGTCCAAGATTGTAGTTTCATGAAATTAAGTACCAACAAGTATGTTCAGGGTCTGCAACCCTGCCTACCTTGTAATCTTCATCATCTGCCAACTTTTTCTTTTTGTTGATCCAGTTCTTTAGGTCATCTGAGTCCTGATACAGTTGCTGCAGAAGAAATGAATCCTCCAGCAAGCTGCGTCTAATGGCAGCCCTTTTTCGTAGATTGTCCCGTCGGGCCAACAGCTGCAAAAACCATAAACAAACTCATGGTCAGAAAAATAAAATATGGATGCCTGAGATCTACTGCCTACCATGGTTAACAATACTCCAACATTTTCCCTGGCCCGAGTGCACAGGCAGGCAGATGCACATACTTCATCCCGGATAGCAGCGATCTTCTTTGAATCATAATGATTATCATCAATCAGTTTGGTTGCAGTCTCATCTATGGTCTGGAGGAAAAAAAAAAAAAAAAAAGATGTTTTCCCTCATTGGCACTGAGTAAGTGGCCACAGTTTGCTTAGTTGTTTAAAGAGGAAGCATGACAATGTGGGAAGAGTTCAAGATTCAGGGTCAGAAAAGATCTGGGTCCTACTTCTGATTTCTGTTATAAATTGTATTTCAAAATATAAATCTCAGACAGGTTAATTATTTTCTCTATGCCACAGTAGTTTCTTCTTAATCTAGGCTACAGTGAATGAAACCTGTTTTCAATATGAGGTGAATATTTGATCTATTTTTAAATTTTTAAGAACCATTGTTGATATAGCCTTGTTCAATGGCCAGTCATCTATCTATCTATCTATCTATCCACTCATCCATCCATCATATACCATATGTACTTTCTAATAATTCATCTGCATCTCTAGCTATATGGAGAATGGAGTCAAATTATACATGTGAATTTTGACTCATATTCATTCATAAACTCGCAAAATTGCTCAGGATGGATTAATTGATTGGGAATAGGAAAATGATGTGAAATTACAAATAGTATTTAATAAACAATAACTTATTTTACATTGTTATCTTTTACCAATGAAAATCAACCTAATAAGCATATGAACTGGGAAGGGACCATAACAAGCTCTGAATTGATCCAAGATTAACAAAGAAAATATGGAGTTTTGTGGTTATTGTTATTGCTGGTGGTATACATGCACATGTGCAACTTTTGGCTAACCCCAGCACAGTCTTAGGAGACAGCCAACGACATATAGTATATATGCATTGGGCAAATAAAGTCTCCCTTACACTTGCTTATGTATTGACAAGTTTCTGGGACACTGTAACTTAAGGCTCACAAGAAAATTATAGCAGCATTAAATGCAAAATGTATAGATGAAGATATACAGGAAAAAATAGATACTACTTAGATATCTAGATATTACTAAAGAAAGCTAAATGGAGATATTACTGGAGAAGCTGAGCCACATTCACATATGGCTGATTCACATTGTTTAAGGCAGAAATCAGCACAACATTGTGAAGCAATTATCCTCCAATTAAAGATTAAAAAAAAAAAAAAGTGAAGCCAATGCCCAAACCAGGGCCCATTTCTTACTGTGATCTTCTCCTCCTGGGCAGTAAAAGCTTCCTCAAAGTCATCATGCTTCTGACGAAGGGCTTCTACACTGCCCAAGGAATTTCCGAGGTCCTCATTTTCCAGGAAGGCCTGTAGAAGACAGAAAGACACATCCCAGCTGTGCTTCACCAGTGAGAATATCTCTGAGAAAAGGAATAAGAAAGGAGGTGAGGGGAATTGAAAGCAAGATGGGAATTAACACAAGGTAGGAGAGGAGATAGAGATTAACCTCAAAGAGCAGAACCTCAGCTTCAGAGTTCCCTTCGCAACCTTCTCATCCAAATTTATCACCTTCATCTCAGTGTGTGAACCAACCAATCTAAGCATGATTCTGTGTTCTCAAATCCTCAAGAGGACCACTCACCTCCACCAGAAAATCTCTGGTTAGCCCTGCCTCACTCATCACATTTTTCTTTCACTGATCCCTTAACAATTGAATATTCATTTTGCCACATGTTCAGAGAAGTTTAAAAACTCTGTGCTTTGTATTTAAATATTTTTCCTGTGCATTTATCCATGAGGGAATTTCAAGAGCCTTACAGAGAGGGTCGATCTTTTCTCTTTCTTGCGGCCCACCCTCTAGTTCCCAGGTGAACTGAAGTGGTGGTGAGGATGCTGATAGTAGTGAATGAGGAACAGAAGAAATGGCTTCTGGACACCCGCTGAGCCCCTGTGTTACCTCTTGTCTGCTCATCCAACTGTCTACTTGCTCACTGTCACGGTAGAAGAGATGCAGGTTCAAGCACTGCTCATACTGCTGCCAACGCTTCTCCCACAGCTTCAGCAGAGCCGCCCGGTTGTCGTTAAGTAATGACATCTTTGGAAAGGAAGAGGTAAAATACCAGGAAGATATTAAATGAATTTATTTTATCCTACTGTCACTGAGCATCTAATAAATGCAAGGCCCTTTGAAAGGAAAAAAATGAATAGAAAAACAGGCTTTTCTCTTAAGGCTCCTCAGTTCAGTTCAGTTCAGTAGCTCAGTCGTGTCCAACTCTTTGTGACCCCATGAATTGCAGCACGCCAGGCCTCCCTGTCCATCACTACAACTAAGTAAATCCCTATAGTATAGAAAAAATGGGAGAAATACCATAATAGAGGTATACCACACTTACTATGTATAAATAAAGAAGAAAAGGTTAATTGATTCAAAGACACAGGGAGTAGAAGTATAGAAACTATTGTTTCAAACCAAGATTTAAAGGGCAGAGAGGTGACGATCAGGATCGTAGGTAAGTAATTATTCCAGGTAATTATTAGATTATACGATATGCTCCAGAGAAAACTACAGTTTCTAAAAAAAGTGGACATTTCATGAAATTCAAGTTCACAGGGCACTTAAATGATCAGATTGAGAAGTTTGCCTTCTATTTCAAATGCAAATGAGAACCATCAAGGAAAAAGGGACATTCCCAAACTCATGAAAGCCTTTGTTTCTGCCCAAGCATCTGTCCGAGAAACCCCAGCTTATTAAAACTGCTGTGTTAATTCTATAAAAAAGATGGTACAAATTCTCAGAATTCAGGATAACAGGTACATTTCAATGTTTTAGAGTTCCACTCTTCCTTTGGCAGAAAATTGTTAAAAAATAAAAATTCATATTATAATTTTCCCATAGGATTCTTGATGAGTTAAAAATATAGAGATCTCAGTCTTCATTGTATAGTGCTGGTGGCTGTGCTTGGAAGCTAATGAGATGCAGAGAACCTGCAAATCTTAATTATCATCCCAGAAATTCCTATGATTCTATGACTAGAGCAAAATGTCTCAGGGATCAGGAGGTTTAGGTAAGCCCTTGGGATCTAGAAGATTATGATGATGGCAGTGTGTAAAGCTTTCCTGTTGCTTAATGAAGATTTCAGAAACACAGATATAGGAAAATCAGTCTGATTTGAGGTTGTACAGAGGAGAGAAGAATAGGAACCATGTACCAGGAACCATGCTAGGCACCTTAGGGAACCCAAAGATGAATAAGGAGCAGTCCTCAAAAAATTCACCATCATGGGAAAAGTGACACAACAGAGCACATGTGACAAGGCAAGATGGCATGGAGGTTTCTTGGCTCAAATGGTAAAGACTCTGCCTGCACTGTAGGAGACCTGGTTTCAATCCCCAGGTCGGGAACTGGAGAAGGGAATGGCTACCCACTCCAGTATTCTTGCCTGGAGAATTACATGGACAGAGGAGCCTGACAGGCTACAGTCCATGGGGTCACAAAGAGTTGGACACAACTGAGCAACTAATGCTTTCACTTTCAAGTGATGAGATTAGTTAGATCAACTAACGTCTCAGAGATGAGGAAGCACACATCAAGTTCTGAGAATTTTAAAAGCCTCACTCTAGTTAAAGCAACATATGAAGGAAGCAATGTGAAATCTGGATCTATGTTAAGATATTTATATGTCTTCTGTACTCTTTCCATTCAGAGATTGTCAATCAGTAAGAGATTAAGTGAAGGCTATGTATCAAACTTCCACAAATTCTTTTAAACTGGATTACCTTTACTTGAACTTCATCAGATGCTTCATGATTGGCATCCAGCAGAGATTGACCGGTCTCATTAGCAGATTGAAATCGGTCATCATAAGAGTCAATCTCATGCTGTGACCACAAGACAAAAAAGTGTTAAAATGAAGCAGGAAATCTTCTGGTATTGTTGTCATCTCCCTCTTCCTCCTACTGGGGAGGCCTTCCTCTCTACCTTATGCTGCTGATGCCTGTCCAGTAGGGCTTCCCCACCAGTCACATCTGTGGGCAGCTCATCAGCATTGATCAGAGCAGTCTTTTCCTCCATCCAACCTGAGAGCTCATCATAGTCGGATAAGAACCGCTGGTACCTGGGGGAAAGGTAAAGGAAAAGACAGAAAGGAAGAACCAGATGCAAATGGACGTTGAAAAAAGAGTCAGAGCTGGGTTGGGCTAAGATGTACAATATGCTTTTTGCATTAAACCTACCCCTTCATTCCTCTCATGTACTTCCCTATTCCTTTAGCAAGGCTGGCTATAAATCCTTCACTCTAGATTGTATATTCCTAGGGTGAATGAGTCTTTGTGTGATGAAGCACTTGGGCATGACATCTCCAACATCACAGTCACACTCCAGAAACACTTGAAGTAAAGTACTATTTAGTAAAGTACTATGAGGCCAAAAAATAGTCACATAACATAAACAACAGGAAGCACCTTATGACAAGGGGCAGCTAGAGTTAGGATGAGGAGCCCTCATGTATTTTAATTCACTCTTCATCATATCAGTGAAGACAAAAGTCACCAAAAAAATTACCTGTTCAAAAAAGCAAAGCCTCACCATTTCATTTTCAATCATATCAATACAATAAAGATTATTTTCTGGTGATTTAACAACTAATCATAAAAATTAAGTACAGAAATGATATTCAAGGTTTTGTTTTTTTTTTTTTTTATAAGCTGACCTACATTCAGGAAATAATTCTAGATTTATTTTCTGTTCTTCAGCTTGGAAATTAATTCCAATTCCTTAGCTAGGGCCAGGATTTTGACATGTTTCTTCAAATACTTTTTCAGCTTCACGGGCCACTTCATAGCTTCTCACAACTATACAAACAGAGGAAGACAGAAAGTGTATAGGTGAAAGGAGATGTCATTCTGAGGATTATATCATCCTGCAAAGGACTTCTGGAAAATTAAAATTTCTTTTGTCTCTACTGAGCAGGCAGGAGGGCTGGGTCATTCATTATTTTACTCCTTTTACTCTTTTATTTCTGTTTTAATATTGCACTTTGACCCTGAAGAGGTAGTTAACATAGTAAAGAAGAAGGCTTTCTCACCCATAAGAAGCCTGCAGCTTTTCATATCTGCTGGTAGCCAAGTTGCGAATATGTTCCCAGTTGGAGACCAGATCCTCTTTCATCTGCTGGATTTCAGCTGCATCTGAAGGATGGGAAAGCTCCAACTTGTCTGCTTTGGCACATAACTCCTTCACCTTTGGGATGAAAAAGAAAGCTAGTGTGTGAAGGTGGGTCAACAGTATGATGCTACATGGTGACTTTATAGTACATACATATGTCTAATGATAATGCTGTACATCTGAAACGTACTATATAATTTTAGAAAAAAGGAAAAAAAGAAACTTAGTGGGAAATCCAAGTATTCTGATCCTCCTGAGAGTTTTATGGGAGGGATGTAACATAATAATTATATGAGTAAGAATAACATTAGTGCATTTATATGGATATATCTATATTAATATATTCATGTAACTATATTAACAATAATAACTTACTGACTGCTTTTTGTCTCTTGTTGTGCTAGACATGTCACATGCATTTTCTTGTTTTATAGTCTCCGTTTAATAAGACTATGAGGCAGAAACTATTCTTGTTCCCCTTGTATGTGAAAACCGAGAGGCTAGATATTTTATCTGCTAGAGGTCATTCAATAAATCATTATCAGAAGCAATATTTAGACATATATCTGTCCTTAATTACCCTCTATACTATTTTCATAAACATTATCATAGGGATCAGAGTGATACTTCTGCTAAGGAAAATTTTTGCCAAGAAAATTCCAGTAATGCCAGGCCAGTGTGAGCACAATTCTTGAAGAGCAGGATTACTAGGGAAAATTCCATGTTACCATTAGTCCTTCCACTATATTCAATTATAATCCGGTGTTGTCTAAGATGAGATTTCATTATCATTATTCATTAAGTCATGGTATTTTATCACTCATAATTAGAAAACCAAAAAGCCAAAGGGGAAAAATTAAGAAGGAAAAAAGAAGTAGACTGGTGAAATATTTTTCAGAAACTGGACCGAGGGATAGAACTATGATTAAAGCATAGTAACTAGGGATCTTCTTGTGGGCTGACTCCACTGTAAAAGCTAGGGAGTAATTAGTTTAAGTTATGGTTAAAGTTGTGAGGGTAAGAAGTAAGAATGGGAAGGCAGTCAAGAATATAGGCTTACTCCAAGTTCTAGTGTGACTATGCCTACCGTAGGTACAGGAATCAAGGTCTTTCAGCTTCCAGAAGAAAACCCAAAGGAAGATTGAGTAGAATGTTTTAGTGTCTATGTTTATTATAAAAGGAGAAGAAGAAATTTTCTCCCTTTTCTACTGAGTAAAGGACAAAAAGATACAAAGTTCATCTCCAACAGGAGAAGGTGTGGTTAGGCAGGAAACCATTCATTAAGCTATCTATTTTGGTTTTAAATTATGAAATATATTACAAAAGCATAAGTGTATGTATATATATATATATATATATATGTGTGTGTGTATTTAAATAAAAATAATTTAAACAAAATACTAGATATCCAAGAATCATGTACAAGTTATAAACTAGAACAAAGAGGTATATTCAGGTAGCACAAAATTTCTCTTTCATTGAAATAATGAATTTACTGTGTTCTATGGAGACAAGTGGAGATGGAAATGGCAACCCACTCCAGTATTCTTGCCTGGAAAATCCCATGACAGAGGAGCCTGGTGGGCTACAGTCCATAGGATCACAAAGAGTTGGACACGACTGAGTGACTTCACTTACTTATGGAGACAAGATGAATGTCAGATGGCTCTTTTAACTCAAGGATGTTAGCTCTTCCTCCCACAGGCTTACCTTATCATTCATGACTGCAAGGCTCCTCTCAAGTGTCTTGTGACTGTGAAACAGTGCCTCAGAGCTCACAAGGTCTTTGCCATAGTCCTCAGACGTGACTTGAGCCTCCTTCTCCTTAATCCACTGGATGGCTTCAGTCACATCCCTGCCAGACAACCCCAAGAGCTCCAGCAAAGGAAGAAGGTAGGCATTCCAGGGCAAACAGCACCCAGCAGGACCAGCCTCACTCACCTGTCAGAAATTATCCTATCTTCCCACACACTAGCAAAAAATAGCATAAAGAATTCCTGTTTTGGGGCTTCCCTGGTGATCCATTAGTTAAGAATTCACCTGCCAACGCAGGGGACGTGGGTTCAATCCCTAGTCCGGGAATATCCCACATGCAGAGACAGCTAGGCCCGTGCACCACAACTACTGAAGCTCATACACCTAGAGTCTTCGCTTCACAAGAGAAGCCACAATGAGAATCCTGCCCACCACACTGAAGAGTAAACTCAGGCTCATCTCAGCTAGAGAAAGCCCACCCACAACAACCAAGACCCAGTAAAGCCAAAAATAGAATAAGTGCACAAAGATTTTTAAAAAAGAGTTCCTACTTTAATGGTTTCCATAGAGATGTAGAGACCTGGGCATCCTGTCAACTGAGCCTCCAGATATACTTCTGGGTTAGCTCTTCACAAACGTCCTTCTTCCCAACCTCACCTTCCATTCTCTTTCTGCTTTTGCCCCTGCAGAACTTCCATCACTAATTCACTAATGCTAATTTTATTACTTTAAGCTCCATTTAACACACTTGGCTATTGACTGGATCACAATTTTAACTACTGTGATCCTGAGCCTATTATACAGAGTGAAGTAAGCCAGAAACAAAAACACAAATACAGTATACTAACGCATATATATGGAATTTAGAAAGATGGTAAAAATAACCCTATTTACGAGACAGCAAAAGAGACACTGATGTATAGAACAGACTTTTGGACTCTGGGACCGGGAGAGGGTGGGATGATTGGGGAGAATAGCATTGAAATATGTATAATAATATATCTGAAATGTATTAATTGTTCAAACTAATCACTGTCATGTTACAATTTGTTCATATTAGATGTTTGTAATGTTTCTGATAATCAATAAAAGAGATTCTTGATACCTATAAAAAAAAATAAAAAATAAAAATAAAGGCAAGAACGTGATTTTCTTTGATTCAAGGTACTGGCCACTAATTGCTAACAGTAGACAAAAGCTAACCAAAATATCCAGCCTGGTGCTATTGCAGTTTCCTACAATTCAGTGGCCAGATTCCTACCTTTTGAATCTCTGGAGGTCTGCAGCACTGGACAGCATTTTCCGTCGTTGGAGAGCCAGACCATGGAGACGTTCCCAGGCTGCATTCACCTCCTGTTGCTTTGACTGAATCAAGGGCAGCTCAGGATGTTTTTCCTGTGGGAGTAAGTCAGTGTTGGACTAATGCAGAAAAAACTTTTAAACACTTCTTATTTCACACTGGTCCATACTTTGCCAGAAGCAGAGGATAGCCATTTAGCCAGATATTGTACTTCACCTTAGCCCTGGTCCCTTTTACTTGATCCACATCACCAAAATCTAGAAAACCAAACCACCAGATGTTGTATCTTCTGTCCACAGCTCAAGACTAGTCTACTAACATAGGTTGCCCAACCTCATTATTTTCAGAACTCCATCATGTTGATGGCTACTAGCTTCCCTCAAGACCCTGGAAATCAAGGAAGAGAAAATTCCTTTCGTGAAGTCTGACTTAATTTTTCAAATCTCGAATACTGTGAGTTTTGGCTCTTTTGGGGCCCTGACACCTTGAGAATATAGTTGGAGCTATTTTCCTCTTCCCAGAACTAGATAAACATGCAGATAAATTTAATTTTGCAGTTCATACAGTTTTGCAGACTATCTGAAGCAATGAGATTTATGTTTATCAGATAAAGCTAGCTAGTATCAGCCCATTTTGATACTTGGCAATTTTGAGTAGTTGCCATAAACCAGGTCTCCTGACCCCTCCTATCCCTGCTTATTCCTATTTCCATTTCTATTTTGCAGCCTCTTCAGACAGAATTTTCTTCTCCTTCCTTCTTTACAAGTCGAAATAATATTTTATAAGCCCCAGTACTTAGGTCTCAAGAAGTCTTTCAGCTTCTCTTCTTACCTTCTTGGAACATATTGAAAAATATGATCTACTGAAAGATGAGAGAGCATATGGAGAAAGCCTGCACTATCCTTGCCAAATCCCTAGACATGGGAGGAAGGTTGTTTTAGATCCTGTACACCAACTGAGTCACTGCATAACTGTAATTACTTAAGAATATCAGGTGAGATCAGGAGAATGGCCCAGCTGAGCAGCTGAATCAGTGTATCTGACTCACTTAACCATGGAAAAATAAGATGTTTTCTGTTTTAAGTTTTGTAGTGGTTTGGTAGATAGTAACAGATAACTAAAAAAAAAAATCTGCACAATAAGAAAAATGCAGTCATGTTAGAAGGAGAAATTTAGAGACCGTTAGAAATGAGGCCTAGAAAAAATTGAGAAATAGTGTATTTTCCCTACTCTAGTACCTATTAATCCTGAAATCTTGATTCTATTTACACATAAATATCATTCCCATTATATAGCTGCAGTGGTAATAAAACTTTAAATGGAAAAGCATGATAGCCAACTATTGCAGTTTCTGTTCAATTCCTTCACATACATATAAAATCAGACTGACTTCCCAGTTCTTACATATGTTAAGGGTATTTAATCACACACTGAGTATTTGTATGCTCAGAAATTAAAAGCTTATTTAAGTACTTTCTCAAGTAAATGAAGGTAAATCTGCCTCTTTTTCCTTCCCCCTCAAAGCACAGAAAAATTTGTTCAATGATATATACATTATGAGAAGCCACAATTATTTTATATTCTTTGCCACTTTGGTGCTTCATAAATATGAATAATTGATGTACTGCACAGTGCAAGAGTAACCTCATTGCGGACTGAATTTCTTTACATAAACCCATGTACACTGACTCACTCACACATCTATTTCTGTAGACTGGCAAGGGATGAATTCAGAAATGAGAGAAAGCTACTCTGGGCATGTTACTCCAGGGACAGGCATACCTCTGTTTTCTCACAATGTCCTATATTTCTTTCTTGTCCCTTCTACAAATGGCCAGGCAATCTTCTTGAAGATCAGAACACTTTCCCTGGATTTGCTCTGTTATTTCCCACCTCACCTCTGCACACTCATTGGCATATCGGTTCACTTCATTCACTCTCTCCTTTCGAACTTCCATATCTGCTAGGAACTCTTCAAACTTCTTATGCAGAACCTCTGTGCGCTCCCAGTCCTCACCCAGCTCCACTGATGTCACTAGAGCATCCTGTAGACACAGAAAGGTCTCTTAGGTCACCAGCAAATATTTAGGGATTCTTGCAGTTCAAATGCCCAAAACCCTTGCTTACATTTACATTCCCAGGATAACTCAGAAGGAGATACTGGTGGAACCTGGGAGAGCCCCTTCAAAAAAGAGTCAGAGCAAGGGCATATTTCCTGAGGTGGCACTGTGACTCAGGGGACAGTGGTCTTTGGGGTAATTCTTTGGGAAGACCAGGGGCATTGTCAGAAAATGCCCCTGGAAGAACCTTTTGTGGTTTGGAACATGAAAAGTAAATCCATCCTGGTTCTGCTCGATTCAACATCCTGAGTATTTACAAAAGTATTGTGCTGAATGCTTGCCTGTGTAAATTTTCAGTCCTAACCATAGGGTTATTCTTCAAGTAATAGGAGATAGAAACCTCTCTAGTTATAGGTACTAAGAGACAACGGATTAAGGGAAAAACTGACAATTCTCTCAGTTGGAACCAGAGTAGGATTGAAAACCTGGAAAGAGTGAAGGCTCATGGAAGGTAGAAGGGGAGCAATCCTAGATGATCTTTCAGTACACATTTTTTTGTATGTCTTGCCTTCTTCATGTTCAGATTCATACATTTAGACTTATCCTCCTATAATGTTGCCTACTTCCAGAATACCTCTACATTTTTGCTAACATTCCTCTTTCTTCCAAGGAACTAAGCCCAGGAACAGATACCCTGACTTTTTTACAAAAAGTGAAAGTGAAAGTTGCTCAGTTGTGTTGCATGTTGCTTCTTCTGACCCCATGGACTGTAGCCTGCCACGCTCCTTTGTCCGTAGAATTCTCCAGACAAGAATACTGGAGTGGTAGGCAATGGCACCCCACTCCAGTACTCTTGCCTGGAAAATCCCATGGACGGAGGACCTTGGTAGGCTGCAGTCCATGGGGTCGCTAAGAGTCGGACATGACTGAGCGACTTCCCTTTCACTTTTCACTTTCATGCATTGGAGAAGGAAATGGCAACCCATTCCAGTGTTCTTGCCTGGAGAATCCTAGGGACGGGGGAGCCTGGTAGGCTGCCATCTATGGGGTCACACAGAATTGGACACGACTGAAGTGACTTAGCAGTAACAGTAGCAGCCATCCCATTCTCCAGGGGATCTCCCCAACCTAGGGTTGGAACCCAGGTCTCCCACATTGCAGGCAAATTTTTACCATCTGAGCCACCAGGGAAGTCTGCATTAAATTGCTACGGGATGTCTGGGCCAGAGGGATGGAAAATCCTATCTACAGGCTATGTGGTGCTGTACCTTGTCTCCAATCCACTCCAAGATGTCAGCACACTCCTGGAAGTACTGTTGAAGTTTCAGAGCCCGCAGCAGCAGGGCACCCTTCTCCTGGGTCAGCTCCAGCAGCAGGTCCCACAGGCGGTTCAGTTCCTCCAGAAGGCCCTTTGGGAGAAGTAAAACCACTCAGGCACATTACCTGCTGTGGAGCAGCAGTTATAGACTCAGAGACCTGTGCAGAGAGGGATCTGGATAAAAATCCCTCATCCCATTAACTCGTGCATTAATTGCTCAAAAATATTTAAAAGAGGATAGTGCATGTATGGGAATAACCATTGAACCATGTGATCTTCCATAAAGAAAAATAAATAATAACATTTGGGTGTTTTAGAGGATGAAATGATTACAAATGACAAGACAGGATGGAATAAAAATTCATTTAAAAACAGGTGCTCATTTGAATTGGACCTTGAGGGATACATAGAATTTTGATAGGCAGAAGACACAGAGAGGGTGTTCAAAGTACCGACAAAGGCACAGAAAAATTTAGCATGGACTGTCTGTCAGAGGGATGAGAGCTACAAGTTTTTCTGACTTACAAAGGAAATAGTATCACCAAAGCAATAACAGAACTTGAGACCATATAGTTGCGGGCTCTAATGCTAGGTTACCTTAGAAGACCAGGTTTTGCATATATTGTAAAATTAAAGGTATAATTTATGTGTGTCTTCCAGAATCTTGTATTTTCCAACTACTTCATGGTTCTAAGGTGACATGTAGTACATAAATCACATTTATCTCTGGATCCTGCAGTGCTACAGGATTACTATCATCTCAGAAATTCTGATAGATGTGAAGATGTTTCAGATATTTCTCAACTATTTTAATTAATGTAAGGGACTGATTTTTGTGCAATTTTACCAAATCATTTTTACTTAATAACAGGTAAATTTTGAGTTATTCTTGTTACAGAATCTTATTTCTAATAAGGTTTATTCTTGTTAAAATCTGTATCACCTGGCTATGTTTTGTTGATAGTAAAAGGAACTAGAATTTGTATCCTAGATATGGAAATATAAGCCCCAACTTATAAATATATAACACACATTTCTTTTGACAATGTTAGAAACAGTTAAACAGTAAAAAAAATTAACTTAATACAAAATGAACCTGAACTGACTCTATCAACCCAAACATTTTAGGGGAATATATGAATTAACTCAAAAAAAAAAAAAAAAGCTGATAAATTAATAATGGTGGTGGTGCTCTTTGATCTTCAGGGTTCAAGGGTTTGGAGAACTACAATAGTGGTCATAGCATGTGAGCTCTGAGGAGAAAGAGGCATCATAGACAAAGGGAGAAAGATTTTGGAGAAGATTCAAAGAAAGAGCATCCCTTGTTTAGAGAGTTTAAGCACCAAGGACTCTGAGCTTAGAAGAATTAGTCAGAAAGGACATTTGGGAAAGCCAATTCATCTGGGCTGAGGCGGGTTTGATCTTGAGCCACCCCATCGTGTGATGGCATAAGGAGGAAGGTGACACTATTCAATGAGAGCTTTTTGCCATAGTTCTTCTCCCCACTCCTAGGAACACTAGCATATCTCATCATTTTTTCCTTCCACAATCCAAGTAAAATATAAGAGGCAGAATCATGGTTCCAAGTCAGTTGTATCAAGGTGTACACCTGTTGTAATCAATGAAAACTCTGATAACCTAATCAACAATTAGAAGCATCTCTCACAGAGAGAGATATTTACCATATATTTACCTTGGTGTCCTCATGGGCAAAATGCCCCTCAGGAAATCGGATTTCCCTGGTTTCTTCCAGATCAGGAAGGACCCTTGATTTTGCTTGCACTTCTGCTTCAAAGGATTCATGCTTCTGATATTTCCCCTAAAGATTAGAAATCAGAGTTTATGGCTTAATGGAGCCTGGTCTCTTGGATGATAAAAGAGTTCTTTTATTCCTCTGCTTTCTTGTAGGCAGAACTACCAGTTTCCCAGCATAGATGAAATGATAATCTATGGCCATAGCTAGAGGAGTCCTATTCTAAAAGAAGTGGCTGTGGCAGAATCAACGCATATAGGTTTTTAAAGATTCCCAAACCCAATGTCCTGGACCACAGAAAAAAGTCTTTTCAGTCCTTCCTGCCTTTGGGAAATTTCCAGTAAATATTATGTTAAAGTCTTAATTTCCTTCTATGGAAATAAAATAATGTAAAACAGAATATTTCCTTTTAAGAAAAGAGGAAATAAATCCTACTGAAAGTAATGAACAATGAGGAAAATTATTATGACAACAGTGGCTTTTATTTTAACTGGGAAGTTTTTGCATGCTAAATTATGCTCTTGTTGTCATATATAGATCGATCCATTTAGTAGGTAACACTTTGTTCTTGTTCTAGATGCTTCCTTTCTGATATCCATTGTGCATTTCAGGCATACAAGCCTTTCTTCTGATCTTGACTATGCCTTATTCTGTGATACAAGTAGTAGGCGGAGCTTTCACCAAACCTCTCTATCTGAAATCTCTCATTTGAACTTAACAAGAGTCATGAACAGCCAACTGGGAAAAACCCTGGTTAAATCATATCTTTTTGAGGAGAGCAAAGAGAAGTTGGTTCAAAAGTACTGATGCCTCTTTACTTCAATTCCATCCTTAATGTCACAAATATTGAAATTTCATAGTGCATCATAAATTCTTTGAATTCTCAGTGTTTTTTGCCCATGGTGTAAGTTTAGAGCAATATTACATTTATAAAGTATTATCTAGAATGAGTTTCCTGTGTAAATAAGACATTGAGGCTTAAGGAGTTGAAGACATGGACTATTTAGAGACAGAATTACAGTTCCCAACATCTAATCTTCTATTACAGCATCCCTCTAGAGTTTACCAGATGCACACCTACATTATAAAAATGTTTCCCTCCCTAGAGATTTTAGAGTCTACTCTGGGGAAGTCAGTGAAACTGAAGAACCTGTATGTTTGTGGGGTCTTCATAGCTTTTATCTTCTGCAATCTTGATTTTCTCCAAGATCCATTTCTCATGGTCATCAACATCTCGTATGAAAACCTGGTAGTGATAGGACTCTTCAAGTTTCTGACCCCTCTCAGCAACCCGTTCCTTGAACCTCTGGTACCGACTCAACACCTCCTGACGCCTCTCCTGGATCTCTTCTGCTGTTTCCAGCACCTTTGGCCCATCACTCTCCATAGCCTGCAAGTTAAAAAGTTTACTTATTGCTGGTTCTCAAGTCTCTAGTATACTGTTGTTGTTGTTGTTGTTGTTGTTGTTTTCCTCTCTCTGTCTCTAATATTCTGTCTTTTTAAATGTCTCAAGGCATTTACTCATGTTGGACTTAGGTTCAGTACCTTTATGCTTATAAAAGTTTCTTTTTAGAAAGGCTGTAGTACATTTATATAATTTTAACCACATGCAGCTGCAACTTAGGCTAATAATTCTTGGTCATTCAGAATACTTTTCCAACTTTTCACATAAACATCTTCCCATATTAATAAACTTAATTAACAGTAAAGTTCTATAACGTGCATTATTAGACAATTCAAAACAAGTTTAAATTAGCAAAATCACATTTTCAGATGCATAAAAGAAATACAATTTTACTGCTTTCAAAAGCTTAAAAGGTGTTAACATATACTGATCATGACAAATCTAATTTAATGAATAAATAAAAATGGCTTGCAATTAATTTGACAAATGATATACCCCCAAGTCCAAAAAAAATTACGTAAAAATAAAACTAATACATTATTTACTTTTTTATTTTCTTTATTCACAAACAATACAAATCAAAAACTTAACACATTTACAATCTAATTACCACAAATTTCAAATTATTAGCATCTTGGTAACTGACTTTTGCAATGTAAAACATTGTATTATCAAATAAAATCACATATTATTTTCCAATAAGAGTGGGATCCAATTTATTTGTGACAACATCCAGCAAAATCTCCATAGGAAACACCTTCATTTATCTGGATATAAGCACAGTTTTTCCTAGTTTACCTCAGTGAAAACATTCAATATAAGATTTAGACTTTAGTCTCCTTCTATATGTAATTGTTATTCTGTGGGTGGCCTTTACTAGTTTGGTTACAGAATTAAACCCTTCTATGGAGACTCAAACGTATATCATGAGTTATTTTGCTCCAAGTTATCAGGTTGCTCTCCATGTGAACCTGTGTAAACAGGTCATTGCTGGATTTTGGTTCTGTATAGCCACAAGCTCAAGGTCAGTTTAAAGTGATACATTCATAAAGAAAGAGAATTAAAATTAAGCGTGTTTACTTCTTAAGAATCAAGAAACAATTCTTGCTGTTCCTGTCAAAGATTGCACAGAAAGTTCAAAGGAGACAGCTTTCCTAATTATATTGGTGACAAATTGTCCGATAAAGAATTCTGTACTCACCGTTTCCTTTGGAAAGTGTTATGCTTTCCCTAAAGGTCAAGAACCTGCCAAAATAAAATGTTTCCGAGAGAGAGAGAGAGAAAGAAAGAGAAACAATTCACATGTAATTGTTTAGTCTAACTTAAATAGAAATGAGAGAAATGTTATATATGTGGCAAGACAAAGAAAAAAAAAAATGCCTCTTGCTTGGGCCAGAATCCCGCCAACTACAATCTACCCTATCTTCAGGAGACAGATTGAGCTGAGGCAGCTGCTAACTTTCACAGATGCTGGATGACTCAGCGCTTTGAAGGGACTGTGGCTCTCAAAGGTCTTCAACAGGACTTTATTTTTTAAAAAAAAGAAAGCAAAATTCTTAGATGAAAACTTAGAAAAAAAACTGCTATAGGGCAATGTTAAGATTATGTTTTGTTTCTTCAATTAGCTTTAAATTTTACTTCTGAGAATTATAAATCAAGAAGGAATTCTGGGTTGCCCATTCTTCATACTCTGTACAGAATTACAAGAACTCAAGGCCTACATAGGTTCTTGTTTCAACCTGTCTCTCAGAAATACAAATCACCAACTCCATTAAAACTCAGCTGCATATTTTTAACAGTCTTTAAGCAACAAGGCATCTTAATTCTTGCTGTAGACACTGTTAAAATATGGAGACATTTTTATTCCTGGTCTCACAGATTGTTCCTTTTATTTAAATGATTAAGGGTAAGGCTAAATCAGAATTTTAAAAACCAAAAGGAAGTAAGATACATGCTTGCTTATTAGCATTTTGTGAAACAAAAATTAGGATACCTTATCACTTTGTCAACAAAGGTCTGTATAGTCAAAGCTATGTTTGTGTGCTTTTCCAGTAGTCATGTACAGATGTGAGAATTGGGCCATAACGAAGGCTGAGTGCTGAAAAATCGATGTTTTTTCAAACTGTGATGCTGGAGAAGACTCCTGAGAGTCCCTTAAACTGCAAGGAGATCAAACCAGTCAATCCAAAAAGGAAATCAACCCTGAATATTCATTGGAAGGACTGATTCTGAAGCTAAAGCTCCAATATTCTGGCCACCTGATGCGAAGAGCTGACTCACTGGAAAAGACCTTGATGCTGGAAAAGATTGAGGGTAAGAGGAGAAGGGGGCAACAGAGGATGATGGTTGGCTGGCATCATTGACTCAATGGACATGAGTTTGAGCAAACTCTGGAACATAGTAAAGGACAGGAAGGCCTGGTTGTTGCAGTTTTATGGGATCTCAAAGAGTCAGACACGACTAAGCGACTAAAGAACAACACTTGATAAACTAATGAAGCCATAACATATCTAAAAATGGAACAAAGTTCTAAACTTTGGGATAAAGTCATACTATTTATTGTATGTATTATTTTTAATGAAGAGAAAAGAAAGCAGAAATCATCCAAACACGTAATACTTTTATATAACTTTTAAAAATTGAAGTAAACATATCAAAAAAAAAAAAAAAAAAAGATTGGGATGGCTTCAGATCCTCCTAAAAAACAGGGAGTCTATCCATGTCAAACATCATTCCACTGTAGATCCCACTTGAATAATATAGTATTCATGGTCTACTATGTTAGACCAAGGTTCTACATTTCTAGTTTCCTTTCACCCTAGATCATCTCACCCAAAGAAACTGAGAGAGATTTAAACTCTGTTCTTGAAAGTATACTATTAACTTTATACTTTCATATAGTTTCATTATATAAAAATCAAATTTGGGTGCTAAAGGCATGAACTCAAATCTTAGGGAATGTATTAGTACAAGGGTCAGGCTGTTTCTTTTGGATTGATGGTAGGGCATGATGAGAAAATTTTGGACCCTGGTAGCTGAATACTTGGGCCTCTGACTTTCTTGCCACTATTACAGTTTTCCAAGAATGGTTATCGGCACTGATGACATAGAGGCCCCGAGTACAGGAGACTCAGGTAAAGACTGTATGTGAGACATTGTGGAGATTAAGAATTGTATTCAATCTTTAAAATTGTTTGTAGCCCTTTATATGAATGAGTGCTGAGAGATTACAGGGAAAACTAAGTTCATTACAGACAATTTCATTAAAGAGAAGACTTGTACTCAGTTTTACAGGGTGGGAATACTTTTGAGAACTGTTGTATTTGATCTTGGTTATCAGCTCTGGGCAGAACTTTACTTCTCACACTCATTTAATCAGCACTGCCCAGCTTTCCCGAGTCTCTTCTCAGTTATCAGATCTTCATTTCCTGGACTCAGAAACTCAAAGAGATGCTTTATATACCCAAATTCTAAACTGTCCCCAATTTGCAACACTAAAATTCACATGCTTAGTGTGGAATTTTAGAGTTCAATTTTCTCAACTCATTTAACAACAAGGAAAAATACACTCATTTTAATGTAAAAAATGTTTTCCTGTGGAGTAGAGGTCATTATTATTTTATTCTTAAGACTTTATTTTTGCTTCTCCAGAGTGAGTTCTCATTTTAAGAAGCCTCCAATGTTTGTCTCCTAAATTTAAAATATTGGCATTCAAAAAAGATAAAAGAAAGACCTCTTTGCCATGAACAATATTCACTTTAACTCTTATTACATCAGATTCTCCAAAGCTGTGCTGTGCTGTGCTTAGTTGCTCAGTCAAGTCTGACTCTATGCAACCCCATGAACCACAGCCTGCCAGGCTCCTATGCCATAAGGATGCTCTAAGAAAGAATCAGATCAGTCGCTCAGTTGTGTCCGACTCTTTGCGACCCCATGAACTGCAGCACGCCAGGCCTCCCTGTCCATCACCAGCTCCCGGAGGTCACCCAGACTCACAATCATCAAGTCAGTGATGCCATCCAGCCATCTCATCCTCTGTCGTCCCCTTCTCCTCCTGCCCCCAATCCCTCCCAGCATCAGAGTCTTCTCCAATGAGTCAACTCTTCGCATGAGGTGGCGAAAATACAGGAGTTTCAGCTTTAGCATCATTCCTTCCAAAGAAATCCCAGGGCTGATCTCCTTCAGAATGGACTGGTTGGATCTCCTTGCAGTCCAAGGGACTCTCAAGAGTCTTCTCCAACACCACAGTTCAAAAGCATCAATTCTTCGGCGCTCAGCCTTCTTCACAGTCCAGCTCTCACATCCATACATGACCACAGGAAAGACCATAGCCTTGACTAGGCGAACCTTTGTTGGCAAAGTGATGTCTCTGCTTTTGAATATGCTATCTAGTTTGGTCATAACTTTCCTTCCAAGGAGTAAGCCTCTTTTAATTTCATGGCTGCAGTCAACATCTGCAGTGATTTTGGAGCCCAGAAAAATAAAGTCTGACACTGTGTCCACTGTTTCTCCGTCTATTTCCCATGTAGTGATGGGACCAGATGCCATGATCTTCGTTTTCTGAATGTTGAGCTTTAAGCCAACCTTTTCACTCTCCACTTTCACTTTCATCAAGAGGCTTTTGAGTTCCTCTTCACTTTCTGCCATAAGGGTGGTATCATCTGCATATCTGAGGTTATTGATATTTCTCCCGGCAATCTTGATACCAGCTTGTGTTTCTTCCAGTCCAGCATTTCTCATGATGTACTCTGCATATAAGTTAAATAAACATGGTGACAATATACAGCCTTGACGTACTCCTTTTCCTATTCGGAACCAGTCTGTTGTTCCATGACCAGTTCTAACTGTTGCTTCCTGACCTGCATACAGATTTCTCAAGAGGCAGATCAGGTGGTCTGGTATTCCCATCTCTCTCAGAATTTTCCACAGTTTATTGTGATCTACACAGTCAAAGGCTTTGGCATAGTCAATAAAGCAGAAATAGATGTTTTTCTGGAACTCTTGCTTTTTCCATGATCCAGCCGATGTTGACAATTTGATCTCTGGTTCCTCTGCCTTTTCTAAATCCAGCTTGAACATCAGGAAGTTCACAGTTCACATATTGCTAAAGCCTGTCTTGGAGAATTTTGAGCATTACTTTACTAGCGTGTGAGATGAGTGCAATTGTGCGGTAGTTTGAGCACTCTTTGGCATTGCCTTTCTTTGGGATTGGGATGAAAACTGACCTTTTCCAATCTTGTGGCCACTGCTGAGTTTTCCAAATTTGCTGGCATATTGAGTGCAGCACTTTCACAGCATCATCTTTCAGGATTTGGAATAGCTCCACTGGAATTCCATCACCTCCACTAGCTTTGTTCATAGTGATGCTTTCTAAGGCCCACTTGATTTCACATTCCAGGATGTCTGGCTCTAGGTCAGTGATCACACCATCATGATTATCTGGGTCGTGAAGCTCTTTTTTGTACATTTCTTCTGTGTATTCTTGTGTATTCTAAGAAAGAATACTGGAGTAAATTGCCATGTTCTCCTCCAGGAGATCTTCCAAACCCAGGGATTGAACCCAGGTCTCCTGCACTGCAGGTGGATTCTTTACCATCTGAGCCACCAGGGAAGTCCATGAATACAAGAGTGGGTAGCCTATCCCTTTTCCAGAGGATCTTCCCAACCCAGGAATCAAACTGGGGTCTCCTGCTTTGGCAGGCAGATTCTTTATCACTAGCACCATCTGGGAAGCCCCTTATTTAATATAATCTTCCCCAAATATCAGATAATAAATAGGTTGGTGAGGTGGAACACAGTGTAAGAGAACTCACTGCTCAATCCTCAGTAATGTGAATCAAAAAAAAAAAAATCATGTAAGAAGTTCCACCAGCAGGTCAGCACAGTGATCTACCCTCTGAATGGTGTCCTTACTTTTGACCATCAGACCCCACTGTATGCTTTCTTTTCCTTTAGCTTTTCTCTCAATTTGAAATTGTTTTTATTCAACACACTGGAATAGCATGCACACATACACAGTTTAGCTAGTAAAATTACATTTGCAATTTGAAGGGTGTAATTTAATCTTAGAAGGTTTTTAAGCAGAGTAGTAAAGCAATAATATCTAAGTTTTAAGAAATAATGTAGTCTCAGCTGGAAGAGCAGACTAAAGGAGAGAAAGTGTGAAAGTTCCAGCTATATAAAGTTTTTAGAGACAATGATAAATGACAATGGCATAAATGGAATTTATATAATATATAAAAATGTCATTTATAAAAGACATTATAAGTGATAAATGATGATACAACAATAATAATCATAATGTAATTTATAGATAATTTCTAAAGTATGATGATAAATAAGTGATAATGATAAAGATAAATGGCAAAGATAAAACTTGAGGGACTATGAAAGCAGTAGATGGTAAATCTGCCTGAAGTGCAGGAGACTCGGGTTCAATCCTGGAGTCGAGAAGATCCCCTAGAGTAGAAGATGGAAACTTATGCCAGTATGATTGCCTGGAGAATTCTGTGGACAGAGGAGCCTGACACACTACAGTCCACGGGGTGGCAAAGAGTCGTCAGACACAACATAGAGACTAACACTTTCATTTTCTTTTTCAGGAAAGTGATAAACAAAGTTTATATTTTAAGGCACGACAAGAAAATTTCAACATAAAATTCTGTGTGTCCATTTGGGCATTCTTTCTCTCTCCCTAATGTGCAGTGGTGCACTTGCATTACACGTCAAAAAGAACTTCGCAAAAATGGGAGTGTCTGCTGAGCAGTAAAGATCACTTCTTTTCCTTTCTTCTGACCCTAGCAATGTAACTCCTTTTAAAATAAATATTGTTATTTCCCAACTCTGTGAAGAGTCATAACGACTTAATGCTTGCTTTGTAAATGCTTACCTAGACTATATATCTTTGTTGAACTTTATGTATCAGTATGTCATTTGATGCATGACCCTTTGTTTTGAAGACGTATCTGACTGTCCCTCTGACCTCTAACAGGTGCAACAGTTCCCAGAGTTTTATGAGAGTCTGTCTCCCTGCTTATAATGCTCAGTTTGGCTCAAATAAAATTCTCTTTATTCTTCTAAACTGGATTGTTAATTGAACTTTAATTGAGAAATAGATTATATAATACAAAATCTTCAAAAAGTGAAAAAAGATAAGAAAAACTGCATAACCCTTTCATATTCTGGAATTTTTGTATATCAATTCTGGAACAATAATTACACTTAGAAAATTATAGTTAAATAGTCAATCAATCTGTAAATTCATTCCTCATGTTTTATGAAAAACATTAAAAGTAGAACATTAAAGACACACTATTTAATCACAGGAACACTTCTTATTTCCTTTTTTTCTCTTTGCCTTGTTTTCTTATGCCAAGTGTATTTTCTGATGACTTCCCTTTACCAAGACCTCTCCAGACACAAACTGTGACTTTTCTCTCAGTCTCTCTCTCTCTATCTGAGTTCTTTTAGATAGCATTAGCCTCTTTTCATAAGTCCCTTCGCTTAATTTTTGTCTTTGCGTCTGATTCTTGAGTATCATAAGGTTTAGAGGTGAGGATGAGGGCATGGCTGTGGCATATTAGTGGGGAAGTAAGGCTGACAACCATAGGATTCCTGTAGGTGGGCTATGGAAAAGTGAAAATCTATTAACATTTGCATAGTCATCGGCTTTATTATTGCATCACCACTGAGGTGTGGGCCCTGGAGAAAATCACCCTTTATGAAGCATGTATCAAGAGAAGGATTCACAAGAGAAAGAGCCCTCAAACAAAGTAAGATTTTTAAAAAATGGAGTCTAGCATCCTGAAACCCAAGGGAAGAGAGATCAAAAGGGAAGCACTGTTGTCCAATATGATAGATCAATTGGCCAGAACAATCTGAATGCAGCATGCTGATACTGGTTTATTCACTAAATAGATATTTATTGATATTTCTGCTTCATTAATAAGTACTTTATGTGCTATTACAGTGAAACCAAGGATTACATTTTCCAATGTATCATGAAAAAATATTGATTAGCTAATTAATAGATTACTTATATGACTTTACTTTTCTTAGAGTCAAGGTTTTTGTTTCTTCATTTACTGCATGTAAAATTTTTTTCAATGAACTTCTTGGCCTGAGATTCTTTGTCATGGTCCTTAACTACCACAGAGCTGCAACCAACTCCTTTATGGGGCTTCTCTCTATGTCAGTTTTAAAGAGGCCTTGAATTCCAGTGGAGCTATTCCAAATCCTGAAAGATAATGCTGTGAAAGTGCTGCACTCAATATGCCAGCAAATTTGGAAAACTCAGCAGTGGCAACAAGATTGGAAAAGGTCAGTTTTCATCCCAATCCCAAAGAAAGGCAATGCCAAAGAGTGCTCAAATTACCGCACAATTGCACTCATCTCACACGCTAGTAAAGTAATGCTCAAAATTCTCCAAGCCAGGCTTCAGCAATATGTGAACCGTAAACTTCCTGATGTTCAAGCTGGATTTAGAAAAGGCAGAGGAACCAGAGATCAAATTGCCAACATCCGCTGGATCATGGAAAAAGCAAGAGAGTTCCAGAAAAACATCTATTTCTGCTTTATTGACTATGCCAAAGCCTTTGACTGTGTAGATCACAAGAAACTGTGGAAAATTCTGAGAGAGATGGGAATACCAGACCACCTGATCTGCCTCTTGAGAAATCTGTATGCAGGTCAGGAAGCAACAGTTAGAACTGGTCATGGAACAACAGACTGGTTCCGAATAGGAAAAGGAGTACGTCAAGGCTGTATATTGTCACCATGTTTATTTAACTTATATGCAGAGTACATCATGAGAAATGCTGGACTGGAAGAAACACAAGCTGGTATCAAGATTGCCGGGAGAAATATCAATAACCTCAGATATGCAGATGATACCACCTTTATGGCAGAAAGTGAAGAGGAACTCAAAAGCCTCTTGATGAAAGTGAAAGTGGAGAGTGAAAAGGTTGGCTTAAAGCTCAACATTCAGAAAACGAAGATCATGGCATCTGGTCCCATCACTACATGGGAAATAGATGGAGAAACAGTGGAAACAGTGTCAGACTTTATTTTTGTGGGCTCCAAAATCACTGCAGATGGTGACTGCAGCCATGAAATTAAAAGAGGCTTACTCCTTGGAAGGAAAGTTATGACCAAACTAGATAGCATATTCAAAAGCAGAGACATCACTTTGCCAACAAAGGTTCGCCTAGTCAAGGCTATGGTCTTTCCTGTGGTCATGTATGGATGTGAGAGCTGGACTGTGAAGAAGGCTGAGCGCCGAAGAATTGATGCTTTTGAACTGTGGTGTTGGAGAAGACTCTTGAGAGTCCCTTGGACTGCAAGGAGATCCAACCAGTCCATTCTGAAGGAGATCAGCCCTGGGATTTCTTTGGAAGGAATGATGCTAAAGCTGAAACTCCTGTATTTTCGCCACCTCATGCGAAGAGTTGACTCATTGGAGAAGACTCTGATGCTGGGAGGGATTGGGGGCAGGAGGAGAAGGGGACGACAGAGGATGAGATGGCTGGATGGCATTACTGACTCGATGGATGTGAGTCTGAGTGACCTCCGGGAATTGGTGATGGACAGGGAGGCCTGGCATGGTGCAGTTCATGGGGTTGCAAAGAGTTGGACACGACTGAGTGACTGATCTGATCTGATCTGATCCCTTCTCTTCATTTCTAGTGGTCATCAATATTAATGAAGTTAATTTGGTCCTCAACAAATCAATCTCCACTAACTTGGCACATGGGCTCATTATAGTTGGATGCAGGCCTTAGTCCCTGTTATTGACCCAGACATGGAATTAATATTGTGTAGTACTGCCAAGCCAACCCACTGCAGTATTCTTGCCTGGAGAATCCCAGGGATGGGGGAGCCTGGTGGGCTTCCGTCTATGGGGTCGCACAGAGTCGGACACGACTGAAGCGACTTAGCAGCAGTAGCAGCAGCAGTACTGCCAAGCGGGGAAGGCAATGGCACCCCACCCCAGTACTTTTGCCTGGAAAATCCCATGGACGGAGGAGCCTGGTAGGCTCCAGTCCGTGGGGTCGCTAAGAGTTGGACACGAGTGATCGACTTCACTTTGACTTTTCACTTTCATGCATTGGAGAAGGAAATGGCAACCCACTCCAGTGTTCTTGCCTGGAGAATCCCAGGGACAGGGGAGCCTGGTGAGCTTCCGTCTATGGGGTCGTACAGAGTCGGACACGACTGAAGCGACTTAGCAGCAGTAGCAGCAGCAGTACTGCCAAGATAAAAATCATACAAAGGATTCATAATTGGACCTACTGAAAAACATCTAGACTGCTATTTATCAACACATGAGCACTTGATTAGAAATTAGGATTATTCTTCAAGTATATTCATTATAAATACCATAAAGAGAACTTAGTCTTATGATGATGGTTGCTCAGTTACCATATCTTATAATCATATGTCTTGACTGTATTAAAATTAAATTTTTATCCCAATTATTTCCACAAGTTAAATTTATCTTGGAGAAATCGAGTAGTGGAAAACCTAATCAACAAAGTCTGATTCAAAATGTGTCAAATTGGATAAAGGTTGAAAAAAACTATTGAATTCAGTTATTAGTGAATTTTGTTTATTGGTGAACTTCGGGAGACCAGTTTCAACCAAAGACTGACAGAAAAAGACAGATGGAAGAGAATCAAGGATAAAAAGACTCTAACAATTATATAGACTCCCAAACACTAGATCTTATTTGAGGTCTCTGGTCTTATGAAAAAAAGATGTTAGCTTGACTCATGTGCTTTTTTATGGCTTCCTTTATCTCTTTATTCCTCAAGCTATAGATAATGGGGTTGAAAAATGGGGACACAACTGCAAAGGCCAGAGCAATGGCTGTATCCCAGAATAAGGAGTAGGTGGCAGAGAAGCGTAGGTACATGAGAGCCACACTGCCGAAGAAGAGCAGAAATACAGTGAGGTGGGAGACGCATGTGGAAAAGGCCTTGCGACGGCCCTCAGTGGAACGGATACGTAGAATTACAGCCACAATACCAATGTAGGACATGAAGATGAGCATCACAGCTGTAATAATCTCCACTGCATGGACAACATCAACTACCTGAATCATAAGGATAGCTTGTGTGTCTGTGCAGGCCAGGCGTAGTACTGGGAGGAAGTCACAGAAGATATGTCCCAGGTGATTAGAGCCACAAAATGGCAGTGTGGAGATCCAGGCAATCTCAGGAAGGGGTGTGACAAAACCACAAACACAGCAACCTAAAGTCAGCCAGGCACACAGCTTTGGGGTCATGATAGTAGGGTAATGAAGAGGGCTGCAGATGGCCAGGTAGCGATCAAAGGCCATAGCTGTCAAGAGACAAACCTCACTGATGCCTGTGGAATGGAAGAAATACATCTGCAGGAGACAGCCATTTAAGGAAATGCTCTTCTCACAAAGCAGGCAAGAGAGCATCTTTGGTATGGTAGCTGTGGTATACCAGATCTCCAGGAAAGAAAGGGCACTGATAAAGAAGTACATGGGAGTGTGGAGATGGATATTCAGCTGGACCACTGTGATGATGACCACATTTCCAACAACAATGAATGCATAAATGAAGAGCAGTAGAACAAAACAGATGACAGAATCTCTCCAGGAATAAGGGAAAGCAGAGAAGATAAACTCATGAGCAGTGGTTTGATTGGCATTCTCCATCTCCAGGTGAGAAATGAGGTTTTCAAATCCTACTGCATTCAGACTTTCTAGGTGATGTCTACTACTCATCATAGAGTAAGTACACTTACAAAATACCAGCATCTGGATAAATCCCTGCCTTGAGAGTGTAGAAGAATAAGGAATATTCCATAGATGCTGGCAACTAAAATTGGAGTGTGGAAAAAATTTCAATCAGAAAGCACACCCAATAGATTAGATTAATAATTCTCAAAATTTATCAGGCATCAGGATCACTTGGAGGGGTTGTTAAAACATAGCTTACTCGTCTTCATCCTGAGAAAAGTGAAGGAAAAGGCAGTCACCTACAAGCCAAGAAGAATCAACTCTGCCAAAATCTTGATGTCAGACTTCCTAGCTTTCAGAACTGTGAGAAAATAAATTCTTGTTGTTCAAGTCACTTAGTCCGATACTTTGTTATAAAAGCTTTAGTAAATTAATATACCATACTTATACTCAGCACTCAACCAGTTTCCCTTGCTGACTTTCTTATTTCTTGGTTCTTCTAGATACCAACTTTCCACATTTTTGCATCTATTGTCTTATGTCTCAAACTTAATTAATCATCAAAGTCTTCTTAACTTTCTTTCTTTTGTATTACCGATACATTTTATTTCTTTTATCTTACCCCTAATTTGAGGCTTAGAGAAGGAAATGGCAACCCACTCCAGTGTTATTGCCTGGAGAATCCCATGGACAGGAAGCCTGGTGGGCTGCTGTCTATGGGGTCGCACAGAGTCGGACACAACTAAAGTGACGCAGCAGCAGCAACAGCAGCAGCAATAATGCCTACACTATTGTAATAGGTTACCAAAGGTTTCTACTTCCAGTCTGATTATTTTCATACAAGCCTCTATTTCCTCAAGACTGATATTGCTGTAACATCAGTTTACTCATGTGGCTCCCCTTCCATACCTATACTTAAGTTTTACATTCTCACCATGTTCTTCCTCTAAATTGTTTTTTCTTTAAAAAGAAAAAAAAATCTCAGATCATCTAGGATAACATTTTTATAATCACTGCAAAAGGAAAAAATTAGCTTCACTTTGTCTGTCATTGATTAATAATCTTATGGTATGTTAGGAAAGGGCACATTATTAATGTTCTCTTATTTACATTATCTATAGATGCATTTGTTCATTGATTATGTGACTGAAAATGAACATGTTAAATGCTCAGACATGTCTGACTCTTTGTGATCCCTTGGACTGTAGCCTGCCAGGGTCCTCTCTCCATGGAATTCTCCAAGCAAGAATACTGGAGCCATTTCCTTCTCCAGGAGATCTTCCCTACCAAGGATTGAACCCAGGTGTCTGTATTACAGGCAGATTCTTTACCATCTGAGCCACCAGGATGCCCAGTTATGTGACCAAGGCGCATAAAGCTCCCAACTACACCATCTTTAGTATTGTACTGAAATGACATTTTTGTTATTTCAGCAGAAAACAAAACCATTTTGTCTACTGTTGCTATGAAAAATTATTCATTTCCAATCCGATTTATTAAACCTGCTGTTAGTCCAAACATGTCACTTTCAGTTTCTGGTCTCAGAATTCCTGAAATAAATCTCCCCTGCATGAAATATCCTCTTGTTCTTTACAAGCTCTACCTTCTCTTTAAACCAGCCAAATTCTATTGGGTTGACCAAAAAATTCATTCAGATTTTTCCAGAAGATGTTATGGGAAAAACCCAAATGAACTTTCTGGCCAGCCCAATACATGTGTCTTTTCCAATTTTAACAAGATAATTCCACACGTAATAGAAATCACTCTATTTCCTGTAAAATTTATATGTCTATGTATCTTTTCCTTTTAATTTTTTTCAAGTGTTCTTGATTTTTCATAACATATCTGATCTTTCCCATAAGACTTGATGCCCCCAGTAGTAGTCCACACATATTGTGATTACTGCCTTTAAGAGAGAGTCCTACAAACTGAACCAGTCTACTCATTCAAGAAAGAGCCTCTAAGCAGACCCAGACTCTGAGCAGAACTAATTACTCATTCTGCTGAAAAGATGTGGCTAAGTAGAAGAAAGAGATATGGAAATCAAAAAGAAAAACTTAGATTTCTCCCAATGAACACTTCTCTATCTTTTCCAAATCTCAGTAAAGTCTAGTACATTTGCCAATGATATTAATGCCTCACAACAAACTGGAAATCTCATTTGATTCCTGAAATATTTCAGAAATCAATCACAACACTCATTTGTTGTTTTAAAGCCATCTGATAAGCTTTGGCCCCACTTGTATCGCTCCTATTTCTTGGGAAATTTAGCAACTGAAACATTTATGCTTTGTACTAACTTGCTTATAACAGGGCTTCCCTGGTAGTTTAGACAGTAAAGAATCTGCTTGCAATGCAGGAGAAGTTGCTGATTCCTCCTTGCCCAGGCTCACCAATAGTTACTCACAGTTTCTACATGCACACTAGGGCTGTCTATTGTCCTGTGTAAGTGTTTTCCTTTCCCTAGATATCTCCTAACTCCCCCAGATTAGCTGATTTACTGACCTTGCTGCTGTTGTGTTCCAAACTTGGAATAAACATGGATGAAGACTCTATCTTTCCCTATCCTAATGTGGTCAACCATATAGAGCTACTGAGCCAAGCTTCCTTTGCTCTTCTGCTATGTTTCTACCCTGAGTCTTCCATCTAAACTATATTTCCTTCATCAGTCAGTGATAAAGAGATCTGACTCCCTATGGAGCTCCCTCCTTCTACCCTGCCCCTTTGTGTTCACCTGTGTGTCTTCCTAAGTCTAGCTAGAATAGGAAGATGGACTCTCCTGAGAATACTACACAAGTGATTTAAAATAAGTAGGAAAACAATCCTTCTTATAATAGTTCCAATTAGGAAAAAAGTTCAAGCTGGTAATTAGGGGAAGCCCAATCTGAGGTAATTTAAACCCAGGACAAATGAGATAATCCAGGAGTTTGAGATATTGCAATAAGTGTGTTTCTGTTTATTTGTTTACTTTCTTTTTTATGGTGCTTCTGATTGGATTAACTTTTAAATAAATCAAAAGCTGAAATTCCAAGAGTCACATTTGAAGAATGTTAATGCAGATGGCAGAGTAGAAGGATATGCACTCATCTTCTCCTGCAAGAACTCCAAAACCACAACTCTCTGCTGAATAGCCATCGACTGAGGAATGTTGGATCTCACCGATAAAATATACCCCACGTCCAAGGGCAAAGGAGGAGTCTCAGCAAGATGGTAGGAGGGGTGAAATCAAGTTTAGGATCAAATCCCTTACCCACCAGAAATGCTCAGAGGGCTCAAACAAACCTTGTGTGCACCAGGACCCAGACACCCCACAGATACTGAGCCAGAACTGTGTTTGAGTGTCTCCTGCGAAGGTATAGGTGAGCAGGAGCCTGCCACAGGGACAAGAGCTCTAGGTGTGCAGCAGATCTGGGTATGGCATAAACCCTCTTGGAGGAGTTCACCATTAACCCCACCATAGAGCTGCCAGAACTTACACAGGACGGGGGAAACAGACTCGTGGAGGACACAAACAGAACCTTGTGTGCACCAGGACCCAGGAGAAAAGAGCAGTGACCCCACAAGAGACTGACCCAGACTTGACTGTGAGTGTCCAGGAGTATCGAGTGGAGGCATGGGTCAGTGTTGGCCTGCTGCAGGGTCTGGGCACTGAGTGCAGCAGTGCATGCATGGGACCTTTTGAAGGAGGCTGACATTATTGTCATTGCCTCCACCATAATTTGGCCTCAGATCAAACAACAGGGAGGGAACATAGCCCTGCCCATCAACAGAAAATTGATTTAAAGAGCATGGCCCCACTCATCAGAACAAGACCAAAAGAGTTTCCCCCTCAATCAGTCTCTCACATCAGGAAGCTTCCATGAGCTTCTTATCGTTCTCCATCAGAGGGCAGACAGAATGAAAACCGCAATAACAGATAACTAACCAAACTGATCACATGAACCACAGCCTTGTCTAACTCAATGAAATTATGAGCCAGGTCATGTAGGGCCACCCAAGATGGACCAGTGATTGTGGAATATTCTGACAAAACATGGTCCACTGGAGAAGGGAATGGCAAACCACTTCAGTACTCTTGCCTTGAGAACCCCATGAACAGTATGAAAAGGCAAAAAGATAGGACACTGAAAGATGAACTCCCCAGGTCAGTAGGTGCTCAATACACTATGGGAGATCAGTGGAGAAATAACTCCAAGAAGAATGAAGAGACAGAGTCAAAGCAAAGACAACACCCAGTTGTGGATTTAACTGGTGATGGAAGCAAAGCCCAGTGCTGTAAAGAGCAATATGCGTAGCTGCTGCTGCTGCTAAGTCACTTCAGTTGTGTCTGACTCTGTGCACCCCCATAGATGGCAGGCCACCAGGCTCCCCTATCCCTGGGATTGTCCAGGCAAGAACACTGGAGTGGGTTGCCATTTCCTTCCCCAATGCGTGAAAGTGAAAACTGAAAGTGAAGTCATTCAGTCGTGCCTGACTGTTAGCGACCCCATGGACTGCAGCTTTCCAGGCTTCTTTGTCCATAGGGAGTTTCCAGGTGAGAGTACTGGAATGGGTTGCCATTGCCTTCTCCAAATATTATATAGGAACCTGAAATATTAGGTCCATGAATCAAAGCAAATTCAGTTCAGTTCAGTTCAGCTGCTCAGTCATGTCCGACTCTTTGTGACCCCATGAATCGCAGCATGCCAGGCCTCACTGTCCATCACCAACTCCTGGAGTTCACTCAGACTCGCTTCCATTGAGTCAGTGATGCCATCCAGCCATCTCATTCTCTGTCGTCCCCTTCTCCTCCTGCCCCCAATCCCTCCCAGCATCAGAGTCTTTTCTAGTGAGTCAACTCTTTGCATGAGGTGGCCAAAGTACTGGAGTTTCAGCTTTAGCATCATTCCTTCCAAAGAAATCCCAGGGCTGATCTCCTTCAGAATGGACTGGTTGGATCTCCAAGCAAATTGGAAGTGGTCAAACCGATGATGGCAAGAGTGAACATTGACATTTTAAGAATCAGTGAATTAAAATGGATGGGTGAATTTACTTCAGATGACCATTATATCTACTACTGTTGACAGGAATCCCTTAGAAGAAATGGAGTAGCCATCATAGTCACCAAAAGAGTCCAAAATGCAGTACTTGAACATAATCTCAAAAATAACAGAATGATCTCTGTTCATTTCCAAGGCAAACCATTCAATATCACAGTGATCCAAGCTTATGCTCCAACCAGTAATGCTAAAGAAGCTGAAGTTGAATGGTTCTATGAAGACCTACAACACCTTCTAGGACTAACACCCTAAAAAAGTTGTCCTTTTCATTATAGGGGACTAGAATGCAAAAGTAGGAAATCAAGAGCTACCTGGAGTAACAGGTAAATTTGGCCTTGAAGTACAAAATGAAGCAGGTCAACAGCTAACAGAATTGTGCCAAGAGAATGCACTGTTCATAGTAAACACCCTCTTCCAACAACACAAGATAACAGTCTACACATGGACATCACAAGATGGTCAATACTGAAATCAGATTGATTATATTCTTTGCAGCCAAAGATGGAGAACCTCTATACAGGCAGCAAAAACAAGACCAGGAGCTGACTGTGGTTCAGATCATGAACTCTTTATTGCCAAATTCAGATTTAAATTGAAGAAAGTAGGAAAAACCACTAGACCATTCAGGTATGACCTAAATCAAATCCCTTAAGATTATACAGTAGAAGTGACAAATAGATTCAAGGGATTAGAACTAACAGACAGAGTGCCTGAAGAGCTATGGACTGATGTTCATGACATTGTACAAGAGGCAGGAATCAAGACCATCCACAAGAAGAAGCAATGCCAAAAGGCAAAATGTTTGTCTAAGGAGGCATTAAAAATAGCTGAGAAAGGAAAAGAAGCTAAAGGCAAAGGAAAAAAGGAAAGATACACCCATTTGAATACAGAGTTCCAAAGAATAGCAAGGAGAGATAAGAAAGTCTTCCTCGGGGCTCAACTCAAAGAAATAGAGGAAAACAATAGAATGGAAAAGACTAGAGATCTCTTCAAGAAAACTAGAGACACCAAGGGAACATTTCATGCAAAGATGGGCTCAATAAATGACAGAAATGATACAGACCTAATAGAAGCAGAAGATATTAAGAAGAGATGAGAAGAATATGCAGAAGATCTATACAAATAAGATCTTCATGACCCAGATAATCACGATGGTGTGATCACTCAACTAGAGCCAGACATCCTGGAGTACAAAGTCAAGTGGGCCTTAGGAAGCATCACTACAAACAAAGCTAGTGGAGGTAATGGAATTCCAGTTGAGCTATTTCAAATCCTGAAAGATGATGCTGTGAAAGTGTTGCACTGAATATACCAGCAAATTTGGAAAACTCAGCAGTGGCCACAGGACTGGAAAAGATCAGTCTTCATTCCAATCCCAAAGAAAGGCAATGTCAAAGAATGTTCAAACTGCTGCACAATTGCACTCATCTCACACACTAGCAAAGTAATGCTCAAAATACCCCCAAGCCAGGCTTCAGCAATATGTGAACCATGAATTTCCAGATGTTCAAGCTGGTTTTAGAAAACGCAGAGGAACCAGAGATCAAATTGCCAACATCTGTTGGATCATCAAAAAAGCAAGAGTTCCAGAAAAACATCTACTTCTGCTTTATTGACTATGCCAAAGCCTTTGACTGTGTGGATCACAGCAAACTGTAGAAAATTCATAAAGAGATTGGAATACCAGACCACCTTACTGCCTCCTAAGATATTTGTATGCAGGTCAAGAAGCAGCAGTTAGAACTGGACATGGAACAACAGATTGTTCCAAATTGGGAAAGGAGTATGTCAAGGCTGTAGATTGTCACTCTGCTTATTCAACTTCTATGCAGAGTATATCATGAAAAATGCCAGTATGGATGAAGCTTAAGCTGGAATCTGAAAACTAAGATCATGGCATTCGGTCCCATCACTTCCTGGTAAATAGATGGGAAATCAATGGAAACTGTGACAGACTTTATTTGGGGGGGGGGGGTCCAAAATCACTGCAGATGGTTACTGCAGCACTGAAATTAAAAGATGATTACTTCTTGGAAGAAAAGCTATGGCCAATGTGGACAGCACATTAAAAAGCAGAGACATTACCAACAAAGGTCTGTGTAGTCAAAACTATGGTTTTTCCAGTAGTCATATATGGATGTGAGAGGTGGACTACAAAGAAAGCTGAGCCCTGAAGAACTGATGCTTTTGAACTGGTATTGGAGAAGACTCTTGAGAGTTTCTTGAACTGCAAGGAGATCCAATCAGTCCATCCTAAAGGAAATCAGTCTTGAATATTCATTGGAAGGACTGATGCTGAAGCTGAAACTCCAATACTTTGGCCACCTGATGTAAAGAACAGACTCATTTGAAAAGACTCATTTGCTGGGAAAGATTGAAGGCGGGAGGTGAAGGGAACGATGGAGGATGAGATGGTTGGATGGCATCACTGACTTGATAGACATGAGTTTGAGTAAGCTCCGGAAGTTGGTGATTGACAGGGAAGCGCGTCGCAGTCCATGGGCTCGCAAATAGTCGGACAGGACTGAGTGACTGAACTGATCTGAACTGAATGCAGTAGAGGAGAGGAGATTGGTAAAACAATAAAATGAAGGATATAGTCATATCCTATTTCTTACCTGTTTCTAAGTCAGTCAGCCAAATTTAGGAAAATCGACTGGCCTTCCATATTGAAATTTATAGTCAGTGCTTTGGTTAATTATGTCAATTTAATTGTTTAATGTTACCATTATTGTTTTCATTTTTGTCCATTTACTCACTAAAATTTCTTAGAATGAAAAAGATTAACAAAATGCAATCCATTTCCTTCATTTCTTTAAATGTAATGACTTTTCTTTTTTTAAATTTTATTTTATTTTATTTAACTTTACAATATTGTATTGGTTTCTTACTCAAAATAAACTAAATAAATATGCTGTAAGAAGTGGTACTATAATTTCAGACAATGACACATTCATCAATTTTACTAATACAGCAATTTCTTGTTAAAGAATATCACATAGAATTAGTATGAATTTTGTACTATGTCTGGACTAACCCAAAACATTTTGCTCATGTACATATGACAAATAACAAGAATAAAAGTTGATTTGTTTTCTACTTGTTAAAATTCTTCTTTCTGTTACCAATACATCTTTGTTTTTTCCACATAGTTTAAAAAGAGTTTTAGCTTTTATCTTACATTGAAAGATAAAATTTCATAAAGATTTAATTTCATAACTTGTTTTTCAAGCACATGTCAGGTACAAGATGCCTGTAAGCCGCACACACAATGAAGAAAAGTGGTAAGAAGGAGAATGTAGTTTCCAAAGAATGACTGCCTTGCATCTTTTTACATTCCACTACTCAGCCCCTGCTTTATTTCTAAATGATCTCAAATCCCTTTGATGTGTAAAAGTTCTTTGACTTACAAAATAATAGGCAGTGTTGTTAAACAATTGCACATTTGATGTAGGTAATCTTTCTGGAAATTATAGAATTATATTAAAAGATTATTACCAATACAGTGCTAAAATACTTGTAACCCAAAATAATATATTAAGATTCAGATAAGAAGCATTAGTTATTAATTTCTGCAATCTCAGGATAGTACAATGTCAGACAAAGCCCACACATGGCAGTGTATGTAATTTATTAAGTGTTTCAGACATGGATATTAAAATAATAATCATTTATCCTCACACTTAGAAGTCTGTTAGTCAGTTGCAATAAGGAGAGCTATGCTCAACTTCAGACTCTGAGCTCTGGGTTGTGGACTTCAAACACCAGGCTTCAAGCAAGTTACAGCTCAGGTCAGCTCCATGTCTCTCATTCTCTGAACCACTGACTTTCAGAGACATGGTTTCATGTGAGTCCGGTGATGAAAGGGGAGCAGTTATCTGAAGTAAACCTGACTGTAAAGGTTCATATTCAGTCTCTATAATATTCATTGCTTTCCCAAGAGTCAATTAAAGGAAAAGCCCAAACCAAATCTTTGGGGCAGAAAAGCAAATGGTACTTACCATGAATCCATTCGTTGCAAAATTATGGATTTATAAATCTGTAACAGGGATGTGAAGAATTGGGACGAATGACTCAATTTATCACATTTCCTTTTCATAGTTGTTCTGCAAGTTCAGCTTGCCAGTGATAGGACTGATATTTTTCACAGAATAACTAGACTTTTATTTGATCTATAACTCAGTTGCCATACTACTGAAGTTGTAACAAAAGTGCTACACTAAGGCATTATTTGTGCAACTATTTACAAAATCAATATTTTTACCTAAAGCTATGAACATACTTTCACATCTGCTTTTAATAATTCAACTTCTTGAAATTTATCTTGAAACAAAAGTTTTTGAAATTGAAAAGGACTTTATGCAATAAAATTATAATTGCCATATTTATAAGAATGTGTGTATGGATGTTCAGTCATGTCTGACTCTTTACAGCTCTTTGGACTGTAGCTCACCAGGCTCTTCTGTACATGGGAGTTTTTAGGCAAGAATACTGGAGTGGGTTTACATTTCTTCCTCCAGAGGATCTTCTCCACCCAGGGATGGAAACTGAGTCTCCTGCATTGCAGTGGGATTCTTTATTATCTGAGCCACTAGTGGTAATAGTTAAAAAACCAATACAGAGAAGCAAACAATAGAGAAACAAAATGGAAAAATAATTTGCATGTTCAATCAATGAAGCAGTTCACCATAATTAAACTGATGATTATAAATACATAGTGGAAATAATAAATTTTAGTACATAATAATAATATATTTATTATCAAAATTCATGTATTATACTAAAAATTACACTGACTCTAGAAATTCAGAAGTGGAATTGATATTGCTGTCATCTCTGTAAATCCTCAGAGGACTTTCTTGACCAGTCTGTTCACTAGGTCATGGGGAAGAAAACTAGACTAATTGTATTGTTCTTTGAAATTCTAGTCTCTTTGGGCTTAATATTTTCTGAAGAAGTTCCACTTGTATACAAAACTGTAGTCTAAATTACTTACCAGATATATTAAACACCTTTTGGGGGACAAAGGAGTTTATTAATAGCATCTTTCATATCCTTATTTCTCAAGCTATATATAATGGTATTGGAAAAGGGAGCAAGCACAGAGAATGTTGGCGCAATGGTGGTGTCCCAGAATGGTGTAGCAAAGAATCTAAGATACATGAGAGCCACACTACCAAAAAACAGCAGGAAGATGGAAATGTGTGCTGCACACGTAGAAAAGGCCTTTTTACAACCCTCAGCTGAACGGATACCCAGGATACCAATGATAATTCTGATGTAAGAAAGAGAAATAATCAGACCTGTTATTAGAATAGCAAGAGCATGAATCACATCTTGCACCAAGATCACAGAGGTATTTGTGCAGTCTAAATTTAATAAAGGTGTGAAATCAAAGAGCAGAAGATCTGATGGGTTTAGCTGGGACCACAGAAAGGTAGGGTAGAAATCCACACAATCTCAGGTAGAAGAATGAGGAAACCAAGTGCCTGCAGAGAGCTCAGCACCTAGTCGGGGAGTCATGATGGTTAGGTAATGGAGTGGGTTGAGGTGGCAACATACCTGTCAATGGACATGACAGTCAGCAAGGCTCCTTCAGTGTTTCCAAATGGATGGAAGAAGTACATCTGCAAGAGACAGCCAATGAAAGAGATAGTCTTTTGACTGCTGGTCAGATTGGAGAGCATTTTAGGAATAGCATATGTGGTAGAACATATCTCAAGAAATGTGAAGATACTAATGGGATTATACATGAGATTGTGGAGACAGGTATCCGGTCTTACAGCAAAGATCAATAGGTTCCCGACTATAATAAAAGTGTAGATGAAGAGCAAACGAACAAAGTATAGGAGGCCACCATCTTGGAATCTGGCAAACCCAGTGAAGATAAATTCAGTCACTGCTGATAGATTTTCATCTTCCATGTCCCCAGAAGAGCTATCTGTGAATGAGGAAGATGGTACACCCAACTAATAGAGAAGGAAATCAACACTGTAAATGTAAATGGTATTTTGGTTACCCAGTATTTTTGTGTTTTGACTTTTTCCAGATTCAAAATAACTGACAACTTGTCTATATTACTAACCTTTTTATTTGAGAGATAATACAAAATGATGATTAAGAACATGGGTTCAAATCAGACATTCTGAGCCTGAATTCTCATTCCACCACTTGAGCAAATAAGCAAGTGAGCTTATTTTTTTGCCACCTGAGAAAAAAGAAAAATTCTCTCTGAACGTCAGAATCTTCTAGGAAAAATATTAGGGCAAAATTATGAGTATTGAAAGAATTAATGTATCAGAGTATTAATATTGCTCAGTATTTGTTAGTTATTTCCTACCTTAAACAGCTCTGAAAGAATACTAACAATATCTCATTTAGATCTTTTCACTCCTCAATCATTTGCTATGTGACTGCTTTCTCTCTCCTATACAGAAGCCATTCTGTCCCATGTATCACTGACATGGTAACTGAAAAACAATGGAAAAGTTTCAGTCTTTATAACTTCACTTTGGCATTAGAAACTACTGATTAATACTGCTTGAGGACTGTCTCCCTTGGCTCTCATGAAACCACTCTCTCCAGGTGGACCTTCTTCCTGAATAGAAGCTTCCTCTCAGGTGTTTTGCTATAAAACTTTCTTATTTTATGTGTTATAAACTCACTTTCTTGACCCATTCCTTAAATGACTGCGTGTTCCAGTTTCCTGCTGTGGTCCCTAAAATCATGTCCTGCCTTTTTGTTGATGAACACATGCCCTCCACAGTTTTTCAGTTCTTTCGAGTCTGTATCGCCAGCAGAGGTATGTTTCTTGAACTTTCAATCTCCACATGCAGTCTTCCCCATCTGCCACTCTTATACTGCACTGTTACAGTTTTCAGAGTTCACCCTGATTTCTCCTGGATCTTTGGTTTTGTGAATGTTAACCCTCTTTCTGGAAGACCTGCTTACTCTTCTTCACTTAACTAACTCCTAGACTTTTCTCAAGTTTCAGCAAAGGTACTGATCCCTATCAGAAGCCCTACAACAGTTACTGTGGTTTCCTCTCCCTCCCTACATTTATACACACACACATTTATTCTCATATATATCCTACAAGGGTTTCTACCATCATCCTTACTATTTTTTAAGACATAGAAAATTTATTTTTTATATGATATTATGCATGTTTTAATGCTATTCTCCCAAATCATCCCCCCCATACTTACTATGTTTTTATTATAACTTATTTGTTTAAATTCATGAGATTGTGAGCTTATATTAGAGCAGGATCAACATTTTGTGTTTCATAACCCTAGCATGCATTGATCGCTTGAAAATAATGGGCATTTTTTAATGAATAAGTTTGGATTAGGCTTAGAAAAATATTGTTGCTGTTTTTCAGTTGCTATGTCACGTCCAGATCTTTGCAACCCCATGGACTGTAGCACAGCAGGCTTCGATGTCCACTCCCTTTCAGAGTTTACTCAAATTCATGCCCATTGACTCGGTGATGTCAACCAACCATCTTATCATCTGTTGCCCCTTTCTCCTCCTGCCCTCAATCTTTCCCAGCATCATATAAAACACTGGTGAAAGAAATCAAAGAGGACACTAATAGACGGAGAAATATACCATGTTCATGGATTGGAAGAATCAATATAGTGAAAATGAGTATACTACCCAAAGAAATTTATAGATTCAATGCAATCCCTATCAAGCTACCAAGGGTATTCTTCACAGAGCTACAACAAATAATTTCACAATTTGTATGGAAATACAAAAAAACCTCGAATAGCCAAAGCTATCTTGAGAAAGAGTGGAACTGGAGGAATCAACCTGCCTGACTTCAGGCTCTACTACAAAGCCACAGTCATCAAGACAGTATGGTACTGGCACAAAGACATAAATATAGATCAATGGAACAAAATAGAAAGCCCAGAGATAAGTCCACACACATATGGACAACTTATCTTTGATAAAGGAGGCAAGAATATACAATGGATTAAAGACAATCTATTTAACAAGTGGTGCTGGGAAAACTGGTCAACCACTTGTAAAAGAATGAAACTAGAACACTTTCTAACACCATACACAAAAATAAACTCAAAATGGATTAAAGATGTATATGTAAGACCAGAAACTTTAAAACTCCTAGAGGAGAACATAGGCAAAACACTCTCTGACATGCATCACAGCAGGATCCTCTATGACCCGCCTCCCAGAATATTGGAAATAAAAGCAAAAATAAACAAATGGGACTTAATAAAACTTAAAAGCTTCTGCACAACAAAGGAAACTATAAGCAAGGTGAAAAGATAGCCTTCAGAAAGGGAGAAAATAATAGCAAATGAAGAAACAAACAACTACTCTGAAAAATATACAAGCAACTCCTACAGCTCAATTCCAGAAAAATAAATGACCCAATCAAAAAATGGGCCAAAGAACTAATAGACATTTCTCCAAAGAAGACATACAGATGGCTAACAAACACATGAAAAGATGCTCAACATCATTCATCAGAGAAATGCAAATCAAAACCACTATGAGGTACCATTTCACGCCAGTCAGAATGGCTGCCATCCAAAAGTCTACAAGCAATAAATGCTGGAGAGGGTGCGGAGAAAGGGAACCCTCTTACACTGTTGGTGGGAATGCAAACTAGTACAGCCACTATGGAGAACAGTGTGGAGATTCCTTAAAAAACTGGGAATAGAACTGCCTTATGATCCAGCAATCCCACTGCTGGGCATACACACTGAGGAAACCAGAATCAAACTAAATACTGTCATGTTACAATTTGTTCATATTAGATGTTAGTAATGTTTCTGATAATCAATAAAAGAGATTCTTGATAAAAAATAAATAAATAAATAAAAGAAAAAAAAAAAAAGAAAGAGACACGTGTACCCCAGTGTTCATCACAGCACTGTTTACAATAGCCAAGACATGGAAGCAACCTAGATGTCCATCAGCAGATGAATGGATAAGAAAGCAGTGGTACATATACACAATGGAGTATTACTCGGCCATTAAAAATAATACATTTGAATCAGTTCTAATGAGGTGGATGAAACTGGAGTCTATGATACAGAGTGGAGTAATCCAGAAAGAAAAACACCAGTACCAGTATACTAACGCATATATATGGAATTTAGAAAGGTGGTAACAATAACCCTGTATATGAGACAGCAAAAGAGACACAGTCTTTTGGACTCTGTGAGTGAGGGAGAGGGTGGGATGGTTTGGGAGAATGGCATTGAAATATGTATAATATTATATATGAAATGAGTCACCAGTCCAGGTTCAATACAAGATACTGGATGCTTGGGGCTGGTGCACTGGGCTGACCCAGAGGGATGGTATGGGGAGGAAGGAGGGAGGAGGGAGGAGGGAGGAGGGTTCAGGAGGTTCACATATATACCTGTGGCCAATTCATTTTGATATATGTCAAAACCAATACAATATTATAGTTAAATAAAATTAAATTAAAAAAAAAATCTTTCCCAGCATCATATTAAAGCTAGAAAAATCTAGAAATAAGACTGGTAGGAAGGAAACTTGTAAGCATTTATGTCTTGGACAGTCGTAAAGTCTGAGTAACTACATATTATTTCTGATTTTAAGCATGAAAAGCCCAGAACCCCAAATATGGAGCTTTCACATAAATTCTATTCCAATGCCAAAATTTAAGGCTGCCCAAAACTTCATTATTTGAATCTTTACAGTGTGTCTCATGCCAAACATAAAAAATGAATGGTTTCTATGCAAACCTCAGTGACCCTCAATTCACCTCTTCCAGATGCAGTAGGAGTCTTCCTTTTTCCTGGGTCTCTGCCTTCTTAAATGTTCTTTCAACTTCTCGGGAAGGGATTATTATAACGATCTGAAGAAAAATACTAAAGGAGAAATGAATTCCACTGAGACTTCTTGCCTTGGTAATAAATAGAAAGCACTCTTTCTTTTTCCCATGGGATCAGTATCAGAATGTGATTGCACTGTTTTCTCATCATATTTTCAGATCAAAAGAGAATCAGTGCTCCAAGGAAGACTTCAAGTTCTGGTGACCTTTGTTACCTCTTTTCTTGTCATCATTGTGAATTAAGCAGTCAGCCTCCATTTCGGTGTGGAATTGAAAGTATACCATACAAAGGTACACTCACCTTTGATTGGACCTCATCCTTTCAAAAACACCAGAGAAGGCATTAGCACGCCTACTCCAGTACTCTTGCCGGGAAAATCCCATGGGCAGAGGAGCCTGGTAGGCTGCAGTCCATGGGGTCACAAAGAGTCGGACAAGACTGAGCGACTTCACTTTCACTTTTCACTTTCATGTATTGGAGAAGGAAATGGCAACTCACTCCAGTGTTCTTGCCTGGAGAATCCCAGGGACGGGGGAGCCTGGTGGGCTACCGTCTATGGGGTCTCACAGAGTCGACACGACTGAAGCGACGCAGCAGCAGCAGCAGCAGCTTTCAAAAACACAAGAAATAGGACGATGTCAGAAGAGCATTACTGACATGTTAATTATTGTGAACAAATTAATGAATAGAAAATAGATCAATTTTCATGAAAATATTTAAGTTAGAAGTATACCGCACAATTGAACTCATCTCACACGCTAGTAAAGTAACGCTCAAAATTCTCCAAGCCAGGCTTCAGCAATATGTGAACAGTGAACTTCCTGATGTTCAAGCTGGTTTTAGAAAAGGCAGAGGAACCAGAGATCAAATTGCCAACATCCGCTGGATCATGGAAAAAGCAAGAGAGTTCCAGAAAAACATCTACTTCTGCTTTATTGACTATGCCAAAGCCTTTGACTGTGTAGATCACAAGAAACTGTGGAAAATTCTGAAAGAGATGGGAATACCAGACCACCTGATCTGCCTCTTGAGAAATCTGTATGCAGGTCAGGAAGCAACAGTTAGAACTGGTCATGAAACAACAGACTGGTTCCAAATAGGAAAAGGAGTACATCAAGGCTGTATATTGTCACCATGTTTATTTAACTTATATGCAGAGTACATCATGAGAAATGCTGGACTGGAAGAAACACAAGTTGGAATCAAGATTGCTGGGAGAAATATCAATAACCTCAGATATGCAGATGACACCACCCTTATGGCAGAAAGTGAAGAGGGGCTAAAAAGCCTCGTGATGAAAGTGAAAGAGGAGAGTGAAAAGGTTGGCTTAAAGCTCAACATTCAGAAAACGAAGATCATGGCATCTGGTCCCATCACTACATGGGAAATAGATGGAGAAACAGTGGACACAGTGTCAGACTTTATTTTTGTGGGCTCCAAAATCACTGCAGATGGTGACTGCAGCCATGAAATTAAAAGAGGCTTACTCCTTGGAAGGAAAGTTATGACCAAACTAGATAGCATATTCAAAAGCAGAGACATCACTTTGCCAACAAAGGTTCGCCTAGTCAAGGCTATGGTCTTTCCTGTGGTCATGTATGGATGTGAGAGCTGGACTGTGAAGAAGGCTGAGCGCCGAAGAATTGATGCTTTTGAACTGTGGTGTTGGAGAAGACTCTTGAGAGTCCCTTGGACTGCAAGGAGATCCAACCAGTCCATTCTGAAGGAGATCAGCCCTGGGATTTCTTTGGAAGGAATGATGCTAAAGCTGAAACTCCTGTATTTTCGCCACCTCATGCGAAGAGTTGACTCATTGGAGAAGACTCTGATGCTGGGAGGGATTGGGGGCAGGAGGAGAAGGGGACGACAGAGGATGAGATGGCTGGATGGCATTACTGACTCGATGGATGTGAGTCTGAGTGACCTCCGGGAATTGGTGATGGACAGGGAGGCCTGGCATGGTGCAGTTCATGGGGTTGCAAAGAGTCGGACACGACTGAGTGACTGATCTGATCTGATGCCATACTAAAGAAGATGGAAGAGTGTCAAGTTTTATCCAACAATATACACAGAGTTTTCCTTCAAATTGTTTCTATTAATTCTGCTGCACAAAATATATTAAAGATTAGTATGTATTTCTTGTATACTACTTCCTTCCACTCATTCTTTCTTAAATTCCCATAATTCCTTCTCACCTCATGGCTATAAAGAAATAGCTCCAGAGTAGTTAGTCCATATTTATCATACTGTGAATGCTCACAAAATTGTTTTCATGACTCAGTATAAATGAGGCAAAAGCTCCGATATTTAATATTAGCTTGCAGCATATCTGTAAATACTATTGATAAATTTAGGTTAGTGTACAACTCATATGTGTGTGCAGGCAGACAAGAGCAGGATATCATGTGATAATACAACTTATTGAAATGTTTTGGTTTTTTGGACAACACATTATTAAAGTTCAATTTTAATTATGTGGATATTCACAAGAGTTCTAACTCAGAAAAAAACAATTTTTAATGATAAATAATTCATGTAAAAAAGTTCACAAATTATAAATACATATTTCAATAAATTTTTACCTTGTGAAAATACTTGTCTAACTCTACACAAATCAAGTATTAATTCTATGTTATCACTTACATCCAGTTTGTTAATGTTTTTTAAGCTTCCACATTATTGTGAATTTCTCCATTGCTAACGTTGATTCCATCAATTTTTGTCTTATGAATTGTAAGCTTATATTTTTTTTGAAACATAGATAATGCAATGCATTCCATTTTAGTTAGAAACATTTATTTTTGTCTGGTTTTGTGTTAAGATAACTTCTTCTATCATAACTACTGTAGAAATTTTATAGTTTCCTCAGGGTATTAGTCTCTTTATTTCTGGAATTTCAGTTTCATTAATATTTCATTTCTAGTACTTAGTTTCCATGTAATCTATTTTGCAGGACATTGTACTTTTCTTCTTTAAATTTTATGATATTTTCTAAAGTCAAAACTCTAGATTAGTTTTCTAGTGTTCAATTTTTTAATTTCTTATTTAATTTCTTAAATATTATTACTGAACATTAATCTAGTTAGTTTTTATCACTAACAGTATCATAACAAACTAGAACATGTCATACATTAAAAGACCTTTATAATTTCTTTATAGATTTAAATTTGGAATATTTAAAATTATTTCTGTAAATCTTCCTTAGGGCAGCTTATGGTTAAATATTTGCTATTATTAACAGAATATGCCCATTTTTAATGTACATTAACCTCTCTCCAACCATCACTCCATACCTGAAAATGCAGATTCCAATGTAGTGTTCTCATCAGATCAGATCAGATCAGTCGCTCAGTCGTGTCCGACTCTTTGCGACCCCATGAACCGCAGCACGCCAGGCCTCCCTGTCCATCACCAGCTCCCGGAGGTCACTCAGACTCGCATCCATCGAGTCAGTGATGCCATCCAGCCATCTCATCCTCTGTCGTCCCCTTCTCCTCCTGCCCTCAATCCCTCCCAGCATCAGAGTCTTCTCCAATGAGTCAACTCTTCGCATGAGGTGGCCAAAATACTGGAGTTTCAGCTTTAGCATCATTCCTTCCAAAGAAATTCCAGGATTGACCTCCTTCAGAATGGACTGGTTGGATCTTCTTGCAGTCCAAGGGACTCTCAAGAGTCTTCTCCAACACCACAGTTCAAAAGCATCAATTCTTTGGCGTTCAGCCTTCCTCACAGTCCAGCTCTCACATCCATACATGACCACAGGAAAGACCATAGCCTTGACTAGGCGAACCTTTGTTGGTAAAGTAATGTCTCTGCTTTTGAATATGCTATCTAGGTTGGTCATAACTTTCCTTCCAAGGAGTAAGCCTCTTTTAATTTCATGGCTGCAGTCACCATCTGCAGTGATTTTGGAGCCCAGAAAAACAAAGTCTGACACTGTTTCCACTGTTTCCCCATCTATTTCCCATGCAGTGATGGGACCAGATGCCATGATCTTCGTTTTCTGAATGTTGAGCTTTAAGCCAACCTTTTCACTCTCCACTTTCACTTTCATCAAGAGGCTTTTTAGCCCCTCTTCACTTTCTGCCATAAGAGTGGTGTCATCTGCATATCTGAGGTTATTGATATTTCTCCCAGCAATCTTGATTCCAGCTTGTGTTTCTTCCAGTCCAGCATTTCTCATGATGTACTCTGCATAGAAGTTAAATAAACATGGTGACAATATGCAGCCTTGACGTACTCCTTTTCCTATTTGGAACCAGTCTGTTGTTCCATGACCAGTTCTAACTGTTGCTTCCTGACCTGCATACAGATTTCTTAAGAGGCAGATCAGGTGGTCTGGTATTCCCATCTCTTTCAGAATTTTCCACAGTTTATTGTGATCCACACAGTCAAAGGCTTTGGCATAGTCAATAAAGCAGAAGTAGATGTTTTTCTGGAACTCTCTTGCTTTTTCCATGATCCAGCGGATGTTGGCAATTTGATCTCTGGTTCCTCTGCCTTTTCTAAAACCAGCTTGAACATCAGGAAGTTCACTGTTCACATATTGCTGAAGCCTGGCTTGCAGAATTTTGAGCATTACTTTACTAGCGTGTGAGATGAGTGCAATTGTTCGGTAGTTTGAGCACTCCTTGGCATTGCCTTTCTTTGGGATTGGGATGAAAACTGACCTTTTCCAGTCCTGTGGCCACTGCTGAGTTTTCCAAATTTGCTGGCATGTTGAGTGCAGCACTTTCACAGCATCATCATTCAGGACTTGGAATAGTTCCACTGGAATTCCATCACCTCCACTAGCTTTGTTCGTAGTGATGCTTTCTAAGGCCCATTTGACTTCACATTCCAAGATGTCTGGCTCTAGGTCAGTGATCACATCATCATGATTATCTGGGTCTTGAAGCTCTTTTTTGTACAGTTCTTCTGTGTATTCTTGCCACCTCTTCTTAATATCTTCTGCTTCTGTTAGGTCCACACCATCTCTGTCCTTTATCGTGCCCATCTTTGCTTGAAATGTTCCTTTGGTATCTCTGATTTTCTTGAAGAGATCCCTAGTCTTTCCCATTCTGTTGTTTTCCTCTATTTCTTTGCATTGATCACTGAAGAAGGCTTTCTTATCTCTTCTTGCTATTCTTTGGAACTCTGCATTTCGATGTTTATATCTTTCCTTTTCTCCTTTGCTTTTCGCTTCTCTTCTTTTCACAGCTATTTGTAAGGCCTCCCCAGACAGCCATTTTGCTTTTTTGCATTTCTTTTCCATGGGGATGGTCCTGATCCCTGTCTCCTGTACAATGTCACGAACCTCATTCCATAGTTCATCAGGCACTCTATCTATCAGATCTAGGCCCTTAAATCTATTTCTCACTTCCACTGTATAATCATAAGGGATTTGATTCTCATAAACACACACATATCCCTAAATGCCACATACTATTACATACACATAGGGATATACAGTGTGGTGCTGGGGAGTAAAATGGGGACATATGTGCCTTTAAAATAAACAAACAAAATACAGAGATATTAAAAACTGATTGTTTACATTTCCAAAATTATTTTTCTCAACTAATCAAGAAGCAGAGCTTCAGATGCTAATCTCCTGTGGTCAAGTGCACAAAAGTTTTGTGTAATATAGAATGAATCATATTTTCTGAATTTTAAGTTTTTATGAAATTTTCTGGCTAGAAATGTACTGTATTTTGCAAACAAACTTTCCTTGGCTTTCTCCATTTGGTTTGTTTAAGAACCTTTTGGAAAATATAAATTTTCTAGATTGGGGTTCACAGAGGGGCTAAGAAAGTGGTGTATTCAGACAGGGCTTGGAAGATCCATGACCCACTCTGCCTCCTTGTACTACCTTGCTCTATACAGCTTTTCTATTCATTTTCTTTAAAGATGTATCCTTTATAGCAAGCTAGTAGATGAAAAAATGTAAAAGTATCCTAGGGCTCATGATCAGTGAACAAAGATTAGAAAAACACAGCCAAATCATGTTATGCCCTGATCAAAAAAATCATCCATCCAAAGCACCAACAAAATATGGTGAACTCATTGTCTTAGGGTGCAAAGACTGTCTTCCAAATGGTGATAAAGGAAGAAGGAAAGGTCTATTTGCTTTGTTCTTAAGATATAAAGCAAATAGAGTGAAGCCCAGCACTGTAGTTATGGCTTGTTCTTAGGTTACAAAGGAAATAAGCAACATAGACCAGTATAGCATAGCACACAGGGTTCAGACAGCAGTAACTGAATATGCTCATGATAGCAACATTAATGTTTCAGATTGGTCAGTTGGCTGAAAGTCTCATTAATTTTGTAATAACTGATATAATCCCAGGAATAAAAGTATTGATAATTCTGACACACAGTGAGTGCAAAGCACTATATCAAGATTTGCTTTCAAAATCATATGTGAATATAATTTCCCTTTACATCACAGATACATGCAGCAGGATTTGACTCATCAAAAAACATCTTTCTGGGGAAGAAGAGTGGCATATTGAAGGTGTCAGATGGGCAGATGAATGGCTTGACCACTAATGGCTGTTTTGTTATGCATCCACATAATGGGTTCACAGAAGATTCTAGCACTAAAATATGGAGAGAAATATCAATGTGTTGAAATGTATTCAGCTTTGTATAAAACAAAATTAGCTCAGTAGAGAGGAAAAATGGTGGAAATTGAAATCAATAATCCATAAGATGTCTTGTTAATTCAACTCTGCATTATAACATTGTTGTGGCATACTCCAGAAGGCCTATTCTGCCTCCTGTAGTGAAAAATTCAGTTTTAAGACAGAAAATCAATGCAGTGTTACCTCAGAACCCTATAGAATTCAAAATACTAGCATTTCCTAGTAATGAAGAGGAAAGATGTCAATGAAAATAGCCATGGGTGTTCCTAAACTGTAGCCAAGCTTGTTGTTACAATAATGGGGGAAACAGAAAAACACGAGGGAAAAGATCATAAATGTCCCATGTGTAAGCCTGTTGCTTCCTACATTCTTCTGTGGCTTGGATTTGAAACTAGATTTTGTGTGGATTCTGGTCCTCCAACTTAACATATGTAGCATCTGTGGTTATGCAAGTTCAGAAAAAATAACCTCCTATGGGCTCCAGATTCCACTTCTTAATGGTTCTCATATTTCTCAAGAAGCCTGGCCTTTTTGTATCCATTGGTTGGTTGAAGAACAAGGTTACATTGGCATTATTCCCCATGGACCTTTAACAGACAGTTTTCCAATATGTTAGGTTTCCAATCTGTTATCTACATCACATTTTCTCTAACTATTTGCATCAAGATGAATAATTTGTAAAACTTTATAATAAATGGCAACAATTTCCAAGCAAAAATATGAGAAACTCAGCAAAGAATTTTTGAAAGTACCAGACTTCTGAATTCTGAGTTTTGAAAACCTATTTTGACAAGAAAAGGCAAAATTAAGTTGATAAAGTTAACTTGATGCCTTAATTTTAGTATTTTTAAATTGTACATCCTTAATGTTGAAAAATTGCTTTGTTTAAGTGAGGGTGCTACTGGTTCAGGCTAATTAGTTTGCAGTTTATTGTAAACATTGTAAAATATAATATGTATATTAACTTTTTTCCTATTAATATTTATATTTATTGTGGAAGATGCCTTAGAAATCTCTTGATAGAGTAGCATAACAATGGTGTCATATCCTGGGCACATTCACCAATAGTGGTTTAGTAAACACAGTTCAAGGATTTGCCATGCTAGGAAGAAGGACTAGAGAGTTTCTCTCCTCACCTCCATCAAATAATGGTATTTAGTAGATTAGAATACATTATGAAGCCAAATTTGTATTAACTACCATTATGTGTAACATGTTTGTTTTTAACCATTGAAAATAATCAGGAAATATTTTTCCTTGATATTTCTACTAAATTTCTACTAAAATAGAAATTTAAAGTTAAGAAATATTTTATATGCCCCTTTGATTATGCACTTATCTAATTTTCGTCCATGAAAACTGTTTTTAGGATCAGCAGCATTTGGCAAATTTATTTTTCAGACATAATCCATGTTTCATCTGTTCACCATTTTTAGGAATAAAATTATTTCTATAAGAAAAGTATAAATTTACAAAAAAGGAGTGACAATTTGCCTTTAAAAAAGAAATGCTTCATTAAGTAGCCTATATTTGTCCTTATCCAGGTGCTAGGGAATCTAGATAAAAAGGACAGGATGACAACAGTGCCTTCTTTGGTTAACCTAGCAGACTAGCTTTAACTGTGGGCTTGAATCCTGAAGAGAGTTGTCATGGTAACTCAAGTAAATGGTGGCAAACGGGCATCAGTGGCAGCAGTGTGGAAGGACATACTTTCACAGGCTGTTTGTTCTCTACTGTCAATGAGTTCCTTGCTTTCAGAGCAAAAAGAATTTCTTCTCCCTGCTCTTTTATAAAACGTGTCTTTTCTTAAATTCCTCTATTCACAGATTATACCGTATTCTCGGAAAATCTGAGAAAGTCAATTACTTTTTAAAAAAATAATTTTGTTTATGTGCTGTGCTGAGACTCCATTGATGAGTGGACTTTTCTCTAGTTTCAGTGAGCTGGGGCTACACTCTAGTTGCAGTATGTGGGTTTCTCATTGCTTCTCTTGCTTCAGAACATGAAATCTAGAGCAAGCAGGCTTCAATAGTTGCAGCGCATGTGACTGTACAATTCTATGATTCAACACTCTAGTTTTCTTATGGACATGTCTAACAATATTGAGAATTTAGTCTTACTAAACATATATGCTTATTGTAATAAAGAAGAGTTAATTATATAACTAAAAATCAAAGTGTAATTTACTTCTGCAAGTACTATTTTTGCTTTTTTCTTAGCTATCGGCTTCTGGACAAACCTAATCAGGTAATGGGAATACCAGACCACCTAACCTGACTCCTGAGAAATCTGTATGCAGCTCAAGAAGCAAGCTAGAAGTGGACATGAAATAACAGACTTGTTCCAAATCGGGACAGGAATACGTCAAGGCTGTATATTGCCACCCTGCTTATTTAACTTATATGCAGAGCACATTATGTGAAACGCCAGATTGGATGAAGCACAAGCAGGAATCAAGATGGCTGGGAAAAGTATCAATAACCTTAGATATGCAGATGACACCAACTTTATGGCAGAAAGTGAAAAAGATTTAAAGAGCCTCTTGATGAAACTGAAAGAGGGGAGTGAAAAAGTTGGCTTAAAACTTAACATTCAGAAAACCAAGATCATGGCATCTGGTCCCATCACTTCATGGCAAATAGATGGGGAAACAATGGAAACAGTGACAGACTATTTTTTGGGCTCCAAAATCACTGCAGATGATGATTGCAGCCATGAAATTAAAAAGATTCTTGCTCCTTGGAAGAAAACTATGACCAACCTAGATAGCATATTAAAAAGCAGAGACATCACTTTACCAACAAAGTTCTGTCATAGTTTTGCCAGTAGTCATGTATGGATGTGAGAGTTGGACTATAAAGAAAGCTGAGTGCCAAAGAATTGATGCTTTTGAACTGTGGTGTTGGAGAAGACTCTTGAGAATCCCTTGGACTGCAAGGAGATCCAACCAGTCCATCCTAAATGGAATGAGTCCTGAATATTCATTGGAAGGACTGATGTTGAAGCTGAAACTCCAATACTTTGGCCATCTGGTGTGAAGAACTGACCCACTGGAAAAGACTCTGATGCTGGTAAAGATTGAAGACAAGAGGAGAAGGGGAAGACAGAGGATGAGATGGTTGAATGGCATCACTGATGCAATGGACTTGAGTTTGAGTAGGCTCCGGGAGTTGCAGATGAACAAAGAAGCCTATCGTGCTGCAGTCCATAAGGTCGCAAAGAGTCAGACACAACTGAGTCACTGGACTGAAGTGAGCTGAATCAAGTAATCCATAATTCATAATTATAAAAAAAAATGCCCAAGGTCTATTTCCTGAATAAAGACATAATGCCTTGAAGCACTTGGCCAGCTTCTGAAGTGTAATTCTAACCCTCTAAGATGGTGACAATTTTTTCCTTTAGTTGTAAATTTTCAGAAGAAAATCTTTAAGTTCCATAATAAAATTCTTGATGAAATATCCATCAAATTTCATACCGATGGCAGAACATAAATGTGCTTTCCCAAAAAAATAATAATAAAATAAAATAATCAGGATAGCAGACAGATGTCTCAATGTGACAAAAAATTAGAGAGAGAATAATTTCATATTTTAATCTGTTAGAGAAATATTAAGAGTGAAAGGCAATCTGTGGCTCAGAATTAACCTCCAGATGTGTTCAGTACTCTCTGAATACAGAACAGTTTTCTAATTGCATCCTTCATGTCCTTTTTTCTCAGTCTATAGATGATGAGACTGAAGATTGGGGGAAGAAGAGTAAACATCAGTGCAATGGCTGTGTCCAAGACAGGTAAATAAGTTGTATTGAAACACAAGTACATGAGGGACACACTGCCAAAAAATATCAGGAAAACTGTGAGATGGCCTGCATAGGTACAAAAAGCCTTCTGTTGACTTTCAGCAGAAGGAATTTTCAGGATCATGGTGACAACTCTTATATGGGACAGGGCAATGTTTAAGACAGTAATGATGATGGCTGCAGCAAGGACCACATCCTCAATCAGAATCATGGATGTGTCTGTGCAGGCCAGGCTCAGAACTGGGACCAAGTCACCGAAGATTTGATGGATTTTACTGGGACCACAGAAAGGCTATGTTGAAATCATTACAATCTGAGGAAGCAGGATGAGGAAGCCAAAGATGCAGGAGCCTGCAGAAAGCTGAGCACAAAGATGGGTAGTCAAGATCATTTGATAGTGAAGAAGGTTGCGGATTGAAACATATCTGTCAATGGCCATGGTGTTAGCAAGATTTCCTCTGAATTTCTTGTAAATGGAAGAAATACATCTGCAAGAGGCAGCCAGTAATAGAGAACATCTTTTATTTCACTGATGAGATTGTAGAGCATCTTGGGAATAATTGCTCTGGTATACCAGATTCCAGAAAGGAAAAGATACTGATGAAATTATACATGGGATTGTGGAGCCGGGTATCCAGCCTTACTGCAAAAAGATCAATAGATTTCCAATGACAGTAAAAATATAGATGAAAAGTAAAGGAAAAAAGTACAGAAGACTACCTTCCCGGATCTGAGGAAAGCCAGTGATGACAAATTCAGTCACTGCTGATAGGTTTCCATATCTCCATATCCCCAGCAGAACTACCTATGAATAAAGGAAAGGGTACACACTAGCTCAAGGAGATCAAACCAGTCAGTCCTGACGGAAATCCCTGAAGGACTGATGCTGAAGCTGAAGCTCCAATACTTTGGCCACCTAATGCAAAGAGTTGACTCATTGGAAAAGTCCCTGATGCTATGAAAGACTGAAGGCCAGAGAAGGGGGAGTACAGAGGATGAGATGGTTGGATGGCATCACCAACTCAATGGACATGAATTTGAACAAACTCTGGGAGATAGTGAAGGACAGGAAGCCTGGCATGCTGCAGTCCATTGGGTCGCAAAGACTTGGACACAACTTAGTGACTGAACAGTGAACAACATACCAGCTCATAAGGAAGAATATTTAGTGTATTGCTAAATAACTTGAATGAATAAGAAGAAATAACTTGAAAGTTTTATGTTTTTTCCCTAACTTCTGCTTTATAAAAAGTGACCAACATTCTATTTTTTTTTTTTTTTCCCACTTACTCCTCCAGAGTAACCATTGCAGACATATTTTCCCAAATGTCTTTAGTGGTTTAAAAAAAAAAACAGTTAAGAGTATTTTTAGCTTAACTTCTAATACAAGTGTTTATATTTTAAAGTTATGCACAGGGACTTCCCTGGTGGTCAGGTAGAAAAGATTTCACCTTCCAATACAGGGGCTGTGGGTTCTACCCTGATCAAGGCACTGGGATCCCACATGTATTACAGCCAAAACATAAAACAGAAACAATATTTTAATGAATTCAATAAAGACTTTAAAAAGTAAAACAAAAACTATATGCAGGTACTATATTATGATAGACAGGGCATGGCAATCAACTCCAGCATTCTTGCCTGGGGAATCTCATGGACAGAGAAGCCTGGGGAGCTACATACAGCCCACAGGATCTCAAAGATTCATACATGACTGAGCGACTAACACACATACATGCACACATTATCTAACAATACATAATATCTTAAAGTAAGAAACATGAGTAAAAATAAACATAACAAAAGTACTATTATTTTCTTTTTCCACCCTTGGGCCATCTTGCACATTTCTCTTTGGAGATCTCTGTCCTAGGGCATGTAGACCTGGAGTCCACATTGAAATCTCAGTTAGGTTTGTTATTATCTATGTGTCTTTTGGCAAACTGCTTAATCTGTCTGTCTCAAATACTCATCTGCAAAATGAGATTAATAATAGTACCCTTTCATAGGTATACTGTAGGATTAAGTTAATGTCTACAAAAGACTTAAAACAGTGCCTAACAGGTAGCTTAGTGAAAGGGTAATGAAGTCCAATTCACCACACCTCTCATTTTCCTTTAACATTCTGCTTTGTGCTTCCTCCTCTACTAATCCATGAAGTTCATCTGACTATGTTAAGTAACAACCTGTCTGCTAATTATTAATAGAAACTAGCTCGTAAGTTTCTGAGAATGGTTAAACATAATAAAAATAATAGTATAGCATAATACAATTCATATTATATTGTAAACTCTATGTTACTGCATTGATTGTTCAATCACTCAGACATGTTCAACTCCTTGTGACCCCATGGACTGTAGCCCCCCAGGCTACATAGGATTTCCTAGGCAAGAATACTGGAGGGTTTGCCATTTCCTCCTCCAGGGGTTCTTCCCAACCCTGGGATCAAACTCGTGTCTCTGGAGTCTCCTGCATTAGCAGGCCAATTCTTTACCGCTGCTGCTGCAGCTGCTGCTAAGTCGAGTCATTCGTGCCCAATTCTGTGTGACGCCATAGACAGCAGCCCACCAGGCTTCCCTGTCCCTGGAATTCTCCAGGCAAGAATACTGGAGTGGGTTGCCATTTCCTCCTCCAGTGCATGAAAGTGAAAAGTGAAAGTGAAGTTGTTCAGTCGTGTCCGACTCTTCGCGACCCCATGGACTGTAGCCTCCCAGGCTCCTCGGTCCATGGGATTCCCCAGGCAAGAGTACTGGAGTGGGGTGCCATCGCCTTCTCTGTCTTTACCACTAGTGCCACCTGGGAAGGCCATACTGTATTACATAGTGTTATGAATAATGTGTGCATAGTTAGTAGTGTATTGCATAGTACTGAGTCACTAACTGCGACAAGCACAAGTATATATTTCTCATTTAATGCTCAAAATGCTTTAATAAAATAGGATGTTAACCCCACTTTACAAATGAGAAAATCTAGTATAGACAAAGTAAATATATTTAAATACTTAAAGTATGTTAGAAATGTACTAAACACTCCAAAATATTGGGCACCATTACACTGAAGTGTCTGCATTATATTTATTGTATTACATAAGGACATCATTATATTTATTGTATTACATATATTTATGGCATTACATAAGGATCATTTACTGTATTACAACTTAGTTGTTTTACTTTCTCAAAAATGAGTTCCTCCTGAAAAGGGTTGACAAGCAAAATATGAGCTGGTGTCAAATAAATCAACTTGGAGCAAGGCCACCATGTGCAATTATGATTAAACCCACAAGACAGTCATGAATAATCGAGCAAAGAAAACCGAGGAATGTTTGGAAAGAAAAGTATGACAACTCAATTTTGATGAGAGTCACAATCAAATCTGGACAAAGTAGCCTTTCAAAAGATGGCACCATACATGGAGAATTCTGTTTCACATGTACCTCAGCCTAGTACCTCAGCAGGCAGAGATTCTTCTAAACTTTCCATTGCCTCTCACCAAAATTCAAAGCCTCTAATTTTTTATATTCAATGTAATAATAATGCAATCTATAATAATCCATATTATATAATAATGCAATCTTCATGGAATAAGATTATTCTTTTCATGCACAATGAGTGAATACCTTCTTTCCAAGCCTGAGTCTTCTGCACTTACCTCTACCAAAAACCACAGAAACTCTTCTATTTATCTGGGTCTCTTCATCCTTGATATCCTTTTAAGTCCCTCAAAAGGCAGACTTGAAATTATATTCACCAGTACCTCAAGGCATAACAGAAAGGGAAATGGGTTCCAAAGGGGACTTCTCCCCTGCAGTGCACTTTCCCTCATGGGGTTAGTTATCAGAAAGCTCCCCACTGTACTTTCTTCTCATTAGTTTATAGGTCAAAGTTTTCAATAAATATTTATTTCCCAATTGCACTCATCATCCTGACCATTGGAAGCTACTTTCTCCAGCCCTACAATCATTGTCCTTAGCTGTACTACAGGGCACCTTGAAAAGAACAGTTTTGTTATAGTCCTGTTATTACATGAACAAAGAGATATAGAAAGTCTTGAATGAATATGCTGACACCAGTAAAACATGTTAAAGATATATATAATAGAAAATAAGATGATTTTAAAATAATCATGCAATTAGGATTTTATACAAATATTGAAATGAAGGAACAATGTTATTTTTTTTCTTATGCTACAAATGTATGTGAATCTCTCCAACCTTAAACAATTCTCTTTAGTCCTGTCAACCACAGTCAACATCTTACCCTTTTCATGAGATTTTTGTGTACTTAATCTACTGCTCTGTTGAAAACTCAAAGTTATTTTTTTCCAAATGTAGTTAATTTTATCTTGTAATCTTCTTAAAAGATTACCTAATATGAGATTTTGGAAATATATTTTGGTATAGGAAGACATTCTTTCTCTGAAAGTTTTGTCTAACAATTCTTCTTGTGACTTGGAAGCTTATTTTCCTTGTCTATTTTCTTATATTTTTTCTTAAAGTTAAAAACTTTCAGTTGTCAAAATTGCTTTTTTTAATAATTTAGCATAGGAAGAAACCATCTTTCTCATCAGATTTATTGAGATATAATTTGTATTTAAAAAAAAATTCTGGGAAAGATTGAAGGCAAAAGGAGAAGAGGGCAGTAGAGGATGAGATGGTTGGATACCATCCCCGAATCAATGGACATGAATTTAAGCAAACTCTGGGAGACAGTGAAGGAAAGGGAAGTTGCAGCTGCTGTGCTGCAGTCTGTAGGGTCACAAAGACTTGATCACTATGAGTGACTGAACAATAAAAATTTGGATACAAAGAACCAAACGTATTTCACGTGTACAACTAGATGAGTTTGAATATATTGCAAACACCTTTGACAGCATCACAATAAAGGTAATATGCATAACCAATACCATCCAGAAGTTCCTTATACCCCTTAGTTTGTAGTGGGCTTGTTATGATTTTCTGTGTTACATGTGAAGAATGCAATATGAGATTTACTCCTTAGAAATTTTGAAATGCCCAATGCCATATTCTTAACTATCAGATCAGATCAGATCAGTCGCTCAGTCATGTCTGACTCTTCGCGACCCCATGAATCACAGCACGCCAGGCCTCCCTGTCCACCACCAACTCCCAGAGTTCACTCAGACTCACGTCCATCAAGTCAGTGATGCCATCCAGCCATCTCATCCTCTGTTGTCCTCTTCTCCTCCTGCCCCCAATCCCTCCCAGCATCAGAGTCTTCTCCAATGAGTCAGTTCTTCACATGAAGTGGCCAAAGTACTGGAGTTTCAGCTTTAGCATCATTCCTTCCAAAGAAATCCCAGGGCTGATCTCCTTCAGAATGGACCGGTTGGATCTCCTTGCAGTCCAAGGGACTCTCAAGAGTCTTCTCCAACACCACAGTTCAAAAGCATCAATTCTTGGGCGCTCAGCTTTCTTCACAGTCCAACTCTCACATCCATACATGACCCCAGGAAAAACTATAGCCTTGACTAGACGAACCTTTGTTGGCAAAGTAATGTCTGTGCTTTTCAATATGCTATCTAGGTTGGTCATAACTTTCCTTCCAAGGAGTAGGCGTCTTTTAATTTCATGGCTGCAGTCACCATCTGCAGTGATTTTGGAGCCCAGAAAAATAAAGTCTGACACTGTTTCCACTGGTTCCCCATCTATTTCCCATGAAGTGATGGGACCGGATCAGCAGATTTATAGAACTTATTCATGTATCATGGTTGAAACTCTATACTTACTGAACAACTCCTCATTTCCCTCACCTCCCGGTTCTCAGCAACCATAATAGTATTCTCTGCTTCTGTGGGTTTGACTATTTTATATACTTCATATAAGTGGAATCATACACTGTTTTACTTTCTGTTGTTATATTCATTTAGCTTAATATCTTCCAGATTTATTCATATTGTTGCAAATGGCAGAGTTTCTCTCTTTTAAAAAAAAACAAATAATACTCCATTGTGCATGTATACCACAATTTTTAATCAGGTTATCTCACGATGTACACTTGTGTTGTTTCCATTTCCTGGCTATTGTGGATAGTGCTTCAACAAACATATGAGTGCAGATAACTCTCTGTGATCCTGACTTCAGTTCTTTCAGATGTATACCCTGAAGTGGGAATACTAGATCGTATGGTACTTGAATTTTTAATTCTTTTGGAATCTCCATATTGTTTTCCGTATCTGTGCACCATGGACCTAACAGAAGCAGAAGATATTAAGAAGAGGTGACAAGAATACACAGAAGAACTGTACAAAAAAGATCTTCACGACCCAGTTAATCATGATGGCATGATCACTGACCTAGAGCCAGACATCCTGGAATGTGAAGTCAAGTGGGCCTTAGAAAGCATCACTACGAACAAAGCTAGTGGAGGTGATGGAATTCCAGTTGAGCTATTCCAAATCCTGAAAGATGATGCTGTGAAAGTGCTGCACTCAATATGCCAGCAAATTTGGAAAACTCAGCAGTGGCCACAAGATTGGAAAAGGCCAGTTTTCATTCCAATCCCAAAGAAAGGCAATGCCAAAGAATGCTCAAACTACCGCAAAATTGCACTCGTCTCACACGCTAGTAAAGTAATGCTCAAAATTCTTCAAACCAGGCTTCAGCAATATGTGAACCGTAAACTTCCTGATGTTCAAGCTGGTTTTAGGAAAGGCAGAGGAACCAGAGATCAAATTGCCAACATCCAGTGGATCATGGAAAAAGCAAGAGAGTTCCAGAAAAACATCTATTTCTGCTTTATTGACTATGCCAAAGCCTTTGACTGTGTGGATCACAATAAACTGTGGAAAATTCTGAAAGAGATGGGAATACCAGACCACCTGACCTGCCTCTTGAGAAATCTGTATGCAGGTCAGGAAGCAACAGTTAGAACTGGACATGGAACAACAGACCAGTTCCAAATAGGAAAAGGAGTACATCAAGGCTGTATATTGTCACCCTGTTTGTTTAACTTATATGCAGAGTACATCATGAGAAACGCTGGACTGGAAGAAACACAAGTTGGAGTCAAGATTGCTGGGAGAAATATCAATAACATCAGATATGCAGATTACACCACCCTTATGGCAGAAAGTGAAGAGGAACTCAAAAGCCTCTTGATGAAAGTGAAAGTGGAGAGTGAAAAGGTTGGCTTAAAGCTCAACATTCAGAAAACGAAGATCATGCCGTCGGGTCCCATCACTTTATGGGAAATAGATGTGGAAACAGTGTCAGACTTTATTTTTGTGGGCTCCAAAATCACTGCAGATGGTAACTGCAGCCATGAAATTAAAATATGCTTACTCCTTGGAAGGAAAGTTATGACCAACCTAGATAGCATAGTCAAAAGCAGAGACATTACTTTGCCAACAAAGGTCTGTCTAGTCAAGGCTATCGTTTTTCCAGTGGTCATGTATGGATGTGAGAGCTGGACTGTGAAGAAGGCTGAGTGCCGAAGAATTGATGCTTTTGAACTGTGGTGTTGGAGAAGACTCTTGAGAGTCCCTTGGACTGCAAGGAGATCCAACCAGCCCATTCTGAAGGAGATCAGCCCTGGGATTTCTTTGGAAGAAATGATGCTAAAGCTGAAACTCCAGTATTTTGGCCACCTCATGCGAAGAGTTGATTCATTGGAGAAGACTCTGATGCTGGGAGGGATTGGGGGCAGGAGGAGAAGGGGATGACAGAGGATGAGATGGCTGGATGGCATCACTGACTCGATGAACGTGAGTCTGAGTGACCTCCGGGAGTTGGTGATGGACAGGGAGGCCTGGCGTGCTGCAGTTCATGGGGTCGCAAAGAGTCGGACACGACTGAGCGACTGATCTGATCTGAGCCATGTATTAAACACATTTAATAGTCTTATAGCACTCAGTGTAGGGGAAGACTAAATTAATTTTTTTACAAAAGGATAATCTGGGTATGTGGGTATATTTGTGTGTGTTCGTGTATGTGACTATGTATACGGATACAAAACTAACGAGAGAAGAATGTGTCAATGATCTAGTGGCTCATCACACACATGGAAGCATCTGCCATGAAGTCTGACATCAGCTGTGGACGGCTGTTTCTGTGCCGAGAAGTTGTATGTTTCTGGTTTTGTTTTAGCAGCCGGAGATTACTTGGGTATTGAATCACTTCTCTGGCTTGTGTATTTCAGACTTACTTTTCATACATTTGTCTGAACACAGCTCAAGGACAGCTCCACTGTGATTCTATTTGATTCTATTTTCTGTATATGGAGCTTCCAAATGCACCGTGACGTCTCAGCATCTGCTTTTCCAAGTTTTGGTCATTTTTTTTGTACCTTATATGTAGAAATATATCCATTTTCATCCCTAGATTCTTTTATCCTATTTCCTCTATCAATATCTGTTGATAAGTATAGTCTTCAATTGGACCTTGTATGTATGCATACTGAGGTAACAATTCAAGTTTAGGGATAAATTAAGGGCAATCTTTTTACAATATTTATAGTATTTTGGTTTTATATTATTTTACTTTTTGTATGTTCTGATTTACTGATTTTCTGATTTAGTTTTTATATATACAGCTTTGATCATTCCTAGACTACCCAACAGATTCAGCTGGTGCTTTAAACACTTCAAATCAAATATATTAATTTTTTCTTGAAAGGAATGTGACATGTGGTATTTCAAGGTATAAAAAGAGTCATTATGAATGTCCTTAGACAACACAAAGAGAACAAAAATAAAAGCAAGAGAAGTAGCTCAGAAAGGTCTGTATCTTTAATTATATGTATTATCTCTCTATTCATCATCTATCTACTCTTCATTATTTCAGAGTGTGTTTGAAATCACATTAAATCAAATAGTCTAATTCAATCAAATTGGACAAATTCAACCAAAATAGTTAAAGTGAAGATTGATTCCACTTAGCCCCAGAAAAACAATATTAACAGAACTCTATGAATGATAACCATAGATGAATGTCCCTAAGTATGAGATTTCATTTCTAATATATCATTCTTTACTATAGCATTCTTTAAAACATCCAAAATAAATGCAAGTAATTAGTGGCAAATAATAGTAATAGCTAGCAGCAGCAACACTTATTTTTGCATTTGCCCTATGTTATGAATGGAGAAGGCAATGGCACCCCACTCCAGTACTCTTGCCTTGAAAATCCCATGGACAGAGGAGCCTGGTAGGCTGCAGTCCATGGGGTCGCTGAGAGTCCGACACGACTGAGCGACTTGACTTTCACTTTTCACTTTCATGCATTGGAGAAGGAAATGGCAACCCACTCCAGTGTTTTTGCCTGGAGAATCCCAGGGGCAGGAGAGCCTGGAGGGCTGACGTCTATGGGGTCATACAGAGTCGGACACGACTGAAGTGACTTAGCAGTATGTTATGAAACATTCTAATTACTTTCATAGAGTAATTCACTCAGTTTTTATAACAACTACATGAAGTTCTACCTTCAACATATACTACTTTTATACCCATTTCATAGATGATGAAACTAAGATGCAGAGTGATTAATTAACAACTTGTTCAAGGTCTCAAAGCTAGTATGTGGTATCAGTGAAATATGGACTTCACCCTCTTCTCTAGATTTTATGTTTTTAACTGCTATATTTTATAACTTTCAGTTGTTACTAATGCCTATAACATTATAATAATAATGTAATAATAATTTTAAAACATATTAACAATAAAATTGATGTTCATAAACAACAAAATAAATGCTCAAGAAAGCAAATAACAATAATATTAATGCTCAAATATATTTTGATGGCATAAACATCATATTTCCTTTCTATTGTTATGTATCTGTTCAAGTCTATACAGGTATTTATTGATATCTTAATTGAATACATATAAATGTAATAAACAGGTACATGGGAAGAAGAACTGGGATAAACAGAAAATATCAGTATGACAATAAATTAGTATTATGTTAATTTTAGGATCTAGAACATTACAGTGACATTCTAATTGAGAGATTTTAATGATCAATCAATTCTTGGGATCTAGCCTTAACTTGCAGATGTATAAAATACCTTCTCAAGGCAGAGAAGCTTCTTAATTGCAATCTTCATATCCTTGTTTCTCAAGCTGTAAATGATAGGATTGAAAAAGGGAGCAAGAACTGCAAACATCAGTGCAATGATAGTGTCCAAAATTGGTGGGAAAGTGGCAGAGAAACGCAGGTACATGAGGGATACACTGCCATAGAACATCAGAAAGACACCAAGATGAGATGCACAGGTAGAAAAGGCCTTCTGACGGCCTTCAGCAGAGGGAATTCTTAGGATCACAGTGATGATTCTGATATATGAGAGAGCAATTATCAAGACAGAGAAGATGATAGCAATAGCATGGATCACATCCTCAATCAAAATCATGGATGTGTCTGTACATGCCAAGCGTAGCACAGGTTCAAAGTCACAGAAGATCTGGTGGATTTGGTTTGGCCCACAGAAGGGCAGTGTGGAAATCCATGCAATCTCTGGGAGCAACACAAGAAAACCAAAGATACAGGAGCCTGTAGAGAGCTGAGTGCATAGCCGTGGCGTCATAATGGTTGGGTAGCGGAGAGGATTACAGATGGCAACATACCTGTCAATGGCCATAGTAGTCAACAAAATCCCCTCTGAATTGCCCAGTGAGTGGAAGAAGTACATCTGCAAGAGGCAACCAATTATGGAGATAGTCCTCTTCTTACTGACAAGATTGGAGAGCATTTTGGGAATGGTGGCTGTGGTGTACCAGATTTCCAAAAATGAGAATATGCTGATAAAATTATACATGGGATTGTGCAGATGAGTATTCATCCTGACTGCAAAAAACACAATGAGATTCCCAATAATGATGAATATGTAGATGATTAACAAAGGAATAAAGAAGAGAAGGCTACCATCTTCAAACTTGGGAAATCCAGAAAAAAAAAATTCTGTCACCATAGACGTTTGGTTACTTCTCACCATGGTCTCAGCAGCCTTAATTGTTATATGTAAAAAGACACAACTCACTCCCTAGATGAAATGTGAAGGATCAGGTCAATTACCTTATATGAGTACAAAGAACAATTGAGGTAAGTTATTTACTTCTATCATTCTTTCATTCATTAAACAAATATTCATTTAGTGCCTATTGTGTGCCTCTGGCTTCCCAGGTGATGCAGTGATAAGGACCCCTCCTGTCAATGCAGGAAATTCAAGCGAGGTGGGTTTGATCCCAGGTTGAGAGGATCCCCTGGAGCAGAAAATGGCAACCCACTCCAGTATTCTTGCCTGGAGAATTCCATGAACAGAGGAGTCTGGTGGGATACAGTCCATGCGGTCGATAAAAGAGTTGGACACACTGAGCACACACATACATGTGCCAAACACAACGGTAGGTTTATTGAGTTAAGTAGTGAAGAAAATAGTCTCTACTTTCATGAACCTTATATACTAATTTAGGAGACAAATAATAAGCAAATAAAGTATTAATAATGTCATGTTTATAAGCCATAGTAACTACAATAAAGTAGAATATTAGGGATATTATTAATAATGACAATTTTATAAGAACTCACAAAATCATTATCAATCACATGCTAAATTCTCTAATAACTCTTGGCTATAGATTCAGATCAGAGATCATATCAGTCGCTCAGTCGTGTCTGACTCTTTGCGAAGCCATGAAGCACAGCACGCCAGGCCTCTCTGTCCATCACCAACTCCAGGAGGTCACTCAGACTCACGTCCATCGAGTCAGTGATGCCATCCTGCCATCTCATCCTCTGCCGTCCCCTTCTCTTGCTCCCAATCCCTCCCAACATTAGAGTCTTCTCCAATGACTCAACTCTTCTCATGAGGTGGCCAAAACACTGGAGTTTCAGCTTTAGTATCATTCCTTCCAAAGAAATCCCAGGGCTGATCTCCTTCAGAATGGACTGGTTGGATCTCCTTGCAGTCCAAGGGACTCTCAAGAGTCTTCTCCAACACCACAGTTCAAAAGCATCAATTCTTCGGCCCTCAGCCTTCTTCACAGTCCAGCTCTCACATCCATACATGACCACAGGAAAAACCAGAGACTTGACTAGATGAACCTTTGTTGGCAAAGTAATGTCTCTGCTTTTGAATATGCTATCTAGGTTGGTCATAACTTTCCTTCCAAGGAGTAAGCGTCTTTTAATTTCATGGCTGCAGTCACCATCTGTAGTGATTTTGGAGCCCACAAAAATAAAGTCTGACACTGTTTCCACTGTTTCCCCATTTATTTCCCATGAAGTGATGGGACTAGATGCCATGATCTTCGTTTTCTGAATGTTGAGCTTTAAGCCAACTTTTTCACTCTCCACTTTCACTTTCATCAAGAGGCTTTTTAGGTCCTCTTCACTTTCTGCCATAAGGGTGGTATCATCTGCATATCTGAGGTTATTGATATTTCTCCCAGCAATCTTGATTCCAACTTGTGTTTCTTTCAGTCCAGCGTTTCTCATGATGTACTCTGCATATAAGTTAAATAAGCAGGGTGACAATATAGAGCCTTGACGTACTCCTTTTCCTATTTGGAACCAGTCTGTTGTTCCATATCCAGTTCTAACTGTTGCTTCCTGACCTGCATACAAATTTCTCAAGAGGCTGATCAGGTGGTCTGGTATTCCCATCTCTTTCAGAATTTTCCACAGTTTGTTGTGATCCACACAGTAAAAGGCTTTGGCATAGTCAATAAAGCAGAAATAGATGCTTCTCTGGAACTCTCTTGCTTTTTCCATGATCCAGCAGATGTTGGCAATTTGATCTCTGGTTCCTCTGCCTTTTCTAAAACCAGCTTGAACATCAGGAAGTTCACGGTTCACATATTGCTGAAGCCTGGCTTGGAGAATTTTGAGCATTACTTTACTAGAGTGTGCTGCTAAGTCACTTCAGTCATGTCCGACTTTGTGCGACCCCATAGATGGCAGCCCACCAGGCTCCTCAATCCCTGGAATTCTCCAGGCAAGAACACTGGATGGGGTACCATTTCCTTGTCCAACGCATGAAAGTGAAAAGTGAAAGTGAAGTCGCTCAGTCATGTCCGACTCTTAACAACCTCATGGACTGAAGCCCACCAGGTTCCTCTGTCCATGGGATTCTCCAGGCAAGAGTGTGAGATGAGTGCAATTGTGAGGTAGTTTGAGCATTCTTTGGCATTGCCTTTCTTTGGGATTGGAATGAAAATGGACTTTTTCCAGTCCTGTGGCCACTGCTGAGTTTTCCAAATTTGCTGGCATATTGAGTGCAGCACTTTTACAGCATCATCTTTTGGGATTTGGAATAGCTCAACTGGAATTCCATCACCTCCACTAGCTTTGTTCATAGTGATGCTTTCTAAGGCCCACTTGACTTCACATTCCAGGATGTCTGGCTCTAGGTCAGTGATCACACCATCGTGATTATCTTGGCCATGAAGATCTTTTTTGTACAGTTCTTCTGTGTATTCTTGCCATCTCTTCTGAATATCTTCTGCTTCTGTTAGGTCCATACCATTTCTGTCCTTTATTGAGCACACCTTTGCATGAAATGTTCCTTTGGCATCTCTAATTTTCTTGAAGAGATCTCTAGTCTTTCCCATTCTGTTGTTTTCCTCTATTTCTTTGCACTGATCGCTGAGGAAGGCTTTCTTATCTCTTCTTGCTATTCTTTGGAACTCTGCATTCAGATGATTATATCTTTCCTTTTCTCCTTTGCTTTTCGCTTCTCTTCTTTTCACAGCTATTTGTAAGGCCTACCCAAAAAGCCATTTTGCTTTTTTGCATTTCTTTTCCATGGGGATAGTCTTGATCCCTGTCTCCTATACTATGTCACGAACCTCATTCCATAGTTCTTCAGGCACTCTATTTATCAGATCTAGGCCCTTAAATCTATTTCTCACTTCCACTGTATAATCATAAGTGATTTGATTTAGGTTATACCTGAATGGTATGGTAGTGGTTTTCCCTACTTTCTTCAATTTCAGTCTGAATTTGGCAATTAGGAGTTCAGGGTCTGAGCCACAGTCAGCTCCTGGTCTTGTTTTTGCTGACTGTATAGAGCTGCATGGGTGCCGGAGGGCATAGAGGAGCTATCCCACGTTGAAGGTCAGGAAGGGCGGCGGTGAGGAGATACCCCTCATCCAAGGTAAGGAGCAATGGCTGCACTTTGCTGGAGCAGCCGTGAAGAGATACCCCATGCCCAAGGTAAGAGAAACCCAAGTAAGACGGTAGGTGTGGCAAGAGGGCATCAGAGGGCAGACACACTGAAACCATACTCACTAGTCAATCTAATCACACTAGGACCACAGCCTTGTCTAACTCAATGAAACTAAGCCATGCCCGTGGGGCAACCCAAGATGGGCGGGTCATGGTGGAGAGATCTGACAGAATGTGGTCCACTGGAGAAGGGAATGGTAAACCACTTCAGTATTCTACCTTGAGAACCCCATGAATGACATGAAAAGGCAAAATGATAGGGTACTGAAAGAGGAACTCCCCAGGTCAGTAGGTGCCCAATATGCTACTGACCATCAATGGAGAAATAACTCCAGAAAGAATGAAGGGATGGAGCCAAAGCAAAAAGAATACCCAGCTGTGGATGTGACTGGTGATAGAAGCAAGATCTGATGCTGTAAAGAGCAATATTCCATAGGAACCTGGAATGTCAGGTCCATGAATCAAGGCAAATTGGAAGTGGTCAAACAAGAGATGGCAAGAGTGAATGTCGACATTCTAGGAATCAGCGAACTGAAATGGACTGGAATGGGTGAATTTAACTCAGATGACCATTATATCTACTACTGTGGGCAGGAATCCCTCAGAAGAAATGGAGTGGCCATCATGGTCAACAAAAGAGTCCGAAATGCAGTACTTGGATGCAATCTCAAAAATGAGAGAATGATGTCTGTTCGTTTCCAAGGCAAACCATTCAATGACACAGTAATCCAAGCCTATGCCCCAACCAGAAACACTGAATAAGCTGAAGTTTAATGGTTCTATGAAGACCTACAAGACCTTTTAGAACTAACACCCAAAAAAGATATCCTTTTCATTATACGGGACTGGAATGCAAAAGTAGGAAGTCAAGAAACACCTGGAGTAACAGGCAAATTTGGCCTTGGAATATGGAATGAAGCAGGGCAAAGACTAACAGAGTTTTGCCAAGAAAATGCACTGGTCATAACAAATACCCTCTTCCAACAACATAAGAAAAGACTCTATACATGGACTAAACCAGATGGTCAACACAGAAATCAGATTGATTATATTCTTTCCAGCCAAAGATGGAGAGGCTCTATACAGTCAGCAAAAATGAGACCAGGAGCTGACTGTGGCTCAGACCATGAACTCCTTATTGGCTATAGATTAGAAAAATCAAAACTTTTCATTCGTATAATGATGTAATCATCATAAAGTTACATTTTGCATTTTATGGAACATCCCCAGTTTCCAATATTATGCTTCTTTATCAGGCCACAGAGCAGCTTTGAGTGTAGCTAGAGAAGAGAATAAGGCTTTCAGACACACATATCGATATAGAGATTTGGTAGAAAACTCCAGCAGTAGCAAAAGTAAATCTAGTAGAAATTGGCCACCACAGAATGAAAGGACTGGTGGAAAATTCAGTGCTAGAGCATCTTGTAAGTATGAAGGAGGCCCAGTAGGTGAACTGTGGGCTCTCTCTTGGGAATCTGGTTCTTGAAATCTTTTTAATCAGACTCTTAAAACATCTATCTGTTAGACATATTGAAAAGAAGAAGAGATTCTGAATAAATAACTGTCTCCTTATTCAGTTTTCTCAGCTGAATTACAAAAAAAGATGATTTTATTAGAATTGGAACTTTAAGGTTAGTAGATTTGGAGAAAGTGGCTGAATTGCCTCAAGGAAAAAACTCACAGATAGTGACATACATTGCTTAGCTTTTGGATTTAGGGGTTTAAGATGGATGTAAAAGAATGTGAAGACAATAAAATATTGATAATTGTGTGGAAATTGAGGCCTAGAAACTGATATTCCCATGAAAATCAAGAGAAATTATAACAGAAATAATAATTAATGAGATAAAAGATCATATTCTTAAAGACCAATATATTAGAGTTTAAAATATGTAAGGTAGAATAATTACTATATGTCAAAAGTCCTAGAATGGGAGAAAATCAATGATATAAATTCAAGGTAAAAGTTTATGAGAAAAGTTGTTAACTGAATCATTCATGTTAACTTTAATGTCTTTGCATGACACAGCTAAGGTTGAAGGTATCAAAGTACGTGCCAAAGAAAATAATTTTTAGGTAACAGCAATGTAAGGAAAAGAAGAATACCAATAAAACATCTTCCCTGGAACTTTTCTCAGCCTAGAAACACAAGGGAAGTGGAAGAGTTGGCAACTTTCATCTGAAAATGGTATTGTTTTTAGAAAAGAGATTCATTTCAGTTAAGCAAGAAGGTAAATAGACATAATAGACACAGAGAAGACTATTTGCCAAGGGAAAAATGCTGCTGGGTATTCATGGGAAAGAATAGGAATGAATGGTATTAGTTGAGATTAGTAGGAACAAGGCTATATTAGGAAAGTCTTGGAGAAATCCACAAAAGAAGGAAAGAAACAGCATTGACTTCAAATTCACAGAAATGTTAGGCTATCCCAACACTCAAAGGGAAAGAATCAGAAAGGAAAGAATTACACTTTTAAATAAAGGAATGGATTTAAGAGTTTAATGCACAGGAATAAAATAATAAGAGAGTGGAAGATCCTTCTTGTTCTACCCTCCACCTCAAAAATACATGGACAGTGAAGAAACTGGCTCCTGATGAAAAACCTGTATGAGTTTTCAGACGTTTCCTGGCAGACTCTCCAGGGGATAGATGCTCATTCCACTCCTGATTTGTGCACAGCCAGGTCATCATAGTCTCTGAAGGGAGTTCCAGTAAAAGACCCATTCTCCCCTGGTCATTCATGCTTTTTGAACCTTTACATTCACCCAGCATTTTCATTCCTAAGTCCTTTTAGCTGAAGCCTTGGACCAAAGTACCAAAGTCATCCTCAGCTATCTCTACTGAGTCCTCCTTGTGGGAGGAGAAGGAAAAACCTTTGAGATACTTTTCTCCTCTCTGACTTAGCTCACTCTGTGACTTCCCCTCTATTTCAACGTCTATAAAATGTTACAGTCTTTTGCTCAGAGCCCCTTCAACACTGAAATGACCTCCAAGTCTGTGTTGATACCCCTGATGCTTGAGTGGTGCTCAGTTTTATAGGAGATATGAAACGGGGTTGGGATGGGGGGTTGGTACTTTCTCCAGTCACACTAACACGGTAAGTGATTCAAAGCTTCACTTTTACTCTCACTTGTTTCAGTTGTTGCTTTAACCCACCGTTTGAACACCTGGCAATTCAATGCTCTTAGATCAGCTGAACTCAGGAAGAGATTAAGGGAAGGAGCAAAGAAGAGTTACATGAGATCTATTTACAAATTAGTGGAGAAATGACTACTGCGATTTCCTTAGAACTGAGACATTTTGGACCTCTTTAACAGTCACAGCTATTGGCTTCTTGGGTTTCTAGCATCTCTATTTATTTCCTCTAAGTGACTGGTAGTAATCCTTTCAATAGAATCCAGGTGCTTATATTTTAGCAAAATCAATATTGTACTCTACAGAGCTTCATATGAAATTTATCTATTGGAGACTGGGAGAAGAGAAATGAGCTGACCCAAACCCGTTGGAGAAAGGAAGATGTGCATCAAAAAACTGATCTGGAGTTAGAGACTAGTCCATTTAAGTCAATACTCTGGGATATGATTTTCAGTAATAGGCTACTGATATTACCTAATCTCTCTTTATTCATGTTCTCATTTGGTTTATATTCATTTCATTGGGAACATAAACCAGTATGTAAAATGACTTACTTTTGGACCAGAGTTAATTTAGAGAAACTCTGAAGGTGTGAAAGTAGAGAAGCATAATAATTAGGGAAAAAGTGTTAATTATTCAAGTCATCATGCCTCAGATAAAACATAACATTATCACTGGTTTTAAATCTATCGCCTCCTTTCTGATCCTAATTCCATTCATGCAATCTCAAATATGTCCCCAAATATTGGTATTTAAGTTAACAGAAGAAGCACTAGCTAAGTGTCCTTTCTTTCTACTTGGGAAGAAATTGACTTTCTCATTAACACTGGACCAATCTCATTTTGGACCTGTGTGCATTTTCCTCTTACCTCTGGCAGAAACAAGGAGGTCCTTTCCCTTTCCTGCATTTAAGCAGTTCAAGTCTCTTCAGTACCTCAGGTAGGTCTGTTATACCTGTCTAAAATCTTCTTGGGGATATTTCTCTACCAAAATATTTCCCCTGATGCCTGAAGAAAAACAGCAGTTCTATTTCCCCATAGGTTAATTAGTAGAACCCTTCTCTTCTGGTCTTTTCTCATTAGTTCTCCTTTGTGTTAAGAACTCCAAGAGTCTTCCTTTACTATGACCACTTTTGATAGATACGCTCAGAATCAATACACATGAATACCATTATTCTGAAGAATTGCTTTCAACAGAATTAGGATGTGTTTTTTGTAGTATGTTTTGTTGTTGTTGTTTTGTTTTTGTTTTTAACTATTCTATGAAAGGATAGTAGCTTTTCTCAAGGCCTGTTGAATTTCTCTGAGGAAGATACAATATCATTTGCAATAGCATTGTTAATTGTAGCACACTATGCCATGATAAACTTGTTTACTTTGTTGAAGATACTCCTCTACCACAAGCTCTAAATATAGACCACTGTCTTTCAATTTGAGCCCACACATACAGGATTAGTTCCAGTGAAAATTTTAGCATAATGTGGGGATATCAATAATCTCTATGTGGCAAAGAAAATCACACAATCTTAACTCGTCCTTGTATCCATGCCCTTTGCAAGGTAATTTGACAGCTCTTTCTAGTGCAGTGGTAAACAATCTGCTTGCCAGTGCAAGAGAATCAAGAGATTCAGGTTTGATTCTGAGTCATGAAGATCCTCTGGAGACAGGAATGGCTATTCACTCCAGGATTCTTGTCTGGAGAATTCCATGGAGAGAAGAGTCTGGTGGGCTACAGTCCACAGGGTCACAAAGAGTTGGACATGACTGAGCATTCATACACTTACTCTCTACCAAGAAGTGAAATTTCTGTCCCTCCTCTAAGTACGCCTTTTGTTGACTATGAGGGCTACTCCATTTCTTCTAAGGGATTTTTGCCCACAGTAGTATATATGATGGGTTATCTGAATTAAATTCTCCCACTCCCATCCATTTTAGTTCTCTGATTCTTAAAATGTCAATATTCACTCTGGCCATCTCCTATTTGGCCACATCAAATTAAACTTGACTCATGGATCTAACATTCCAGGTTTGTATGTAAAATTGTTCTTTACGGTATCAGACTTAACTTTGACCACCAGACACATCCACAACTGAGCATCATTTCCACTTTGGCTCAGCCTCTTCACTCTTTCTGGAGCTATTTCTCAACTCTTCCCCTGTAGCATGTTGGACATCTACTGACCTGGGAGGCTCATCTTTTGGCCTCTTCATACTGTTCATGGGGTTCTCAAGGCAAGAGTGCTGAAGTTGTTTGTCATTCCCTTCTCCAGTGTATCACATTTTGTCAGAATTCTCCACCACGACCCAGCCATCTTGCGTGGCCCTGCACAGCATGGCTCATAGATTCACTGAGTTATACAAGGCTGTCATCCATGTGATCATTTTGGTTAGTTTCCTATGATTGTGGTTTTCATTCTGTCTGCCGTCTTATAGATGAGGATAAGAGGCTTGTGCAAGCTTCCTGATGGGAGGGACTGGCTGTTGGGAAAACTGGGTCATGCTCTGGTGGACAGGGCCTACTCAGTAAGTCCAATTTTCTGCGGATGGGTGAGTATGTACTCCCACCTGTATTTTGGCATGGGGCTGCCCAGTCCTGGAGTCTGCAGTCTCTGTGGCAGGGGTATAGTCTCTATAAGGGCTTCCAGGTTAGCTCAAATGGAAAAGAATCTGCCTACAATGTGAGAGACATGGGTTCGACCCCTGGGTCAGGAAGATCTCCTGGAGGAGGGCGTTGCAACCCATTCCAGTATTCTTGTTGTGAGAATTCCATGAACAGAGAAGTCTGGCTGGCTACAGTCCATGAGATCATGGAGTTGGACATGACTGAGCAACTAACACTTTCACTTTCACAGTCTCTATGGTAAGCCTAATGGCAATCTTCTCCTAGAAGACTTATGCCAACATGCCACATCTCTCAAGACTGCTGCTGTCAATGCTCCTGACCCTGCAGCAGGCCACTCTCTACCTATGCCTCTGCCAGAGACTCGCAAACACTCACAGGCAAGTCCGGCTCAGTTTCTTGTGGGGTCACTGCTGCTTTCCCCTGGGTTCCTGGTGCACATAAGGTTTGTTTTGTGCCCTCCAAAGTCTCCATTTCCCCAGCCCTATAGAGCTGTGTAATCAAATCCCACTGACCTTCAAAGTCAGATTCCCTGGGGATTTCCAGTCCCTTTAAGAGATCCCTAGATTGGGAACCCTGTTGTGGGGCCTAGAACCTTTGCAACAGTGTGAGAACTTCTTTTGTGTAATTGTTCTTCAGTTTCTGGGTCACTCAGCTAGCAGCTTTATGATAGGACTAATAGCAACCCCCTCCAAGAGGACTTATACCTCACAGGACTGCTGCTGCCAAAGCCTGTGTTACCATGGCAGGCTACTGTTGACTCATGCCTCTGCAGGAGACCCTCAAACCCTCACAGGCAGATCTGGCTCAGTTTTTTGTGGGGGTCACTTTTCCTCTTCTTGGGTCACAAAGAATTGGACACTCCTGAGCAACTGAACAAGTCCCCCTTTTAAACTGATTTGGCTGTAGTATGCAACAGGATTTATGTGCCAGTTCTGAGATGAATCTCTAGAAGCCCATGTACTCATCCTCTATATTAACACCCCAGCTAGCCATTATATGCACAATAGTGGCTAGCCTGCTGCAAGATGAAAGACATGGGAGAGAGTATAACTATCTTAGCCAGACAGAGCATTGTCCTAGTTCAGTCAGTTCTAACCAAACAGTTGCTGACTCTTAATGCATGAGTGAACCAGGACTAGGAGAACTAGCTATTTGACTCCAGTGAAAATTAACCCATAAATTAAGAGACAGAGAGATAGTTTTTGTTTCAAGCTCTAATTCTGGGGGCAGTCTGTTTTGTAACAGAAAATCATTACTGTGTTCCCATAATTCATTTTTTCCACCTCTACATCTGCTGCACTCCAACTTGTATCCATGGGTTTCCTAGGTGGCTCAGAGGTAAAGAATCACCTACCAATGTGGGAGACACAGGGGACAGGAGTTTGATCTCTGGGTCAGGAAGATCCCCTGGAGAAGAAAATGGCAAGCCACTCCAGTATTCTTGCCTGGGTAATCCCATGGACAGAGGAGTCTGGCAGGCTATAGCATATGGAGTTGCAGAGTTGACTAAGCGACTGAGCGTGCACACAATTTGCATTCATACAACAGCCAGGATGTTATTCCAAGAATCTAATATCATACTTCAATGTTTTCAGTGTCTTCAGTTGGAACAAATTCCAGTATCTCATAATATGCGCTGCAAGTTTGCATATTTTGCTACTAATCTTCATCTCATGACTCTTACTGAGTTCCATTTGCACATATGCATTTGGTTCCTTTAAAATGGTTTTCTTAGAAACCTAGCTATTTCTAACCTCAAGATATTTGCACAATTGTTTTATCTTATATGTTTTCCTGGTTGATTCCTTCTCAGTATTCAACTGTCAGTTTAAATGCTACTTCATCAAAAAAGCATTCTCTGTCACTATTTCTAAATAGATGTATTAATTCTTTTGATGCCTATTGCTAAATTCCTCTAGAAAAGATTATATTATTTTAACATCGTGTCAGTACTGTCAGAGAGTGTATATTTATTTTCTTCATCATATTAAAATTGCCATCATTTTTAAAAGTAACACTTGTTTTTTAATAAAATGCAATACTTTATTATAAATAAATTAGACAACTATAAGCAAATCCAAAGTTAAAAATAGAAACAGCTTATTAAATACTCATCCAAAGACAGAAAAAAATTAAAGACCTAATTTCATCAATTTTTCAAACTTATCACAATCCATTAGGAAGTGCTGAAAACAGTTCTAAAAATGATTTTAAAGAAATAGAATGGGGAAAGGAAGTAAAGAAAAGATAAGAAGTACCATATGGATTAAGCATAAGTATTCTTTTGTAAAAACATTGTTTTAGCTATAAATATGGATGTGAATATACATTTATGTAGATATATGTATCAAAAAAGCAAGAGAGTTCCAGAAAAACATCTATTTCTGCTTCATTGACTATGCCAAAGCCTTTGACTGTGTAGATCACAATAAACTGTGGAAAATTCTGAAAGAGATGGGAATACCAGACCACCTGATCTGCCTCTTGAGAAATTTGTATGCAGGTCAGGAAGCAACAGTTAGAACTGGTCATGGATCAACAGACTGGTTCCAAATAGGAAAAGGAGTACGTCAAGGCTGCATATTGTCACCATGTTTATTTAACTTATATGCAGAGTACATCATGAGAAATGCTGGACTGGAAGAAACACAAGTTGGAATCAAGATTGCTGGGAGAAATATCAATAACCTCAGATATGCAGATGATACGACTCTTATGGCAGAAAGTGAAGAGGGGCTAGAAAGCCTCTTGATGAAGGTGAAAGTGGAGAGTGAAAAGGTTGGCTTAAAGCTCAACATTCAGAAAACGAAGATCATGGCATCTGGTCCCATCACTGCATGGGAAATAGATGGGGAAACAGTAGAAACAGTGTCAGACTTTGTTTTTCTGGGCTCCAAAATCACTGCCGATGGTGACTGCAGCCATGAAATTAAAAGACGCTTACTCCTTGGAAGGAAAGTTATGACCAACCTAGATAGCATATTCAAAAGCAGAGACATTACTTTGCCAACAAAGGTTCGCCTAGTCAAGGCTGTGGTCTTTCCTGTGGTCATGTATGGATGTGAGAGCTGGACTGTGAAGAAGGCTGAGCGCCAAAGAATTGATGCTTTTGAACTGTGGTGTTGGAGAAGACTCTTGAGAGTCCCTTGGACTGCAAGAAGATCCCACCAGTCCATTCTGAAGGAGATCAATCCTGGAATTTCTTTGGAAGGAATGATGCTAAAGCTGAAACTCCAGTATTTTGGACACCTCATGTGAAGAGTTGACTCATTGGAGAAGACTCTGATGCTGTGAGGGATTGGGGGCAGGAGGAGAAGGGGACGACAGTGGATGAGATGGCTGGATGGCATCACTGACTCGATGGGTATGAGTCTGGGTGACCTCCGGGAGCTGGTGATGGACAGGGAGGCCTGGCGTGCTGCGGTTCATGGGGTCACAGAGAGTCGGACACGACTGAGTGACTGATCTGATCTGATCTGATCTGATGTATCCTATATTATGGTTTAAAATATTTTGTGACTCACCCTTAACTAAGTATTTTAATGATTCCACTTGCTCCTTATTACCTTATTTCTCTGTTTTCAGTAGTAGTAAAACTCCATGAAAGAGTTATCTGTAATTGAAATTTCTAATTTTTCTTTGATTCTTTTCTATCCAACTATTCAAGTTAGGCTTTTACTTTCACCATTTCATGCATACTTGTCTTATTTATTTAACAATGATTTCCAAGTGTCTAAGTTCAAAGTCAACCTTCAGTCTTTACCTTACTTATTTTGCAGAATTTAACAATCACTTCTTTCTTGATGTATTCTGTTCACTTGATTTTCAGAATGCTTTGTCTTTGTTCTTCTATCTTATTGATCATGTCTTCTGAGTCAGGTTTTCTCTAGCTTTTACTGCTACCTAGATTATTCATTCGGAGAAGGCAATGGCACCCCACTCCAGTACTCTTGCCTGGATAATCCCATGGACGGAGGAGCCTGGTAGGCTGCAGTCCATGGGGTCGCTAAGAGTCGGATATGACTGAGCGACTTCACTTTCACTTTTCACTTTCATGCATTGGAGAAGGAAATGGCAACCCACTCCAGTGTTCTTGCCTGGAGAATCTCACGGATGGGGGAACCTGGCGGGCTGCAGTCTATGGGGTCACACAGAGTCAGACACGACTGAAATGACTTAGCAGTAGCAGCAGATTATTGATTATTTTCTCTCCTCATATTCCTATGAATCACAATTTTATTCAAATCTTTGTTCAAATGTAACCTTATCAGATCAGATCAGATCAGATCAGATCAGTCGCTCAGTTGTGTCCGACTCTTTGCGACCCCATGAACTGGAGCACGCCAGGCCTCCCTGTCCATCACCAACTCCCAGAGTTCACTCAGACTCGCATCCATCGAGTCAGTGATGCCATCCAGCCATCTCATCCTCTGTCGTTCCCTTCTCCTCCTGCCCCCAATCCCTCCCAGCATCAGAGTCTTCTCCAATGAGTCAACTCTTCGCATGAGGTGGCCAAAATGCTGGAGTTTCAGCTTTAGCATCATTCCTTCCAAAGAAATTCCAGGGCTAATCTCCTTCAGAATGGACCGGTTGGATCTCCTTGCAGTCCAAGGGACTCTCAAGAGTCTTCTCCAACACCACAGTTCAAAAGCATCAATTCTTCGGCGCTCAGCCTTCTTCACAGTCCAGCTCTCACATCCATACATGACCACAGGAAAGACCATAGCCTTGACTAGGCGAACTTTTGTTGGCAAAGTGATGTCTCTGCTTTTGAATATGCTAATGAGGTCCAATTATGACCACTTTAAAATTATGATCTCCCTACCCACACTAAATCCTATTATCTTGCAATAGTTTTATTTTTCTGTTTCATAGAGACCAGATGATTTTATTCTATTTTGGATTTTTTTTTCTTATTTTTAGTATTTTTTTGATAACTTTCCTCATCATAGTGCAAGTTGCATAATGACAGGGAACGTTTTTAGTCTTATTACAAACACCTAAATCAGTGCTTGGCACAGTAGCCTTAGTAAACATTTGCTGTATGAATAACAAAATGGGTCATATTATTATTTCTTTAGTTGGTTAGTATCTTTTAAACTCAACAAGGTTTTAGAAAAGTTTGATAGAATCAAAACTTATTATCTATATTTTGCACTAAGGAATCTATATATATTTAGTATTTTATGCAGTTGCATTATTTAAGATAATTTGACCTATTAGAATACTAAATCTACCTTGCAATTCTAATTTTAGATTTTTAATTAAGCAATTAATTTAAACATTAAAATTTTTTTATTTATTTACTTTTGGCTATGCTGGGTCTTCATTGCAGTGTGGGCTTTCTCTAGTTGCAGAGCACAGGGTCTAGGCACGTGGGCTTCAGTGGCTGTGGCATATGGGCTTGAGTTGCTGATCCTAGGCCCTAGAACACAGGCTTGATAGTGGTGGTGTACAGGCTTAGTTGCTCAACAGAATGTGAGATTCTCTCAGACGAGGGATCAAATCTGTGTCTTTTGCATTAACAAGCAGATTCTTTATCAATGAGCTCCCAGGGAAGCCTTTTACTTTTTTTAAAAAAATTATAGTTTATAAAATGCACACATTAAATCAAGATTTTACACTTTATTATTTAAATCTTACTATATTGGTCACAGCATTAAAACACTTAAAAGTATTTAGGATAAGCCATATTTATAACTTACATTTTAGTTTTGGAGAGTTTTTTAAGATTATAAAGATTGTCTTTTTTAAACCTGTGGAGACTTTGTTTATTGAGTCAGAAAATCGAGATACTTAAAAGCAAAATAGTATACATCATGTGCTGTGCTGTGCTTAGTCGTGTCCGACTCTTTGTGACCTCATGGACTAAATAGCCCACCAGGCTCCTCTGTCCATGGAGATTCTCCAGGGAAGAGTATTTGAGTGGGTTGCCATGCTCTCCTCCAGGGGATCTTCCCAACTCAGAGATTGAATCCAGGTTTCCCACATTTCAGGTGGGCTCTTTACTGTCTGAGCCAACAGGGAAGCCCAAGAATTCTGGAGCGGGTAACCTATCCATTCTCCAGGGGAACTCCCTGACCTAGGAATCAAACTCCCTGACCCAGGGGTCTCCTACTTGCAGGCGAATTTTTTACCAGCTGAATTACCAGAGAAGCCCAGTGTATACCATATTTAAATGTAATTTAAAATGATTTAATTGCCAAGTTTATAAACCAGATGAAATATTTGTCAAACACTTTTAGTAGTGAATAATAAAATCTGTTAGACTTATAAATGGAATACTAAGCTTTTAAACCAGGAGTTCAAACATCAAAAGTCTAGGTTTCTAAACAATAACCTCAAATAAGTTCATTTTAATTTTATAACCAAGAAAAGTCTATACACATTTTTTTACTCCCCCAAATTTTCTAACAGGTATCAAAAAGCTCACATTAATATAGGAGATAATTTGCATTTACAGGAGTGAGAGGGGATATAGGATAGCACTGGTTCCCTAAGGCATGAGAGGAAATGGGGCCTGGAGCTGATTCAAAGTTGAGAGCTAGCACTGTCTTCTACCTTAACACTCCCAAGTGCATTTAAGAATTTATCCCCCTGATCAAAGCTGACTGAACATTTTTTTGATGTTCCATACTACTTGTATTTCTATTTTTTGGCACCTCTCTTCTTCTCTCACCTGTGGTTGTCTTCCTGCTATTTGTGATACCACTGAGATGATTGGTTTGCTTTCAACAGGAGCTGGAAAAAATATTTTTCTAGAGACAATTTACCCCTGAAATTACTAGAGCACTTCTATAGTAGGAAGGCATGGACTCATCCCAAAAGATAAAATGTGTGTGAATTCCAGTTAGAATGGCAATCATCAAAAAATCCATAAATAATAAGTATTGGAGAAGGTGTGGAGAAAAAGGAACCTTTCTGCACTGTTGGTGGGAATATAACTTTATACTACCACTATGAAGACAGTATGGAGATTACTCAAAAAACTGTGAATGGAAGTACTATATGACCCAGAAATCCCACTACTTGGCATATATCTTGAAGAAACCAAAACTGAAAAAGGCACAAGTACACCAATGTTCATTGCAGCACTATTTACAATAGCGAGGACACAGGAAGCAACCTAGATGTCCAACGTCAGATAAATGGATAAAGAAACAGTGGCACATATATTCACTGGAATATTACTCAGCCATTGAAAGCAGCACATTTTTTGAGTCACTCCTAATGAGGTGAATGAACCTAGAGCCTATTATACAGAGTGAAGTAAGTCAGAAAGAGAAAAACAAATATTGTATATTAATGCATATATATAGAATCTAGAAAGATGGTGCCAGTGAACCTAATTACAGGTCAATAATAGAGGCGCAGACATAGAAAACAGACTTATGGACATGGGTCGGGGAGAGGAAAGAGAGGGTGGGGCGAATGGAGAGAGTACCATGGAAGCATATACACTACCATGGGCAAAATAGATAACCAGTGGAAATTCGTTGTATGACACAGGGAACTCAAACTGGGGCTCTATAACAACCAAGAGGGGTGGGAAGGTATGGTAGAGAGGTCGAAGAGGGAGGGGAAGCATGTATACTTACGGCTGACTCATGTTGATCTAGACAGAGGTCAATGCAATATTGTGAAGCAGTTTTCTTTCAATTAAAAATAAATAAGTTTGAGGTGGGGAAGGAAAAAAAGTATGTGTGGATTTTTTTTTTAATGCTGAGTATAAGTTCCAAGGCAGAAAATAAGAAAGAGAGAAACATTCCAGAACAGAAAGGCAATAAAAAGAGGGACACTGACGTGTGAGACCGGCCCAGCATTTTATTATAACATAACATAGAACATTATTTATATAGTGATAGTGATTTTTTAGATTAGCACATCAGATATGCTCTGCTATGCTAAGTCACTTCAGTCGTGTCCGACTCTGTGTGACCCCGTAGACGGCAGCCCGCCAGGCTTCCCCGTCCCTGGGATTCTCCAGGCAAGAACACTGGAGTGGGTTGCCATTGCCTTCTCCAATGCATGAAAGTGAAAAGAGAAAGTGAAGTCGCTCAGTCATGTCCAACTCTTAGCAACCTCATGGACTGCAGCCCACCAGGCTCCTCTGTCCGTGGGATTTTCCAGGCAAGAGTACTGGAGTGGGGTGCCATATTTACATAATTTATGGGAGTTTTTTGATCCAAAGCCTATATATTTTGTCTATTTAACCTTCAAGCTTTCAAGAGTACTTGGTCTAGAATTTTCTGAACAATGTAAAACAAAACCCAAAAAAGTTAATAAAACCAGCAGGACACAAGCATCCCAAGGTCAAAGGCTGTATGGACTGCACAATCATTGTTATCGATCATTAGACAACCTATGGGGGGATAAATGTCTCTTAGATGAATGTTAGGAAGCCAGGTTTCTTCTTCTGCCTTAAACTACTTCATTGCTGCACATCTTGTTAATCTTTTATAAATAAATTAATAATAATAATGATATAGGAGTACTGTGAATATAAAATGGAAGAGTAGGTAAGGGAAAATTTTAGATTCGCAAGAAATAAATATGATTATTATTTAGTTCAGTATCCCCATTGATTTGGTGTTATAAAGTGTACAAAATACTCCATCATAATCTATAAATGGTATAAAGATAGGTAGATCACCTACAACTTCCTTTATCAGCCTAAGCAATAGTTCTTACATTAGAAAAGTGGAAATCATACCCAAACTACTACATAAAATCAAATTATGCCCAGTAGTTTTAAAAACTGATTTGTTAGCATTTTAAACTTATGAATATAGATGCTTGAACAGATAGAGTGAATTCTCATTGGCTTCCAGAGACACTGAACATTTTTTGAGAACAGAGAATTTTCTTTCTTTTTACATTTTTTTAAAAGATTTACTTATTTGTTTGCTTATTTTTTGGCTGTGGTAGGTCTTATTTGCTGCACAGGGATTTCTCGAGTTGCGGGGTTGGAGGGAGGGGGCGCCAGAGAAGGCAATGGCACCCCAGTCCAGTTCTCTTGCCTGGAAAATTCCATGCATGGAGGAGCCTGGTAGGCTGCAGTCCATGGGGTCGCTAAGAGTCAGACACGACTGAGGGACTTCACTTTCACTTTTCACTTTCATGCATTAGAGAAGGAAATGGCAACCCACTCCAGTGTTCTTGCCTGGAGAATCCCAGGGACGGTGGAGCCTGATGGGCTGCCGTCTATGGGGTCGCACAGAGTCGGACACGACTGAAACGACTTAGCAGCAGCAGCAGCAAGGGGTGGGGCGCTACTCTTGTAGTGTGTGGGCTTCTCATTGTGGTAGCTTCTCTTGTTGCGGAGCACAGGTTCTAGGGCTTGCAGGCTTCAGTAGCTGTGGCTCACGGGCTCTAGAGCGCTGTCTCAGTAGTTGTGGTACACAGGCTTAGTTGCTCCATGGCATGTGGGATCTCCCTGGACCAGGGATTGAATCAGTATCCCTTGCATTGCAAAGTGGATTCTTAACCATTGGACCACCAGTGAAGACCCAAGAACAGAGGATTTTCTTGATGGCATCTTTCATGTCTTTGTTCCTCAGACTGTAGATTATTGGGTTGAAAAGTGGAGCAAGGACAGCAAACATTAGTGCAATGGCCTTTTCCAGTAGTGGTGGGAACGTGACAGAGAAACGCAGGTACATGAGTGTCACACTGCCAAAAAACAGGAAGAAAATAGTGATGTGGGCTGCACAAGTGGAGAATGCCTTCTGACGGCTCTTACCTGAGGGAATCCTCAGGATCACAACAATGATTCTTAAATAGGAAAGGGTGATGATACAAGCAGAAGTCAGGATGGAAATAGCATGAATCACATCTTCAATCAGAATCATAGATGTATCTGTACAGGCTAAGTGTAATACAGGTTCAAAGTCACAGAAGAGTTGATGGATTTGGTTGGGACCACAGAAGGGCAGAGTAGAAATCCACACAATCTCAGGCAATAGCATAAGGAAGCCAAAGACGCTAGAACCAGCAGAGAGTTGGATGCATAGTCGAGGGGTCATAATGGTTGCATAGCGGAGGGGGTGGCAAATGGCAACATACCTATCAATGGCCATCACTGTGAGGACTAGGCCTTCTGTGACCCCAAGTGAGTGAAAAAAATACATTTGCAGGAGGCAGCCAATGAAAGAAATAGTCTTCTCTTTACTGACAAGGTTGGAGAGCATCTTGGGGATGGTCACTGTGGTGTACCAAATCTCCAGGAAGGAGAAGATGCTGATGAAATTGTACATGGGATTGTGGAGACGTGCATCCAGCTGGACAGCAAAGAAGATCATGAAATTTCCAACAATAATGAACACATAAATTAAGAACAAAGGAATGAAGAATAAGAGACTGCCCTTCTCAAACTGAGGGAAATCAGAGAAATAAAACTCAGTCACCATTGTCTGATTCTCCTGATCCATATTTTCAGGTGTTTCACTTGTTGGCTAGTGAAATCAAATATAAACAGTCAGAACTCTACCTAATTTAAATAGCCAATATAAACTTTCTTTTTAAGCAGCTTATCAGCCTTGAAATGAGGTTGATTAAATTAAATATTTGTGTGCATTGCTTTGCAAATTATAAAGTGAGTATGTCTAACTTGCAAATACATTTTTAGTAATTACAACACATTGTATTATCAACTATTCTGAGAACTAAGCAAACAGTTTTGCTATTTGGACATTTAAATTGGTACAAACTCTCCTGAATGGCAATTTGGCAATCTTTTTTAAGAATTTTGAGACTTTTCAGAGACTTTCTTTCACCATATAGCCCAATAAAATTATTTTAAATATTAAAACAAATACAAGGATATTTATTGGAATATTTATTATAATAGCAAATTAGAAATACCTTAAATAGGTAGACATTTTTATTTTTGATATTAAAGATTGGAGACACAAAATGAGTTGTGGCAAAATGACCCGCTTTGTGGATAAAAGTAAAAACTATTTTTAAATGGGTATCTTAAAAATAAAGTGCAGGTACTATCTTCCCTTGCTGGCTTCATAGTTAGAAAAATAGAGTAAAGAGAACTAAATATCATACTGAATTCAATTTACTGTAAAACACAACAGCTTAGACCCATGCAGTATACCTTTGTGTGCAAATTAATCTAGGTTAGTTAATGGTCAGTGGTAAAGAGCAGTAGCTAATAGTTGAAATATACTAATCGAGAAATCACACTCTAGGAGCGGTTTGATGACATTTCAAAAGCTTTGATTAGCAGTCTATAGCCAGAGGCAGATAGTCTCAAGTACCCAGAATGGCATCTTCACCACGTGTGCTTAGATGCTCAGTTGTCTGACTCTTTGCGACCTTTTGGATTGGAGGCCACCAGGCTACTTTAGGGGCTTCCCTGGTGATCAGATGGTAAAGAATCTGTCCACAATGCAGGATACCCGCGTTCGATCCCTAGGTAGGGAAGATCCCCTGGAGAAGGGACTGACAACCCACTCTAATATTCTTGCCTGGAAAATTCCATGGACAGAGGAGCCTGGCAGGCTACAGTCCATGGGATTGTGACTATACTTAGACTTTCAGGCCACTCTGTCCATGGGATTTTTCAGGCAAGAATATTGCAATGGGTTGCCATTTTCCTTCTTCAAGGGATTTTCCTGACCCAGGGACCAAACCTGCATCTCCTGTGTTGCCTTTTATTGCAGGTGGATTAATTAACTGTTGAGCCTTCAGGAAAGTGGATTCATTAATTAGCATAGGGCAAGTTTTCTCAACTTCAGCACTACTAACATTGTGTATCAGATAATTTTTTGCTAGGGATGAGGAAGAGAAAGGTTTTCCATGCATTGTAGAACATTTGGCATCATTTCTAGCTTCTACTAGAAATCAATAGCCCAGACCTTTTCCTCAGTCATGATAAACAAAATGTCTCTAGAAATTGCTAAATATTTCTGCAGGGGAACAGTGGGAGTAAAATTGTCCCAGCTGAAAATCATCAGCATAAGGAACTTTAGGTTTCTTTTTTTAGTTAAAAACCAGGTGACCAAGATATGTAGCCTGGCTAGAAATAAATCTAAACCATTTCTTGAAGTGGCATTAGAATAAGAGCTTGTCATGCTGCCTATACAGTGTGGAAGGGTGGGATAGACCTGTGATTCATTCATTTCTGTGCTCCTCCCTTGGCAGAGGACCTAGCACATGATTTCACCATGTTAGTTTTTCCTCCAGTGAGAATTTGGTTACTCAAACTCTCACTTTGATAGAACCTTTGTCTTTGGATAGAACCTTTCATTCATTCTAATCAGAGAGACTAAGGAATAGAGTTGGAACTTCCTTGGGCTTCCCAAACCAGGTTTGATATTGGTTTTTGCACCTGCTTGTTAGTAAATATTTGTGTGCCTGGCAAAATTCTGAGACTTGCCTTCAATGAACTGGCTGATAGTTTAGCTCCTGTACATGGGATGTCTATAATTTTGTGATGTGACACTAGTGATGAATAACACTATGATGTTAATCATCCTGCAATGTATAAATGCATCAAATAAACACATACATCTTAAATTTATACAGTGTTATATGTCAATTATATCTCAATTATTAAAAATTTAAATAAATAAACAAATAAGTCAACAGAGGTAGAGTCATAATTCTAGTGGCCCAGACAAAAATGATCTAATAGATTATCTTATGACCATCTCTAGTCCTATAACACACATTATCCAAAATCCCTCATTCCTGAACTACTATCTTTCCCCCTACCTCACATGCCTACAAAATGTTAACAAATCTTCTACAAGTCTTAATTTAAAACCAACAGAAAAATAATGTGATTCTCTGTGCCTCTTCCCCTATGTAGGGCACTCACCCATATGCCAAAGTACAGAGCCCACCCTTCATCCCATACATACCTTTTCCAGAAACTCAGAGGGCTCCCTCCTATTTTCCAAATGTCTTCATTTTTACTATTCTGCAGTCCAGCGAATCAGAAGGTTCTAGCCACAATCACAAATCTAGGTTCTCAGGGACTAATTAGTAGGGTAGGGAATGGCTTGCTTCTGTAGGGTTCTCCCTCAGTGCCTAGAGGAAATCAACTCCATGTCCCATGTGGTTAATTAGGAAAACACTTGCTGCCATGCTCCCTTTCAAGGAGTTGCCATACCTATGGGAAGTTAGGTCTTTGAGTCAGGCTAAAAATCAGAAGGAAAGAGATACTTCATTTCTTTTCTGAACAAACTGTGAAAGAATTGTTTGTATAAAAAGTGTCTGCTGAGACAGAGGAAGGTTAAGGAACACGAGGAGCTAAGCTAACAAAATGTAGTTCAAAGGCAGAAGAATTTCCTTCACTTTTCATTGAAACAGATTCAGAGCAGTTCAGTGATAGCATAGCACAACACTGAAGTATATTCTAGAAAATTCTGTCAGCAGCTGTGCAGCACACCTCAGCAGAACTTCTTCAGAAGGATCTAGGGTATTGAAGGACCATTAGCAGTGGTGGTGAGAAGGAGGGGTTCACGTGCATGAGATTTCACTGACTTCAGTGGTTCCAAAGGCAGATGGCCCCAAAAGCTGGGGTCAGGATTTAACACTTCTTGACTGCAAGATAAAGCTTACTATTAAACTATTTGACCCAGTTTCCTACCACTTGCTGTAGTTATTATCTCTTTGATCTTCAGTATCTTTAATTTCTTTTTAACTACTGACTCTTCTCCCTCTCTTCCAAGCATGCTCATTTTACTACTATATCATAGTATCTAAGAAACTATATATCTACTATAACTGAAAGGTATCCTTGATTACATTACCTGCTCTAGTTCTCCCATCTTTTCATTATCAAACGTCTCAAACATCATCCATATTGGTTGGTTCATTTGTATTAATTTTATTCATTCGTCTTCCACAGACTATGCAGAAGCCATATGGCTAAAATTATATTAACTCCTCATTTGCCAATGATCCTCTAACCACAAAATTTTATTGCCATTTTTTCAGTTTTTATTTTCCCTGACAAATATTCACTCAGCAAATATATCCAAAGTGGTTTTAAGATATTGGTGGCCTTCCCTGGTGGGTCAGAATCTGCTTTCAATGTGGGAGACCTGAGTTTGATCCTTGGGTCCGGAGGATTCCCCTGGAGGAGGAAATGGCTCCCCATTCCAGTATTCTTGCCTGGAGAATCCATGGACAGAGGAGCCTGGAGGGCTGCAGTCTATGAGGTCAGAGAAAGTTTGACATGATTGAGCGACTAACACTTCCAATACTTTAAGACATTGAGAATAAGGAATAATAATAATAAAACTAGATCATTTCCAAATCTCACTCATTGATCATTTATTTGTTCTTGTACTTATTTCCCTTGATTTTCATGACATAGTTATGTCTTTGTTCTCTTAGTTCCCTGGATATTTTGGCACAAGACAGTAAGATAGACTTAGGTTCTAATTCTGACTTTGTCATCTTGTTAGCTACGTGACTATGGGGATGATACATAAGTCATTTAAACTTTAGTTTCCTCACTTTTAAAGTAATTGATAATAATGAGTAACTTATAAAATACTGAAATGAGAAGAAATATATAATTGCCTTAGTGCATTTTTAGCACATACTTAACCCAGTAAATGATTAGATCAGATCAGTCGCTCAGTCATGTCCGACTCTTTGCGACCCCATGAATCCCAGCACGCCAGGCCTCCCTGTCCATCACCAACTCCCGGAGTTCACTCAGACTCACATCCATTGAGTCGGTGATGCCATCCAGCCATCTCATCCTCTGTCGTCCCCTTCTCCTCCTGCCCCCAATCCCTCCCAGCATCAGAGTCTTTTCCAATGAGTCAACTCTTTGCATGAGGTGGCCAAAGTACTGGAGTTTCAGCTTTAGCATCATTCCTTCCAAAGAAATCCCAGGGCTGATTTCCTTCAGAATGGACTGGTTGGATCTTGCAGTCCAAGGGACTCTCAAGAGTCTTCTCCAACACCACAATTCAAAAGCATCAGTTCTTCGGCGCTCAGCCTTCTTCACAGTCCAACTCTCACATCCATACATAACCAGTGGAAAAACCATAGCCTTGACTAGACAAACCTTTGTTGGCAAAGTAATGTCTCTGCTTTTGAATATGCTATCTAGGTTGGTCATAACTTTCCTTCCAGGCGTAAGCGTCTTTTAATTTCATGGCTGTAGTCACCATCTGCAGTGATTTTGGAGCCCAGAAAAATAAAGTCTGACACTGTTTCTACTGTTTCCCCATCTCTTTCCCATGAAGTGATGGGACCGGGTGCCATGATCTTCATTTTCTGAATGTTGGTATTATATTCCTCCACCCAGCAATTATAATCTTCCAGTCTCTCTTGCTATTTCTGACACTGTTTTTCAACTATCTAGTGCATCCTCATAGTTCAATTATAATCTTTATTTAACACTTATATCTAAGTCCATAGGCTTTTCATCTCTCCTGAAGTCCACTTCTTCATCCTTAATGGCAATAAAAAAATCTCTGTTTATAAGTTTGTCTACATACTCAGAATAACATATCTATAACTCATCTTATAATTTCCCCCTTTACTAGCTTTTGCTTTAGCTGTTACTGTATTTATCAATAATGGTGCCTGACAAACTAACTCAGACTTAAAATCTGTCTCTTTAATGCTCTTCTTTCCAACATGCCCTACATAGAGTCAGTTGTCATACCTTATTGATTATTCATATTTATTCTTATCCCTTTTACCCTTTAGCTTCATTATTACTGTCTTATTTAGGCCTCTATTCCAGACCATTGCAGAAAAGAGTCTGATGCCTGAATAGTGATGAATAAATGCTAGTTAAATAAATTAATGACATTTCTCACTTCCATAATTTCTCTGTATTTTACACATTTAAGTGCAATTTTGTGCATTAATGTCAAGTCTAAAATTACCTAATAACTTCATACTGCTTGCAAAATATATTTTTAAAATCCCAACACTTGACATTCTAGATCCCCAAATCCACCTAACTTAATCCTCCAATGCCATTTCTCCACTGATTCACTCTACAAGCCCTCTGTTTCAAGTGAAATATATTTAATATCCTACAAACATAGTTCTTGTATTTTCATGGCTAGACCTTTGTTTACCCTGTCCATTAAGCATTTGTTACTTGAGTTCCATGTAAGTCCCTGGGCTGTGTAGTAGAAATTCAAATATGAATAGATAATTATAGATCACCATTAAATTTCTTACAATCTGGACATATAACTAGATAATTTCAGCAAGATATGTATGTACCAGATGCTTTAGGAACACAAAAGAAGACCCCCCCAAACAACCTGGGAACCAAGAAAAGCTTCCTGAAGAATAGGGTAATGTACTGAAACTTGAAAAATTAATAAGAAATACAGAGGTGAAGTGTGTGCCTATATTTTGGGTGGAAAGAAGAAAGGCAGGGTTGAAATTTCAGGAAGAGGGAAAAATACGGAAAAATCCCAAAGCATGATAGATCAAAATAGCATTGTGAGGTTATGGCTACAAACAGTTTGGTTGCTGGGACTTATAGTTCAATGCAAGGAATAGAGTGGAAAATAGAAAAGTGTAAAGCAAAAGCCCAGGAATGTCCTTATTTTCCCTGCCTTTCTTCTTAGTTAAACCAAGTCCTATTAAATGATACTGCAAGTTAAGTGAAAGATCATTTTAGAGAATATATATTTGGAAATAATTAAAATTGTAATCAAAGGGAAAGGTTAATCTTTAGCTAATTTTGAGTTTTGAGGCTCAAGGTTCAATTTCGCCCTTGCATTTTTTGGCTATGTGAACTGGAGCAAGCCTTTAACTGCTCTGAATTATTCCATCTGTAAAATGGGAATAACTCTTGTCTTGGCTATCTCATACAAACAGCTTTTTATATTTAATTGCGGTAAAAAAAAGTGTGTAATATAAAATTTACCATGTTAATCATTTAAAACTTACAAATTCTTTTTCTAAAGAATTAAATGAGGGGGAGGGAGGCTCAAAAGGGAGATGATGTGTGTGTATATATATATATATATATATACACACACACACACATATCTGGTTCTAGGTGAGTGATCACACCGTTGTGGTTATCTGGGTCACTGAGATCATTTTTGTACAGTTCTTCTGTGTATTCTTGCCACCTCTTCTTAATATCATGTGCTTTTATTAGGGCCATACTATTCTGTCCTTTATTGTGCCCATTGTTCATGAAATGTTCCCTTGGTATCTCTGATTTTTTTTAAGAGATCTCTAATCTTTCCCATTCTATTGTTTTCCTCTATTGCTTTGTATTGATCAGTTAGGAAGGCTTTCTTATCTCTTCTTGCTATTCTTGAAACTTTGCATTCAAATGGATATATCTTTGCTTTTCTTCTTGTCGTTCACTTCTCTTCTTTTCTCAGCTATTTGTAAGGCCTCCTCAAACAACCATTTTGCCTTTTTGCATTTTTTCTTCTTGGGGATGGCTTTGGTTACTGCCTCCTTTACAATGCTAGGAACTTCTATCCATAGTTCTTCTAGCACTCTATCAATTCTAATACCTTAAATCTATTTGTCACTTCCACTGCATAATCATAAGGGATTTGATTTAGGTCATACCTGAATGGTCTAGTGGTTTTCCCTACTTTCTTCAATTTAAGTCTGATTTTGCAATAAGGAGTTCATGATCTGAGCCATCCTCAAATATATAAAATTATGACACATTCACATAGTTTTATGGTAGAAACTAGCACCTTGTAATTATCCTCCAATTAAACAATAAATTTTTAAAAAAGAATTAAATGAAAGTGTATTTAAAACTTCAAAAATACATTATTGTCATCATCATTACCATCTCAGCAGAAGTGGAAAACATAGTGAAAAATGAGTGAAAGGCTGAGAAGAAAGTAATGTTTGCTGGTGGTCTGTTTCAGGGAAGTGTAATCTTGAGAGAAGTCTGTTCTGACACCCATTGTCATTCTGGGCCCCAGTGCCTAGATCTATACTCTCCTGTGAGAGATAAGATTATTTAGCCACAGGAAAAGTTTTGAGACCTGAGCCCCGCAGGAATGTCTAGTTACCATGTGACATGTTTCCTCTAATAGGTCCCTTAGAGTGGAGAATGAGATACACTGCTTTTTAAAGATCCTGTGTTATCTAAAGAGAAACTCCCAGGCAAGATAATCTTTCCATTCTAGATACTCCAGAAAGAGAGTGCAGAAACATCTATAGTCTCACTGACAAACTAGCAGAAGGGGCAGGTTGTTGCAGAGATTCTGAGGAACATTCTTGTAGTCTCAGGCAAGGTACGTGGTAAGCCGGTTGAGCCTGCTAACCTGCGTTTGGTACCCAAATTAACCTGTTTTTTCAAGTTAAATTTTCTATCATGGTAAAATTTTCTCAGAATATGGAATAAAACTTCATACGTTTAGAACTGTATTATATAAGTAAAGAAATTAGAATAAGCAAAGAAATTAGAAAGGATATTAGGAAGAATATTGTTCATCTAACAGATGAAGATACTAATGATATCTAAGGTCTTTCCAACACTAAAATTTTAAGTCCAAAGAACTGTGGGTTCCTGGGGACTTAAAGAGAATTTTACTTCTTTATTTCCAGGACTGCAATCTAATTCAAGTTTCTTTTTACTCTACAATGAAAATCTGTAGGCTGAACTCCTTGGGTACTGCTGATTAACTATCATTCCAGGATTTTCTTAAATGTTCTTTATGTGTCTCAGGAGCAAAAATTAATGTTTTATTCAACTTTATATAGCCCTTGAGGCTTCAGCAAGCTTCCAAAGTGTCACTAGTGGTAAAGAACCTGCCTGCCAATGCAAGACATGTAAGAGACACAGGTTCTATCTCTAGATTGGGAAGATCCCCTGGAGTAGGACATGGCAACCCACTCTGGTATTTGTGCCTGGAAAATCCCATGGACAGAGGAGCCTGGCAGGATACAGTCAATTGGGTTGCAAAGACTCAGACATGGCTTAGCACAAACTTATGCACAAACCTTCAGCAGTGATTGGCACCTAGCAGAGGATCAATAAACATATGAATGTAATTGAACTGATGTACAGATGATAGATAGCAATGCAAACTTGGTAGTGAGAAGAGCCTCACTCAAAGTAAGAAATAGTCACTCTAGTTGCCTTTAATAAGCCACTTAGCTCTGAAATTCCACTTTTCATAGCTCCATGGTCAATGGCATCCCACTCCAGTACTATTGCTTGGAAAATCCCATGGATGGAGGAACCTGTTAGGCTGCAATCCATGGGGTCGCTAAAAGTCGGACACAACTGAGCAACTTCATTTTCACTTTTCACTTTCATGCATTGGAGAAGGAAATGCAACCCCTTCCAGTGTACTTACCTGGAGAATCCCAGGGATGGGGGAGCCTGGTGGGCTGCCATCTATGGGGTTGCACAGAGTCAGACATGACTGAAGTGACTTAGCATAGCATAGCATAGCATGGTCTCTTGCTTTATCTATCTGTGTTCTCTATAATGACTACTCAGGATGGCCATTCTCTGGGACTTTAGGCTGAGAAAAGATAACACACAAGAGACAGAAACGTGGCTGCTTCCAACAGAGAAAACTCAAATCTCTCACATCTTTCTCAGTGCATGCCCTCTGTCTTTCTGCTTCACTGGTGCCTGCTCTCTTTCAAAACCTGGATCTCCTATCTTTCTTCCTCAAGGCTTGAGACATAAGGTAAGAGACATCTTCTAAAACTAATTTTCCTAGTCTGCTGCTGCTGCTGCTAAGTCGCTTCAGTCGTGTCCGACTCTGTGCGACCCCATAGACGGAAGCTCACCAGGCTGCCCTGTCCCTGGGATTCTCCAGGCAAGAACACTGGAGTGGGTTGCCATTTCCTTCTCCAATGCATGAAAGTAAAAAGTGAAAGTGAAGTCGCTCAGTCGTGTCCAACTCCTAGCGACCCCATGGACTGGAGCCTACCAGGCTCCTCCGTCCATGGGATTTTCCAGGCAAAATTACTGGGGTGGGGTGCCATTGCCTTCCTAGTCTTCAATGCATTTATTTTAACCTCTGTTTGACCTGGGGCGGCGGGGGGGGGGGGGGGGGGGGGTGGGTGGTGAGGGGGCGCAGAAAAACACATTAGCTCTCTCATCTCATTCCTAAGACAGTCATAAACACATAGTGGTACTCGGAGAAAACAGAATGAATGATGAATCCTGATCTAAATTTCCCAGTGTGGTACAAATAATAATAGTGACTAAAGACCAACATTCCAATTATTGCTTTGGATCCTAGCTATGTGAATTTGGGAAATTACTTTTCCCCTCTGGTTCTCAACTTCTCTACCTGTAAAACAATAATAATAATAATCTCCCTAGTATGCATGCATGCCTGCTCAGTTGCTTCAGCCATGTCTGACTCTTTGCGACCTCATGGTCTATAGCCTATGAAGCTCCTCGGTCCATTGAATTTCCCAGGCAAGAATATTGGAGAAGATTGCAATTACCTCCTCCAGGGGATCTTCCAGAATCAGGACTCAAACCCAGGTCTCCTGCATTGCTGGCCTATTCTTTACTGTCTGATGCGGGTCTCCTGAATTGCAGGCAGATTCTTTACCATCTGAGCCACCAGGGGAAAATGCAAAAAAGATGTGTTAAAAATCATGAAACAAGAAAATATGAAGTATTCTTAAGAGAGCATGTTTACTTCTGGCAGTGAGAATCAGTGAGAATTTTATGATAATGGGAGCATTTACTGGATATTGACAATTGGATTCCAATAGGAAGAGATCAAGAAGATGGAAGAAAAGAATTATATAAAAATAAAATGCAGGAAATTGGTCCTATATGGCAGAGCTGATGAGCATATAGATAAATATTTGGCTTAAAACTTTGACTAGTAGACTGTGAAAGACAAATACATGACACTGCTTATATGTGGAATCCAAAAAAATGGAACAAATAAACTTATTTACAAAGCAGAAATAGAGCCACAGATATAGAAGACAAATGTATAGTTACCAGGGGAAAGGGGACCAGGAGGGATAAATTGAGAGATGAGAATTGACATAGACACCGTACTATTGTGTTATTCAAAAATATATAAAATAGACAGGTCAGGGGCAGCGGCTGAGAGGAGCTAACCCATGTCCAAGGTAAGGAGCAGCAGCTGCGCTTTGCTGGAGCGGCTGTGAAGAGATACCCCTCCCATCCAAGGTCAGAGAAACCCAAATAAGATTGTAGGCTCTGAGAGAGAGCATCAGAGGACAGACAGACTGAAACCACAACACAGACAACTGGCCAATCTGATCACACAGACCACAGCTTGTCTAACTCAAAGAAACTAAGCTATGCCATGTGGGGCCACCAAAGACGGACGGGTCATGGTGGAGAGGTATGACACAATGTGGTCCACTGGAGAAGGGAATGGCAAACCACTTCAGTATTCTTGCCTTGAGAACCCCATGAACAGTATGAAAAGGCAAAAAAAAAAAAAAAAAAACACTGAAAGATTAACTCCCCAGGTCGGTAGGTGCCCAATATGCTACTGGAGATCAGTGGAGAAATGACTCCAGAAAGAATGAAGGGATGGAGCCAAAGCAAAAACAACATCCAGTTGTGGATGTCACTGGTGATACAGGCAAGGTCCAATGCTGTAACGAGCAATATTGCATAGGAACCTGGAATGTTAGACCCATGAATCAAGGCAAACTGGAAGTGGTCAAACAGAAGATGGCAAGAGTGAATATCGACATTCTAGGAATCAGCGAACTAAGATGGACTGGAATGGGTGAATTTAACTCAGATGGCCATTATATCTACTACTGTGGGCAGGAATTCCTTAGAAGAAATGGAGTAATGCAGTACTCAGATGCAATCTCAAAAATGACAGAATGATCTCTGTTCATTTCCAAGGCAAACAATTCAATATCACGGTAATCCAAGTCTATGCCCTGACCAGAAAAGCTGAATGGTTCTATGAAGACCCATAAGACCTTTGAGAACTAACACCCCAAAGAGATGTCCTTTTCATTATAGGGAACTGGATTGCAAAAGTAGGAAGTCAACAAATACCTGGAGTAACAAACAAATTTGGCCTTGGAAAGCAGAATGAAACAAGGAAAAGGCTGAAAGAGTTTTGCCAAGAGAACACACTGGTCATAGCAAACACCCTCTTCCAACAACACAAGAGAAGACTCTGCACATGGACATCACCAGATGGTCAACACCAAAATCAAATTGATTATATTCTTTGAAGCCAAAGATGGAGAAGCATTATACAGTCAGCAAAAACAAGACCAGGAGCTGACTGTGGCTCAGATCATGAACCACTAGACCATTCAGGTATGACCTAAATCAAATCCCTTATGATTGATTATACTGTGGAAGTGAGATATAGATTTAAGGGACTAGATCCAATAGAGTTCCTGATGAACTATGGAGAGAGGTTCATGACATTGTACAGGAGACAGGGATCAAGAATAATCCCAAGAAAAAGAAATGCAAAAAAGCAAAATGGTACTCTGAGGAAGCCTTACAAATACCTGTAAAACGAAGAGAAGTGAAAAGCAAAGGAGAAAAGGAAAGATATACCCATTTGAATGCAGAATTCCAAGAATAGCAAGAAGAGATAAGAAAGCCTTCCTCAGCAATCAGTGCAAAGAAACAGAGGAATACAATAGAATAGGAAAGACTAGAGATCTCTTAAAGAAAATTAGAGATACCAAGGGACTATTTCATGCAAAGATGGGCTCAATAAAGGACAGAAATTGTATGGACCTAACAGAAGAAGATATTAAGAAGAGGTGGCAAGAATACACAGAAGAATTGTACAAAAAAGATATTCATGACCCAGATAATCATGATGGTGCGATCACTCACCTAGAGCCACACACCCTGGAATGTGAAGTCAAGTAGGCTTTAGGAGGTATCACTACAAACAAAGCTAGTGGAGGTGATTGAATTCCAGTTGAGCTATTTCAAATCCTAAAAGATGATACAGTGAAAGTGCTGCACTCAATATGCTAGCAAATTTGAAAAACTCAGCAGTGGCCACAGGACTGGAAAAGGTCAGTTTTCATTCCAATCCCAAAGAAAGGCAATGCCAAAGAGTGCTCAAACTACTGCACAATTGCACTCATCTCACACGCTAGTAAAGTCATGCTCAAAATTCTCCAAGCCAGGCTTCAGTGATACGTGAACTGTGAACTTCCTGATGTTCAAGCTGGTTTTAGAAAAGGCAGAGGAACCAGAGATCAAATTGCCAACATCCGCTGGATCATCGAAAAAGCAAGAGAGTTCTAGAAAAACATCTATTTCTGCTTTGTTGACTACGCCAAAGCCTTTGACTGTGTGGATCACAATAAACTGTGGAAAATTCTGAAAGAGATGGGAATACCAGACCACCTGACCTGCCTCTTGAGAAACCTGTATGCAGGTCAGGAAGCAACAATTAGAACTGGACATGGAACAACAGAGTGGTTCCAAATAGGAAAAACAGTACATCAAGGCTGTATACTGTCACCCTGCTTATTTAACTTATATGCAGAGTACATCATGAGAAATGCTGGGCGGGAGGAAGCACAAGCTGGAATCAAGTTTGTCAGGAGAAATATCAATAACCTCAGATATGCAGATGATACCACCCTTATGGCAGAAAGCAAAGAAGAATTAAAGAGCCTCTTGATGGAGGTGAAAGAGGAGAGTGAAAAGTTGGCTTACAGCTCAACATTCAGAAAACTAAGATCATGGTATCTGGTCCCAACACTTCATGGTAAATAGATGGGGAAACAGTGGAAACAGTGGCTCACTGTATTTTGGGGGGCTCCAAAATCACTGCAGATGGTGATTGCAGCCATGAAATTAAAAGATGCTTACTCCTTGGAAGGAAAGTTGTTTCCAACCTAGACAGCATATTAAAAATCAGGAATATTACTTTGTCAGCAAAGGTCCATTTAATCAAGGCTCTGGTTTTTCCAGTAGTCATGTATGGATGTGAGAGTTGTAGAACAAAGGAAGCTGAGTGCAGAAGAATTGATGCTTTTGAGCTGTGGTGTTGGAGAAGATTCTTGAGAGTCTCTTGGACTGCAAGGAGATCCAACTCATCCATCCTAAAGGAAATCAGTCCTGGGTGTTCGTTGAAAGGACTGATGTTGAAGCTGAAACTGCAATATTTTGGCCACCTGATGCAAAGAGCTAACTCATTTGAAAAGACCCTGATGTTGGGAAAGATTGAAAGCAGGTGGAGAAGGCGAAGACAGTCTGAGATGTTTGGAGGGCATCACTGACTCAATGGACATGAGTTTGGGTAAACTCCGGGAGTTGGTGATGGACAGGGAGGCCTGGCGTGCTGCAGTTCATGGAGTCGCAAAAAGTCGGACATGACTGAGTGACTGAATTGAGCTGAACTGAACAAAGACCTGCTGTATAACACAGGGAACTCTACATAGTACTCTCCAGTGACATAGATGGGAAAAGAATCTGAAAAATAATGGATCTATGTATATATTCACATTGCTGTACACCTGTAACTGACAGACATCATGAAGTAACTACACCTCAATAATTTTTAAAATTAATAAATATATTGAAATCCATAAAAGGTAAGAAAAAGAAAAAAATTGACTGGAACCTGATAAGAAAAGACAATAAATATAAGTCTATGATCTTTGGGTTTATCCTTTATTGTTTATGAAAAGACAAGGGACAGTAAGACCATGCATAGATATATTCATCTGTAGAATGACTTCATGGAGGTAAGACCAGTGAAAAAGACATTAAAATAGTTAATAGATAAGCATACTGTTATACTTAAGTTTAATTAGCCTTTCAAATAATTTAGTTGCCCTTTTGTCCAAACAACTAGATGTTGGCCTGATTTCTATTGCAGCTGACTTTTGTGACATTTTCTTCCAAAGACTGCCAAAGTTATTCGAGAAGCTATTTTTTTTTTTTTTTTTTTTTTTAAATTTCAGGATGACCTCCTCCTCCCTCTGGTTCTTAGATGTGGTCTTTCGAGGAGGAATAGGATGAACAAGGGTGAAATTACATGTTTGTCGAAAATTCAACGGCCACTTTTCACATATACTGTGATTCTAAAGAGACTGTTGGTCTGACCTATCAATATCAATCACTGAGAGAAGAGAAGGAGAGGGAGTTACAGAGAAAGCAGAGGAGAGGGTGTCCTCTTGTGTCTGGGTTCTTATGCTCTAAATGGAAAATAGACTTGCTGCTATGAAACCAACAGAAAAGAGGCAGAGTGATAAAGGTAGCCAATCTAAGATTAGATAGCAGAGCTAGAAAATATGAGTGATCAACTGAAGACTTATTGAGTGAAGTGTTTCTGATGGTGTTTTATATTTTTTAATTGCTTTTCTAAAGAACAGAAATTGAGAATAGTCAAAAAGAAAGGTACATGTTTTAAAGCTAAACACAGAGTGGGACAAAAACCTCAGGAATTAAAAAATTGCACCTCCAGAAAATAATTCAAGAGAATTAAAATTGTGTGCTGCTTTGTGTTTTCTTCATATCATTTGAAGATGTTTACAAAAAGATTCATTTAGGGGTGCTAAAGCAAGCATTTCAGATGTTTCTACATAGAGGTGTAACTGGAGAGATTTCTAACTGGCCTGTTTAGGGCCCCAGCATCAGATTAAGTAGCTGATTAGAAAGAAAGAGCAAAGCAATTTTCAATAAGTAATCGCCATCCCAATTTCAAGAGTTTTGGTCTCCTTTCTTCCCTTCCCAGGTGACACAGGTGATGACCAGTGAGAATCAGACAAGGGTGACTGAGTTCCTCTTCTCTATGTTCCCACATTTACATGAAGGTGGCCTCTTATTCTTTTTTCTCTTGCTTCTCATCTATGGATTTATCATAACTGGAAACCTAATGATATTCATTGTTACCCAGCTGGATGTGACCTTGCACACTCCCATGTATTTCTTTATCCGTGTCCTCTCTTTCCTGGAGATCTGGTATACCATGACCACCATCCCAAAGATGCTCTCCTGCCTAGTCAGTGAGCAGAAGACCATCTCTCTTGCTGGTTGCCTTCTGCAGATGTACTTTTTCCACTCACTTGGCATCACAGAAGGCTGTGTCCTGACAGCGATGGCCATCGACAGGTACATAGCTATCTGCAACCCCCTCCATTACCCAACCATTATGACTCCCAAACTCTGTATCCATCTGACAGCTGGATCCTGCCTCTGTGGCTTCCTCCTGGTGCTCCCTGAAATTGCATGGATTGGCACCCTGCCTTTCTGTGGCTCCAATCAGATCCAGCAGATCTTTTGTGACTTCACCCCTGTGCTGAGCTTGGCCTGCACAGATACATCCTTGGTGGTCATTGTGGATGCCATCCATGCAGTGGAGATCCTGGCCTCCTTCCTGGTCATTGCCCTATCCTACCTCTGGATTATTGTGGTTATTCTGCAAATGCCCTCCGCTGAAGGCCGCTACAAAGCTTTCTCTACCTGTGCTGCCCACCTTGCTGTGTTCTTGCTGTTTTTTGGCAGTGTGGCTATCATGTACTTGCGATTCTCAGCCACCTACTCCGTGTTTTGGGACACAGCAATTGCTGTCACTTTTGTTATCCTCGCTCCCTTCTTCAACCCCATTATCTATAGCCTAAGAAATAAGGATATGAAAGATGCAATTGGGAGGCTCTTTGGCTATCAGAAGAGGCCTGGTGGGGATAAGAGATAGATTGAGATCTCTCTAAACTCTGAAAAAAATTTGGAAGTTCAGCTTTGCACCGTCCCTTGTCTTGTTCATGATTATGCTCTTTTTCTATTTTCACAGCTACTTGTTCTATTATTATAAACAAGGATGAGAAACTGCTGCATCCAAGTCATTGGTAGCGATTGCAGAGCTTATTTACATTGATGTAGTTGTGGTAGCTGAAAGCAGTATACATGGGTTTTCCTGCTTTATGATGCAGGCTGGCTTCTTCCTTACACTCTATTAGCAAGACCCCTGCCCTTGTTTTCTGTGGTCCCAAGTGCTTGTGAGGCCAGAGAGCAGGACTAAAGAAGCATAAAAGACATCATGGATATTGATATTGCTGTTAGCTTTTCCCTAAAAGGAAGGATATAAGCATCTGAATGCAGAGTTCCAAAGAACAGCAAGAAGAGATAAGAAAGCCTTCTTAAGTGATCAATGCAAAGAAATAGAGGAAAACAACAGAATGGGAAATACTAGGGATCTCTTCAAGAAAATCAGAGATACCAAAGGAACATTTCATGCAAAGAAGGGCTCGATAAAGAACAGAAATGGTATGGACTGAACAGAAGCAGAAGATATTAAGAAGAGGTGGCAAGAGTACACAGAACTGTACAAAAAAGAGCTTCATGACCCAGATAATCACGATGGTGTGATCACTGACCTAGAGCCAGACAACCTGGAATGTGAAGTCAAGTGGGCCTTAGAAAGCATCACTATGAACAAAGCTAGTGGAAGTGATGGAATTCCAGTTGAGCTATTCCAAATCCTGAAAGAGTGCAGCTGTGAAAGTGCTGCACTCAATATGCCAGCAAATTTGGAAAACTCAGCAATGGCCACAGGACTGGAAAAGGTCAGTTTTCATTCCAATCCCAAAGAAAGGCAATGCCAAAGAATGCTCAAACTACCACACAATTGCACTCATCTCACACGCTAGTACAGTCATGCTCAAAATTCTCCAAGCCAGGCTTCAGCAATATGTGAACCGTAAACTTCCTGATGTTCAAGCTGGTTTTAGGAAAGGCAGAGGAACCAGAGATCAAATTGCCAACATCCGCTGGATCATGGAAAAAGCAAGAGAGTTCCAGAAAAACATCTATTTCTGCTTTATTGACTATGCCAAAGCCTTTGACTATGTGGATCACAAGAAACTGGAAAATTCTGAAAGAGATGGGAATACCAGACCACCTGACCAGCCTCTTGAGAAACCTGTATGCAGGTCAGGAAGCAACAGTTAGAACTGAACATGGGACAATAGACTGGTTCCAAATAGGAAAAGGAGTATGTCAAGGCTGTATACTGTCACCCTGCTTATTTAACTTATATGCAGAGTACATCATGAGAAATGCTGGACTGGAAGAAACACAATTTGGAATCAAGATTGCTGGGAGAAATATCAATAACCTTAGATATGCAGATGACTTCACCCTTATGGCAGAAAGTGAAGAAGAACTAAAAAGCCTCTTGATGAAAGTGAAAGTAGAGAGTGAAAAAGTTGGCTTAAAGCTCAACATTCAGAAAATGAAGATCATGGCACCCGGTCCCATCACTTCATGGGAAATAGATGGGGAAACAGTAGAAATAGTGTCAGACTTTATTTTTCTGGGCTCCAAAATCACTGCAGATGGTGACTGCAGCCATGAAATTAAAAGGCGCTTACTCCTGGAAGGAAAGTTATGACCAACCTAGATAGCATATTCAAAAGCAGAGAGATTACTTTGCCAACACAGGTTCGCCTAGTCAAGGCTGTGGTTTTTCCTGTGGTCATGTATGGATGTGAGAGCTGGACTGTGAAGAAGGCTGAGCATCAAAGAATTGATGCTTTTGAACTGTGGTGTTAGAGAAGACGCTTGTGAGTCCCTTGGACTGCAAGGAGATCCAACCAGTCCATTCTGAAGAAGATCAGCCCTGGGATTTCTTTGGAAGGAATGATGTTAAAGCTGAAACTCCAGTACTTTGGCCACCTCATGAAAAGAGTTGACTCATTGGAGAAGATTCTGATGCTGGGAAGGATTGGGGGCAAGAGGATAAGGGGATGACAGAGGATGAGATGGCTGAATGGCATCACTGACTCGATGGATGTGAGTCTGAGTGAACTCTGGGAGTTGGTGATGGACAAGGAGGCCTGGCATGCTGGGATTCATGGGCTCGCAAAGAGTCGGACATGACTGAGCGACTGATCTGATCTGAATACTCTTTCCAATGATGAACCCCATGCAGTTCCACATTCCACATCAATGAACAATTTCCTGAAACTACAGAGAAAACATCTTCACTTTTAGCTTATTTAATGCCCAAATTCAACTCAATGGCCAAGTTCTGATCTTGAATACCATCGGTATAGAATTTTAGCCCAATAGAGTGGCATAGTAATTAATAATAATCCACTATTTCCTCTAGTAATTTACCATTTTAAATATTTTCACGTATATGAATCCTCTTAACTTGGGAAAAAAAGCAATTAGGTTAGATATCACCATATTAAATGTTGGAACAAAGGTTCAAAGAAGTTTAATGATCTGCCTAAATTCATATAGATCATTAGGGACAGAGCTGGGTCTTAACTTCAGGATTCTACTTCATGCTCTGCCCCCAATAAATACATGTGTTCATTTAATATATACTGTGTTCAAGAAAATAAATTATACACATTTCTTTTCCTAACAGTTTCATGAAACCTTACCACTCTTTAATGAGTACTAGGAGTCATGGGTTCTTTCCTTTGTGAATTTACTAATCCTCAGGTGATTGTGAAAAAACTATTGAACTATAGGGTTCAAGGATGAAATATTTTGTCTTTTTCTGCCACTAAGCTGTGTCATTTCCTTGTCTTTAAAATCACATGGTTCTTGGAACTGATTGATCAACAGAATTTCTGACTCAAAAAATCTGAAAGTGAAAACCATTCTTGTGCATTTCTAAGTTTCCAAGAATATTCTGATGATGAGTCAGATGTGGGAATGACTAAACTCATTCCTAGCTCTAGGGCTTCTTGACATGCATAAGAGCTAAGATTTTTTTTTTTTTTAATTTAAGATAAATATCTTAAATATATTACTCATTTATTCTTACAACAACCCTGTGAAATAAATATTAAATCTTTTTGTTTTACAAATGGAAAACACAAAACACAGTTTCAATAGTTCAAGTATGTGGAGCTTATTATTAGGGATCTAGAGCAAAAATTCAATTTTACCTGATCCCAGAGTCAGGTCTTTATTTGCCAAGATATTGTGCTCACTTTACATGGCTTTCATTCTGGACCAATTACTAAACCTAATCTTCCAAATGAAATATGATATTCAGTAAATATGATAACTATTAAACAAAAAAGTGATGAAACAGTTTGCTCCTCGAGATTTCAAGATTTATTTAAAAAAATGAGTAGCAGTTCTATGTTAGGTACTCTGTTAAGTGCAGAGGATTTAATTAGTGGCTATCATATCAGTGTTTTTGATCTTTGCAGGCCTCAGTTCAGTTCAGTTCAGTCGCTCAGTCATGTCTAACTCTTTGCAATCCCATGAATCGCAGCACACCAGGCCTCCCTGTCCATCATCAACTCCCGGAGTTCACTCAAACTCACGTCCATCAAGTTGGTGATGCCATCCAGCCATCTCGTCCTCTGTCGTCCCCTTCTCCTCTTGCCCCCAATCCCTCCCAGCATCAGAGTCTTTTCCAGTGAGTCAACTCTTCGCATGAGGTGGCCAAAGTACTGGAGTTTCAGCTTTAGCATCATTCCTTCCAAAGAATACCCAGGACCGATCTCCTTTAGAATGGACTGGTTGGATCTCCTTGTAGTCCAAGGGACTCTCAAGAGTCTTCTCCAACACCACAGTTCAAAAGCATCAATTCTGATAAATAATTATTGTTGCTATTTTAATGAGTATTGTTATTTATTGAATTCATATTTTTTTAAACATAAAATGTAATGGTCCCTATAGACTCAGTGTTCCCAGCTTTAGGCTATTTTATTTCATCTAAATCTTCTAAACATTTAGTATTTGTTCTTCAAGCCTCTTTGAATATGTATCATTTTCATCCTTTCTTCTCTCTTTCAATCTAGCATATTGATTCTTTTCTTAAAGACAACCTTAACTTTTGTCACTGAAGCTCAGAAATTATTGTTTTTACTATTATTGTCCTCTACTTCTCAATATTAACTGCAAGCTTCAAGAAAGATTCCTTATATTCAAGTATGATATTCTGAGTACTGACATCAGGACCAATATAGGCCCTTGTTTTGATGTGACTTATTTTCTATCTTTTTACTTGTCTTGCCGTTTCTTGCTTGCTGCACATCTCCCATTGGACTAAGGATCCACAGGGATAAGGTTTCCTCATCCTTCTGAATGTTACACCATTCAGCATAGCATCTGTTGACTATCCAAGGTTTGCTATTGGCTAAGTGACTGACTGATTGAGAAGCTGGGCTGACTGACAAAGGTGGATCAATACCTGTGAGAACAAATGAAGGAGAGAGAAAAGATGGTCTTGGTAAAAACCAAGTATCTGTATCAGCCTAAAGTAGCAAAAGGAGAAGGAATGAAGAAGACAGGATGTGTCAAACAGGTGGATGCAGTATTCAGAGGAGCAAGACTAAGATAATGATTAGTATAAGATAATCATCAGGCTAATGATTAGTCTTAACTGCTTCATGCTCTTGACTGTTCCCTAGACCCAGCCCTATTTCAGGATAAGAGTATCTCCTGTGTATAATAGTGCCTTTCCTTTCTGTTTAAGATCACAGAACAAGAGAGTAGCTATTTTCCCATTTGTTCTGAACTCCAAAGTTACCTTTGGAGACATCAGGTTATCTCTACACCTGATGAGGAATTACTACTCAGCATTTCTGAACAAATGTAATCTAATCTCTGCTTGAACACTTAACAAGGTGGTCTCCTACAATGTTGGATAGCTCTAATTTTCAGATTGCTTCTCCTTATCAGAGTGAACTTAATGTGGTCTAAGATTGAGAATTTGAGATCATACTGTCTGAACATGAATCTTTACTTTTCCACTTGCCAGCTGTACAACGATGGGGAACTAGCATAGGTGTCCTGAGCTACAGTGTCAGTCTCTATAATATGGGATCTTCAAGGCTTTTGAGGATTAAATGCTGTAAGGTATATAAAATGCCGGGCACAATGTCTAAAATGTTTATCAAATATTAGTTACATTTCAATGCTTTTTAAACTTTTATTACTGTTCTAAACTGAAAACTACTTCCAGGCTCCTTATCTTGTACATCTCTAGGGAATACCATTCAATCTTTAGTTTTTTCTTCCTGAAATCCCAGTAGCAGATGCTGAGTTACCCAAATTTCATAACATGAGTTACCCAAGGCCAAGCACTGAAATTGTTGTATGAACTTTTGGCACAAACTAAAGAACACCTTGCCAATGTACACATAGATTACAGAGTCCTGGCTAAGATGTGATCATGTCTCCCCATGTTGGAAATTTATTGTGTTTCAGAAGATGTAATTCTTTACATTTTGTAACTGAAAAATGATCAGAGCTATAACTAAACCCTTTAGCAAAATAGTCAGTCCCCTCAGAGCATGGAATTAAATATTACTTCTCTAAAACTGTGATTGGAGAACCTCATTCTCTGCATTTAAATTTAATTTCTCCAGGGAACAAAGCACCAGGTCTGCATAAAGCTGGTTGATTGTGCAAAACCCTGGTTTAAGTCAGGTTAGCCAGTGATAGTCCTAAATTCAATACTTATTTTTCCTTTGAAAATAAACATTTTATTATTCATTTTGCTATGCTACATCCCATCCCATATATATTATATCTTTGGACTAATCAACTTCCATGCAGGGTAAAATAAAAAAGATCCAAGAGATAACATTTACTGTTGATAATGTTATCTCCTTTCAATAATCTCTTCCCAATTCATCCCTCCCATCCACTTAAAATCACTATGTTTAGAGAAATTAATCAGTAAAATATTTATATTTTGAAATAGAATTTGTTTATAAGACTTTGTTTTCATATGCAGAGTCCCTGATTCTGACTTGCTCTATAGTTTTGGCAGGTGTTTTATCTAAGTCTAAATTTCCAATTCTGTAAAATAGAAATAATTATTGCAATTACTGCCTTCATAAATATTCCTAATTGTGATTTATCCTTCAGTTTTCATCTTAAATGTAATTTATTTGAGTAGAGATTGCATGTGTGCATGCTAAGTCGCTTTAGTCTTATCCAACTCTTTGAGACCCTGTGGACTGTAGCCTGCCAGGCTTCTCTGTAGATGAGATTCTCCAGGCAAGTGTACTGGAGAGGGTTGCCATGCCCTCTTTCAGGGGATCTTCCAAATCCAGGAATCAAACCCATGTCTCTTATATGTCCTATATTGACAAGCAAGTTCTTTACCAGTAGCATCACCTCTAAAGACAGTACATGTATATTTAATTACTAATTGTCACAACTTAAATCAATTAATTGTAACTAATTACAAATTGAGCACAAATTTAATGTCTAGAATCTTCAACTCTTTGAAAACATTTCTAAGAACAAGAACTTAAATAAAAACAGAGTAGCATCTACTTTGTTCATCATCATTTTATGTAAAGTTTAGCACAGCATTTGATATACACTAATAGCTAAATAAATATGTGCTAAATTGACAGATGGAAGATTGCAGAAATACAGATACTTTGGGCTCTTTATTATGTCAATCTATGTAATTCTACACAGAATTAAAGATTTTCTTACAGTCAACATTTCATAATCTACCAACAGTAGATAGCCAATGTATAAATAATCCCTAACACAATGGCACCCCACTCCAGTACTCTTGCCTGGAAAATCCCATGGACGGAGGAGCCTGGAAGGTTGCAGTCCACAGGGTAGCTGAGCGTTGGACACGACTGAGTGACTTCCCTTTCACTTTTCACTTTCATGCATTGGAGAAGGAAATGGCAACCCACTCCAGTGTTCTTGCCTGGAGAATCCCAGGCAGAGGGGAGCCTGGTGGGCTGCCATCTATGGGGTCACACAGAATCGGACATGACTGAAGCGACTTAGCAGCAGCAGCAGCAACACCAAATAATAATTAAAAACTTGAATTTCTCAGATGCTAAACCATAGGATTATTTTTCATATATTAAGGGAAGTAATTAACTTGAAATGAAATAAAGTAGTCCAACATAAAAAATGATCCTATTTCCTGCCACAGACTCCTTCATTTTCACACTTTTTACTGGGAACAGATATTAAGACCACTGAGATAAACACATCTCACAAAATTCTCCTTCTGGCTAGTTTACCCCTTTTTTCCTTTTAAGAAAAATATCTGGGAAATATTTTTGCTTAATTATGTTTTACTGGATATTGTTCTAACAGAGTAATGATGAGAGGTCTGGGCGGAGTTAAAGAAATAAAATAAATGTAACTCTTTTTTTTTTTTTTCAATCGGTTTATGCCAGACATTTTGTACTGTGGTTTACAGACCTTATCAGTAATCCTCAAAGCAACCTTCAAAAATAACAAATGATGAAATTGACTCATCAATTAAGAAAGTTTGAGTTATAGAAATTGTGTATTTAATAAATGATTAAACGAACTAGAATTTAAACCTAGATATATGTGATGTTGAAAGAAAGCTTTTCTATACTACATCAGTGTTTTTCATTTTAATACATAGATATTCAATATACATGAAATGATTGCAAATGATACATGAAACACCTTTTTTTTTTTCCTAAGATATATTTAGGAAATTTTATTATTGATCATCGGACTAAATGTATTTACATTAAATCAAGTAAATCTGAAAGACTTATATATAAGGAAAACATAGATTTGACCAACATCCAAAGTATGGTGTACAATCATCCAGGATTTGAAAATCACAGCACTGTATCATGTTGCTAGAGAAGATTGCCAGTCTCCGATCCCAAGTCACATGTGGTTGCAGCAGACATTATAATATCTGTACTATCACTGAAAACTAGGCAGCATTTGCCCCAGTTCAGTAGCCCATGCAGAAAATCCTTGAACACTTTGTATTTCATCTATGACTACCGAGGACCCCCAAGGTCACCATATCCTCAGCTTCACACTTAGTCTGCTTCCTCCACCTTCACTCCAGTATCCCCGTCCTCTTTAACTGCCTTCTCACAGCCTCCTTGATCTCCTTGTTGCGCAAGCTATAGATAAAGGGATTGAGGAAGGGTGTGAGCACAGAGTAGACCACAGCCAGGGCCCGGTCATAGTCTAGAGAGTAGCTCTTCTTCAGCCGCACATACATGAAGAGGATGCTCCCATAGAAGATGAGGACCACAGTGAGGTGGGAGGCACATGTGGAGAAGGCCTTCCTCTTGCCTGAAGCTGAAGGAATTCTGAGCACTGTGCAGATGATCTGTACATAGGAGCTGAGGATTAACAGAAAGGTGACCAGGATCTTGCAAGAATTGATAACAAAGTCCACTAGGACATTGATCGATGTGTCAGTACAAGCCAAGCTCAAAACAGGAGGGAAATCACAAAAGATGTGCTGAATACGATTGGGACCACAAAAAGGGAGGTGGGAGACCAAGGAAATTTCAGCCACTGGCCCAGCCAAGCCTCCCAACCAACAGCCAACAGCAATCTTGACACAGAGTGCTGGGGTCATGCGAGTAGGGTAGTGGAGGGACTGACAGATGGCTAAGTATCTGTCATAAGCCATAGCTGTGAGAAGATAGCATTCAGTAGCCCCAAGAGAGTGGAAGAAGTAGATTTGTAGAAGGCATCCAGAGAAAGAAATGGTCTTCTTCTCACTGAGCAAGTTCGAGAGCATCTTGGGGATGGTGGCAGCTGTGTAGCCAAGCTCCAGTAAGGAGAGGATGCTGACAAGGCGGTACATGGGTGTGTGGAGCCGGAAGTCCAGGCAGACCACCAAGAATATCAGCAGGTTTCCCAGGACAGTAGTGAGGTAGATTAGGAGTAAAAAGAGGAAGAGAAAAGCCTGAACACCCTGAAGATGGGGAAAACCCAAAATGATGAACTCTGTTACCTGGCTCCAATTTCCAGGCTTCATCGCTCTCCATTCATATCCCTGGAATGTAAAGTATGAAAGGATGAGAAACAATGTTGAGCCAAAGAATATCTAAGAAGAAGGAAACCCTCAAAGTCCATTTGTCCTTCCCATGCATCTCCAGAATAAGTGATCTTAGTACATACTCTATGAGGCCATAGTTTCTATCCCTACGCCAAACAGTTGTCAACAGCCTCCTTCAGAGTATCTGTTCTTATAACCAGAATTAAATTGTCTTCTCTAATTATACAACCCATTTTTGGCCACTGTAATTCATTCTATAGCCAATTTATCTTTCTCAATGAAATTTATCAGTTCAGTTCAGTCGCTCAGTCGTGTCCAACTCTTTGCAACCCCCATGAACTGCAGCACGCCAGGCCTCCCTGTTCATCACCAACTCCCGGAGTTCACCCAAACCCATGTCCATTGAGTCAGTAATACCATCCAACCATCTCATCCTCTGTCATCTCCTTCTCCTGCCTCCAATCTTTCCCAGCGGCACGGTCTTTTCAAATGAGTCAGCTCTTTGCATCAGGTGGCCAAAGTATTGGAGTTTCAGCTTCAACATCAGTCCTTCAAATGAACACCCAGGACTGATCTCCTTTAGAATGGACTGGTTGGATCTCCTTGCAGTCCAAGGGACTCTCAAGAATCTTCTCCAACACAACAGTTCAAAGGCATCAATTCTTCTGTGCTCAGCTTTCTTTCTAGTCCAACTCTCACATCCACATATGACCACTGGAAAAACCATAGCCTTGACTAGACAGACCTTTGTTGGCAAACTAATGTCTCTGCTTTTTAATGTGCTGTATAGGTTGGTCATAAGTGTTTTAAAAATTTAAATATTCCTCAACCAGATTCATATAATAATTTATACATATTCCTTGTGTGAGGTATAAATGATCATTTATACTAATAAAATATTGGTAGTTCACTCCATTAATATTACATCGTTTGGACCATACATTTTTATTTCCAATTTTAATTCATTTTCTTCTTCAATTTTCTGGACACCAAAGAATCAATATTTTCACCCCCAGCTCCATTCCATTTTCTTATGGAAACACAGGTCTAAACAGCTTCTTTTGAGCAGGTAGATCAGAGTTTCACCTCTTTTGGACATTGGTGAGAATCCTAGCCAAGGAAAAGGGGGATTAAGTAAATAAAAGAGCCACCAAATACTGGAAGGCAAATCTGTCTCTGCATTTCTACTCCATACTGTGGCCACTTTTTCAATTCTTCTTACCACTTTCCCCCTCCACCAACTTCAAATCCACTTTTCTGATTTGTTGCTTCACAGATGGTAAATGTTTGTGTTTCACTGTGTTGAGGTCAATGTAGCAAAAGTTAACTGAACATTTTCTGTGTGTAAGCATTATATTAATACTTAGAACACAGGCTTAATAGATAAAGAAAATGTGGAGTCTGAAGTTGAGAAACTAATATTCTAATAGAGAAAATGGAGAGCCAACTAATTACTTTATAACTGTTTATTAGAACATTCTATCATCATGGAAATGTGCTACTATTCTCACTCGTTAAGGAACAAAAAACAAGAAATAAAACAAACAAAAAACCAAATTAAACACAAGAAGTGAATCTCCTGATTCAATTACCCCACAGCCACTGCTCCATTTCCTTCTTTGTCACTGTAATAAACTCTTCCCATATATAAGCTGCCTATATTTACCGCCTCTAATTCCTCTCTTACTATTCTATTGCTGTATACTTGATTAACAAGGCTGTGTTAGAGTCGGGTGTACAACAAAGTGACTCAGTTTACATACACATGTATCTCTTCATTTCCAAATTCTCTTCCCATTTAGACTGTTACATAATATTGAACAGAGTTCCCTGTGCTCCACAGTAGGTCCTTGTTTGTTATCCATTTTTAAAACAGCATTGTGTACATGTCAATCCTTAACTATCCTTCCAGGGCTTCCTCACTGGATTTCTTCTCTAAGTCTGTGAGTCTGTTTCTGTTTTGTAAATAAGTTTATTTGTATTACTTTTTAAAATTTATTCATTTTAATTAGAAGCTAATTACTTTACAATATTGTATTGGTTTTGCCATACATCAACATGAATCTGCCACGGGTGTACACATGTTCCCCATCCTGAACCCCCCTTCCACCTCCCTCCCCATACTATCCCTCTGGGTCATCCCAGTGCACCAGCCCCAAGCATCCTGTATCATGCATGGAACCTGGACTGGCAACTCATTTCTTATATGATATTATACATGTTTCAATGCCATTCTCCCAAATCATCCCACCCCTCCCTCTCCCACAGAGTCCAAAAGACTGTTCTATATTTCTGTGTCTCTTTTGCTGTCTCGCATACAGAGTTATCGTTACCATCTTTCTAAATTCCATATATATGCTTTAGTATACTGTATTGGTGTTTTTATTTCTGGCTTACTTCACTCTGTATAATTGGCTCCAGTTTCAACCACCTTATGAAAACTGATTCAAATGTATTCTTTTTAACGGCTGAGTAATACTCCATTGTGTATATGTACCACAGCTTTCTTATCCATTCATCTGCTGATGGATATCTAGGTTGCTTCCATGTCCTGGCTATTATAAACAGTGCTGCGATGAACATTGGGGTACACGTGTCTCTTTCAATTCTGGTTTCCTCAGTGTGTATGCCCAGCAGTGGGATTTCTGGATCATAAGGCAGTTCTATTTCCAGTTTTTTAAGGAATCTCCACACTGTTCTCCATAGTGGCTGTACTAGTTTGCACTCCCATCAACAGTGTAAGAGGGTTCCCTTTTCTCCACATCCTCTCCAGCATTTATTGCTTGTAGACTTTCGGATCACAGCCATTCTGACTGGTGTGAAATGGTACCTCATTGTGGTTTTGATTTGCATTTCTCTGATAATGAGTGATGTTGAGCATCTTTTCATGTGTTTGTTAGCCTGTATGTCTTCTTTGGAGAAATGTCTATTTAGTTCATTGGCCCATTTTTTGATTGGGTCATTTATTTTTCTGGAATTGAGCTGCAGGAGCTGCTTGTATATTTTTGAGATTAGTTGTTTGTCAGTTGCTTCATTTGCTATTATTTTCTCCCATCTTCTACATATAAGTGATGAAGTACAATATTCCTCTTTCTCTGTCTGACTTACTTCACTCTTAAACTCATTCTAATTAAACCTTCACCACATCCTCTACAGCAAAGCCTCCATCCTATAGCCACTAATTATCTAATATTTGATACATCCAATTGTCATGTCTTATTCCTTTGCTTACTTAGACTCTCAACCATTCTTCATGGAGGTGATCTATTCTGCCTCTAGAAACACTCTCATCATTTGATCCTCAGGATGCTATACTTTAGGTATTCTTTCTACCTTAGTGGAAGTTTTCTCTTTGCCCTACCTTTTTAATGCCATAGTTTGCAGAGATCAGCATTAATTCTTCTTTTCTCATTTCTTTGTAAACTCACTGCTTTGTAAATGTCATCCAGTGATATGGCTTAACTCCACGTCCCCCCTTCATATATGTGTTGATTTCTAAATGAATATTCCAACCAACATTTGTTTCCCTTATATTTCTCTCCCTTATTCAACTGCCTGTGTACATCTCCTATTAATCATTTAGTTGCTGCTGAGTCGCTTCAGTCATGTCCGACTCTGTGCGACCTCATAGACGGCAACCCACCAGGCTCCCCGTCCCTGGGATTCTCCAGGCAGGAACACTGGAGTGGGTTGCCATTTTCTTCTCCAATGCATGAGAGTGAAAAGTGAAAGTGAAGCTGCTCAGTCGTGTCCAACTCTTAGCGACCCCATGGACTGCAGCCTACCAGGCTCCTCCGTCCATGGGATTTTCCACGCAAGAGTGCTGGAGTGGGGTGCCATTGCCTTCTCCTATCATCATTTAGTAGGCATCTCCAAATGAATTCCCATGGGCACTGCCCATAGTCTTCCCCATCTCAAATGACAGTAATTGCAATCTCTCAGCTAATGGGCCAAAATTCTCGTAGTCATCATTGTTTCCATCTTTAACTCATACATTCAGGATCTATTTTTCACTTGAATTGAGATACTGTCATCATGCACCTCTGTTACTGTAAGTGTCTCCTAACAGTTATTCTTATTTGCGTTTATTCATCAATAAACTCATGCTGATGCAGCAACATGACTTATCCTTTTAAATTATTAAATCAGGTCTTTCTTGTTCTCTCTTCTGTGGCTTGGTATTTTACTGTCTTTGCTGTAGATGTTTCCTCTTCCTAAATTTTTTTTCACCAAATATCCACTTGAATATCTTTTTCATTTATTACAAGTTTTTGGCCAAATCTAACTCTCTCAGTCAGCTCTACCTAAACCACCCTAAACAAAACTGCAGTCTCCCTCTTTCCTTACATCCATATCCTGTACTGAAATCACCTTCCCCTACTTTACTTTTAATTTTTTTCAATTGTACTTATCCTCTTAACATATTATAAAGTGTACTTATTTATTATCCCAATTATTTATTGTTTCTCTCCTTTGTGAGAATATAAACTCTGTGAGATCAAGGGATTTTGTTGTTTAGTTCGCTGATATACTTCAAGTGTTCAAAGTTGTCTCAAACATGATGACAATTCAGTAAATACTTGTTAAATGAAAACACAAATTTATAAAGATAAATGCTTATTTGCATATATAGTAAGAGTTGGAAGAGCAATAAATGACCTATGGGCTGGAAATGGAGTTCAGGAAAACCTCATAGAAGGCACAATTTCATTTGAAATGAAAAACTGTCAGAATTTTCTAGATGGAAAAATTAAAGTATTCTAGGCACAGAGGAATATTTGTATAAAGGCAAAGTGGTATGAAAGGTCTCTTCTTTCTGCCCTCCAAGCTTCTTATCACATCTTCCCTTTTCAGACCCTACTTATCCCATCCAAGCTAATATTATTTACTCTGCTTTGTTCTTGGGGTTTTCTTCTAAATCCAAGTCGCATGGCCACCTCTTATATCAAAATCTTTTTTCATTCCAAGAATTAATGTGAATGTTTCTCCACTAAGATACAAGAGGACTACTTCTAGACAGAACTCTTCTATGAGAGACTCTGATTCAGCAGAATCATTTTACTATCAAGAGATTTCCTCTTTGTTTAGTTTTTTTTTTTTTTTTTTAACTCTGAATTCATGTCTGTCCATGGCCCAATTCTGCCTTCTTTCTCTTTCAAATCTTGGATGTAGGTATCAGATCAGATCAGATCAGATCAGTCGCTCAGCCGTGTCCGACTCTTTGCGACCCCATGAACTGCAGCACGCCAGGCCTCCCTATCCATCACCAGCTCTTGGAGGTCACCCAGACTCACATTCATTGAGTCAGTGATGCCATCCAGCCATCTCATCCTCTGTCGTCCCCTTCTCCTCCTGCCCTCAATCCCTCCCAGCATCAGAGTCTTCTCCAGTGAGTCAACTCTTCGCATGAGGTGGCCAAAATACTGGAGTTTCAGCTTGAGCATCATTCCTTCCAAAGAAATCCCAGGGCTGATCTCCTTCAGAATGGACCGGTTGGATCTCCTTGCAGTCCAAGGGACTCTCAAGAGTCTTCTCCAACACCACAGTTCAAAAGCATCAATTCTTCGGCGCTCAGCCTTCTTCACAGTCCAGCTTTCACATCCATACATGACCACAGGAAAGACCATAGCCTTGACTAGGCGAATCTTTGTTGGCAAAGTGATGTCTCTGCTTTTGAATATGCTATCTAGGTTGGCCATAACCTTCCTTCCAAGGATGTAGGTATATCACCTCTAAAAAAATTATCCCCGCATTTTTATCCAACTCAGATCCTTTCTTTCCTAGATGTTTTACATTCTATTCCTTTAAATTTAAATATAAAACGCCATTCCTGGAACTGCTCCTCTCCATATCTGGCCTCCCAATTCCACTCACAGATACGTTGTGTAGAGACCTTAACTAAACTTTCAGATATTCATGGCTGCAGCCTCAAGACTGAATGTTAGAAGCCAATATCTTGCCCTTTCCTTTCTCAGAAGGTAAAGTTTCCACTTGACTCCAAAGACTCACGGTATTCTCAAACTACTTTGCTCCATTTCTTAATGATGACCTGCTGTCATTAGCTCCTTGGATACTCTGCCTGGGAAATCAAAGTCACCATGACCAGGTCAAGCATATTTCCCACTGAAAACTAGCACCTCTGTCCTCATTCAGTTCCTCAGTTCACAATTACAGAGATTTTGACCAATTCCCTCATATCCACTCAATATGGCAAAAAATACTGATGTTTTCCCCCTTGCACCGTTGTTTTATTTCATTTTCTTTTATAATTTTAAAATGCTGCTATAATTCAGTTTCTGCACCAAGAGATTTTGAGTCAGTGTTGAAAAAAGCATTAGGAAATATCACTCCCTCTGCTGCTACTGCTGCTAAGTCACTTCAGTCGTATCCGACTCTATGCAATTCCATAGACGGCAGCCCACTAGGCTCCCTCATCCCTGGGACTCTCCAGGCAAGAACACTGGAGTGGGTTGCCATTTCCTTCTCCAATGCATGAAAGTGAAAAGTGAAAGGGAAGTCGCTCAGTCGTGTCTGACTCTCAGTAACCCCATGGACTGCAGCCTACCAGGCTCCTCCGTCCATGGGATTTTCCAGGCAAGAGTACTGCAGTGGGTTGCCATTGCCTTCTCCAATCACTCCCTCTAATGACCTCCATAATTTTGGATTTCATTGTATGACTAAGAATATTTTAAGTGTGTCAAAGATTCCATCAACTGATAAAAATGAAAGATCTTTTAATATCTGTAAAGAAAAGGAAAGCTGAAATAAAGAATAAAAAGAAACAGTCTGAACCAAACTTTATACTGTCTGTATGGTTTTCATTTTTATTCAAAGCAGGGAAAACTCAGATCTTCTCAGCCATGTAGGAACCCATCTTCTTGGCATCTCCCACAAATGGGCACTAAACTTCTGCTTAGACTGACAGTACCAGAAGGTCCTTGCACCATGTGACAGTTCTTTCCCATTATTGTTTATGGTTCATAAACATAAAGCCGCTTCCTTCCCTGGAGGAAGGAAATGGCAACCCACACCAATATTCTTGCCTGGAGAATCCCATAGACAAAGGAGCCTGGACAAAGGCAAGCTATATATAGTCCCTGGGGTCACAAAGAATCAGACACAACTGAGTAACCAACACTCCTATGGACCTGAAATCTGAGTTTCACCCACTATTCTTAGTTTTTACTCTGTGGGGGCGGGGGGAACATTGCTCTAGGACAGATTCATAAATTTAAACATAATTATCATGTCATAGGGATCTCACTGTTTACCAAATTGGTTCCTATCTTCAGCCTTGATTCTTTTGTTGGCCATGTACCCTTACTAGAATATACTTTATCCAAAGTTAACCTGTAGACACCTAAACCATCTTCTGGCTCAAGTTTTCTCACATTTTCCCTTGACCGTCCAAGGTAAACACTGGCTTTTCCTGCCTCTAAATTTCCAGTAGCACTTTCTCACTTTTCCTCCAATTATATTTTGTAATGTGCTGCAATTACTTTTCATGCATACATCTTATCATCCCAAAGCAACTCTCTGTGAAGTTAAAGAAATTTCATATTATGCTCCATCTTCCAGATACTTAGCACAATGCCTGATACATTGCAACCATGGTGGCTAACGGAAAAAATTATGATAATTTAGATGACTTACACAGCTCCTTAAATTACCAATGACTCATCCCCTCCCATTGGTTTCCTGGTATTGCTGTCAGGGCTCCTATAAAATCTATCTAAACAAAACATGTGCATTGTTTTTGTTTTTCAGTCACTAAGCTGTGTCCCACTCTGTGACCCCATGGACTATAGCCCGCCAAACTCCTCTGTCTATTGGGTTCTCCTGGCAAGAATATTAGAGTGGGTTGCTACTCTTTTCTCCAGGGGATCTTCCTGATCCAGGAATTAAACCTAGGTCTCCTGCATTGGCAGGCAGATTCCTGGTATTGCTGTCAGGGCTCCTATAAAATCTATCTAAACAAAAACATGTGCATTGTTTTTGTTTTTCAGTCACTAAGCTGTGTCCCACTCTGTGACCCCATGGACTATAGCCCGCCAAACTCCTCTGTCTATTGGGTTCTCCTGGCAAGAATATTAGAGTGGGTTGCTACTCTTTTCTCCAGGGGATCTTCCTGATCCAGGAATTAAACCTAGGTCTCCTGCATTGGCAGGCAGATTCTTTACCACTGAACCATCTGGGAAGCCCATACCACGTGTGTAAATTACTATTTATCTTACTTCAGTCCTTTGTAATAATATTTCATTCCCTTATTCCAAAAGAAGTTTTTACTACAAATCCCTTGCATTCTATTTTCAAGTCGCTACAGTTGCATTATCCATAACCCCAAATTATTTAAGCATAGGACCAAAGAGCTGGGAGTTAGGAAGGGGGTGAATTTTAGAGATCATATTGTTCTATCTCCCTTTTGCAAAAGAGGAAACTAGAATACAGAAAGGAGAGATGACTTTCTCAAAGTCAGATTAATTACAACATAGCCATATATCCCTCCCTCTTGCACCTTCCTTTCACTCCACCCCCCATTCTCTTCACTTTGTCATACAGCAGACACTAACACATTATTGTAAAACAACTATAATCCAATAAAATATAAAAAATAATCATAACAGCATTAATGGATATACAGAGTTAAGATAAAGTACATAAAAATGGGGAAAAATTAAAAGATAAAACATAGCTAATTTACTAATTCTGAGCCCAAAGTCTTTAACATTTGGAAAGGAGAATATCTGTGTGTGTTAATTGTTTTTATGTTCTGAATCATATGTCCTCTGAACTCTAATTATTCTCCCCCTCTTCCTATTTCACGAAGCTCTAAGTTCTTCCCAGTGCTCAGACTAGAATACATGATGGTAGAAATGCCTGACTGACAAGGTTTTTACCTAGGGCTTGATGGTGGGAGGGTTCTTGGCTGTGGCAGCCGGTCACTGCTGAGTCTGGAACTGGAAAAGAAAAACTCTCAGCTCACTTCTTACCTCTTACTTTCATGACAGTCACATACCCCTGGGGCCTGGAAGAGTAGGAGTTCAGCACTTTGATAGAACCTCTGGGAGTAAGTCATACCATGAAAGAGTCCCCTCCCATGATCAATATCATTGCTAGAGTTCTTAGAAAGGTAGAAGCCCCTGGGTCTCTGAGAAAACCTTCTGGGGTTGCTAAAATGCTCTCTCAGGAAGGTAAACTGTCAAAGAAGTTCATTACTCAATGATCCTCCATCATCCAGTAGTTCACTACAATTGTAATAACCACCAGTCCAAGTTGAGAAAGAATATCTCTAAGGGCAAACTTTTTTTTTTTTCTTCTGTAAAAAACAGTAACTGGTGTGGGAGATCTAGGTTCAGATGGATTCCTGTATCATACAACCTAGGAGAAAGCATATAACTTCTAATTATAATAGGATCTTTCTAAAATGCAACTGGCCTTTTAGGGCCCTGAGAGAATAAGAACACAGCCAGGATGAGAACATAAATGATGTCAAGGCAGCCTCCTACTCTTGCTTGTTGCTCATATCCATAGCAGTTTATTTCAACTGCATACAGCAGCTTCCTCTTTACTCTGCTGTTATCTTGCTCTACAAAGAACCCTGGCTCAGGATCTTGCATTCCAGTCCCAGCTGTTCTTCTAGCCATTTATGTGACATTGGCCACCTACCTGAGTATTTGATGTCCCGTATTTCATATGAAGAAGATATACTTTCTTCATATGAAGCAATAATGACCAAATGTGATAATGAATGTAAAATGCATTTATCAGTTATAACATATTCCATGAAAGGATTTAATTTTTTCATTTTCCCAGTCCCATTAATGCCTTCAAGTTTATTCATCCAAACTTTTCCTTCTCTTCTTACTTACCTATTCCTTGAAGATTTTACTCTTTTCAAACTGAATTATGAAAGTTACCTTTTTTGCTTATGTAGATATATTTTAAACAATAATTTAATATTTGAGTTAAATGTTATTTTATCCCTTGATTGTTATGGATAGATTTTTAACTAATAATTATATGTTATTAATGACTATAGATAGCATATTGAAAAGCAGGGACATTACTTTGCCAACAAAGGTCTGTAGTCAAGGCTATGGTTTTTCCAGTAGTCATGTATGGATGTGAGGGTTGGATTGTGAAGAAAGCTGAGCGCCGAAGAATTGATGCTTTTGAACTGTGGTGTTGGAGAAGACTTTTGAGAGTCCCTTGGACTGCAACCAGTACTTTGGCCACTGCATGCGAAGAATTGACTCATTGAAAAAGACTCTGAAGCTGGGAGGGATTGGGGGCAGGAGGAGAAGGGGACAACAGAGGATGAGATGGCTGGATGGCATTACTGACTCGATGGACGTGAGTTTGAGTGAATTCCGGGAGTTGGTGATGGACAGGGAGGCCTGGCGTGCTGCAATTCATGGGGTCACAAAGAGCTGGACACGACTGAGCAACTGAACTGACTGAATGACTATAGATTTATTTAAAAGTTTTGGCTATCCCCACCCCCAACTCACACACATTAAAAGACTTGAACAAACAATAACATAGTTTCTAACACCTCAGTGCTTCATCCCAAGAGTGATACTAGCCACCCACCTTAATGAAGTTGCTGCCTGAGGCAGTCCAAGGCTGCCAAAAGAATCTACTGTTTATTCTAGCCAACTAGTAGGCCCTTGATTACCCTTTCTTAGAGCACTTACTGAAAAGGGTTTCCATTTGTGACTCCTTCCCTTATCCTTTTGAGATGTGTATGAATCTCTTCCAACTCAGAACTGTCTCTTTTTTTTTTTTTTTTTTCAGAGTCATGAAGATTTTTTTTTTTTAATTTTTAATTTAATTTTATTTTTTAACTTTACAATATTGTATTGGTTTTGCCATATATCAACATAAATCCACCACAGGTATACACATGTTCCCCATCCTGAAAGTACCTAAGAGCCATTCCTTTAAAGTGTAGTCATGAGGAAAGGCAAGGCCTCTGTCTTGCAGTCTCTGTAACAGAGTAGACTCCTAACTTAGTTTATTTCCAGCTACTAGAAACAGCTGGCCTTATTGCACTTATACTTACCAACCTTATTTAATTTTTTAATATAAAGTTATTTATTTTAATAAAGGCTAATTTACAATATTATATTGGTTTTGCCATACATCGACATGAATCCACCACAGGTGTACACATGTTCCCCATCCTGAACCCCCCTCCCACCTCCCTCCCCATACCATACCATCCCTCTGGGTCATCCCAGTGCACCAGCCCTGAGCATCCTGTATCATGCTTCGAATCTGGACTTTACTTCCCTGACTCTACTGTGCCCATTCTCAATCCTGTCTCTACTCCCTCATTCTTCTTTCAAACAGCTGTCACCTCTGTACAAATTGAAGTTGAGTTCAGTTCACACTGTACCTCCTACTTTATTGCAATAGTATGCTAGTAATTAAAATTTCTCCTTACTACTACAACTAGTGCTTAGCTTTGTTTATTGTTGATACCCATCACCTTGAAAAAAGGCTCTTATTTGTAGCATTTGGGTTTCCCTGGCAGCTAACCTGGTAAAAAATTTGCCTGTGATGTGGGAGACCTGGGTTTGATCCCTGGGTTGAGAAGATTCCCTGGAGAAGGAAACAGCTACCCACTCCAGTTTTCTTGCCTGGAGAATTCCATGGACCATATAGTCCATGGGGTGGCAAAGAGTCAGACTTGACTGAGCAACTTTTACTTTCCCTGTAGTAGCATTTATTGATTTGCATAGTGTATATACTCCAACACCATGACTGATTTCAAGCTACCTGCTCACAAAATTCATGACAATTTAATATTCACCTCTCAGGGATGAACTGAGGATGTTCAATTGTTCAGTCACTCTGTTTTGTTTGACTCTTTTAGATCCTGTGGACTATAACCCACCAGGATCCTCTGTCCATGGCATTTTCCAGGCAAGAACACTGTAATGTGTTGCCATTTCCTTTTACAGGGGCTCTTCCTTATCCAAGGATCAAACCTGCATCCTCTGAACTGGCAAGTGAATTCTTTACCACTGAGCCACCTGGGAAGCCCCCAAGAATGAAAAAGCTACAATTAAGATGACAGAGATGAATCTCATAAATATATGTAGAGTGAAAAAATCAGACACAAAAGATATATACTGTAAGAAACAACTTCTGCAAACACCAAAACAGACAAAATCAATCTACAGTGTTAGATGTCATGTTATTCATATACTCATGGGAGGGAAAGGGGTATGTTTAATATAAAGGAGCATGGGGAGTGTTGGAGATATTTCCAGTATTCTGTTCTGAATGCTCATTATATAAAAAGTTTCCATCAAGACTTCTCTCATGGTTCAGGGGCTAAGATTCTGGACTGCCAATGCAGAGGGCTCAGTTTTGATCCCTGTTTGGGGAATTAGATCCCACATGTCTCAACTAAAGATTTGGAATGCCACAACTAAAGATTCAGTGTGCCAAAATGAAGATCCTATGTGCTGCAATTAAGATCCAGCACAGCCAAAGAAATATTTTTTCCAGTAATCATGCACAGATGTGAGAGTTGGACCATAAAGAAGGCTGAGTGCTGAAGAATTAATGCTTTCAACATGTAGTGCTAGAGAAGACTCTTGAGAGTCCCTTGGACTACAAGGAGATCAAACCTTTCAATCCTAAAGGAAATCAACCCTGACTATTCATTGGAAGGACTGATGCTGAAGTTGAAGTTCCAATACTTTGGCCACATGATGTGAAGAGCCAACTCATTGGAAAAGACCCTGATGCTAGGAAAGATAGAGGGCAAGAGGAGACGAGGCAACAGGATGAGATGGTTGGATGGTATCACTGACTCCATGAACATGAGTTTGAGCAAACTTTGGGAGATAGTGGAGGACAGAGAAGCCAGGGATCCTGCAGTTCTAGGGGCCACAAAGAGTTGGACATGACTTAGCGACTGAACAAAAACGACAACACAGCCAAATAAAAAATAAAAATAAATATTTTTCTTAAAAAAGAGTTCAGTCTCTATGAACATCCATTTTATTGCACATTTATATCTTATACAGTTCTCTGTATGTTTAAGTGTCATATTTCAGTAAAGATTTTCACTGATAGTCTACCATCTAGCTTGTACATTTTGCATTCCTTTGGCTAGTTGCAGGCTCTGCAAAACAAAAGGGTTTTGGGGTCAAGAATTGAAGCTGACATACAGTATGTAATTTACTCAGAGTGTAGTCAATTTTTTACCAAATCAAGTAGAGAGTAAAACAAACTAGGAATCAGGTCCAAAGAAAGCTGAGTCTTTTCTTCTGTAATTGCTGAATCCTTTGGCTTTGTGTTTCCCACAGATCAGATCAGATCAGTCGCTCAGTCGTGTCCGACTCTTTGCGACCCCATGAACTGCAGGACGCCAGGCCTTCCTATCCATCACCAGCTCTCCCACAGACATTTACATTAAATGCATTGCAACTAGGTATGGAGGATTTGTAAGAAAGAGATGAAAGAGAGTACCTTTCATTAGTAAGTAGGAAGGCGGTGGGCTCCAGTACTGATTGGAATCAGGAAGAAATCACTAAAGATAAAAATATGTCAGTGACAAGAGTGGGTAAGACTCATTGTTGTTATTGTTCAGTCTCCCAGTAATGTCCAACTCTTTTCAACCTCACGAACTGCAGAACGCCCGGCCTCCCTGTCCCTCACCATTTCCTGAAGTTTGCACAAGTTCATGTCTGTTGCATCAGTGATGCCATCCAGCCATCTCATTCTCTGATTCCCTTTTCTGCTTCTGTCCTCTGTCTTTCCCAGCATCGGGGACTTTTCCAATGAGTCAACCACTCACATCGGATGACCAAAATACTGGAGCATCAGCTTCAGCATCAGTTCTTCCAGTAAGTATTCAGGATTAATTTCCCTCAAGATTGACTGGTTTGATCTCCTTGCTGTCCAATGTACTCTCAGGCATCTTCTCCAACATTACAGTGTGAAGGCATCAATTATTTGGCACTCTGCCTTCCTTATGGGCCAGCTCTCACAATCATACATGACCACTGGGAAGACCATAGCCTTGACTATACAGACCTTTGTCAGCAGAGTAATGTCTTTGTTTTTCAACACATTGTCTAAGTTTGTTATGGCTTTCCTGCCAAGAAGCAATCATCTTCTGATTTCATGGTTGCAATCACCATTCACAGTGATTTTAGAGTCTAAGAAGAAAATCTGTTACTACTTTCACCTTTTCCCCTATTTGCCATGAAGTTATGCGGCTGAACGCCATGATCTTCAGTTCAGTTCAGTTCAGTTCAGTTGCTCAGTCGTGTCTGACTCTTTGTGACCACGTGGACTGCAGCACACCAGGCCTCCCTGTCCATCACCAACTCCCAGAGTTTACTCAAACTCATGTCCATTGAGTCATCGATGCCATCCAACCATCTCATCCTCTGTCATCCCTTTCTCCTCCCACCTTCAATCTTTCCCATCAGGGTCTTTTCAAATGAGTCAGTTCTTCATATCAGGTGGCCAAAGTATTGAAGTTCTAACTTCAAAGTCAGTCCTTCCAATGAATATTCAGGACTGATCTCCTTTAGGATGGACTGGATGGACCTCTTTGCAGTCCAAGGGACTCTCAAGAGTCTTCTCCAACACCACAGTTCTAAAGCATCAGTTCTTCGGCACTGGGCTGGATGAAGCACAAGCTGGAATCAAGATTGCTGGGAGAAATAGCAATAACCTCAGATATGCAGATGACACCATCCTTATGGCAGAAAGTGAAGATGAAGTGAAGAGCCTCTTAATGAAAGTGAAAGAGGAGAGTAAAAAAGTTGGCTTAAAGCTCAACATTCAGAAAACAAAAATCATGTCATCCGGTCCCATCACTTTATGGTAAATGGGTGGAGAAACAGTGGCTGACTTTATTTTGGGGGGCTCCAAAATCACTGGAGATGGTGGCTGCAGCCGTTAAATTAAAGACTCTTACTTCTTGGAAGATAAGTTATGACCAACCTAGACAGCATATTAAAAAGCAGATTAAAAAGCAGAGACATTATTTTACCAACAAACATCCATCTAGTCAAGGCTATCGTTTTTCCAGTAGTCATGTATGGAAGTGAAAGTTGGACTATAAAGAAAGCTGAGCAAATGTTTGGTTTTAAGCCAGCTTTTTCACTCTCCTCCTTCACCCTCATCAAGAGGCTGTTTAGTTCCTCTTCACTTTTTGCCGTTAGAGTGATATCATCCACATATCTGAGGTTGTTGATGTTTCTCCCACTTATCTTGATTCCAGCTTGTAATTTTCAGCTCAGCATTTCTCACGATGTGCTCAGTGTATAGGTTAAATAAACACGGTGACAGAAGGCAGCCCTGTCGTACTCCTTTCTCAATTCTGAACCAACAATTTGTTCCATACAGGGTTCTAACTGTTACTACTTGACCCACATATAGGTTTCTCAGGAGACAGGTTAGATGGCCTGGTATTCCCATCTCTTTAAGAGATTTTTACAGTTTGTTAAAGACTCAATACACTTTCCATTTATTACATTTTTATTAAATATTCACCATATTTAAACACTTATTAGACTCTGGATATAGATATATATCAAGTAACAAAACTGACATGATTTTAGACCAAATATACTTTATAGTCTTGTAAGAAAAAACTGAAAATTTTATCTTATCCAACTATATCTACATATACACAAATGTGAATATACGTATACATTTTGATATATACTTTGAAGGAAAACAAACTACTTGAAAAGGAAAATGAGTAGCATAAATAGGACAGCTTTCAGAAGGTCTTTAAAAGATAATGCCATTTGAAAGTAACATTTGAACAGAAACTCATGCAAAGAGGAATGAGTCCATTGAAGTGCTAGAGGGGTTAAGGGGGTTGTGGAGAACAGTATCAATTTCCTGAAACCATACAGATCTTAATTTGTTTGAAGAATTTAGAGTGGTAATTTGACTGTATAAGAGTGAACTGATGGAGGAAATGTGGGAGTCAGTGTTGGAGAGAATGATGTGGGAGAATACTGTTGAATCTTGTAAAGTGTGATGAGGCTTTGGATTTTATGTTAACCATAATTGTAATATTTCATGGTTTTATTGACTGGCATATCCAATTTAGCTTTAAAGTATGCCACTTTGTTTTTTTATGCTTTAATGTCCTTTATTGTGGTAAAATTTACAAATTATAAAACATACTATTTTCACAATATTTGACTATACAATTCCTGCAGAAGGAAATGTCAACCCAGAGGCTGGGGAGTAGGAGGATGGAGAATAGTGATCCCTATTAAACTTAGTGTTTAATAGGGACAGTTCAGTTTAAGAATGTGAAAAATTGGGGAGATGGAATATGGCTACAGTTGTACAACAATGTGAATGAACTTAGCGCTACTGAATTGTTTAGGCAATGCAAAAGAATGCTCAAACTACCACACAATTGCATTTATCTCATAGTCTAGGATAGAAATGCTCAAAATTCTCCAAGTCAGGCTTCAACAATATGTGAATCGTGAACTTCCAGATGTTAAAGCTGGTTTTAGAAAAGACAGAGGAACCAGAGATCAAATTGGATGATCACCATTAGATCATTGAAAAAGCACTTTGTTTTTGTTATGGAAAATATGTTAGAATGGAACAAGAGTAGGATGGAAGAGAGTGGGGAGAATATTATTGCATTAAATCAGTAGAGAGATATTGGAGATTTATACCAAGAGAAACACTAAAGAGAAAAAGCAAGGGAAAGCAACAACAACAAAAAAGATTTGAGGATATATTTTGAAAAAAAAATTGGCATATGGTAATAAAGAAGGACTAGAAGAAAAATTGAAATAAACTGAAAATTTTTGCCAAGGCACAGAGAAACAAAAGCATTACACTTTCAGGATGGGAAAATTGAAAATTTACCTGTGAGCTTTAATAAATATAATAACTATTCAAAGATTGGAAAATTATAATATTATAAGAACTCTTACAGAGCCTAGGAAGAAAAGAACTCTGTTATTAACAAGTTAGGTTATTTAAATACATCCAGGTAAGACTGTTAAGGCAGTGGCACCCCACCCCAGTACTTTTGCCTGGAAAATCCCATGGATGGAGGATCTTGGTAGGCTCCAGTTCATGGGGTCGCTAAGAGTCGGACACGACTGAGCGACTTCACTTTCACTTTTCACTTTCATGCATTGGGGAAGGAAATGGCAACCCACTCCAGTGTTCTTGCCTGGAGAATCCCAGGGACGGGGGAACCTGGTGGGCTTTCGTCTATGGGGTCGCACAGAGTCGAACATGACTGAAGTGACTTAGCAGTAGCAAGATTGTTAAGAGGCATTTGGATGTGCAAGTCTAAAACTCAGAAAAGAGTTCTGGTTTGGACATATAAATTCAAGAATTGTTGACATCAGTAGCGATGGAATTTAAATTCTTAGGAATAACTCTGAGCATCTAAGAAGACAGTGTTATATGACAAGGACCACTGATAAAGACCAATTAGAGAGATAAGGAGAAAATTAAGAGACACTGATAACATGGAATCTGAGAGACAAACTTTTCTTAAGAGGAACTGGTTACCTGCATCAGGAACTCAATAAAGAGGAAAGGCAAGACGTACTAATGGATTTGGTAGTGTGGAGGTAAGTAATCACTGTGGCAAAATATTGGTTTTAAGGTCTGAGCCAAAACCAGATTGAAAGGGGTTGAAAATGAATAGGATGTGAAGAAAAAAAGATAGATTGTGCCATTCATTATATTGAGAAATGCAACTGGAAAAGAGCAGAGAAATAGACCTCTAGCTGGCTGGAAATATATGAACAAGGAAATGTGTGCTGTGCTGTGCTTAGTCCCTCAGTTGTCCAACTGTTTGTGACCCCATGGCTTGTGGTCCGCCTGGCACCTCTGTCCATGGGAATTCACCAGGCAAGAATACTGGAGTAGATAGCCCGTTCCCTTCTCCAGAGGATCTTCTCAACCCAGGGATTGAACCCAGGTCTCCCACATTACAGGAGGATTCTTTAACATCTAAGCCACCAGGAGAGCTCAAGAATACTGGAGTGGGTAGCCTATCCCTTCTCCAAGGGATCTTCCCAACCCAGGAATCGAATGAGGGTCTCCTGCATTGCAGGTGGATTCTCTACCAGCTGAGATACTAGGGAAGCCTGAAGGAAATGTGTATGCTTGTTTTTAAGAATGGAGATACTAAAGTATTCTTAAATTCAGAAAGCACTGTTCAAGTAAATAATAAAAGCATAAAGATGTAAGAAATAAAGAAAACATAAAGAAGCCTTTGAGAATGTAAGAGGAGATGGGATTCATCGCATGTGTGACGATGGGAAGATTATTACAGGTAGGGACAAAGATACATAAAATTTTATGAGATCAACATTGAAGTGGAGGAAAGACCTTGGTAGAATGTCAGTGTTGGATGGGACTAGCTCTCTTTCCCTTCCAGAAGATGGTTCTCTTAATGGCCTTAATGAGTTCCTTGTTACGAAGACTGTAGATAATTGGGTTGACTAGTGGTGTTAGTACAGAGTAGACTACAGCAAGCATCCGATCAAGGGTCAATGAATAGCTCTCCTTTAGCCGCACATACATGAAGATGATGCTCCCAAAGAAGATGAGGACCACAATAAGATGGGAAGCACATGTAGAGAAGGCCTTCTTTCTTCCTGTGATCGTTTTTATCTTCAGTACAGTCCCAATGATTCTTCCATAAGACACCATAATAAAGAGGAAGGTGATAAGGATGATGAAGGCATTGATGGCGAAGTCCACCAGGACATTAGTGGATGTGTCCTTGCAGGCCAGGCTCAGAAGAGGTGGAAAGTCACAGAAGATGTGTTGAATTTCATTGTAGCTGCAAAAAGGGAGCTGGGAGACCAGGATGACTTCAGATATGGGACATAGAAAGCCACAGGTCCAACAACCAGCAGCCATCTTGGCACAGAGCATGGGGGTCATAACTACAGGATAGTGGAGGGGCCGGCAAATGGCCAGGTATCGGTCATAGGCCATTGCTGTAAGAAGGTAGCATTCAGAGGCCCCTAGGGAGTGGAAGAAGTAGGTCTGAAGGAGGCATCCTGAAAAAGAAATGGTCTTCTTATCACTGAGAAGATTAGCTAGCATCTTGGGGATAGTGGTGGCTGTATACCACAGCTCCAAGAAGGAAAGAATACTGACAAAGTGGTACATGGGTGTGTGTAGGGCTGCATCCAGTCGTATGACTAGGAAGATGAGCATGTTGCCACAGATAGTGAAAAGGTATGCCAACAGCAGCAGGACAAAAAGCCAGCCCCTGATATGTCCCACCCTGGGGAAACCAAGGAGCACAAATTCAGCCAGGCTTGAATGGTTGTGTGGCTCCATGAGAGGCTGAGGTGAGGAAGGAAAGAAGAAACTAGATTGAAGTGATTGCAAAATTCAACTCAAAAGTTTCTCTTTACTGTTTAGTATTTTTTTTTTTTATTTAAAGACAGAACTTTATTACTACTACCACTGCTATTGCTATTTATACCACCCTAAAAATAATAATAGCTAAATCTCATTAGCACTCACTGTGCACTGAGCATCTTACAAGTGCTTTGCATTCAATATTTTACTTAATTTTCACACATCCAATCAGATAAGTACCATTGCTATACATGTTTTACCAGTGGTAAAATTTAAGAAGAGAAAATAGTGAGATTATGAAGATTTTCTATTTCATATAGATACCAAGGACGGAGGAGCCTGGTGGGCTGCCGTCTATGGGGTCGCACAGAGTCGGACACGACTGAAGGGACTTATCAGCAGCAGCATAGATACCACGGTACAGAAACAGAATTTCACCTTATGCATGCTAACTCCATGCTATTTACCTCTATGCTATGTGACCTTCCCCAAGCATTCTAGTCCCCTAACCCAGTTCATAGTTTTTCCTTCAGTCAGGTCTCCAAAGTTTTGAAACAGGAGGTAGATGCACTCTCCCCTCCCCGACCCTCCGCAGGGTAAAGTAACTAGAGATTCATTCCCTGTGGACTGAGACTCCAAGATGAGACTAGCAGAACAATTAAGAGAGGAGGCTGGCCCCTGCCCAGACCATATATTTCTCATTCTCAAAGTCAGGAGACCTCCCGAACCGCACATGAAATCCACCTTGGCTAAGAGATGTGTGTGCACACATGGGACAATCCTGAGAGACACCAAATATGAACAGTGAACCAGGAAAATCAAAATGGTTGGCCAAAGAAAATCTGGAAAAAATATCCCATAAAACTAATTCAAACTGCCACAAGAATGTGACTCAGGGACTCTCTGAATCTGCCCTTGTGTCTATCGACACATATTGTACTCTTTTCTTCCTAGTAAATACTTAACGTGTTTCACTACTTTCCATGTTTGTGGGAATTCTTTTCTGCAGAGCTGAAGGGCCTTTGTCACTGATCACTGGTCTAATGGCTAGGATTTGGTGTTTTCATTGCAATGACCCAGGCTCAACCTCTGGCCAGGAATCTAAGCCCTTCTTCAAGCTGTTACAGGCCGAGGCCACTCAAGATAAGGGTGAATTTTGTCCACGAGATTAATGCAGTTACAAGCCTCTTCTAATTTTTCAGCTCACTGCTCTAAAACTTTATTGGATAAAGATGTATCTGGCATAAGGAATACAGAACAAAACAAGCTATAATCCCTGTGTCCAGAAAGCTTGCATCCTCCTGGGGAAGCAGACAAAGCAGTCATCTTGATACAGCCTGTGAAGTACAGAACACTACAGAGTGCTAAGGCAGGGGCCCATTTCTGAGACCAGGAAGACTGAGAAAGGCTTCTAACAGGAGAAAGCCTTTGAATAGAATTTTCCAAGAAGAGTAGAAGTTACCTGGAAGAGGAAAAAAACATTTCAGGCAAAAAACACACATGCAGATGCTGAACTGGAAGCAACCTGATTTAGGGAAATACATGCTTGCCTGTGTGATAAGGCAACTGGGAAAGCTCACCCAATGATTTAGGATCTTACCCAAAAAGGTGGGGGGAGCCATTGAAGAATATTAGGTCAGTAAATCACATGATCATATGAAGATTTTGAAAGCGTCACTGATATTTAACTACTTTAACCAAGCTCAGAGATGAAGGTGTGAATTTGCCTGTGGGTATCACTGATAGAAAGATGAGTGGAGTGTTGTTAACACATCTGGTGAGAGAATGAAGGCTAAAAAATAAACATGATAAAGTGGCAGTTAGTATGAATCCTACATTTCAGAAAAACAGAAATAGGTGAGAAATATATAGCTGGCTTACATAGGAACAAATATCAGACATTCTTACTCTCAAGACCAAAGTGAAACAGATTCAAAAAGAAAAAGAAGGGAAAGGAAAAGAAACCATCATAACTAAAAACAAACAAACAAACAAAACACCCACAAGCAATGTGACTTCAAATGCATAAAAATGATAACCAGTGTCAGTCACATCACATTTGCAGAGGGCTGTCCAATGGCACACCACTCCAGTACTCTTGCCTAGAAAATCCCATGGATGAAGGAGCCTGGTAGGCTGCAGTCCATGAGGTCGCTAAGAGTCATACACAACTGAGCGACTTCACTTTCACTTTTCACTTTCATGTGTTAGAGAAGGAAATGGCAACCCACTCCAGTGTTCTTGCCTGGAGGATCCCAGGGACAGGGGAGCCTGGTAGGAGGCCATCTATAGGGTCACACAGAGTCGGACACGACTGAAGCGACTTAGCAGTAGCAGCAGCAGTCCATATTTTAGCCACCAAACTGACAAACTACAGTCTCTTCCTATTTTTGTAGTCGTAATATTTGTCATAACTTATTAAAGGTATTCAGTAAAAGCTAATTGCTTAATCAAACAAATTAATGTGGAAATTATTTTAAAATTAGTTGACTCCCCTCCCAATAGTTTCCCTTCAACTCATACCTCATACCTAAATCAAAACAGTGCTCCAAAACCCAAAATACCCTGAAAAGGAAATCAAGTTCTGGGCTTGATATTTGTAAATCCTATATTGACTCAAAGTAATTAGTGTTTAAGACATTCTTCTTGAATCTATTCTAATTCTAAAGGTTATTGTATATTAACCTCTCTAATTGCAAGAGACAAACATGCTAAAACAGAAATCTTTGCTTGATTACAACCTGGCGCCTTTGCTCCTCTGCACCATTTGCTTCTGGTTTACCTCTCAGCCCATTTTTCCCACCTGGTAACTTGCTTCTCATCCTTCAAAATGAGATCAAATGTCAACTCATTAATGACACCTTTTGTGAATCCCCCAGAAAATGTTTATTCCTTCTTCAAAGTCCGCATAATGTTTACAGAGTCCACTTAACATATTGCATTACCTTTATAATGTCTGTATTCCTCATAAATTGTAAGATCTTTGAGAGTAAATGTGATACCTTATTAACTATTGTATATCCCCCACCGGTGCCTAGAACAATGAGGATAGAAGTTGTAAACTCGATGTTTCTTGAATATACTTGAACTTTTTGTAGATAAATTTGTTCTTCGATTGCATTTGAACACATTCTTCTTGTTCTTTTGGTGTCGTATGTTTAATATCCCTACTAAACTTAGCAGCTCAAGTTTTGTCTTGCCTCCTTTCCCCTAATTCTGTCAAAAACCGTCATTACTCCGACCCATCCAGAAAAATTAAATCCAAGAAATATTCTGATCATTTTTTGTGTATGGGTAAGGATTATTGAGGGGCTTCTCTGGTGGCTCAGGTGGTAAAGAACCTGCCTGCCAGTGCAGAAGATCCAAGAAACATAGGTTCAGTCACCTGGAGACTCCCATGGATTCTCTAGGGAAGAATTGTAGGAGGGTTGGGAGTTTGAGTTTTAATCTACCTGCTAGAAGACAGACGTGGTTTCTATCCAAGTGCCCTTCCAGGAACCTAGCCTAAGCCTGATTTTCACATGCATCTGGGGCTGTATCCCCCTTGCCTGTATCCCTCGTGGCCTGAGACAGTCTATGGGGTTGCAAAGTGTTGGACATGACTGAGTGAATACGTTATTGATGATATTGATGAGTGAGGGTTATGGATGATATTTTATCTTTCTACAAATTAGCTTTGTTTCAACAAAGCTAACTCTATGTGTAGGTTGAGTAAGTTCTTACAAACATGGAATAATTTCAATAGCACTCTGAAGACCTCTAGATCTTAACACTGGTTCATCATGAAGTGTCTTTAACGTCCCCAGTGAGAGAGCTGTGTACAGCCCTCTCCACGGGAAACCTTTTCAAATACAGCTAGCTGCTCCCGAGATGATACAATATCTCATTAGACCTTCTTAGTTACAGTTCCTATGTCATGAATGATTTTCTCAGAAACCTCTACTCTCTGCCATCCTTGCCAGAATGTAGCCAGTCTACAGCAGTGCACAGGGAATTTCCTGTCTCTCAAAATAGCCATTAGCCAATCTCTTGGCTGTAGAGTGAAATTAAGTATCAAACAGGACAGTGGACAACGTAACCTGTAAAGTTTCCTCTAAATTAGAAACTCTATGATTCTCAGAATTGGACATCCCAAGTCCCCACTATTTAAGTCATCTTTCTGCCAACCCAACTCTCTAACTTCAAAATATTATGTTTTCAAACCCTTTATTAGAGGTCCCCCCTTTCAGATCCTCAGATCACCTACCAGGCACTCAACATCATTTGGTATCTGCCTTTGTCTTGCTTTGCTCAGGTATATGTGGGAAATAGAGACTGTACCTAGAAGCCTTTTCTCCTCTTCAAGAAATTCCATCCCCATGGGGCAGAGTCCCCAGAGCTAACCTTGACTGTCTCAGGCCATGAGGGACACAGGCAAGGGGGACACCTTCAGCCTCAGATGCAGATAAAAATCAGGCTTAGGTAAGGTTCCTGGGAGAGCATTTAGATAGAGGCCACATCTATCTTTTACCAGGTGGACTCAAAGAAGCCTTTCCCCAAACGCTTGCCATCTTTTCACCTATTCTTCAACCCCTATTCCTCTCCCCATCTCTAGTGACTCTCAACAGACTCTTGGACTCTGGATCTGCAGAAATGACCCCCAACTCTACAATTTTTCCCATCATCATACATTCATATTTCCTGTCTTGCCTCACAAGCCCAAAGAGACTTTGTATATCCCCTCATCTTTTCAAATAATGACTTTTCCTAATTATTTGCCCAATCCAGCCAGACATTGTCCTTTCTTTAAGAAAACTTTCTGATAGGAGTTGCTTGTTCTGGAAAAAAAAAAAAAAAAAAAAATATATATATATATATATATATGTATATGTATATACAAAACAAAGGCTTAGGAGCCTCAGAAACCTAAATTTCAGTCTGGCTTTCCCAAAATACCCATTTACTGATCCTTTGCTAAGGAATGTTGTTCTAAGTAGAATGCATGTATCAGCTGATATGATAGTTGCAATTTCTCTATGAGGTTGCTGCTGCTGCTGCTAAGTCACGTCAGTCGTGTCAACTCTGTGCTACGCCATAGATGGCATCCCACCAGGCTCTCCCATCCCTGGGATTCTCCAGGCAAGAACACTGGAGTGGGTTGCCATTTCCTTCTCCAATGCATGAAAATGAAAACTGAAAGTGAAGTCGCTCAGTCGTGTCTGACTCTTAGCAACCCCATGGATTGCAGCCCACCAGGCTCCTCCATCCATGGGATTTTCCAGGCAAGAGTACTGGAGTGGGGTGCCACTGCCTTCTCTGCTATGAGGTTGGTACAACTGTTATTCTCATGTTAAACTCTCTGGAACACAGAGAGTTTAAAAATATATCCAAGATCACATAGCTAGTATGAATTTTTTTCAGGATTATGAAGCAAAGTATTCTGACCCCGGAACCTGTGCTCGTCACTTCTAAGCTCACTGCCTTCAGTGGTTGATGGAATAACCAAGGGCACATAGCCACCTGGCCACCACTCATTATCTATGTGCCTTGAAGCAGTCATTCATCTCTGTGAATCCATATTGTCTCATGTGTAAATCTGTGTTGTGAGGGTTATGTGAAAATTAATAGGAAAAGTAACTATATTGGTTCTAAAATGTGTCTGCACATATTCTTATTTCACTTAGTAGGTCTACAGTAGATGTTTGTTCATTAAATTCCTCCAAATAACTCTATGAAAGCAATTAAATTACTTAACCACTCATAACCTTATTTTCTTCACCATTAAAATGTGTATATTTAGGTTGCTTTTAGAATTAGAGAACATAGCAATGCCTTCCATGCAATGGACAGGAATACACCTTAGAGTTTAACAAAATTTGGTTTATTGCAATGAGAGAGATTGCACATCATATGGACTGTGGAGCATTTCAGTAAGGGGTTGTTAGAAAAGAATTTATTGTAGGGTATGGTTTCACGTTCGGTGATTCAGGGGAAGGTCCAAAAAGCAGGAGTTGGTCTGAACTGGATCCTGTCAGTTACTGGAGATAATTCTGTGACTGAGTATCTTAATGAATTTTATTTAGAAGGTAAAATAAACTTGCAGTTGATAAGCAATAGTTGGTGCTAGTGACAAAACAGCCTCACCTCTTGAAAAGAGCAACAAGGCCACCAAGATTTCACACAAAAATAGAAATCACTTAAATCTGTTATGTTTTTCAAATCACACTTCCCTCTGCTTGGGACAGTCCTAGAAAATAATTCTGCTACTGTATCACTCTACTCTGACCCCTTTCACCAAGGTAATACCACCTCATTCTTACAGTAGCATCTTTTCCTCAAAGAGGGCTGATCTGAGCACACTATGTAAATACCCTATCAATATATATGCCCGATCTTCCAATGCTTTTTCTGTTCATTGCATCCTAGCCATTCCTTTCACAGAACAAATTTTAATTACTTATTCATATGTTTATTTATTTATTAATATATGATAAAGCTGGTGAAGAGAAAGTCCTACTGTACTTAATACATCATTCAGTGCCAAGTATTTTTTCTTGAACAAAGTAGATGTTCATGAACTATATGCTGAATGAATAAATTAAGAAAAGGCTTTTCTGATACCCTTCATTACACACATAAACCTACACAATATTTATAACCAAGATAGGTCAGATTCTCCTATTAGATGTTTGCAGAGAACTATGCATTTCTACATTCCTCCAGGCTGTATATTGTCACCATGTTTATTTAACTTATATGCAGAGTACATCATGAGAAATGCTGGACTGGAGGAAACACAAGCTGGAATCAAGATTGCCAGGAGAAATATCAATAACCTCAGATATGCAGATGATACCACCCTTATGGCAGAAAGTGAAGAGGAACTCAAAAGCCTCTTGATGAAAGTGAAAGTGGAGAGTGAAAAGGTTGGCTTAAAGCTCAACATTCAGAAAACGAAGATCATGGCATCTGGTCCCATCACTACATGGGAAATAGATGGAGAAACAGTGGAAACAGTGTCAGACTTTATTTTTCTGGGCTCCAAAATCACTGCAGATGGTGACTGCAGCCATAAAATTAAAAGATGCTTACTCCTTGGAAGGAAAGTTATGACCAACCTAGATAGCATATTCAAAAGCAGAGACATTACTTCACCAACAAAGGTTCGCCTAGTCAAGGCTATGGTCTTTCCTGTGGTCATGTATGGATGTGAGAGCTGGACTGTGAAGTAGGCTGAGCGCCAAAGAATTGATGCTTTTAACTGTGGTGTCAGAGAAAACTCTTGAGAGTCCCTTGGACTGCAAGGAGATCCAACCAGTCCATTCTGAAGGAGATCAGCCCTGGGATTTCTTTGGAAGGAATGATGCTAAAGCTGAAACTCCAGTATTTTGGCCACCTCATGCGAAGAGTTGACTCATTGGAGAAGACTCTGATGCTGGGAGGGATTGGGGGCAAGAGGAGAAGGGGACGACAGAGAATGAGATGGCTGGATAGCATCACTGACTCAATGGATGTGAGTCTCAGTGAGCTCCGGGTGTTGGTGATGGACAGGGAGGCCTGGCGTGCTGCGATTCATGGGGTCACAAAGAGTCAGACACGTTGAGTGACTGATCTGATCTGATCTGATGATTTAGCAACTAATCAATATAATATTAATTCTCTTAACTGTGTCAGGGCTTATTTTCACTTATTTTTTAGTTTTATTGACATAAAACTGACAAATAGAAGCTGTATATTTTAAGATATACAGCTTGATGTTTTGCTATAGGTATCCATTGTGAAATGATCGCCATAATCAAACTAATTAAAATATCCATTTTCTCACACACTAATGATTTTTCTTTCTTTCCTCCTTCCCTCTTTGCATCCCTTCCTTTCTCTTTTTTAAATTGAACTCTTAAGAACTACCCTACCCTCTTAGAAAATTTCAAGCATACACTACAGTATCATTGAGATGGTCACCATGCTGTACACTCAATCTCCAGAACAAAAAATACGCATTTTCAGTGGGCCTTATATTATAGCTTACCATTTGTTTAATTTGACTTGCGCTTCAAGTCTATCTGTATTCTATGTTCGTTCACCATATCTGCCTGGTAAATATTTACTCAGAAGAGGGTTTTCAAACATTTTACTGTGATAGTGGGTGTGTCAGCTTTCCTGACAGTTCCCCCTCCTTATTACCAGAAAAACTGAAAACCACAGCCCTTCTCCATGGCAGAGAGCAGAACAGACAAACCCGGCAGGTTGGTTCCCAAGAAGAGGAACAGATGACTGAGGTACACTGCCTAATTCCTCTATCAGTCTCACCAATCAGATTAGATAAATGGCTCTCAGACTTGAATTTGCTTCACATTGCCTTGAGGCTTGCTAAAATACAAATTGTTACATCCCAGACTCAAAGTTTCTAAAAGTTCTCTGATGCACATTCTCATTAAAATAAAAACTCCAAATCTATGGTTAAGGTTTTACCTGAGACGATTCCAGGTGATGCGTCGAGCTTCATTTCTCTCACAATTAATCAATAATTCTGTGTTTGGGGAAGCTTAAAAAAGTTTACGGCCTTGTTCACTGAATCAAAGAACTAAAGGAATTACCTTTAATTTCTTATTTTTAGGACTTAATGACTGTAGGGAAAAAAATACCTTTCCAAAACTGACTCTGCTATGCTATGCTATGCTATGCTAAGTCACCTCAGTAGTGTCCGACTCTGTGTGACCCCATAGACAGCAGCCCACCAGGCTTCCCTGTCCCTGGGATTCTCCACGCAAGAACACTGGAGTGGGTTGCCATTTCCTTCTCCAATGCATGAAAGTGAAAAGAGAAAGTGAAGTCGCTCAGTCATGTCCGACTTTTAGTGACCCCATGGACTGTAGCCTACCAGGCTCCTCCGTCCGTGGGATTTTCCAAGCAAGAGTACTGGAGTGGGGTGCCATTGCCTTCTCTGCTGACTCTGCTAGATCATATAAATCATGCGTGAAAAGATTTCCTCTAGTTAGGCTACATTTAAGTGATAAGTCATACACAGTCTGATTCCTAGTTTCATACAGAATATGAAAAATCCATAGCTGAAAGGAATGATAAGGAAGGTGAAGACTCAGACCCTCTCTTTTAAAAGATGCTATTCATTCTTCTTACTCAGCAAAGTTAACTTTTTTTTTTTTTTTAATTGACTTACTAAATGACTTTGGAGGGACATTCATCCATTTTGCCTCTATGAGAGATTTGATGAGAAAATGAACACCAAATATTCAAGTATAAATGGTATATTTGTGGAAGAGGTTATGGAACTGGGCAAGAGCATGGGATGGTTCTGGGAAGCTGGGAGCCCATTCCTACTTCTGGAAAGAAGAAAGAAGAGATAGCAAGAGGCCTCTAGCAGAAAGGCTGACCAGAAAAATCCTTGTTAAATCCCATGGTAGTCATGTTCTATAGATATAGGAGGATTATTCTATGGGAAAAATAGTCTGTATGTCATTCTACACACATCTTGTCCCAGTAAAATAAGTTTAAAAAAATACTAAGTTAACCTTGAGATAGAAATAATGTATTTCAACATCATTAGGCAAATACAGAAAGCTCTTAAATTGTATACTCAGTCATTTCAAAAAATGCTGCCCAGAAAAATTATTTTTAATGAATTTTCTTTTATTTTCAGTATATTTATGACCATGTTATCCAGATACAGGGAATCTCCAAAGGGGATGCTACAGTTTCATGTCTGATTTGAAGAGAACTTTCAGAAAACTACAAAATTGGTGCGTAGGCTATTAGGATCCCAAAATCTGAGACTTCAGGAAAATCTCAAAATAAACTTGATCTATGGGATTGCAAAAAGTCAAATGTGACTGAGCACACAACCTCCTTTACTACTTTCTCAATGGCTCTCCAAAAATTTCATCTTGAGAAAAGTCTCACAGTTAGCTTGTTTTCTAAATTCTTAAAAACACGTTTATCTCTTTAAGTTTTAAATCTACCCTGGAATTTGCATCCTTATTATTTGATTGTTTTTAATTTATGTGATCTTTCACCCATATTAGATAGGTATGGGTTCAGACATCATATTTCTCCACCTTTACAAATTTCCCAATTTGTCCTGATATAATACTTAATACATTTAAATTGATATATGCAGTATATTTGACAAATTAATTAGTTGATTGACTAGCCAGCTAAAGCCTACCCTTACTAAATGAAAGGCCTATGGCTTGATCCTCAGGGTCTCTTCATCATAGCCCTAATGCTTTGGGTGACTCTCCTGACAGCTTCTCTCACTTCTTTGTTACGAAAAGTGTAAATAATGGGGTTGAGAAAAGGGGTCAGAAAAGTATACACCAAGGCAATAAGTTTGTCAGTGCCTTCAGGGCGACTGTCAGGTGGCCCCACATAGACAATGAAAGCAGAGGCAAAGAATAGCACCACTACAGTTATGTGGGAGGAACAGGTGGAAAAGGCCTTGGCACGGCTGGCAGCTGAGGGCAGCTTCAGCACAGCCCTCAGGATACCCCCATACAGTCCTAAAATGAGCACAAGATTGCAAGCATTGATAATGCCAATCACTGCAATGTGGACTTGAGCATGCCAACCTGTGTCTACACACGCCAGCCTCATTAGTGGTGCCAGGTCACAGAAGTAATGAGCCACCTCTTTTAAGCAGAATGGTAGAGTGGCTGTGAGGCTTGCTGGAACAAGTGCAGCTGAGAAGCCAGCCACCCAGGTGGCCCCTGCTAGCCATAACTGTACCTGTCTGCTCATAAGAGCATGGTAGTGCAGTGGGCAACAGATGGCAAGGTAGCGGTCCAGTGCCATGACACCCAACAGGTAGCACTCAGTCATGCCCAGTGAATGGAAGACATAGAGCTGGACAAAGCACACAATTGATGAGATGGGTGAACGCCCACGGAGCAAGGTGTGCAGCAGCGTGGGCACTGTGGTGCTGACATACCAGAGTTCCAAGAAGGAGAGGGCACTGATGAAGAAGTACATGGGTGTGGACAGTTGCGAATCTGCCTGAACCAGCACAATGATGAACAAGTTCCCTGCCAGGGTGAGGAGATAGATGCACAGTGTCCCCAGGAAAGCAAGAGGTCGCAGGGCTCCAGTCGTAGTGAAACCAGCAAGGAGAAAACTCTGGGTCCATGTGTGATTGACAAGGTCCATAGTTCCTAAGAGCAAGAAGTAAAGATAGAAGATTAACTACTTCAGGAGTCTTCTTGAGAAATCTTTCCAGAACCAAAAATATTGAACATATAACCCTGAAAATAACTTACGCATTGTAAAACCTTACTTTTTAAAAGACAGTTGAAGCCCAGAAGGCAGAAGTGATTTGCACAATATCTCAGTCTGTTGTTGACACAACTGGAGTGAAGTCCAGGTGTCCTCAATCTCAGTCCAGGACTTCTTGTTTGTATAGACTGTGATACCAGATTCAGGGGCCCCAGCATATTCTCCTGCATATCCATTCAGGAAATAGAAGAGATAAGAAATTTTCATGCTCATCTGCTTTTAGTCCAAATGAAAGGTCTCACAATTCTTTAAGACATCCACCTGTACTGTTTCCTCTGTATCCAAACTCAGTTGTTCTTAACTGTGGGAAAAGGTAACAAATACTTTCTAAAATGTGATCACTAGCTTCCTTCAGGGAGCCTTTCTGGAATTCAGAAATGTTCTCAATGTGGACCGAATGAGGAAGAAGAGGAAGAAGAAAGAAATGTGAATACTCTGGAGAGTTCCTCAACTATAAGAGCTATCAGGCCAGATGAGGAAACAATAAGTAAGCACAGTGCATTTTCAGGAAGGATTCTCAAATAGAATTATGTACTGGGAAGTCTCTAAGAGAGGTGTGTGTAAATTGAAAAAGTCTACACACTATGATGTTGGTGTAGAAGGGGCTATAGTATAAGATAAAACACATTCTCTTGGAATCGGCTTTATAAATGTGCTTGGCCACTAAATGGATATTGAGCCTGGCCATTTCTCCTACTTTTTTCTTTTTTAAATTATCAAAGATTATAATTTTATAATTTTGAGAAGTACAGAACAAAATACAATTATTGGAAGACAATTACTGTATGATACATTTCTCCTCTCTTTGCCTCAACTTGCTCTTGTCTAGAATGAAGAAGTTTAAATGGGTGCCTGTAAGTCCCTTACAGCCATGGTAGTCTATGGTTCTCTAAAGCTACTGAAAAATGTTTTGGGGATGAGGGTGCAGATAGGAGCTATACACTAAGGTCCCAAGAGTTTTCTTCCCACACATATAACAAACTTCACCTAGGAAAGTCAAAGCCCTCTCTCAGTCCTCTTCTTGAGTATCTCTCATCTCTGCTACACTGTCCCTGACCATTACCTGATTGCTTGGAGGCGCTAAGTCTTATAGCTTCTTTTTCAGTGCCCTTTTTACCTCCACAGACTTCCTTATTTATGTCTTGTGTTCCTGGAAATGCTGGCTTCCCAGGGGCTCTTTGCTGTGCTCCCCGGGGTTGCTGGGTTTGACTAGCTCTTAGTAAGGATCCCCCTGGGGCAGAATGTTGGGTGTAGGAAAGCAATGTAGAGTAGCTCTATTTCTCGAGTGACTTTTCTCAACTTTACAACACTGATCATAGGGCTCTGGAATCCAGTCTCAAAAACGTTGTGTCCTCTGGACCACTAGAACTTTCTGCAACTTCCATATAGCTTTCTCTAAGAAGAAACAGCTCATCTTGTATAAACATGTGCACACATTGAGAGTCACACTTTTAGCATCTTAAAAGAAGTGAGTTTTTGTTTTTCTTTAATTTCTTTCAAGATTTCTCATCCAGCTCTTTTTCTGATTACCACCACCTTCATCACCATATAAACACAGCATGGGCACCACAATCACTTCTGTGCTGAATGTCTCCACTTCCATTGATCCCACCACCATCTCTACCTTCATCAAGCCCTCTACTGTTTATCCATTGATTCAACCATTGTTTATTAAATATCTAAAATTCTATTCTAACTGCACTGTTCAAAGTTTCCTTTAATGGTATTATTACTATTACTTTTATCACCACCATTGGGAGAAGGCAATGGCACCCCACTCCAGTACTGTTGCCCAGAAAATCCCATGGATGGAGGACCCTGGTAGGCTGTAGTCCATGGGGTCACTAAGAGTCAGACACGACTGAGCGACTTCACTTTCACATTTCACTTTCATGCATTGGAGAAGGAAATGGCAACCCACTCCAGTGTTCTTGCCTGGAGAATCCCAGGGACAGAGAAGCCTGGTGGACTGCAGTCCATGGGGTCACGCAAAATTGGACACAACTAAAGTGACTTAGTAGTAGTAGTATCACCACCATTATCCTCTTGATGCTTATTCATTTTGCTATGATCCATTTTATCTATAGCTACATCCTCAACATTGGAGATGTAACCTCAGGTGAGCACTACCTGTGGTGCATGTACTTGGATGGATGTGGAATCCAAAAAAATAATAGAATAAAAGCACTGCTGAAAGTAATGCATTTGAATCATTCATACATCCAAATGTACCTTTTTTCAGAATCAAATTTAAGGACAATTTACTTCCTAATTTAAGATAGAGAGGTAACCATAAAAGATTAACTAGTATATCAACACTAAAATGAAGGAAGTCACTGAGTTTTCTGAGATCCAGAAACTTCTGTGGGAGCTGGAGATATTTAAACCAAAGAAAAAGAAAATATTTGTGTCTAAGATTACTAATGTACCTGCAGGATTCACAGAGTCTCTTTGAGAAAAAAAAAAAAAAAAAAAAACTCAACTATTTGGAAATCAGAGGGCTTCCTTCAGTCTTAAACAGCACTGAGTCTACATCCCACTTCACCTGAAATACCTTACCTTTCTCCAGGATAGATAGTTACCACTGCCCTTTCACCAAATTACTGCAGCCTCCCCAGTCCTAAACACCAAAGGCTCTTTGTTTCCATTCTTATTTTATTAAGCTGTAGAAATTAGCCATTTATCTAGAATCCTCAAACACATGATTATGCTATACTTAAAGTAGCCACTTTATTACTTATTTTTAATTCTCTATATATTCACATCACATTGATATTCCTATATTCTCTCTTTATAAGACCTTTATAAGGTCCTCAAAACAGACCTCCTTATTCATTTGTAGTGTCCAGATGCATATCTGAACACCTTGGCATTGACTGACTATATTAGAAGACTATCAAAGTGAAAGAGGAGAGTGAAAAAGTTGGCTTAAAGCTCAACATTTAGAAAACTAAGATCATGGCTTCCGGTCCCATCACTTCATGGCAAATAGATGAGGAAACAGTGGAAACAGTGGCTGACTTTATTTTGGGAGGCTCCAAAATCACTGCAGATGGTGATTGCAGCCATGGAATTAAAAGACGCTTACTCCTTGGAAAGAAAGTTATGACCAACCTAGAAAGCATATTGAAAAGCAGAGACATTACTTTGTCAACAAAGGTCCATCTAGTCAAGGCTATAGTTTTTCCAATAGTCATGTATGGAAGTGAGAGTTGGACTATAAAGAAAGCTGAGTGCAGAAGAATTAATGCTTTCGAACTGTGGTCTTGGAGAAGATTCTTGCGATTCCCTTGCACTGCAAGAGATCCAACCATTACATCCTAAAGGAGATCAGTCCTGGGTGTTCATTGAAAGGACTGATATTGAAGCTGAAACTCCAATATTTTGTCCACATGATGAGAAGAGCTGACTCATTTGAAAAGACCCTGATGCTGGGAAAGATTGAGGGCAGGAGAAGAAGGGGACAACAGAGGATGAGATGGTTGGATGGCATCACCGACTCAATGGACATGAGTTTGGGTAAACTCTGGGAGTGGGTGATGGACAGGGAGACCTGCTGTGCTGCAGTTCACGGGGTTGCAGAGTCGGACACAACTGAGTGACTTAACTGAGCTGAATGTGATATAAATACTGAATCATAGGAATCATAGAGACTATCTAGGGTCAGTAGTACAGAAATAAAAGATATATGCTAATAGGCCTTCCCTAACCAAGATAGCTCCTCTAGGCCCTCCTGCGCCCGTGCAGCTACTGCTCCTTGGACGTGGGGTTGGTCCTCCCGGCCGCCGCCCCTGGCCTCGTGCGTGGGGGTATGGGGTACCTTCTCTTGGCCCCCGCCCCTGGCCTTGGATGTGGGGACGTGGGGTAGCTCCTCCCGGCCACCGCCCCGACCTCGGACCCAGGGTAGCTCTTCTCCACCATTCCTACACACCATTGCAGCCTGGCTGCCCCGACCTTGGACGTGGGGTAACTCCTCTTGGCCACCGCCCTTCAGGCATGGGGTCCTCCTGGCTTCTGCCTCTGACCTCGGGCGTGGGGTAGCTCCTCTTGGCCGTGCTTAGTGCACCGGTCGCAGCCGTGTGCGCTTAGTGTGCCAATCACACACTAATAGAGTTTTGCCAAGAAAATGCACTGGTCATACCAAACACCATCTTCCAACAACACAAGAGAAGACTCTACACATGGACATCACCAGATGGTCAACACCGTAATCAGATTGATTATATTCTTTGCAGCCAAAGATGGAGAAGCTCTATACAGTCAACACAAACAAGACTAGGAGCTGACTGTGGCTCAGATCATGAACTCTTTATCACCAAATTCAGACTTTAATTGAAGAAGGTAGGGAAAACCACTAGACCATTCAGGTATGACCTCAATCAAATCCCTTATGATTATACAGTAGAAGTGAGAAATAGATTTAAGGGCCTAGATCTGATAGATAGACTGCCTGATGAACTATGGAATGAGGTTCGTGACATCGTACAGTAGACAGGGATCAAGACCATCCCCATGGAAAAGAAATGCAAAAAAGCAAAATGGCTGTTTGGGGAGGCCTTACAAATAGCTGTGAAAAGAAGAGAAGCAAAAAGCAAAGGAGAAAAGGAAAGATATAAGCATCTGAATTCAGAGTTCCAAAGAATAGCAAGAAGAGATGAGAAAGCCTTCCTCAGCAATCAGTGCAAAGAAATAGAGGAAAGCAACAGAATGGGAAAAGGAACATTTCATGCAAAGATGGGCTAGATAAAGGACAGAAATGGCATGGACCTAACAGAAGCAGAAGATATTAAGAAGAGATGGCAAGAATACACAGAAGAACTGTACAAAAAAGAGCTTCACGACCCAGATAATCACAATGGTGTGATCACTCACCTAGAGGCAGACATCCTGGAATGTGAAGTCAAGTGAGCCTTAGAAAGCATCACTACGAACAAAGCTAGTGGAGGTGATGGAATTCCAGTGGAGCTATTCCAAATCCTGAAAGAGGATGCTGTGAAAGTGCTACACTCAATATGCCAGCAAATTTGGAAAACTCAGCAATGGCTACAGGACTGGAAAAGGTCAGTTTTCATCCCAATCCCAAAGAAAGGCAATGCCAAAGAATGCTCAAACTACCACACAATTGCACTCATCTCACACGCTAGTAAAGTAATGCTCAAAATTCTCCAAGCCAGGATTCAGCAATATGTGAACCGTGAACTTCCTAATGTTCAAGCTAGTTTTAGAAAAGGCAGAAGAACCAGAGATCAAATTGCCAACATCTGCTGGATCATGGAAAAAGCAGGAGAGTTTCAGAAAAACATCTATTTCTGCTTTATTGACTATGCCAAAGCCTTTGACTATGTGGATCACAATCAACTGTGGAAAATTCTGAAACAGATGGGAAAACCAGACCACCTGATCTGCCTCTTGAGAAATCTGTATGCAGGTCAGGAAGCAACAGTTAGAACTGGATATGGAACAACAGACTGGTTCCAAATAGGAAAATGAGTATGTCAAGGCTGTGTATTGCCACCTTGCTTATTTAACTTATATGCAGAGTACATCATGAGAAATGCTGGGCTGGAAGAGGCACAAGTTGGAACCAAGATTGTCGAGGGAAATATCAATAACCTCAGATATGCAGATGACACCACCCTTATGGCAGAAAGTGAAGAGGAACTAAAAAGCCTCTTGATGAAAGTGGAGAGTGAAAAAGTTGGTTTAAAGCTCAACATTCAGAAAATGAAGATCATGGCATCTAGTCCCATCACTTCATGGGAAATAGATGGGAAAAGAGTGGAAACAGTGTCAGACTTTATTTTGGGGGGCTCCAAAATCACTGCAGATGGTGACTGCAGCCAAGAAATTAAAAGATGCTTATTTATTGGAAGGAAAGTCATGACCAACCTAGAGAGCATATTGAAAAGCAGACACATTACTTTGCCGACAAAGGCCTGTCTAGTCAAGTTTATGGTTTATCCTATGGTCATGTATGGATGTAAGAGTTGGACTGTGAAGAAGGCTGAGCGCCGAAGAATTGATGCTTTTGAACTGTGGTGTTGGAGAAGACTCTTGAGAGTCCCTTGGACTGCAAGGAGATCCAACCAGTCCATTCTGAAGGAGATCGGCCCTGGGATTTCTTTGGAAGGAATGATGCTAAAGCTGAAATTCCAGTACTTTGGCCATCTCATGCGAAGAGTTGACTCATTGGAAAAGACTCTGACGCTGGAGGGATTGAGGGCAAGAGGAGAAGGGGACGAAAGCAGATGAGAGGCTGGATGGCCTCACTGACTCGATGGACATGAGTCTGAATGAACTCCAAGAGTTGGTAATGGAGAGAGAGGCCTGGCGTGCTGTGATTCATGGGGTCACAAAGAGTCGGACAGGACTGAGCAAACTGAACTGAACTGAACTGAACCAAGAACATTATTTCTTCTTCTTTTGCATTATCATGTCTCAGTAGAGAGTGCTTACCTAACAGTTGGGATCCCAGGTGGCACTAGTGGTAAAGAACCTTACCAGCCATTGCAGGAGACACAGGAGACATGGGTTTGATCCTTGGATCAGAAAGATCCTCTGGAGGACGGCATGGCAACCCACCCTAGTTTTATTCATGCCTGAAAAATCCCATGAACAGAGGAGCCTGGTGGCCTATGGTCCATAGGGTTACAAAGAGTTGGACACAACTGAAGCAATTTAGTATGCATGCACACACCTAACAATTATTCTGTATCAGAAATGGAACAAGAGGGACTTTCCTGGTGGTTCAGTAGTTAACACTCTGTACTTCCAATGCAGGGGGTATGGGTTTCACCTCTGGTCAGAAAACTAATATCCACACATGGTGTGTGGACAAAATGTATAAATAAATGGAATAAGAGAAAAAACGATACCTCACACCTCCATCAGCTAATTCATAATATGGGGGAGAAAGATGACATTTAAAATTATATAAACTTAAGACTTAAGTAAAAAAATTGAAAAAAAGTAAGCTTTAGTGTGGTAGAAAATTCACAGTATCATTGATATTAGTGCATACTTATAATTTAAAAATGAATAGATAATTTTAAAGCAATGTTATTATAAGTGATTTTAAAATCATCTAAACATTTTATATGCTATATTTCTATGTAATACATTTTAAAAAGTATGATTTAGAGGTTAGAAACATATCAAGTATAGCTAAATTAATGGGAGAAATATGGGAAATCACAGCATTCATTTGTTTATTTATTTAACACATCTTTCAAACACTTTTTATGAGCTGGCTTTATGCTAGGAACTGGGAAAATTAGATGCATAAAACACAGTCCTTTCCCTTAAAGTGCTTAGTGCAGAGTTTTCCTGGTGGCTCAGATGATTAAGAAATCATCTGCAATGCAGGACACCCATGATTAAGCCCCGAGTTGGGAAAATATCCTGGAGAAGGAAATGGAGAATTCCATGGACAAAGGAGCCTGGCTGGCTACATTTCATGGGGTTGCAAAGAGTTAGACACAACTGAGCAAAAAAACTAAAAAACTAAAAAAACTAAAAAAAAAAAAAAAAAAAAACTAAAAAACTAAAAAACTAAAAAAACTAAAAAACTAAAAAAAAAAAAACTAAAAAACTAAAAAAACTAAAAAACTAAAAAAAAAAAAACTAACACTTTAACTTTTTCCTTTCACTTGGGAGTGCATGAGTGCTAAGTCACTGCAGTTCTGTCCAACTCTTTGTGATCCTATGGACCATAGCCCACCAGGCTCCTCTGTCCATGGGATTCTCCAGGCAGGAATACTGAAGTGGGTTGCTGTGCCCTCCTCCAGGGGAACTCCTGACCCAATGATCTAACCCACATCTCTTAAGTCTCCTGCAATGGCAGGCAAGTTCTTCACCACAAGCACCACCAGAGACAGACCCTCAAATTGGTCACTAACTGATATATTAAAAAAAAGGTTTTTCAAACACAAGAAAAAAAATTCAACCTCATACACAATGAGATAATTTGAAACTCAAAACCAAAAAAAAAAAAAAAAAGTTTCTCAATTATTATATTTACAAATGTCCAAAAGTTTGAATATATACTTTATAAAAGGTCCTATGTGAAAACATGTTTTCATCTACTGCTGATTGGGAAAACTAAATGACATAATCCCTTTAAAGCATAATTTTAAAATATTTACTCAAATAATATGTCCATTTGCACTGTGACCCAAGAATCCCATTCCTAGGAATTTGTATGCACATGTATGAAATAATTTATACACAAGGTTATTCATTCCAGTTCTGTATTTAATAGCCAAAGACTGGAGCAGCCCAAGAGTCCTTCAATACAGGATTAGTCAAATTAAGATCACAATGGAATACTATGGAACTTTTTTTTTAAGATGAAATGGCAACCCACTCCAGTATTCTTGCCTGGAGAATCCCAGGGACAAGGGAGCCTGGTGGGCTTCTGTCTGTGGGGTCGCACAGAGTCGGACACGACTGAAGCGACTTAGCAGCAGCAGCAGCAAAAAGGCAATGGAAAAAAGATAAAAGTAAAGATAGAACAAATATAGTATGGGGCCTTATGCTTAAGAAAGGTGGATTATAAAATATTCTTATCTCCTGAGTTTTCCAAATAGAAGCATTGTAATTAATCAGGAAACATTATTAAAAGTGATCTTCTATCAGGGTTGGTTGAAGACCAGGAAGGGGCAGAGAGGTTGGGAAATTGGAGTAGCAAGATTTCTCTATGTAAATACTTTTAGATGGTTTTGATTTTGAATCCTTTAGGTGTATTACTTGTTGAAGCAAAGAAACTGCATTTTTAAAAAAGAAATTACATTTAAGGAAAAAAAAATGTCAGTTCAGTGGTGTTCTGTGGGCTTTTGTCCTTGTTTGCCACAGACAATTCTGGTTTAAGCCCGATGTCTTGTTATTGACGAGCTCCTAATGCATTTGCATTTGGATGATGAACTGTATAACACTCTGCAGGGTAGAATGTTAGCCTTAATGAAAGACAGAGTGAATGGTCTGTTTATAACATATTTTAGTCCTGGCTTGTTCTCATCGTCTCTCCTGCTAGTCATTATCCGCATGTTACCAGGAGAGAAGTGGCCAAAATTGAGCCTTAACTTGAGCGTGCATGTGTGCGTGCTCAGTCGTGTCAGACTTTTTGTGATTCCATAGACTGTGGCCCATCCCTCTCTCCATGGGATTTTCCTGGAAAGAACACTGGAGTGGATTGCTATTTCTTCCTCTAGAGGATCTTCTCAAAATAGGGATCGAAACTGCATCTTCTAGGTCTCCTATGTCTTCTACCACTGAGCCACCTGGAAATCCCTTAACTTGAGCACTTACCCCAATATGTCACAAAATAAGGTGCTGCTTCTCTAACATATTTTTCACATCTTCAGTCCAGTTCAGTTCAGTCACTCAGTTGGGTCCAACTCTTTGTGACCCCATGAACTGCAGCACACCAGGCCTCCCTGTCCATCAACAACTCCCAGAGTTTACCCAAACTCATGTCCATTGAGTCGGTGTTGCCATCCAAATATCTCAATCCTGTCATCCCCTTCCCTTCCCACCCTCAATCTTTCCCAGCATCAGAGTCTTTTCAAATGAGTCATCTCTTCACATCAGGTGGACAAACTATTGGAGCTTCAGCTTCTACATCAGTCCTTCCAATGAACACCCAAGACCGATCTCCTTTAGGATGTAATGGCTGGATCTCCTTACAGTCCAAGAGACTCTCAAGAGTCTTCTCCAACACCACAGTTCAAAAGCATCAATTCTTCTTCACTCAGCCTTCTTCACAGTCCAGCTCTCACATCCATACATGACTACTGGAAGAACCATAGCCTTGACTAGGTGGACCTTTGTTGGCAAAGTAATGTCGCTGCTTTTTAATATGCTGTCTAGGTTGGTCATAACTTTCCTTCCAAAAAGTAAACGTCTTTTAATTCCATGGCTGCAATCATCATCTGCAGTGATTTTGGAGCCTTCAAAAATAAAGTCAGCCACTGTTTCCACTGTTTCCCCATCTATTTCCCATGAAGTGATGGGACCAGATGCCATGATCGTAGTTTTCTGAATGTTGAGCTCTATGCCAATTTTTTCACTCTCCTCTTTCACTTTCATCAAGAGGCTCTTTAGTTCTTCTTCACTTTCTGCCATAAGGGTGGTGTCATCTGCATATCTGAGGTTATTGATATTTCTCCCAGCAATCTTGATTCCAGCTTGTGCTTCCTCCAGCCCAGCGATTCTTATGATGTACCCTGCATATAAGTTAAATAAACAGGGTGACAATGTACAGCCTTGACATACTCCTTTTCCTATTTGGAACCAGTTTGTTGGTCCATGCCCAGTTCTAACTGCTGCTTACTTACCTGAATACAGGTTTCTCAGGAGGCACCTCAGGTGGTCTGGTATTCCTATATTTTGAAGAATTTTCCACAGTTTATTGTGATCCACACAGTCAAAGGCTTTGGCATAATCAATAAAGCAGAAATAGATGTTTTTCTGGAACTCTCTTGCTTTTTCCATGATCCAGCAGATGTTGGCAATTTGATCACTGGTTCCTCTGCCTTTTCTAAAACCAGCTTGAACATCAGGAAGTTCATAGTTCATACATTGCTAAAGCCTGGCTTGGAGAACTTTGAGCATTACTTTACTAGTGTGTGAGATGAGTGCAATTGTGCAGTAGTTTGACCATTCTTTGGCATTGTCTTTCTTTCGGATTGGAATGAAAACTGACCTTTTCCAGTCCTGTGGCCACTGCTGAGTTTCCCAAATTTGCTGGCATATGAGTGTAGCACTTTCACAGCATCATCTTTTAGGATTTGAAACGGCTCAACTGGAATTCTATCACCCCCACTAGCTTTGTTCATAGTGATACTTTCTAAGGCCCACTTGACTTCACATTCCAGGATGTCTGGCTCTGGGTGAGTGTGAATGATCACACCATTTTGATTATCTGGGTCATGAAGATCTTTTTTATATAGTTCTTCTGTGTACACAAAGAACCTTGCCACCTCTTCTTAACAGCATCTCCTTCTGTTAGGTCCATACCATTTCTGCCCTTTATTGAGCCCATTTTTGCATGAAATGTTTCCTTGGTATATTTAATTTTCTTGAAGAGATCTCCAATCTTTTCCATTCTATTGTTTTCCTCTATTTCTTTGCATTGATTACTAAGGAAGGCTTTCTTATCTCTCCTTGCTATTCTTTGGAACTCTGCATTCAAATGGGTATATCTTTCCTTTCTCCTTTGCTTTTCACTTCTCTTCTTTTCACAGCTATTTGTAAGGCATCCTCAGACAGCCATTTTGCCTTTTTACATTTCTTTTTCTTAGAATGGTTTTGATCCCTGTCTCCTGTACAATTTCATGAACCTCCTTCCATAGTTCACCAGGCACTCTGTCTATCAGATCTAGTTCCTTAAATCTATTTCTCACTTCCACTGTATAATCATAAGGGATTTGATTTAGGTCATTCCTGAATGGTCTAGTAGTTTTCCCCACTTTCTTCATTTTAAGTCTGAATTTGGCAATAAAAACTTCATAATCTGAGCCACTGTCAGATCCAGGTCTTGTTTTTGCTAACTGTATAGAGCTTCTCCGGAGAAGGCAATGGCACCCCACTCCAGTACTCTTGCCTGGAAAATCCCACGGATGGAGGAGCCTGGTGGGCTGCAGTCCATGGGGTCACTAAGAGTCAGACATGACTGAGCAACTTCACTTTCTCTTTTCACTTTCACGCATTGGAGATGGAAATGGCAACCCACTCCAGTGTTCTTGCGTGGAAAATCCCAGGGACGGGGAAGCCTGGTGGGCTGCCGTCTATGGGGTCACACAGAGTTGGACATGACTGAAGTGACTTAGCATAGCATAGCATAGCATAGCATAGAGCTTCTCCATCTTTGGCTGCAAAGAATATAATCAATCTGATTTCAGTGTTGACCATCTGGTGTTGTCCACTTGTAGAGTCTTCTCTTGTGTTATTGGAAGTGGGTGTTTGCTATGACCAGTGCTTTCTCTTGGAAAAACTCTGTTAGGCTTTGCCCTGCTTCATTCTGTACTCCAAGGCCAAATTTGCCTGTTACTCCAGGTGTTTCTTGACTTCCTACTTTTGCATTCCAGTCCCCTATAATGAAAAGGACATCTTTTTTTTGGATCTTAGCGTATATAAAAAGCAGTAACATTTGCAGAGAACACTTTGTTGTTGCTGTTCATTCCTTAAGTCGTATCCAACTCTTTGCAACCCCATGATCTGCAGCATGCCAGGCTTCTTTGTCCTTCACTATTTGCCTGAGTTTGCTCAAACTCTTATCCATTCAGTCAGTGATACCATCTAATCATCTCATCCTCTGTTGTCACCTTCTCTTTTTGCCCTCTATCTTTCCCAGCATCAGGATCTTTTCCAATGAGTCAACTCTTCACATCAGATATCCAAAATATTGGAGCTTCAGCTTCAGCATCAGTCCTTCCAATGAATATTTAGGGTTAATCTCCTTTAGGATTGGCTGGTTTTGTTAGGGGAAGCACACTGACTGAAACTGCCCACCCTGGCCAGACACATACTAACCATTTGCATGAGTTGTTTTATGACTGGAGGTCCTGGTAAGGAGCAAAGAACTAATAAGCCGCCACCAACCAGAAGAGTTCAGGACAGGTCAAAAGGAGACACCACATGTGCGACCACCTCCCAGAATCCTTCTGTCCAGCATCCATTTTGGCTGAACAAGGCGTGCACCACCAGGAAGGACTCTGAGTCAGAATGACTGGCTAAGGAAAACCCGGAAACTAATCCCATCTCCATAAAATCCAAGACTGCGAACCATGTGACAGAGCTGTTCTCCTGGGTTCCCTTACCCTACTCTCTCCACCCAGGTGCCCTTTCCCAATAAAATCTCTTGCTTTGTCAGCACATGTGTCTCCTCCGACAATTCATTTCCAAGTGTTAGACAAGAGCCCAGTTTTGGGCCCTGGAAGAGGTCCCCCTTCCTGCAACAGTTTGATCTCCTTGCTGTCCAAGGAACGCATAGGTGAATAGAAAGGCTGTTTTCCATAGAGGCAACTAGTCCAGGGACTCTAGTTCCCTCAGGCCCTACATGAACATTTGAAAGTCATGTGTGAGGGGTAGGGAGTCAGTTACTTGACATCCCATTATTTATACCAGTTGGGAAACCCTGCACTAAGGATTATCTAAACTTTATATTCTAAAGAGAAAGACCTGAGAAGGTTACAAGAGCAGAAAGATTATAAACTGAAGGCTAAGGGAATTTGAATCTATGAAAAATTTAAGAAAGAGACTATCTCCTGCTAGACATAAAGTTACTCACTCAGTCATGTCTCACTCTTTGCATCCCCATGGACTGTAATCTGCCAGGGTCCTCTGTTTATGAAATTTTCCAGGCAAGACTACTGCAGTGGGTGGCCATTCCCTTCCTCATGGTTTCTCCTTGACCCAATGATCAAACCTGGCTGTCATGCATTCCAGGCAGATTCTTTACCATCTGAGCCACCAGGGAGTCCCAGAGCTGTAAAAGGAGCATTTAAATTTATATCACACTAATTTAACACTTGAGAGTTCATTCATTAAAAGAATGAATACCAAGCACTGTGTTAGAAATCAATGGTGCTGCATTGAGTTGTTAATAATTGATGTCTCTGAAACAGGGTTATAAACCCCTAGGCTCACCACACAATATAGATCCACTGTTAATGAACATGACCCAAGTCATTGCTAGGGAAAGCAGTTTCCAGCCATTTTTGGTGCTGCCCCCACAGGGAGTGCCCACAACCATTCCTGCATAAAGAGCTTCTAAATGAAACAAGTTAGGAGAGAAAGGATCAGAATTCAAAAGAAGTAGACTTAGTAGCTCAGCAGAATGGAGTACTGCATTTTGTATTTGGGGGAAGAGCTAGACTTCATGAAAGCCAGGACTCCTGAGGCTATAGAAAGTTGACTTGGACACTTCAAAAGGAAATGCTTCACTTGGGGAATTATCAATTCTAATGGTTCTACATATAATGAAAACATGAGATATGTGTGAAACTAAGTATTCTCAAGGAATGAAATTGCCACTGCAGAAATGTAAGTGGAAAATCTTTGAAGTAGTAATAATTAACATTTATATGATATTTAGGATTCTACTATGCCCTCACTTTACAGATCAGGAAATCGAGACACAGGAAAAGTTGCATGCATTGCTTAAGGTCACAAAGCAATTAAGTGGTAGAATTAATGTTTCAACCCAGGAAGGCAGGCATCAAAGTTCACATTCTAACTACTACATTGCTCTGCCTCTGGGATAATAAAGCTAACATGAATTGAACACTTAGCCTGTGTTATTTTATTTAAACTTTAGGACTCTTTGTTACAGAATGTTTTAAGGAAGAAAAAATTAAGATCAGAGAGAATTTACATTCTTTTCTGACAGGGTTGAGGCAAGATAGATGGGCCTCAGGCTGTACAGCTGAAGTTTGTTCCCTATGGACAGATATTCAAAATAGCAATGGATAGGAGAAGTTAAGCCCTTCTATGATAAGAGATAAAAGGCCACATATTCATTATTCTCGAAGTCAAGGAGATCTTCCTTACTACACACAAGTAGACAATCTCAGATCAGATCAGATCAGATCAGTCGCTCAGTCGTGTCCGACTCTTTGCGACCCCATGAACCGCAGCACGCCAGGCCTCCCTGTCCATCACCAGCTCCCAGAGGTCACTCAGACTCGCATCCATTGAGTCAGTGATGCCATCCAGCCATCTCATCCTCTGTCGTCCCCTTCTCCTCCTGCCCTCAATCCCTCCCAGCATCAGAGTCTTCTCCAATGAGTCAACTCTTCTCATGAGGTGACCAAAATACTGGAGTTTCAGCTTTAGCATCATTCCTTCTAAAGAAATTCCAGGATTGATCTCCTTCAGAATGGACTGGTTGGATCTTCTTGCAGTCCAAGGGACTCTCAAGAGTCTTCTCCAACACCACAGTTCAAAAGCATCAATTCTTCGGCACTCAGCCTTCTTCACAGTCCGGCTCTCACATCCATACATGACCACAGGAAAGACCATAGCCTTGACTAGGCGAACCTTTGTTGGCAAAGTAATGTCTCTGCTTTTGAATATGCTATCTAGGTTGGTCATAACTTTCCTTCCAAGGAGTAAGCGTCTTTTAATTTCATGGCTGCAGTCACCATCTGCAGTGATTTTGGAGCCCAGAAAAACAAAGTCTGACACTGTTTCCACTGTTTCCCCATCTATTTCCCATGCAGTGATGGGACCAGATGCCATGATCTTCGTTTTCTGAATGTTGAGCTTTAAGCCAACCTTTTCACTCTCCACTTTCACTTTCATCAAGAGGCTTTTTAGCCCCTCTTCACTTTCTGCCATAAGAGTCATGTCATCTGCATATCTGAGGTTATTGATATTTCTCCCGGCAATCTTGATTCCAACTTCTGTTTCTTCCAGTCCAGCATTTCTCATGATGTACTCTGCATATAAGTTAAATAAACATGGTGACAATATACAGCCTTGACGTACTCCTTTTCCTATTTGGAACCAGTCTGTTGTTCCATGACCAGTTCTAACTGTTGCTTCCTGACCTGCATACAGATTTCTTAAGAGGCAGATCAGGTGGTCTGGTATTCCCAGACCTTCTCATTTAAGGTCAAAAAGAGAGAGAAGAACAACTCCATACCCATACTATGTCTATGGGTAGACATACTATGACTACTCATAGACATAGTATGTCTACCCATAGACATCTTTGATAGAATCTATGTAGGGAAGCCCAGTACAAAATAGCCGGTTGGAGGAAGTCCTTGGGAAAATGGCGAAGGGCCAGAAATACCCCAGCTTGATACTGATAGCTGAAAAACATCTCCTGCCTTTGGCTATGCTTGGCGCTAAAATTTAGCGATTAAACAAAGATGTTGCTTGAGAAAATGGGTCATGGATAAACATATGGGTCGTTAAGAATGTGCTGGTTCTGGAAGTATCTATTACTGATTACGTCTTAGCCTTGTATGTGCTCTGCTGGCCGTATGCTCTAAGCTCTTTGTTCCTTGCTCCTATAAAAAGGCTTGACTGCAGAAATAAAGTTGTCAGTCCTCACAAGAGACTGTCCAAGTGTCCTTCTTTGGGTCGCTTCCAAGTCTCAGGGAGAAAAACCCCAACAATCTATCTTAGCTAAGAGATGCAAGTGCACACATGGGAGGACCCTGACATAAACCAAATATAAACTCAGAATCAGGCAAAGCAAGATGATTGGCCAGAGGAAACTTGAAAAACATGCCCATTGTGAAGTGATTTAAACTACTAAAAGGATAAGAATCTCTGAGCCTGCCTGTGCGTCTATCCATACATGTTTTTTCTTCCTAATAAACAGTTTGTTTCACAACTTTTCATCTCTGTGTGGAAATTCACTTCTACACAGCTGACGGGCCAGGGCTTTGTCACTGGCCACTCACTTGTCCCTGGTGGCCTGGTGGCTAGGATTCAGCACTGTCACTGCCATAGGCCTCAATCTCTGGTGGGAGATGGAAATCCTGCTTCAACCATTGCAGCTGGAGGCCACCTGAGATCAGGATGACATAGTCAAAAACAGTAAAACTTGGATTTGGACATTACTTTCTTCTCTCTACTCTGGATTTTCAAATCTTACCATCTGAGTCTTGTCCAGATCCTGCTTTCTTCAAGATATGTTGCAAACATAGAATCAAAACTTGCTAAGCAGGAAGGACTCTAAGCAGTCACTAGCTCCTTATTGACATCTGGCAAAGAGTCCAACTGAGGAAGTCTTGCTAAGTTCACCCAGCCCACTGAAGTGGATCTGGGGTTAAATCCATGTCTCTTGACAGCAAGTGTGGTAATCTTTCTAGTGTCATCATGTAGGTAATGAGATGATTCTTTCTTCTTCAGAAGATCTTATGAAGATTAAATTAAAAATACATTTGAAAGCAGCTGTCACTACTCTGGCATAGGACAGACATACCAAAAATAATTGATTTGATTTTTTAGCAGTTACATAAGAATGAAAACTAGAGGGAGTATTTAAATCCCACACAGTGACCCAGTCTCTACCAAGATCCTGGTCCTCTCTTTCTCAAAACCCTGACAACTTTTGGCAGGGCCTAGATCTACAGTTCACATATTGCCAAAGTACAAAAATTAAACCTGAGCAATAATTTTCAAACTTTGCTAAGGAGAAAAAGTGGTAAGGGAGCTGGGGAAAAAGAGAAGGGAAAGAATGAGGTCAACAGGGCCCTGTGTCTATTTTCTATTTCAGTGTGCTTTCTACATTGTACATGTGTGTTTGCAAAGCTTTTTGTTTGTCTTTGTTGCTTGGCTTTTATTTTATTTATTTATTTATTTATGGAATATGGCTCCAGATCACACTAAGGCATATTCCACAGTATTAGCAGGGAATTCATAGTGCACTCTCATCTCCAGCACTTTTGTCTTTCCCCTGCTGCTGCTAAGTCACGTCAGTTGTGTCCGACTCTGTGCGACCCCATAGACAGAAGGTCACCAGGCTCCCCCGTCCCTGGGATTCTCCAGGCAAGAACACTGGAGTGGGTTGCCATTTCCTTCTCCAGTGCATGAAAGTGAAAGTGAAGCCGCTTAGTCGTGTCCGACTTTTAGCGACCCCATGGACGGTAGCCTACCAGGCCCCTCCGACCATGGGATTTCCCAGGCAAGAGTACTTGCCTTGTGTGGAGTGGGGTGCCATTGCCTTCTCCATGTCTGTCCCCATTAGACAGTAAATTATTATCTAAAGTTTCTAGCCTCCTACCCAATAGAGTCATTGTCTTCTCCAGTGAGGTACCTTTGATCACATGATCTCCCCAGATCACTGGGTTCTTGATAAATTTTCTGCCTATGGCTCAAGGCTTCACATCTGAAACTTACACAGGTTATAATTTTTGGCAAGCCTTGTTTTCCACCTTTTCGATCTTATTCTAGGAATCTTATCTGGAAAAAAGTGCCACCTCTCGGCTTTAGTTTGCTTTCTTTCTCTCAGTATCTTACTCTTTCCTTGAGCCATAAGTTCAAAAACATTTGCATGTTTTCTGGTTTGTTTGTTTTTCTTCCTTTGTGGCATATCTCTCCCATTTGTTTGGAATGGAACCAAAGACATACCTCTTTTCTCTATATATGTTCCAACTCTGATTAATCCAGGCTTATGTCTTCTTCAGTGAGTGCTTTTATTTCTCTGGCATTTAATTTAACTCTGGGAAGATGATTGACTAACCAACTGGGTGATTCATTCCTAACGTTACCAAGAAACCTCAAAACAATAACAAAGATTGTCAAACTTCCTGCAAAATGGTCCATATCCTGACCCTGACCCTTTTCATAGCCTCCTTTACCTCCTTGTTTCGAAGGGTATAGACGATAGGATTGAGAAAGGGAGTAAGAAGGGTATACACTAAAGCAACATGCTTGTCTGTGCCCTCAAGGTGACTCCCAGGTGAGCCCACATAAACTGTGAAGGCAGAAGCATAAAAAAGCACCACTACAGTTATGTGGGAGGAACAGGTGGAAAAGGCCTTGGCACGGCTGGCAGCTGAGGGCAGCTTCAGCACAGCTCTCAGGATACCCCCATACAGTCCTAAAATGAGCACAAGATTGCACCCTGTGGCCACACCAATCACTGCCCCATGGACCCTATTATGCCACCTTGTGTCCACACACGCCAACCTCATTAATGGTGCCAGGTCACAGAAGTAATGAGCCACCTCTTTTAAGCAGAAAGACAGAGTGGCTGTGAGGCTTGCTGGAACAAGTGCAACTGAGAAGCCAGCCACCCAGGTGGCCCCTGCTAGCCATAACTGTACCTGTCTGCTCATAAGAGCATGGTAGTGCAGTGGGCAACAGATAGCAAGGTAGCGATCCAGTGCCATGACACCCAACAGGTAGCATTCAGTCATGCCCAGTGAATGGAAGACATAGAGCTGGACAAAGCACACAGTTGATGAGATGGGTGAATGCCCATGGAGCAAGGTGTGCAGCAGCGTGGGCACTGTGGTGCTGACATACCAGAGTTCCAAGAAGGAGAGGGCACTGATGAAGAAGTACATGGGTGTGGACAGTCTCGAATCTGCTTGAACCAGCACAATGATGAACAAGTTCCCTGCCAGGGTGAGGAGATAGATGCACAGTGTCCCCAGGAAAGCAAGAGGTCTCAGGGCTCCAGGAGTAGTGAAACCAGCAAGGAGAAAACTCTGGGTCCATGTGTGATTGACAAGGTCCATGGTTTCTAGGAACAAGGAGTAAAAGCAGAGGATTAATAAACATCAAGACTTTTCCTCTATTCAGAAAATTTCCCTAGTGTCAAGAATACTGAATTTGAGCACCTTAAAGGAACTTAATATTATCTTAACAATGTTCCTCACTCTTCTATTGAAGAGTTGCAGCCCTAAAGGCACACATGGTGGGACCCAACAGAAACTGTTGTTTCCAGAACTGGAACTAGAAATCAAGGCTCCTTATGCCAGTTCTGTTGTTTTCAACACCATAATATTGTGCTATTATGACTCGAGAAACTGAATTTCGTTCTTGCTCCACCATCAGGAAGCAGGAGACACCTAACTACTGGTTGAAAATAGTGAAACCAGAGGATGGTAGAGAGAGCAGAGGAAATAGACAACAGTCTTCAAACTTAAACTGTCATTTACTGAGATCTTCAGACAGTAAGAAGAAATAGAGAAGCACACATACATACAGCAGAGGTTCAGTTCTCTTAGTGCCTTAAGATTACAAAGTTTAAGAAATATACATTTATGTAAGGTAAATAAACCTTTATGTAAATCTAAAAATGAATACTACTACTAAGTCGCTTCAGTTGTGTCTGACTCTGTGCGACCTCACAGATGGCAGCCCACCAGGCTCTGCCATCCCTGGGATTCTCCAGGCAAGAACACTGGAGTGGGTTGCCATTTCCTTCTCCAATGCATGAAAGTGAAACATGAAAATGAAGTCACTCAGTCGTGTCCGACTCTTCGCGACCCATGGACTTCAGCCTACCAGGCTCCTCTGTCCATGGTATTTTCTAGGCTAGAGTACTGGAGGGGGTTGCCATTGCCTTCTCCAAAAATGAGTGTGTATATATATATACACATATATATATAAATTAATATATATATAATTACTTTGCTTTATAGCACATTCTTTTTGATCAACTATACTTCAACTTTAAGAGTGTGTGTGTGTATAAAGGAAAATAAGAGAAAGAAGAAAACCTTTTACCTCCATCTTTCCTATAGTTTCTAATGATTAAAAAACAGCCATATATAGCTGTGCAGAAGAAAGAAAAATCATCCTCTAAAAGTGACTGTTGAAGCCTCTTTCAGAAATACCCTCTAGAGTTTATGGACATTTTTCTAAGGAGTAGAGAAAAAAGGATGGGAAGTTAAAGAAATGTAAAATTTCTGAGAACTGCTCCCAAAATCTCAGGTTCATAGTGCCTGATAATAACTTACTTTGAAAGATGATCCACAAAGAAGAAATGAGCCAGGAATTTTCAAAGAGGAAAACCATGAAGACAGAATACCCAGCAACAAGTCCTATTATATTTAAAAAAGAAAAGGCCTTCCTCTAAGTCAGGGATTCTGCTTGAGAACTTACTCTGTTGCTAACAGGCAGTACACTTTGGGCTAAGCAATTTCTTTTTCTCTAACATAAAAAAGTTTGAACTGATGTTTTCTAAAATTTACAACAGATAATGTATGGTTCCCAAAAACCACTGAAAATGTTTCTGGGCTGTGGGAAACATCAGCACCATGGTTCCTAGCATTTTTTCTCATCCCCTAATCCTCTTCTTCAGCTCCACTCATCTCTGATACACTATCCCAAATTACTATCTGTCTGGATGAAATTAGGACTTGTAGCATCTTCCTCATCATTCTTTTACACCAAGACACTTCTGTATTTATATCTCATGTTCCTGGAAATGCTAGCTTCCCAGGGGATGTATAATGTGTGTTCATTGGTGTTGTTGGGTATGATCAGCTCTCAATAGAGGTTCCTCTGGGGGAAGGTTGTTGGGCACAGAAAAGTGATGCAGAGTAGCACTATTTCTCAAATGACTTTTCTAAACCTTGCAACCCTGACTGTTGAGCTCTGGGATCAAGTCTCAGGGAGACTGCATTATCTAGGCCACTTTGAAAACTGTGCAAAAATTCCATAAACTTTCTATGGAAGCAGACAACCCATCTTGCGTAATTTTATGCACACATACAGAATAGCACACTGAGTGCCCCAGAAGTGAGTTTCATCTTCTGAAAAATTGCATTGCAAGATTTCTCAGTTTCATTTCCATGCAACTCCAATAATAAGAGCTAGGTAATCTAAGAAGAGTAAATCATCAAGTTACTCACTGATAACCTTACCACAAGTTTCCCTTGTAGCTCAATTGGTAAAGAATCTGCCTGTGACACAAGAGACCTGGGTTTGATCCCTGTGTCAGGAAGATTCACTGAGAAGGAAATGGCAACCCACTCCAGTATCCTTGCCTGGAGAATCCCATGGACAAAGGATTCTGGCAGGATACAGTCCGTGGGGTCACAAGAGTTGGACACAACTTAGTGGCTAAACCACCAACTTTACCACGACCTTCCCTTTTGCCTCAGTGATAAAAAATCTGCCTGCAGTGCAGGAGATGCAGGTTCAATCCCTGGGTCAGGAAAACCCCTGGAGTAGGAAATCAATTTATCAAGAATCATTGATTCTTTTATTATTGAATATTTACTATGAACCAAACACCATTCTTAGCCACCAAAACCACCAGCATTGCTGTCATTTATACCACTACCACCATTATAATTATATGGAACATCTACACATTGTTTTTTCCTATTGTCATGTATGGATGTGAGAGTTGGACCATAAAGAAAGCTGAGCACCAAAGAATTGATGCTTTTGAACTGTGGCATTGGAGAAGACTCTTGAAGATCCCTTGGACTGCAAGGAGATCAAATCAGTCCATCCTAAAGGAAATCAGTCCTGAATATTCATTGGAAGGACTGATGCTGAAGCTGAAACTCCAATACTTTGGCCACCTGATGCAAAGAGCTGACTCATGAGAAAAGACCCTGATGCTGGGAAAGACTGAATGCAGGAGGAGAAGGAGATGACAGAGGATGAGGTGGCTGAATTGCATCATTGACTCAACGGACGTGAGTTTGAGCAAGCTCCGGGAGTTGGTGGTGTATGGGGAAGCCTGGCGTGCTGCAGTCCATGGAGTTGCCAAAAGTTGGACATGACTGAATGACTGGACTGAACTGAACATAATGCTTATTCAGTTTTCCATAGTCATGTCATTTTTTATTACTGTCAGCATTATCTTTGTAAAAGCCCTATGGTCAGTTCATTCAAATTCTGACCTTGATTGGGCATTACACATAGGCATGGACTGTTTGGATATAAAAGTCATATAAGTAACAGATTGAAAGAATTAATCCATTGGGGAATAGTAGATTTGCATCATAGGTCAGTGTAAATGTGGTTTCACATTTAGGAATTAGAAGCAGAGGACAAGATAACAGCAAAATTAAATTGGCTATCAGAACATTAACCAGGAAAGGTTTGCAGATAAAACACATAAACTTGAGAGAATTCATTCTTCAACTCCTCGAATCATCCAGGAAAATCTTCCTGTGAGAGCTGGAGTTGTTTTAATGACATTAAAGTGTGATATTTGATTTTGAGTGTTTTGCTTTAGAAAATAATGTAACCTCGAGATTTGAAGAATTAATTCTTGAGTAAATTTTTTTCTGATGGTTGAGCACGTAGAGGATCTCGTTCAGTCTTTTCTAGCCTTCTGTAGAGACTCCACTTCAAGTGAAACAACTGGCATTTCTCCAGGATGAACGGTTACAACTACCATTTGATGAAATTGCTACATCCTCCACATTCCCAAATACAAAAAACTCCTAATTTGTAGCTTCATTTATGGATCTATAAGATAGATTCTGAAACAGACTTCACTCATGTTTTGGAGTACTCAATTGTATACCATCATGGCTTGACTAAAACAGTATATAAAGCTGTTTGTTTGCCTTCAGAAAATAATCACTATGATACAAATACTTGTTTATAAGAAGTTCAAACACAAACCCAAATCAATACAAAATACATATGCAAAATATTTAGCATTGTAGATAAATGGGTGAAATACGTCTTAAAAGTAGCACAAAGAAGGAAAACAGAAGTTGGAGCATTCCAAGTTTAGGAAATTGTTTATTTTCCTTTCATGTCATCCCCCACCAGCAAAACATGCCCTCTTAACTAATACATATTCTGTATTAGAAATGAAGCAAAAGAAAAGAACTAGGTGTGATACCTCCATCAAGAGATCCGTGTTTAGCAGAAGAGACAATAAAGAATATCTATTAGAGTGTTAAGTGAAAAAAACAGTATTTCAAGTTTCAACATTGTACAATGATTATTAATATTTGAAAAAACACAGTGTTATAAGAAATTATTAGAAAGGAATAGGTGAAAATTGTTTTAAAAATAATTTTATAAGTAATTCAAATTTTATTTATCTATATATTTTATATTATGCATACATTTACATGAAATATTGTTTTCCAAGAAAAAATGTGATCCAAAGGTTAGAAAAAAGTGTTAACAAAAAGCAACAATGGTATATGGAGAGGGGAAATCAGTGATTCTGTTATTCATGAAATATGTTTAGTAAATGCTTCTTATTTCCCATACCTCTTACTGGGCAAAGTTATGAAATGAATAAAACATAATCCCTTTCCTTAGATGCTTAATTTGGAGTGTGGGCAATCCATCCCCAAATAAGTATTTATAAAAGAATAAGGATGCTTAAATACATGAGAAGATATTCATCTTAACTCATAATGATGCATGCAACTTTAAACTACATTGAGATACTTTTATCACCTTCAGACTGACAAAAATCCAGATGTTTTAAGCATACTTTATTGGGCCAACTGCAGGGAAATAGACCTTTTCATACTTTGCTCATAAGAGAACAAAATAATGAAATAAATTTGGACAAAAATAGATCAATCTTTATGTAAACTACATAGTCACTTGTGCCTAGCAATCCCACTTCTAGAAATTCATCTTGCAGATATATCTATGAAATGATATATACACAAGGTTGTTCTTTGTAGTTCTGATTGTAATAGCAAGACTGGAACCCATGAGCCCTTCAGCACTGGACTGTTTAAATTAAGCACACAATGAATTATTTATCAAACTGAGAAACGACTTTCTACAGTGATAGCAAATGGTCTCCAGGGGGCTTATGAGAATACTCATTTTTACTTGTCTTTATGTAAGGAAACACTGCACAGTTTTAGGAAACACACATGAAAGTTGTTTTCTATTGTGGGGAGTGGAGATAGCATGGGAAGATGGACCTGGATTGGAGAAATATTCTTCTATTGATTTATGTACCTTTTTATGAGTTATTTTGATTTTTAATAATGTAGGTATATTCTTAAAATAAATGTGAATACAGTGACATAGTGCAATCACACATCCTTGTTTGCTCAAGTGAGTTCGGGTTAATGCCTCTTGTTCAAGATAATTATTAATAATGCCCTGCCTTATTCTTAAAAACATGTGGGTTTTACTTTCATGATAAACTACACATACATCCTATGTGATAGCATGCTAACTTTGATACTCCTTCAAAGTTTGCAATGAGAGTTATTAAATATATAATTTCACTCCTTCTAGAGTAATAAACTGGTATGAACATGGAAAAAGGAAGGAGGCAAAGAGTTGGCCCTGAGGCATTCACCCCAGTGTGTCATATTCATGCATAGCTTCTTACTTCTTTTCACATCTTAGCAAATTTTAAAAACTGTTAATAAGTCTGCAGAGAAGGCAATGGCAACCCACTCAGTACTCTTGCCTGAAAACTCCCATGGATGGAGGGGCCTGGTAGGCTGCAGTCCATGGGGTCGCTGAGGGTTGGACACGACTGAGAGACTTCACTTTCACTTTTCACTTTCATGCATTGGAGAAGGAAATGGCAACCCACTCCAGTGTTCTTGCCTGGAGAATCCCAGGAATGGGGGAACCTGGTGGGCTGCCGTCTATGGGGTCGCACAGAGTCAGACACAACTGAGCGACTGAACTGATCTGAAATGAATAAGCCTGCTTAAGTGCTAACTGTCCAAAGTCTGTAATTTCCTCAGGTTGTATCTTATCACTAAAAGTGTGAGGTGGAGGGAGATGGGCCGTTCACCCACCTGTTGCCTATGTTTGTTGGGAAACTAAGGACTGTCTGAAAGGAAGGACCTCGGAAGGTTTGAGAGCATATAAGATTGTGCAGTAAAAGAGATGATTTTGAAGCACGGAACTGATCTAAAAAAGAAGAATGACCCCTGGTAAGCTTACAGAAAGAAACAATCTCTGCCATCTTATTTGCTCCTTGAGTCCATCTATTCACTCATCCATTCATTCTTTTCTTCATTTATTCATATATTTAAGAATATACCAGGTACCATATCAGAAATCACTGGTGAAATATATGCTTCTTTGAATTATAAGATGTATCTACAACAGGATTGTAAGCTCTCAAGCTCATTACACAGTATTGATTAATGTGACCCAAGAAATTGCCAGTGATTCTTTTTCTTTTTTAAAAAAATTTTATTTTTATTTTATTTAACTTTACAATATTGTATTGGTTTTGCCATACATCACAATGATTCTGCCACAGGTATACATGTGTTCCCCATCCTGAACCCTCCTCCCTCCTCCCTCCCCATACCATCCCTCTGGGTCGTCCCAGTGCACCAGCCCCAGGCATCTGGTATCAGGCATCAAACCTGGACTAGCGACTCATTTCATATATGATATTATATTTATTTCAATGCCATTCTCCCAAATCATCCCACCCTCTCCCTCTCCCAGAGTCCAAAAGACTGTTCTGTACATCAGTGTCTTTTTTGCTGTCTCGTATACAGGGTTATTTAACAATAACCATCTGACTCACAAAGAGTCAGACACTACTCAGTGGCTGAGCAACTGCTGCTGCTAAGTCGCTTCAGTCGTGTCCGAATCTGTGCTGCCATTTCCTTCTCCAATGTATGAAAGTGAAAAGTGAAAGTGAAGTCGCTCAGTCCTGTCTGACTCCTAGCGACCCCATGGACTCCTCCGTCCATGGGATTTTCCAGGCAAGAGTACTGGAGTGGGGTGCCACTGCCTTCTCTGGCTAAGCAACAACAGTCCTCAAAAGAATTCTTTTAATGAGGGTCTACTCCCTCATCATTTTACAGATGAGGGAGTCTTTTACATATGGAAAATAGGAAAGTTAAGTGAATTGTTTAAGGTCATGAATAAAAAAAGTGGTAGTTATAATGACTGAATTCAGGAGCAAGCTTCAAAGTCCCTGACCCTGCCCCTAAAATAATAAAGCTTTTTAATATTCATAGAGTAACTCAAGTACCAAGAACACTTAAGCATTGATCACTCTAAATGTTTTGTTTCCTTTAATCTTTATAGAACTGTGTGGTGATCATTATAAATATTTTTCTTTAAAAAATAAAGTAAACAATTGCTCAGAAAGAGGTTACATTTTTTTAAATTTGGAATCATATAGGTGACACTAGTGGTAAATAACCTGCATGCCAATTCAGTAGTCACAAGAGGTGTGGATTTGGTCTCTGGGTCGGGACAATCCCCTGGAAGAGGGCATGACAACCCACTCTAGTATTCTTGCCCAGAGAATCCCATGAACAGAGAAGCCTGGTGGGCTACACTCCATGGGTTGCAAAGAGTTGGACATGATTGAAGCATCTTAGCAGGCAGCAGGCATATAACCAAAAAGGGATCTGGGCCAACGCTTTTTCCTCTCTGTTCTGTGTGTTTGCCTTTTCATTCTGCTCGTGGGGTTCTCAAAGCAGGAATACTGAATGGTTTGCCATTGCCTTCTCCAATGGACCACGTTTTGTCATAAATCTCCATCATGACCCATCCGTCTTGGGTGACCCTACATGGCATGGCTCACAGTTTCATTGAGTTAGGCAAGGCTGTGATCCATGTGATCAGTTTGGTTAGTTTTCTGTGATTGTGGTTTTCATTCTGTCTGCCCTTTGATGTATAGGATAAAAGGCTTTTCTTTGCAGCCAAAGAAGGAGAAGCTCTATACAATCAGCAAAAACAAGACTAGGAGCTGACTGTGGCTCAGATCAAGAACTCCTTATTGCCAAGTTCAGATTTAAATTGAAGAAAGTAGGGAAAACCACTAGACCATTCAGGTATGACCTAAATCAAATCGCTTATGATTATACAGTAGAAATGAGAAATAGATTTAAGGGCCTAGATCTGATAGATAGACTGCCTGAAGAACTATGGAATGAGGTTCATGACACTGTAGAGGAGACAAGGATCAAGACCATCCCCATGGAAAGGAAATGCAAAAAAGCAAAATGGCTGTCTGGGGAGGCCTTACAAATAGCTGTGAAAAGAAGAGAAGCGAAAAGCAAAGGAGAAAAGGAAAGATATAAGCATCTGAATTCAGAGTTCCAAAGAATAGCAAAAAGAGATAAGAAAGCCTTCTTCAGCGATCAATGCAAAGAAATAGAGGAAAACAATAGAATGGGAAAGACTAGGGATCTCTTCAAGAAAATTAGAGATACCAAAGGAACATTTTATACAAGCATGGGCTCGATAAAGGACAGAAATTGTAGAGACCTAACAGAGGCAATGGCACCCCACCCCAGTACTTTTGCCTGGAATATCCCATGGATGGAGGAGCCTGGTAGGCTGCAGTCCATGGGGTCACTAAGAGTAGGACACGACTGAGCGACTTCACTTTCACTTTTCACTTTCATGCATTGGGGAAGGAAATGGCAACCCACTCCAGTATTCTTGCCTGGAGAATCCCAGGGACGGGGGAGCCTGGTGGGCTTCCGTCTATGGGGTCGCACAGAGTCGGACACAACTGAAGCGACTTAGCAGCAGCAGCAGCAGCAACAGAAGCAGAAGTTATTAAGAAGAGATGGCAAGAATACACAGAAGAACTGTACAAAAAAGATCTTCACGGCCCAGATAATCACGATGATGTGATCAGTGACCTAGAGCCAGACATCCTGGAATGTGAAGTCAAGTGGGCCTTAGAGAGCATCACTATGAACAAAGCTAGTGGAGGTGATGGAATTCCAGTTGAGCTATTCCAAATCCTGAAAGATGATGCTGTGAAAGTGCTACATTCAATGTGTCAGCAAATTTGGAAAACTCAGCAGTGGCCACAGGACTGGAAAAGGTCAGTTTTCCTTCCAATCCCAAAGAAAGGCAATGCCAAAGAATGCTCAAACTGCCGCACAAATCCACTCATCTAACACGCTAGTAAAATTATGCTCAAAATTCTCCAAACCAGGCTTCAGCAATATGTGAACCATGAACTTTCTGATGTTCAAGCTGGTTTTAGAAAAGGCAGAGGAATCAGAGATCAAATTGCCCACATCCGCTGGATCATGGAAAAAGCAAGAGAGTTCCAGAAAAACATCTATTTCTGCTTTATGGACTATGCCAAAGCCTTTGACTGTGTGGATCACAATCAACTGTGGAAAATTCTGAAAGATATAGGAATACCAGACCACCTGATCTGCCTCTTGAGAAATTTGTATGTAGGTCAGGAAGCAACAGTTAGAACTGGACATGGAACTACAGACTGGTTCCAAATAGGAAAAGGACTACATCAAGGCTGTATGTTGTCACTCTATTTATTTAACTTATATGCAGAGTACATGATGAGAAACACTGGACTGGAAGAAGCACAAGCTGGAATCAAGATTGCCAGGAGAAATCTCAATAACCTCAGATATGCAGATGACACCACCCTTATGGCAGGAAGTGAAGAGGAATAAAAAGCCTCTTGATGAAAGTGAAAGAGGAGAGTGAAAAAGTAGGCTTAAAGCTCAACATTCAGAAAATGAAGATCGTGGCATCTGGTCCCATCACTTCATGGGAAATAGATGGGGAAACAGTGGAAACAGTGTCAGACTTTATTTTTCTGGGCTCCAAAATCACTGCAGATGGTGACTGCAGCCATGAAATTAAAAGACGCTTGCTCCTTGGAAGGAAAGTTATGACCAACCTAGACCACATATTCAAAAGCAGAGACATTACTTTGCCAACAAAGGTTCGCCTAGTCAAGGCTATGGTTTTTCCTGTGGTCATGTATGCATGTGAGAGCTGGACTGTGAAGAAGGCTGAGCACCGAAGAATTGATGCTTTTGAGTTGTGGTGTTGGAGAAGACGCTTGAGAGTCTTTTGGACTGCAAGGAGATCCAACCAGTCCATTCTGAAGGAGATCAGCCCTGGGATTTCCTTGGAAGGAATGATGCTAAAGCTGAAACTCCCGTATTTTGGCCACCTCAAGGGAAGAGTTGACTCATTGGAAAAGACTCTGATGCTGGGAGGGATTGGGGGCAAGAGGAGAAGGGGACGCCATAGGATGAGATGGCTGGATGGCATCACTGACTTGATGGATGTGAGTCTGAGTGACCTCCGGGAGTTGGTGATGGACAGGGAGGCCTGGCATGCTGTGATTCATGGGGTCACAAAGAGTTGGACACGACTGAGCGACTGATTTGATCTGATCTGATCTGATGGAAGAGACTAACTGTGAGGGAATCTGGATCTTGTTCTGGGAGTGGGGCCATGTTCAGTAAATCTTTAATCCAATTTTCTGTTGATGGGAAGGGCTGTGTTCCCTCCCTGTTGTTTGGCCTGAGGCCAAACTATTGTAGGGGTAAGGGTAATGGGGACCTCCTTCAAAAGGACTTATGTTCACACTGTTGTATTCAGTACCCCTGACCCCGCAGTAGGCCTCTGTCAACCCACACCTTCGCCAGAGACTCCCAGACACTCACAGGCAAGTTTGGGTCAGTCTCTTGTGGGGTCACTGCTCCTTTCTCCTGGGTCCTGGTGCACACAAGGTTCTGTTTGTGACATCCAAGAATCTGTTTCCCCAGTCAGTGACATAACAGTGACAGAGTTTATTTTCTTGGGCTCCAAAATTACTGCAGATGTAACGTTTAATATTGTCCTGGAGGTCTCTGATATTGTCCTCATTTCTTTTAGAATGCAAACTAGTACAGCCACTATGGAGAACAGTATGGAGATTCCTCAAAAAACTGGGAATAGAACTGCCTTATGATCCAGCAATCCCACTGCTGTGCATACACACTGAGGAAACCAGAAGTGAAAGAGACACGTGTACCCCAATGTTCATCGCAGCACTGTTTATAATAGCCAGGACTTGGAAGCAACCTAGATGTCCATCCCCAGATGAATGGATAAGAAAGCTGTGGTACATATACACAATGGAGTATTACTCAGCCATTAAAAAGAATACATTTGAATCAGTTCTAATCAGGTGGATGGAACTGGAGCCTATTATACAGAGTGAAGTAAGCCAGAAAGAAAAACACAAATACAGTATACTAAGACATATATATGGAATTTAGAAAGATGGTAAAAATAACTGTTTACGAGACAGCAAAAGAGACACTGATGTATAGAACAGTCTTTTGGACTCTGGGAGAGGGAGAGTGTTGGATGATTTGGGAGAATAGCATTGGAATATGTATAATATCATATTTGAAATGAGTTGCCAGTCCAGATACGATGCCTGATAACGGATGCCTGGGGCTGGTGCACTGGGATGACCCAGAGGGATGGTATGGGGAGGGAGGAGGGAGGAGGGCTCAGGATGGGGAACACATGTATACTTGTGGCGGATTCATTTTAATGTATGACAAGAGCAATACAATATTGTAAAGTTAAGCAAAATAAAATTTAAAAAACAAAACAAAACAAAATTACTGCAGATGATGACTCCTGCAGTAAAATTAGGACATGCTTGCTCTTTAGAAAAAAAAGCTATGACCAACCTAGACAGCATATTAAAAAGTAGAGCTATTACTTTGCCGACAAAGGTCCATCTATTCAAAACTATGGTTTTTCCAGTAGTCATGTACAATGTGAGAACTGGACCATAAAAAAAGCTGAGCACTGAAGAATTGATGCTTTTTAATTATGGTGCTGGAGAAGACTTAAAGTCCCTTGGGCAACAAAGAGATCAAAACAGTCAACCCTATAGGAAATTAGTCCTGAATATTCACTGGAAGGACTGATGCTGAAGCTGAAACTCCAATACTTTGGCCACCTGATGCAAAGAGCTGACTCACTGGAAAAAAAAAAAAAAAAATCCTGATGCTAGGAAAGATTAAAGGGGACAAAAGAGGATGAGATGATTGGATGGCATCACCAACTCAGTGGACATGAATTTGAGCAAGCTCCGGTAGTTGGTGATGGACAGGGAAGCCTGCTGTGCTACAGTCTGTGGAGTTGCCAAGAGTTAGACATGACTGAGTGACTGAACTGAACTCTGTGTGTTGTATCTTACCTGCCTCAGTTGAATTTGGATCTTGTTTTTTTTTTTTTAAAGAAGTGGTGCAATTGTGGAATTAAAACTCTCTAAACAGGAAGGAATATGGGCAGTCACCTACTCCTTACCCTCATTTGGCAGAGAGTGAGATTGAGGCTGAGGAAGTCTTGTGCACCGTGGTGGATCTGGGGGTGAATCCATGACAAGGAACCTATTTTTTTTTTTTTTTTTTTTTTGCATAAGAACAGTTAAAAACAATTTTATAAAGAACATTCATGATCCATACAGTGACCTATTTCTGCCAAGCTCTGGTCTTATCTTAGTCCCTAATGAGCTGTGCATTTTTGGTAGCCCATCATCTCCTCAGCCTTCAGCTCTCTCATCTGAAAAAAATGAGAAGAAACTGAATCATCTCATCAAAGTAATTGAGGAGCCAGGATAGAAAAGAGGGGGCAGGGAGTGACCAGAGCTTTGGGTCCTCATTTCTGCTTCCTATTTCAGTCTGTCTTATACTTGGTACTCTTTGGCTTTATGCATTACAGTTCTGATATTGTTTGCTTGAAAATAATGGATTAGATGATTTTCTGGTGTCTTCTTTGATGTTTCAAGAGTGCCAGGTCCATTTCTGGCTAGGGCTACACAGGAATTGCTGAATGAATGTGAAGAATGAAAAAGAATTCCTTATTCCAGAACATCTGCCTACCTTTGGCAGACACAGACCAGGGTGCATTCTGAACAAGTGGAATAATTGAGTGCCTTTATCAAAAGAATCAACAAGACTAGTGCCTCAGCATATGGATTGAGGTCCAGGAATCAAGGACTGGATGACAGTATGATTTAACTAAAGGCTCCTGTGAATGGTGAAAGGCAGAGCAGATGGGGAAACTGGGGGAGGATCTGAGACCCCTGATATACTAATGAATCTTCTGTTTCTGCTGTTTCACACAGAAAATGGATACTTTAAGAGACTAAGGATGAGTGTTTTGGTAGATCCAGATGCCACAATTCAGGGAAAGTAAAGTTGGGGCAGTAATGACCTCTACCATTTTCTGAGTCTCTCTATAATTGCATCTCCTATTTATTGCCCCTTATATGTGTGCCTTTCCACCTGTTCAGATCAGATTAGATCAGTTGCTCAGTCACGTCCGACTCTTTGCAACCCCATGAACTGCAGCACGCCAGGCCTCCCTGTCCATCACGAACTCCCGGAGGTCACTCAGACTCACATTCATCGAGTCAGTGATGCCATCCAGCCATCTCATCCCCTGTCGTCCCCTTCTCCTCCTGCCCCCAATCCCTCCCAGCATCAGAGTCTTCTCCAGTGAGTCAACTCTCCACATGAGGTGGCCAAAATACTGGAGTTTCAGCTTTAGCATCATTCCTTCCAAAGAAATCCCAGGACTGATCTCCTTCAGAATGGACTGGTTGGATCTCCTTGCAGTCCAAGGGACTCTCAAGAGTCTTCTCCAACACCACAGTTCAAAAGCATCAATTCTTCGGTGCTCAGCCTTCTTCACAGTCCAGCTCTCACATCCATACATGACCACAGGAAAGACCATAACCTTGACTAGGCGAACATTTGTTGGCAAAGTGATGTCTCTGCTTTTGAATATGCTATCTAGGTTGGTCATAACTTTCCTTCCAAGGAGTAAGCGTCTTTTAATTTCATGGCTGCAGTCACCATCTGCAGTGATTTTGGAGCCCAGAAAAATAAAGTCTGACACTGTTTCCACTGTTTCTCCATCTATTTCCCATGTAGTGATGGGACCAGATGCCATGATCTTCGTTTTCTGAATGTTGAGCTTTAAGCCAACTTTTTCACTCTTTTCACTCTCCTCTTTCACTTTCATCAAGAGGCTTTTGAGTTCCTCTTCACTTTCTGCCATAAGGGTGGTGTCATCTGCATATCTGAGGTTATTGAGATTTCTCCCAGCAATCTTGATTCCAACTTGTGTTTCTTCCAGTCCAGCGTTTCTCATGATGTACTCTGCATATAAGTTAAATAAACAGGGTGACAATATGCAGCCTTGACGTACTCCTTTTCCTATTTGGAACCAGTCTGTTGTTCCATGACCAGTTCTAACTGTTGCTTCCTGACCTGCATACAGATTTCTCAAGAGGCAGATCAGGTGGTCTGGTATTCCCATCTCTTTCAGAATTTTCCACAGTTGATTGTGATCCACACAGTCAAAGGCTTTGGCATAGTCAATAAAGCAGAAATAGATGTTTTTCTGGAACTCTCTTGCTTTTTCGATGATCCAGCGGATGTTGGCAATTTGATCTCTGGTTCCTCTGCCTTTTCTAAAACCAGCTTGAACATCAGGACGTTCACGGTTCACATATTGCTGAAGCCTGGCTTGGAGAATTTTGAGCATTACTTTACTAGCGTGTGAGATGAGTGCAATTGTGTGGCAGTTTGAGCATTCTTTGGCATTGCCTTTCTTTGGGATTGAGATGAAAACTGACCTTTTCTAATCTTGTGGCCACTGCTGAGTTTTCCAAATTTGCTGGCATACTGAGTGCAGCACTTTCACAGCATCCTCTTTCAGGATTTGGAATAGCTCCACTGGAATTCCATCACCTCCACTAGCTTTGTTCGTAGTGATGCTTTCTAAGGCCCACTTCACATTCCAGGATGTCTGGCTCTAGGTCAGTGATCACACCATCATGATTGTCTGGGTCACCTGTTACTAATTATCAAACCCATCCCCCTACCTATCCTTTATATAAAATATTCTCCTCTTTCTCCCCTCACTTAGATATGATCACTAGACCCATCATTTTTGCTAAATGATCCTAAACTAGCTACATAGCCTTGCTGAGCCTCGGTTGCCCCGTGTAGTGTAAGTTATATATCCATTATAGTGGGCACTCACTGAATAGTATTACTGCTATTACTATTACTACTGTGTTTGTGGTAAATACATGTGGTGTGCTTAGTCACTCAGTCTTGTCTGACTCTTTGTGATGCCATGGACTGTAGCCCGCCAGGCTCCTCTGTCCATGAGGATTCTCCAGGTAAGAGTACTGGAGTGGGTTGTCATGCCCTCCTCCAGGGAATCTTCTCAATCTAGGGATTGAACCCAGGTCTCCCGCATTGCAGGCGGATTCTTTACCAGCTGAGCCACAAGGGAAGCCCTATAAGGACTAGAAAGCCCTCTAACAGTGAGGTCAGTCTCTGTACCAGATAGGTTTCAAGCATCTATTTAGAAAACAGAGAATAATAATATTTAACCTGTCCAGCCTTGCCTCAGTGGGGAGGCACTGCTGACATGTGAGAGTGTGTGGTGAATATGAAGAGCTGTACCAGTGTGCACAGTCTATAGGAATTCTGTATGTGAGGAGGAGCCCAGATGGGATGGAAACCTGCTCAGAGGCTCGACAGCACCAGCTGAGCCTGGAAATCTTTGAGCGGTGTGTCCAAACAAGTCTCACATTCCCCTGTTCTGAGTTAGATCTCAGGCAGCTGTACTGAACTTTCATATCCTTAGCCAGCCCAGATCTTTCCTTCCACTTTCCTTTGGTCAAACAGAGGAGCCTTGCCTGTTGCTGAATTATTACTGCTGCATACCCTTTGTTTGAAGGACCTGGAGACTGAGATTCCCTCAGGGGAAACATGAGAGCCAGATCTATGCAGCTAAGGAAATCCTCCCACAAAACTCTTCTTATGAGCAACTCAGGGGAACAGAGCAATGTGCTAACTAGTTTTTTAATGAGAAGACAAATGAGGAGCAGTTTAGTTGAACTGGGGAAACCAGAGAGTGAGGCTAGGGAACTGTTCCCAGGAGAAGCTATGTCTGCTTAATGAAGCTGAGCCTCAACTTCAGTGATTATCAGCATTTTCTCTGCAGAGACTTCTCCCTGCCTGAGTGGAGGATCTGGGAGCTTTGGGGGAGGCCCCAGTTTTCTCCTCTTACTTTCCTTAATTAATACTAATTGTGAAGGTGAGTATGCAGAGCAGGAAGTGAAAAAAAGCAGCTCTAGAAAACAGTCCTCCTAGGAATCCTTTCCTCAGGCCTGCAGGGAGACACCAGCCTCCCAGCTTTGTCTGAACCATGCAGAAGAGCCATGTGTCCCCTACACTCATAGGAGGCCCTGTGGACATAGAATCGGACTCAGGAGGCCTGAGCTTTAATCATGGCTCTGTCATTAACTAACTCTGACTCAAAGTGAGTCACACACCTTTCCTGACCTATACTAAAGTATGGAAATTGGACTTCATGAATTACTTGATTTCTTTGAGCTGTAATTTTATGAATTATGATTTTCATTGTGGTTTTCATTCTGATACCCAGCATAACAGCATCAAGAAACAAGAGTGTAGTAGTCTCACTTCTGCTTAAAAAAAAAAAAAAGTTTATTGAGTATAAAGGAAGTAAAGGGAGAAGTGAGAATATAAGAGTAAGATAAATATAAGCCCCAAGAGATACCACGCCACAACAGAAGAAGGGTGTATACCATCTAGGTTCAAACAAAGAAATGTGTTGCTACACTTACTTGCCCCTTTCAGAACAATTTTTAAATTCTCATTTCCTCTTTGGGGGGGGAAAAATTCTATCATTTTCTTTCAGAAAAAAAATGAAACAGTTCTAATCATCTGCCTGTCTGCACATCTCTGCTTGTCTACAGACCGATAGACACATATATGGCACTATAACTCTCAGACAGCACTAAAAAGTCAGAATTACAAGTACAATTTTCAGTGTCGGTAATCATATAAAGGGGCTTCCCAGGTGGTGCTGGTGATAAAGAACCTACTTGCCAATGCAGGAGACATAAGACCCAGGTTTGATTCTTGGGTTGGAAAGATTCCCTGGAGAAGGGCATGGCAACCCACTCCAGTATTCTTGACTGGATAATCCTATGGACAGAGGAGCCTGGAGGGCTACAGCCCATGGGGTTGCACGGAGACAAACATGACTGAAGTAATAGCACTCACGCATGCAATCGTATAAAGAACACACAGTAAGAAAACCCTGGGTTTGAATCAACAGTTGTAAAATAACAATCAAAAAGCAGCAGTTCTAAAATACAGTACACTTTAGCTAACACCATTTTGCCTCATTTGCAAAACTAAAATGTTAATCACAGCTGTCTTTTAGGTTGTTGGGAGAATTAAGATAATTTATGTTGGAATGCAGTAAGTGCTAAAAAATAAAATCAAACTTTGTTGATTGCTATTATTATCAGCACTATAGTTACATGTCTAATACCTAATAGAACCAAGGAGATGATTAAACTCACCAAAGAGGGGGAATCCTCAAAGTCTTAGTTCTGTAGAGTTACAGTGTCCCTGCAGAAGTGTCAACCACTCATAGACCAAGCTGCTTAAAAGTAGTCAGCACCACTTCATAAACTTACTCAGTTTTAGTAGTTTTTATGGATTTGAACTCCTCTTCTGACAAAGGGCAAGCAGACCAGAATGTGGTTGTAAGCAGGATGGTAGGAGAGTTGGAGAAGGAGCCTTTCTGTTTATGTATCAAAAACTTGAATTGTTTAGGATGAATTTGATTGGAAGTTGTCTACTTGGGAACAGAATCCCTGCACCGTACATGAGTTGCTTCTCTCCCTTTAAGATTATTTCCCAGTATTTCCTCCTACTCACGAATAACAAGATCACTGATTAATTCATTCATTAATTCATCAGTATTTTTGAGCACCTATGTACTAAACACTAAACTATGTTCAGTTCAATTCAGTCACTCAGTCACGTCCAACTCTGCGACCCCATGAATCGCAGCACACCAGGCCTCCCTGTCCATCACCAACTCCCGGAGGTCACTCAGACTCACACCCATCGAGTCAGTGATGCCATCCAGCCATCTCATCCTCTGTCGTCCCCTTCTCCTCCTGCCCCCAATCCCTCCCAGCATCAGAGTCTTTTCCAATGAGTCAACTCTTTGCATAAGGTGGCCAAAGTACTGGAGTTTCAGCTTTAGCATCATTCCTTCCAAAGAAATCCCAGGGCTGATCTCCTTCAGAATGGACTGGTTGGATCTCCTTGCAGTCCAAGGGACTCTCAAGAGTCTTCTCCAACACCACAGTTCAAAAGCATCAATTCTTCGGTGCTCAGCTTTCTTCACAGTCCAACTCTCACAGGTACTGGTAAAACTGGCCATTTTTACATGATAAATATTTTCTAATTATTTAATGTATACTTTAAAACAGTTTATAAATGTTGGATTCAAAAATGCCATGTCAGATAAAATTTCTTAAGCTGTTCATTGTGTTAGCCAAATCTTTTGAATCTTAATCATAACTCTTTGTTAGCCTTGTTGTTTCAACAATTGAGAGAGATGATTACATCTCCAGCTGTAATGGTAACTTTGTCAATTTCTCATTGTAATTCTTTTGAATTTTTTCCATATATGTTTATATAGTTTATATATTTACAGCTTTTCCCTACTATCTGAAAGGAGAGTATTGCTTTAAAACCTTTCATAAGCCAAAAAAAAAAAAAAACAATGGCATAAACCAAGAGGCAGATCAGGTGGTCTGGTATTCCCATCTCTTTCAGAATTTTCCACAGTTTATTGTGATCCACACAGTCAAAGGCTTTGGCATAGTCAATAAAGCAGAAATAGATGTTTTTCTGGAACTCTCTTGCTTTTTCCATGATCCAGCAGATGTTGGCAATTTGATCTCTGGTTCCTCTGCTTTTTCCAAAGCCAACCTGAACATCAGGAAGTTCACAGTTCACATATTGCTGAAGCCTGGCTTGGAGAATTTTAAGCATTACTTTACTAGCGTGTGAGATGAGTGCAATTGTGTGGTAGTTTGAGCATTCTTTGGCATTGCCTTTCTTTGGGATTGGAATGAAAACTGACCTTTTCCAGTCCTGTGGCCACTGCTGAGTTTTCCAAATTTGCTGACATACTGAGTGTAGCACTTTCACATCATCATGTTTCAGGATTTGGAATAGCTCAACTGGAATGCTATAGCCATTTTTAAACACAGGCATATCTCATTTTATTGTGATTCACTTTATTGCACTTGGAGATATTGTGTTTTTACAAATTGCAGGTCTGTGGCAACCCAAGTTCTAGTAAATCTATCCACACCATTTCTCAACAGCATTATATTTAAATTAAGGCATGTTTGGGCTTTCCTTGTGACTTAGTAAAGAATCTGCCTGCAATGCAGGAGACCTGGGTTTGATCCCTGGGTTGGGAAGATTCCCTGGAGAAGGGAAAGGATACCCACTCCAGTATTCTGGCCTGGAGAATTCCATGAACTGTATAGTCCATTGGGTCGCAAAGAGCCAGACACAACTGAGCGACTTTCACTTCACTTCAAGGCAAGTTTACTGATTTTTAAAACTAATATAATGTTATTTTTACGGTAAACCACAGTATAATGTGGAGAAGGCAATGGCAACCCACTCCACTACTCTTGTAGAAAATCCCATGGATGGAGGAGCCTGGTAGGCTGCAGTCCATGGGGTCGCAAAGAGTCAGAGATGACTGAGCGACTTCACTTTCACTTTTCACTTTACTGCATTGGAGAAGGAAATGGCAACCCACTCCAATGTTCTTGCCTGGAGAATCCCAGAGACGGGGGAGCCTGGTGGGCTGCCTTCTCTGTGGTCGCACAGAGTCGGACACGACTGAAGCGACTTAGCAGCAGCAGCACAGTATAATGTAAACCAAGCTCTTATATGCACTGGGAAACCAAAAGAAATAAAAAATCACGTTGCTTGCTTTATTGTAATGATCTGAAAATAAACACATAATATATTCAGGGTACACTTGTATATAATTCAAGAGTGTTAAGTATGTTGACTTTGTGCAACTAATCTCCAGAACTCTTTTCATCCTGCAAAACAGAAACTCTATACCAATTAGGCAGTATTCCTTTATTCCACTTCTCCCCAGATTCTGGCAAATACCAGAAAGCACTAATTTCTGAGTGTAATCATACACCATTTGCAGTTCTGTGGCTGATGTATTTCACTTAACATAAGGTTCCCAAAGTTCATCCATACTGTAGCATGTGTCAGAATGTCCTTCTTTTTAAGGTACAGTTATTTTCCATTGTATGTGTATATGACATTTTTTTTTATTAATTCATCTATTAATGCACACTTGTACTGTTTTAGCCTTTTGGCTACTGTGAATAATACTGCAGTGAACATGGGTGTGCAAATATTCCCTTAAGATTGTGCTTTCACTTCTTGGGGTATATGGGTATATGCCTAGAAATGGAATTACTGGATCATACAAATTTTATTTTTAAGTGTTTGAGGACTCTCCATACTGTTTTCCATACAACTGTACTGTTGAGCCTTGTACTAAGGTCACAGGATAAAAATCTTGGGAATCAACCAAGCCCCATTACAACTGTTGCCATGAGCCTCCATATCTAAACCAGCCAGTTCCCTGGCCCACGTTATATAAAATATCCACCCTTCTATCCATCCTATAGCATTCTAACCAATCACCTAATGCTACCGTTCCAGTAGGAATTTTTTTCTTTCTTGAGGCTACAAAAATGGGCTGCAAGCCTGTGAAAGGGTACAGCATCTCCCACTCTAATACACTTTATTCTCTTCTCATTCCAACCCACATATGGACCATAACATGCACTCTTTTACATTCCCACTGATAGAGCACAGTTTCTCCACATCCTCACCAACAATGATTATTTTCTATTTTCTTTATATATCAGATCAGTCGCTCAGTCATGTCCGACTCTTTGTGACCCCATGAATCGCAGCACGCCAGGCCTCCCTGTCCATCACCAACTTCCAGAGGTCACTGAGACTCACATCCATCGAGTCAGTGATGCCATCCAGCCATCTCATCCTCTGTCGTCCCCTTCTCCTCTTGCCCCCAATCCCTCCCAGCATCAGAGTCTTCTCCAATGAGTCAACTCTTCACATGAGGTGGCCAAAATACTGGAGTTTCAGCTTTAGCATCATTCCTTCCAAAGAAATCCCAGGGCTGATCTCCTTCAGAATGGACTGATTGGAACTCCTTGCAGTCCAGGGGACTCTCAAGAGTCTTCTCCAACACCACAATTCAAAAGCATCAATTCTTCGGTGCTCATCCTTCTTCACAGTCCAGCTCTCACATCCATACATGACCACAGGACAGACCATAGCCTTGACTAGGCGAACCTTTGTTGGCAAAGTAATGTCTCTGCTTTTGAATATGCTATCTAGGTTGGTCATAACTTTCCTTCCAAGGACTAAGCGTCTTTTAATTTTATGGCTGCAGTCACCATCTGCAGTGATTTTGGAGCCCAGAAAAATAAAGTATGACACTGTTTCCACTGTTTCTCCATCTATTTCCCATGTAGTGATGGGACCAGATGCCATGATCTTCGTTTTCTGAATGTTGAGCTTTAAGCCAACCTTTTCACTCTCCACTTTCACTTTCATCAAGAGGCTTTTGAGTTCCTCTTCACTTTCTGCCATAAGGGTGGTGTCATCTGCATATCTGAGGTTATTGTGATTTCTCCCAGCAATCTTGATTCCAGCTTGTGTTTCTTCCAGTCCAGCATTTCTCATGATGTACTCTGCATATAAGTTAAATAAACAGGGTGACAATACACAGCCTTGACGTACTCCTTTTCCTATTTGGAACCAGTCTGTTGTTCCATGTTCAGTTCTAACTGTTGCTTCCTGACCTGCATACAAATTTCTCAAGAGGCAGATCAGGTGGTCTGATATTCCCATCTCAAATAGGAAAAGGAGTACGTCAAGGCTGCATATTGTCACCATGTTTATTTAACTTCTATGCAGAATACATCATGATAAATGCTGGACTGGAAGAAACACAAGTTGGAATCAAGATTGCCGGGAGAAATATCAATAACCTCAGATATGCAGATGACACGACTCTTATGGCAGAAAGTGAAGAGGGGCTAAAAAGCCTCTTGATGAAAGTGAAAGTGGAGAGTGAAAAGGTTGGCTTAAAGCTCAACATTCAGAAAACGAAGATCATGGCATCTGGTCCCATCACTGCATGGGAAATAGATGGGGAAACAGTGGAAACAGTGTCAGACTTTATTTTTCTGGGCTCCAAAATCACTGCAGATGGTGACTGCAGCCATGAAATTAAAAGACGCTTGCTTCTTGGAAGGAAAGTTATGACCAACCTAGATAGCATATTCAAAAGCAGAGACATTACTTTACCAACAAAGGTTCGCCTAGTCAAGGCTATGGTCTTTCCTGTGGTCATGTATGGATGTGAGAGCTGGACTGTGAAGAAGGCTGAGCGCCGAAGAATTGATGCTTTTGAACTGTGGGGTTGGAGAAGACTCTTGAGAGTCCCTTGGACTACAAGAAGATCCAACCAGTCCATTCTGAAGGAGATCAATCCTGAAATTTCTTTAGAAGGAATGATGCTAAAGCTGAAACTCCAGTATTTTGGCCACCTCATGCGAAGAGTTGACTCATTGGAGAAGACTCTGATGCTGGGAGGGATTGAGGGCAAGAGGAGAAGGGGACGACAGAGGATGAGATGGCTGGATGGCATCACTGACTCAATGGATGCGAGTCTGAGTGACCTCCGGGAGCTGGTGATGGACAGGGAGGCCTGGCGTGCTGCGGTTCATGGGGTCGCAAAGAGTCGGACACGACTGAGCGACTGATCTGATCTGATCTGATCTGATATATGTATATATATAGCAGTCATTCTAATGAATGTGATGTGGTAATTCATTGTATTTTATTTTAATTTGCATAATGATTATTATTATTAAGTACTTTCTCATGTGCTTATTAATCATTCATATAGCATCTTTAGAGAAAGGTTTATTTCAAATTTTTCATATATTTTCTAATCAAATTGTTTGATTTTTTTTTCATTGAATTATAAGAATTTTTACATATCTGGATATTAATCCCTTTACAGATATATACTTTGCAAATACTTTTAAAAATTCTATATGCTTCCTTTTCACTCTGTTGTCTGCTTACTTTAACACATAGAAGTTTTTAATTTTGATGTCCTCGGATTTATCTACTTTTTTGTTGTTGTTGTTTGATTTTGACTACACACTGAATGTCACATCAAAGAAACCTTTGCCAAATCCAATGTCATGAAACTTTCCCCAATGTTTTCTTCTGAGAGTTTCATAGTTTTAACTCATGTTTGGATCATTGATCAACTTGAGTTAATTTTTGTATATGGTGTAAGTAAGTATTCAGTTTAAATCTTTTCCAGGTCAATATACTTATTACTAAACACCATTTAAAAAAAAAAATCTGTCCTTTCTTAATTAAATGATCTTGATAACTGTGTCAAAAATAATTTCACCATATATGTGAGGGTTTATTTTTGTGCTGTTTTATTCCATTGGTCTGTTCCATGTATGCCTTTATACCAATACCACACTTTTGATTAAAATCAGGAAATGGGAGACCACCAAATTTGATATTCCTTTCCAAAATTTTCTAGGCTACTTGGAGTTCTTTGATATTCTGTATAAATTTTAGGATGAATTTTTCTCTATCTACAAAAAAAAAAAAATAATAATGGTATTTTCATAGGGATTATATTGACTCTGTAGATCACTTTGTATAGTATTGACACCTTAACAATATTAAGTCTTCCAATCAATGAGCACATGATAGCTTTACAAGTATTTGTGACTTTGATTCGTTTTGGAAACAGTTTGTAGCTATCAGTATATATGTCTTTTGCCTTCTAAGCTATGTTTATTTCTAATTACTTCATTTGTTTTTTAAACCATCATAAATTGTATTGTTCCTTAACTTATTTTTCAGATTGCTATTGTGTAAAAATATACTGATTTCTGCGTGTTCTATTGTTCTGAAAATTTGCTGAATTCATTCATTAGGTCTAATAATGAAATCTTTAGAGTTTTATGCATATAAAATCATATAGTTTTGAGTTGTTTTGTCTATATATTATAAGGTAGTGTTCCATTCTTTTTTTCATGTGGATATCTACAATCCCCAACACAATTTGTGAAAGAGACTATGCTTTATCCAGTGTATATTCTTGGCACTCTCATCAAAAATCAGTTGACTCAGTTGGCTATAAATTCATGGGTTTATTTCTGTGTCTCTAGTCTGTTCCATTTTTCTGTATGACTGTCTTTGTGCCACTACCATACTGTATTAACTATTAGTACAGTTTGTAATATATTTTGAATTCTGGAAATGTGATATTTCCAGTTTTATTTTTATTTTTCAAAATAGTTTTGGCTATTCTGGGTCTTCTGAGATTTCATATACATTTTAGGATTTTTTGTTTTAGTTTTTGTGAAAGATGCAATTGAGATTTTGATATAGATATCATTGAATCTGTAGGTAATTTTGTGTAGTATGGACAATCAATGAACACAGGATATCTTTCCATTTATTTGTTTCTCCTTTAATTTATTTCTTCAATATTTGCAGTTTTTAGTGTACAAGTGTTTTGTGTACTTGGATATGTTTATTCCTAAGCATTTTATTCTTTTCAATGCTATTATACTGAGATTGTTTTCTTAATTTCCTTTTGAAACACTTTGGCTGTGGTTCAGGAGCTCTGAAGAGCTCCAGCACCATTTTACTTTATATCTCAGCACAAAGAATACAGTGAGAGCAAAGTGATAGATAAGAAGTGATTTATTAGAATAAGATGCTTGTGAGATTTTCTTCAAGTTAGGCTTCAAAGTACCTGAACCAAGAACCAGATGTACAAGTTGGATTTAGAAAAGGCAGAGGAACCAGAGATCAGATTGCCATCATCCACTGGATCGTAGAAAAAGCAAGAGAATTCCAGGAAAAAAAAAAAATCAACTTCTGCTTCATTGACTATGCTAAAGCCTTTGACTGTGTGGATCATAAGAAACTGTGGAAAATTCTTCAAGAGATGGGAATACCAGACCACCTTACCTGCCTCCTGAGAAATCTGTATGCAGATCAAGAAGCAACAGTTAGAACCAGGCTTGGAACAATGGAATCGTTCCAAATGTCAAAAGGAGTAGCTATATATTGTCACTTTACTTATTTAACTTATACGTAGAGTATATCATGTGAAATGCTGGGCTGGATGAAGCACAAGCTGGAATCAAGATTGCTGGAAGAAATATCAATAACCTCAGATATGTAGATGACACCTTATGGCAGAAAGCAAAAAGGAACTAGAGTCTCTTGATGAAAGTGAAAGAGGAGAATGAAAAAGCTGGCTTAAAACTCAATATTCAAAAAACAAAGATCATGGCATCCAGTCCCATTACTTCATGGGAAATAGATGGGGAAACAGTGGAAACAGTGTCAGACTTTATTTTCAGGGGCTCCAAAATCACTGCAGATGGTGACTGCAGCCATGAAATTAAAAGACTCTTGCTCCTTTGAAGAAAAACTAAGACCAACCTAGACAACATATTAAAAAGCAAAGACATTACTTTGCTAACAAAGGCCCATCTAATCAAAGCTATGGTTTTTCCAGTAGTCATGTATGGATATGAAAGTTGGACCATAAAGAAAGTTGAGTGCCAAAGAACTAATTCTTTTGAATTGTGATGTTGGAGAAGACTCTTGAGAGTCCCTTGGACAGCAAGGAAATCAAACCAGTCCATCCTCAAAGAGATCAAACCAGTCAATCCTAAAGGAAATCAGTCCTGAATATTCATTGGAAGGACTGATGCCAAAACTGAAACTCCCATACTTTGTCCACTGATGCAAAGAACTGACTCATTGGAAAAGACCCTGATGCTGGGAAAGATTGAAGGCAGGAGGACAAGGGGATGACAGACATCCCATCTGTAAAGGAGGACAAGGTTGGATGGCATCACCAATTTGATAGATGTGAGTTTGAGCAAGCTCCAGGAGTTGGTAATGGACAGGGAAGCCTGGTGGGTTACAGTCCATGAGGTTGCAAAGAGTCAGACACTACTGAGCAACTGTACTGAGCTGATACTTACAAGGGGCTTCCCTGGTGGTTCAGGTCGTAAAGAATCTGTGAGCAATGTGGGAGACCCAGGTTTGATTCCTGAGTTGGGAAGCTCCCTAGAAGGGAATGACTAATAACTCCAGTATTCTTGCCTGGAGAATTCCATGGTCAGAGGACCCTGGTGGGCTACAGTCCATGGGGTGACAAAGAGCTGGACACAACTGAGCAGATAGGCAAGAAATCCCACACTTGAAAACTTAGTGGGCTACAGTTTTATAATCAAAGGAAAGGTGGGCAGGGGGAGAACTTCTTTGTCTTTCTTGAGTAGATATCATGTTTCAATCATGAACTCCTCCTCTAGGTTGGGCAAAGGAGTCAAACTATGTCGTTCCACAAAGTATTGGTTTTTATGTGTGCAAAGAGCATGTCCTAAGGATTGCTAACTTATTGAGCTCACTGGGCAGTAGGTGGGTCTCATACCACCATTGTTTTATTGTTTGGGGGCATGTTTTAAGTTTCAGTTGCATGGTTATGTTGCTAAGCAAGCCTGCTTGGTTTTGTTGTTAAGCAAACCTGCTTTCTTGAGTAATCATTAATTTACAGGGGTCTCTGATTTTTTTGTTTATAATCTCTTAGTGGGATTAGCTATTTAATCACCTGTTTTGTCCCTTCACTTTGTCCCTATCACTTTTTGGATGATTCATTCTGATTATGTGAAAAAGAGCAACTGATATTTGTTTGTTAACTTTGTATCCTTTAACTTGACTAAATTTGTTTATTAGTACTAAGATTTTGGTGGAGTCTTTAAAGTTTTCTATATATAGGGTCATCTGCAAACACAGGTAATTTTCTGACTTCCTTTTTAATGTGAATGGATTATTTCTTTTTTATTAATTGCTCTGGCTAGGATTTTCAGTTATATATTGATGAGAAGTGGTAAGAATGGGCAAACTTCTCTTGTTCCTGAACTTAGAGAAATGCTTTCAGCTTTTGAACATTAAGCATGAAGTTTAGCCATGGGATGGCAATATATGCCTTTATTATATTGAAGTGGTTTTCTTCCATACAAAATTTGTTGAGAATTCATGAAAGGGTATTGAATATTCAATAAATTTCTGCTTTATTGAAATGATAATATGATTTTTGTCCTTTTTTTCTCTTAATGTATATTAGCACATTTATTAATTTTCATATGGTAAAACTTCCTTGCCTTCTTGACATATATCCCACTAAGTGATGCTGTATGATACTTTCAATGTGCTATTGTATTGTTTATTATATTATTGAGGATTCTTGCATCAATATTTGTCAGGGATATTGATGTGCTGTTTTCTTTTCTGGTAGTGCCTCTGTCTAGCTTTTCTACCAGGGTGATATTAAGAGATTTTAAATTTTTATTCAACTTCTTTACCTGTCATTGATGTTCAGATTTTCAGTTTTTTAATGATTAAGTCTGGGAGGGTTGTCTATTTCTAGGAATTTATCCTTTCACTATGTCATACAAATTTTGGTGTACAATTGTTCATATTAGTCTCAGGATCCTTTTTATTTCTGTGACATCAGTTGTAATGTCCCCTTTTCATTAATAATCTTATTTGAGTCTTCTATTTTTTCTTAGTCTAGCTAAAAGTGGGTCAATTTTGTCTCTTCAAAATATCAGATCAGATCAGATCAGATCAGTCACTCAGTTGTGTCCGACTCTTTGCGACCCCAAGAATCGCAGCATGCCAGGCCTCCCTGTCCCTCAACTCCCGGAGTTCACTCAGACTCACGTCCATCGAGTCAGTGATGCCATCCACCCATCTCATCCTCTGGCGTCCCCTTCTCCTCTTGCCCCCAATCCCTCCCAGCATCAGAGTCTTCTCCAATGAGTCAACTCTTCGCATGAGGTGGCCAAAGTACTGGAGTTTCAGCTTTAGCATCATTCCTTCCAAAGAAATCCCAGGGCTGATCTCCTTCAGAATGGACTGGTTGGATCTCCTTGCAGTCCAAGGGACTCTCAAGAGTCTTCTCCAACACCACAGTTCAAAAGCATCCATGCTTCGGCGCTCAGCCTTCTTCACAGTACAGCTGTCACATGCATACATGACCACAGGAAAAACCATAGCCTTGACTACACGGACCTTTTGTTGGCAAAGTAATGTCTCTGCTTTTGAATATGCTATCTAGGTTGGTCATAACTTTCCTTCCAAGGAGTAAATGTCTTTTAATTTCATGGCTGCAGTCACCATCTGCGGTGATTTTGGAGCCCAGAAAAATAAAGTCTGACACTATTTTCACTGTTTCCCCATCTATTTCCCATGAAGTGATGGGACCAGTTGCCATGATCTTCGTTTTCTGATGTTGAGCTTTAAGCCAACTTTTTCACTCTCCACTTTCGCTTTCATCAAGAGGCTTTTGAGTTCCTCTTCACTTTCTGCCATAAGGGTGGTGTCATCTGCATATCTGAGGTTATTGAGATTTCTCCCAGCAATCTTGATTCCAACTTGTGTTTCTTCCAGTTCAGCATTTCTCATGATGTACTCTGCATATAAGTTAAATAAACATGGTGACAATATACAGCCTTGACGTACTCCTTTTCCTATTTGGAGCCAGTCTGTTGTTCCATGACCAGTTCTAACTGTTGCTTCCTGACCTGCATACAAATTTCTCAAAATATAACTTATTTTAATTAATTTTCTCTATTGTTTTCTAATATCTATTTTGTTTATCCTACCATTTTTTCCTGCTGTTGGCTTTGGATTTTGGATAGTTTATTCTTTCTCCTTTTTCTAATTCCTTGAGGTGTCAAGTTAGGTTGTTGATTTGAGAGCTTTCTTATTTGTAAGGGTTTGTATCTGTAAATTTTTCTTTTAGAGCTGCTTTCACTGCATCCTGTGAAATGACATTTTGTGCTTTCATTTCTCTAAATGTTTTATAATTTTTCTTGTGATTTCTTTTTTGATTGACTGCTTGTTTGAAAGTGTGCTGTTGAATTCTACATGCATGGATTTGTGGAACGTCATTGTCACTTCTGTTCTGCTACTGATTTCTCTCTTTATTCTATTTTGATTGTAAAATACATATTATTTCAAACTTTTTAAATTTTATTAATACTTATTTTGTGGTCTAGTTTATTGTATACTCTGGACAATGTTCCATGTGCACTTGAGAAAAAGGTTTTTTCCACTGTGTTAGGTGGAGTGTTCTGTGTATATTTCTTAGGCTTGATTTGTCTCTAGGGCTACATCATTATTGATCTTCTGTCTGGTATAAATCATTATTGAAAGTAGGGTGTTGAAGTTCAGTATTATCATTTTAGAGAAGTCTATTGCTTCCTTCAAGTTTGTTAATATTTGCTCCCTGTGTTTAGATATTCTGGTGTTTGAAGCATACATTTTATAATTATTGTATCTTCTTGGCGAATTGACTCACTTATTATACAATGTCTTTCTTTGTCTTTTGTAGCCGCTTTTAATCTTAAAATTAACCTTGTCTGATATTAACATAGACACCTCTGCTGTTTTCGGGTTATTATTGCATGGAATGTCTTTTTCCATCCTTTCAATTTCGACCTATGTATGCCCTCAGATCTAAATTTGATCTCTTGTAGACTGCATGGTTGAATCTTGATTTTTCAAAATTCATACTGCCAATAATGTTTTTCAATATTTTAAAGAATTTAACTTAACCCATTAGTTTCATCTATTTATATTTAAACTGCTGTTAAGTCACTTCAGTCGTGTTCGACTCTGCGTGATCCCATAGACGTCAGCCCACCAGGCTTTCCTGCCCTTGGGATTCTCCAGGCAAGAAAACTGGAGTGAGTTGCCATTTCCTTTTCCAATGCGTGAAAGTGAAGTTGCTCAGCCATGTCCGACTGGTAGCGACTCCATGGGCTGCAGCCCACCAGGCTCCTCCATCCATGGTATTTTCCAGGCAAGAGTACTGGAGTGGGGTGCCAGTGCCTTCTCCATATTTAAACTAATTACTTCTAAATAAGGAATAACAATTGTCATTGTGTTATTTGCTTTCTATATGTCTTAAAATGTCTTTGAATCTCATTTAGCACTCCCTTACTGTATTTCTTTGTGTTTGGATGAATTTTTGTACTGATATATTTTGATTCTCTTCTCACTTCCTTTTCTGTATGTTCAATAGTTATATTCTTTGTGGTCACTATGTGGGTTACAAAAAACAATCTCAAAGTTATAGCAATCTATTTTCAATGGATAAAAGTTTAATTTTAATCACATACAAAAGCTCTACACTTTTCGAGCTCAATACATATATTTATGTAATTGATGTCACAAATATATATCTTTATATACTTTATATATATAAAGATATATATAGTTCATATATATCTTTATATATATAAAGTATATAAAGATATATAGTTCATATATATATCTTTATATATATTAACACAGATTTATAATTTTTATACTTTTATCTTTTAAACCCTAAAATAATTAAACACATAGAGTTATAGACTTAAAGTGTTATAATACAAACTTTACTATTTGTCCAATATATTTACTTCAGCAGAGAAATTTATATTTTGGGGTGGGTTTTTTGGGCTCCAAAATCACTGCAGATGGTGACTGCAGCCATGAAATTAAAAGATGCTTACTCCTTGGAAAGAAAGTTATGACCAACTTAGAGAGCATATTCAAAAGCAGAGACATTACTTTGCCAACAAAGGTCCGTCTAGTCAAGGCTATGGTTTTTCCAGTGGTCATGCATGGATGTGAGAGTTGGACTATGAAGAAGGCTGAACACTGAAGAATTGATGCTTTTGAACCGTGGTGTTGGAGAAGACTCTTGAGAGTCCCTTGGACTGCAAGGAGATCCAACTAGTCCATTCTGAAGGAGATCAGCCCTGGGTGTTCTTTGGAAGGAATGATGCTAAAGCTGAAACTCCAGTACTTTGGCCACCTTATGCGAAGAGTTGACTCATTGGAAAAGACTCTGATGCTGGTAGGGATTGGGGGCAGGAGGAAAAGGGGAAAACAGAGAATGAGATGGCTGGATGGCATCACTGACTCGATGGACATGAGTCTGAGTGAACTCTGGGAGTTTGTGATGGACAGGGAAGCCTGGCGTGCTGTGATTCATGGGATCGCAAATAGTCAGACACGACTGAGCGACTGAACTGAACTGAATAACTGTGTGGTACCCTTTGCTTCAGTTTTAAAAAAACTCCTTTTAGCATGTTTTTTGTAGGGGAGGTCTGGTGCCAGGGTCCAGCCCCAGCAGGATTCAGGGGTTTTGAAGGGGAGATGGCTTCGGCAATTAGCGTATGACAGAATTAAAGATATAAAGAGTGGTTAAATAAGGATAGCTCAGTGAGAAAATTCAGTGGAGAAAAAAGGCTGAATAACTTGGTTTATGTGGAAAGCCAATAAAATTTCAAGACAAGAAATTTGCATCACCTACATAGGTCGCAGGCATCCTCCCATTCTCTTGAAGGAGAAGAGACACTAAGGCCTCCCCAGTCAGATCTTAGAAGCCCAGGCATGATTAGTAGGCTTGACGAGCCTCCACGCTCCAGATGGGAATTCAGCCAGAAGGTGAGAGAAAGAACGACATGGGGAAACCAGTCTTTCCAGGAACTGATCCCATTCTTAATTTTTCAGGGTCCGCTTTTATACACAGAGATATAATACAAAAGTCATATGGGGTCAGCAGTCCTGACTTTTATCAAAATCAGGTGCTTCATACAGATGTATACAAAAGTCTTAGGGGTGTTATATTATCTTCTGGCCAGGGAGCCTGCTAACAATTTATGACCTTCTGTGACAGCGGTCAATCAACCAGAACACTTATTTCTCCAAGGGTGATTATTCTTAAAATAGACGCCACCTTCTGAAGGCGCCAGATAAAGTTACATTCTTATAAGGTGAGGATGTAGTGGGTTTTAATTAAGGAAATAATTTGCTTAGCCTAAGGTCTAACATGACTAATATCAAAGGTTAATACTTATTTCTTTTATATATTCATTAATGTGTATAAGGGCAGGGGATGTGGAGACTTAGCAGCAAACATTGGCTCAACAAATGAAAAACCCTTCACCAATACAATTTCTAATCAGCCCACTATACTATACTAATAATTTCCTAACTTATTAAAAGAATCTGTTTTTAGAAAGTTTAGAGCATCTCGTGCCTCTAATGGTTGGGAGGCTGTGAACAATCACATGTGGCCAGACAAGCCTGTCAGGCAGGCTAGAGAACCTTCAGAGGAGTTTGTAGGTTGAAACACTCTTGTCACGCCCAGGAATTATTATTAACTGGAACTGTAAGTTAACTCTTTCAGAGAGAGGTGGTGGGGGACAGCCCCCTGTAAAGTCAGAGGTGTAGGTAAGAGCACAAAGCAGTAAAGTAGGCAGACTCTGGTTTTGGGGTAGATGCTCGAGAATTTCCAAGGGGATTCCTGAGGCTAAATCCCGCATTTGTGTATGCCGAGCCTCCTTCCTCATGACCTTTGCCATGGGCTGAGTTCCTCACGCTGGCTCCCAGCAGTCTGGTAGTAGTGAATTTCTTCAGTTTGCATTTATCTGGATAGTCCTGACTTTCTCAATCATTTATGAAGACAGACTTTTAAGACATAGAATTCTTGAATGATAGATTTTTCCTTCAGTACTTTATAGATCATCCCACAACCATCAGTCCTGTAAGGCTTATGCTGAGAAATCTGCCGAAAACTTTATTTAAGTTGTCATGTAAGTGATAAGTTGCATTTTACTTCTGCTCAAGATTTTCTTTGACTAGCCAGACTCATCAAGAAAAAAGGGAGGAAAATCAAATCAACAAAGTTAGAAATGAAAAAGGAGAGGTTACAACAGACAACGTGGAAATACGAAGGATCACAAGAGAATACTATGAGCAACTATATGCTAATAAAATGGACAGCCTAGAAAAAATGGACAGATTCTTAGAAAAGTTCAACCTCCCAAGACTGAACCGTGAAGGAATAGAAATTATGAATAAGCCAATTACAAACACTGAAATCGAAACTGTGATCAAAAATCTCCCCCAAAAACAAAGCCCGGGGCCAGATGGTTTCACGGGGGAATTCTATCAAATATTTAGACAAGAAATAATGCCTGTTTTTCTGAAACTCTTCCCAAAAAAAATGTAGAGGAAGGAACACTTCCAGACTCATTCTATAAGGGCACAGTCACCCTAACACCAAAACCAGCCATGGAGAACACACAAAAAAAGAAAATTACAGGCCAATATCATGGGTGAACACAGATGCAAAAACCTTCAACAAAATTCTAGGAGACGGAATTCAACAGCACATAAAAAGCTCATGCATCATGATCAAGTTGGGTTTATTTCAGGGATGCAAGGATTCTTCAATACATACAAATTAATCAATGTGACACACCATATTAGCAAACTGAAAGATAAAAGCTATATGATAATCTCAATAGATGCAGAAAGACCTTTGACAAAATTCAGTGTCCACTTATGATAAAATTGCTTTAAAAACTTGGCTTACAGGGAACCTACCTCAACACAGTAAAGGTCATCTATGACAAGCCCACAGTAAACATTATTCTCAATGGTGAAAAACTAAAATCATTTCCATTAAGATCAGGAGCAAGACAAGAGTGTCCACTCTCACCATTATTACTCAACATAGTTTTGGAAATCTTAGCTATGGAAAATAGAAAAGAAAAAGAAATAAAAGGAATCCAGACAAGGAAAGGAGAAGTAAAACTCTCACTCTTTGCAGATGATATGATACTATACATCAGATCAGATCAGATCAGTCGCTCAGTCGTGTCCGACTCTTTGTGACCCCATGAACCGCAGCACGCCAGACCTCCCTGTCCATCACCAACTTCCAGAGATCACTCAGACTCACACCCATCGAGTCAGTGATGCCATCCAGCCATCTCATCCTCTGGCGTCCCCTTCTCCTCCTGCCCCCATTCCCTCCCAGCATCAGAGTTTTCTCCAATGAGTCAACTCTTCGCATGAGGTGGCCAAAGTACTGGAGTTTCAGCTTTAGCATCATTCCTTCCAAAGAAATCCCAGGGCTAATCTCCTACAGAATGGACTGGTTGGAACTCCTTGCAGTCCAAGGGACTCTCAAGAGTCTTCTCCAACACCACAGTTCAAAAGATCCATGCTTCGGCGCTCAGCCTTCTTCACAGTCCAGCTCTCACATCCATGCATGACCACAGGAAAGACCATAGCCTTGACTAGGCGAACCTTTGTTGGCAAAGTGATGTCTCTGCTTTTGAATATGCTATCTAGGTTGGTCATAACTTTCCTTCCAAGGAGTAAGCGTCTTTTAATTTCATGGCTGCAGTGACCATCTGCAGTGATTTTGGAGCCCAGAAAAATAAAGTCTGACACTGTTTCCACTGTTTCCCAATCTATTTCCCATGCAGTGATGGGACCAGATGTCATGATCTTCGTTTTCTGAATGTTGAGCTTTAAGCCAACATTGTCACTCTCCACTTTCACTTTAATCAAGAGGCTTTTTAGCCCCTCTTCAATTTCTGCCATAAGAGTGGTGTCATCTGCATATCTGAGGTTATTGATATTTCTCCCGGCAATCTTGATTCCAACTTGTGTTTCTTCCAGTCCAGCATTTCTCATGATGTACTCTGCATATAAGTTAAATAAACATGGTGACAATATGCAGCCTTGACATACTCCTTTTCCTATTTGGAACCAGTCTGTTGTTCCATGACCAGTTCTAACTGTTGTTTCCTGACCTGCATACAGATTTCTCAAGAGGCAGATCAGGTGGTCTGGTATTCCCATCTCTTTCAGAATTTTCCATAGTTTATTGTGATCTACACAGTCAAAGGCTTTGGCATAGTCAATAAAGCAGAAATAGATGTTTTTCTGGAACTCTCTTGCTTTTTCCATGATTCAGCAGATGTTGGCAATTTGATCTCCGGTTCCTCTGCCTTTTCTAAAACCAGCTTGAATATCAGGAAGTTCACGGTTCACATATTGCTGAAGCCTGGCTTGGAGAATTTTGAGCATTACTTTACTAGCGTGTGAGATGAGTGCAATTGTTCAGTAGTTTGAGCATTCTTTGGCATTGCCTTTCTTTGGGATTGGGATGAAAACTGACCTTTTCCAATCTTGTGGCCACTGCTGAGTTTTCCAAATTTGCTGGCATATTGAGTGCAGCACTTTCACAGCATCATCTTTCAGGATTTGGAATAGCTCCACTGGAATTCCATCACCTCCACTAGCTTTGTTCATAGTGATGCTTTCTAAGGCCCATTTGACTTCACATTCCAAGATGTCTGGCTCTAGGTCAGTGATCACATCATCATGATTATCTGGGTCGTGAAGCTCTTTTTTACAGTTCTTCTGTGTATTCTTGCCACCTCTTCTTAATATCTTCTGCTTCTGTTAGGTCCATACCATTTCTGTCCCTTATCGTGCCCATCTTTGCATGAAATGTTCCTTTGGTATCTCTGATTTTCTTGAAGAGATCCCTAGTCTTTCCCATTCTGTTGTTTTCCTCTATTTCTTTGCATTGATCACTGAAGAAGGCTTTCTTATCTCTTCTTGCTATTCTTTGGAACTCTGCATTCAGATGTTTATATCTTTCCTTTTCTCCTTTGCTTTTCGCTTCTCTTCTTTTCACAGCTATTTGCAAGGCCTCCCCAGACAGCCATGTTGCTTTTTTGAATTTCTTTTCCATGGGGATGGTCTTGATCCCTGTCTCCTGTACAATGTCACGAACCTCATTCCATAGTTCATCAGGCACTCTATCTATCAGATCTAGGCCCTTAAATCTATTTCTCACTTCCACTGTATAATCATAAGGGATTTGATTTAGGTCATACCTGAATGGTCTGGTAGTTTTCCCTACTTTCTTCAATTTCAATCTGAATTTGGCAATAAGGAGTTCATGGTCTGAGCCACAGTCAGCTCCTGGTCTTGTTTTTGTTGATTGTATAGAGCTTCTCCATCTTTGGCTGCAAAGAATATAATCAATCTGATTTTGGTGTTGACGATCTGGTGATGTCCATGTATAGAGTCTTCTCTTGTGTTGTTGGAAGAGGGTATTTGCTATGACCAGTGCATTTTCTTGGCAAAACTCTGTTAGTCTTTGCCCTGCTTCATTCCGTGTTCCAAGGCCAAATTTGCCTGTTACTCCAGGTGTTTCTTGACTTCCTACTTTTGCATTCCAGTCCCCTATAATGAAAAGGACATCTTTTTTGGGTGTTAGTTCTAAAAGGTCTTGTAGGTCTTCACAGAACCGTTCAACTTCAGCTTCTTCAGCATTACTAGCTGAGGCATAGATTTCGATTACTGTGACATTGAATGGTTTGCCTTTGAAACGAACAGAGGTCATTCTGTCATTTTTGAGATTGCATCCAAGTACTGCATTTTGGACTCTTTTGTTGACCATGATGGCCACTCCATTTCTTCTGAGGGATTCCTGCCCACAGTAGTAGATATAATGGTCATCTGAGTTAAATTCACCCATTCCAGTCCATTTTAGTTCGCTAATTCCTAGAATGTCGACATTCACTCTTGCCAATTTGGAGCGCCTCGCCTTCCGGCGACCGCGCACAACTGGGGGGCCGCCCCCTTCCCGCGACCGGCGCACAACTGGGAGCGCCTCGCTCTTCCCGCGACCGGCACACTAAGAGCGCCCGCCGGCTGCGCCGCGCACTAAGAGCGTGGCCGAGAGGAGCTACCCTACGACCGAGGAAGGACGGCGGTGAGGGCCAGCGCACTAAGCACGGCGGAGAAGAGCTACCCCACGACCGAGGTCAGGAAGGGCGGCGGTGAGGAGAGACCCCTCGTCCAAGGTAAGGTGCAATGGCTGTGCTTCACTGGCCAGGAGCAACCGGGAGCAGCCGGGACGAGATACCCCACGCCCAAGGTAAGAGAAACCCAAGTAAGACAGTAGGTCTTGAAAGAGGGCATCAGAGGGCAAATACACTAAAACCATTCTCACAGAAAATTAGTCAATCTAATCACACCAGGACTACACCCTTGTCTAACTCAATGAAATTAAGCCATGCCCGAGGGGCAACCTGGGATGGGCGGGTCATGGTGGAGAGATATGACAGGGTGTGGTCCGCTGGAGAAGGGAATGGCAAACCACTTCAGTATTCTTGCCTTGAGAACCCCATGAACAGCATGAAAAGACAAAATGATAGGATACTGAAAGAGAAACTCCCCAGGTCAGTAGGGGCCCAATATGCTACTGGAGATCAGTGGAGAAATAACTCCAGAAAGAATGAAGGGATGGAGCCAAAGCAAAAAGAATACCCAGCTGTGGATGTGTCTGGTGATAGGATACTATACATAGAAAACACAAAGGAAACTATCAGAAAATTACTAGAGCTGTGAATTTAGCATCAGCGAAGTAATAGGATACAAGGTCAATATACAGAAATCACTTGCATTCCTATATACTAACAATGAAAAATCAAAAAGAGAAATTAATCAATCATATTCATCACTGCAACAAAAAGAATAAAATATCTAGGGATAAGCCTACCTAAGGTGACAAAATAATTGTATACAGGGAACTATAAGACACTGATTAAAGAAATCAAAGATGACATAAACAGATGAAGAGATACTCCATGTTCCTGCATAGGAAGAATCAATATTGTGAAAATGACTATATTACCAAATGCAATCTACAGATTCAATGTGATCCCTATCAAATTACTAATTGCATTTTTCACAGAACTAAAACAAAAAACTTTACAATTTATATGAAAACACAAAAGACCCCAAATAGCCAAAGCAGTCTTGAGAAAGAAGAATGGAGCTGGAGGAATCAACTTTCCTGATTTCAGACTATAATACAAAGCTACAGTCATCAAGACAGTATGTTTCAGTTAATTTCAGTTCAGTTCAGTCACTCAGTCGTGTCCGACTCTTTGCGACCCATGAATCACAGCACTCCAGGCCTCCCTGTCCATCACCAACTCCCAGAGTTCACTCAGACTCACATCCATCGAGTCAGTGAAGCCATCCAGCCATCTTATCCTCTGTCGTCCCCTTCTCCTCTTGCTCCCAATCCCTCCCAGCATCAGAGTCTTTTCCAATGAGAAAACTCTTCACATGAGGTGACCAAAGTATTGGAGTTTCAGCTTTAGCATCATTCTTTCCAAAGAACTCCCAGGGCTGATCTCCTTCACAATGCACTGGTTGGATCTCCTTGCAGTCCAAGGGACTCTCAAGAGTCTTCTCCAACACCACAGTGCAAAAGTATCAATTCTTCGGCGCTCAGCTTTCTTCACAGTCCAACTCTCACATCCATACATGACCACTGGAAAAACCATAGCCTTGACTAGACGGACCTTTGTTGACAAAGTAATGTCTCTGCTTTTGAATATGCTATCTAGGTTGGTCATAACTTTCCTTCCAAGGAGTAAGCATCTTTTAATTTCATGGCTGCATTCACCATCTACAGTGATTTTGGAGCCCAAAAAAATAAAGTCTGACAGTGTTTCCCCATCTGTTTCCCATGAAGTGATGGGACCAGATGCCACCATCTTCGTTTTCTGAATGTTGAGCTTTAAGCCAACTGTTTCACTCTCCTCTTTCACTTTAATCAAGAGGCTTTTTAGTTCCTCTTCACTTTCTGCCATAAAGGTGATGTCATCTGCATACCTGAGGTTATTGAGATTTCTCCCGGCAATCTTGATTCAAGCTTGTGCTTCTTCCAGCCCACAGTTTCTCATGATATACTCTGCACATAAGTTAAATAAACAGGGTGACAATATACAGCCTTGACGTACTCCTTTTCCTATTTGGAACCAGTCTGTTGTTTCATGTCCAGTTCTAACTGTTGCTTCCTGACCTGCATACAGGTTTCTCAAGAGGCAGGTCAGGTGGTCTGGTATTCCCATCTCTTGAAGAATTTTCACAGTTTATTGTGATCCATACCGTCAAAGGCTTTGGCATAGTCAATAAGGCAGAAGTAGATGTTTTTCTGGAACTCTTGCTTTTTTGGTGATCCAGCGGATGTTGACAATTTGATCTCTGGTTCCTCTGCCTTTTCTAAAACCAGACTGAACATCTGGAAGTTCACGGTTCATGTATTGCTGAAGCTTGGCTTGGAGAATTTTGAGCATTACTTTACTAGCATGTGAGATGAGTGCAATTGTGTGGTAGTTTGAGCATTCTTTGGCATTGCCTTTCTTTGGGATTGGAATGAAAACTGACCTTTTCCAGTCCTGTGGCCACTGCTGAGTTTTCCAAATTTGCTGGCATATTGAGTGCACTACTTTCACAGCATCCTCTTTCAGGATTTGAAATAGCTCAACTGTAATTCCATCACCTCCACTAGCTTTGTCCTAGTGATGCTTCCTAAGGCCCACTTGACTTCACATTCCAGGATGTCTGGCTCTAGGTGAGTGATCACACTGGTATGGTACTAGAACAAAAGCAGAAATATAAACCAATGGAACAAGATGGAGTTCAGTTCAGTTCAGTCACCCAGTCGTATCTGACTCTTTGCAACCCCATGGACTGGAGCATGTCAGGCCTCCCTGTCCATCACCAACTCCCAGAGTTCAACCAAACTCATGTCCATTGGGTCGGTGATGCCATCCAACCATCTCATCCTGTCATCCCCTTCTCCTCCCACCCTCAATCTTTCCCAGCATCAGGGTCTTTTCAAATGAGTCAGGTTTTGCATCAGGTAGCCAAGTATTAGAGTTTCAACATCAGTCCTTCCCATGAATACCCAGGACTAATCTCCTTTAAGAACAAGATAGAAAGTCCAGAGATAAACCCACACATCTATGAGTACCTTATTTTTGACAAATAAGGCAAGAATATATAATGGGGCAAAGATGACCTCATATAAGTGATGCTGGGAAAATTGGACAGCTATATGCAAAAGAATGAAATTAGAATACTTCCTAAAGCCATACACAAAAATAAATTTGAAATGGATTAAAGACCTAAATGTAAGACCAGAAGTTGTAAAACTCTCAGAGGATAACAGGCAGAACACTCAATGACATAAATCAAAGCAAGATCTTCCATGACCCACCACCTAGATTAATGGAAATAAAAACAAAAATAAACAAGTGGGACCTAATTAAGCTTAAAGATTTTGCAGAGCAAAGGAAACTACAAACAAGTTGAAAAGACAACACTCAGAATGGGAGAAGATAATGGCAAAGGAAACAACTGGCAAAAAATTAATGTCCAAAATATACAAGCAGCTGATATAACCCAATACCAGGAAAAAAAAAAAAAAAAAAAAAAACAATCAAGAAGTGGGAAAAAAGACCTAAACAGACATTTCTCCAAAGAAGACATACAGATGGCTTACAAACACATGAAATGATACTCAATATCACTATTAGATAAATGCAAACCAAAACCACAATGAGATACCACTTCACACCAGTCAGAATTGTCATCATCAAAAAGTCGATAAATAATAAATGCTTGAAGGGTGTGGAGAAAGGGAACCCTCTTGCATTGCTGGTGGGAATGTAAATTGATACAGCCACTATGGAAGATTGTATGGAGATTCCTTTAAAAATTAGGAACAATACTACCATATGACCCAGCAATCTCATTCCTAGGCATATATCCTGAGGAAACTAAAACTGAAAAAGACACATGTATCCCAATGTTCATTGCAGCATTGCAGACCCTGATGCTAGGAAAGATTGAAGGAGGAGAAGAGGCGACAGAGGATGAGATGGTTGGATGGCATCACCAACTCGATGGGCATGAGTTTGAGCAAGTTCTGGGAGCTGGTGATTGATAAGGAAGTCTGGTATGCTGCAATCCATGGGATCACAAAGAGTCAGGCACAACTGAGCAACTGAACTAAACTGAACTGAATAATAGCCACAAGTCTGCTTACCATCATTACAATACTGTTGACTCCCAATTTTACCCACCTTACAATCCATTTTCTCTCTGGTAGACCTAAAACTGTTCTTATCTATATGTTTGTTTTTGATGGTTTGTTCAGATTTCACATATGAGTGAAATCATACAGTATATATATTTTTTTTTTTTTTTGGTCTAAAGCAATTCACTTAGAATAACACCTTCAAGATTCATTCTTGTTACAAATGGAAGGATTTTATACTTCTTTATGGCCCAGTAGAATTTTACTAGTATATGTAACCCACATTCTTTATTTTCTATCCACACATCATTAAAAACCTAGATCATTTCATATCTTGGTTTTTGTAAATAATGCTGCAATGAACATAGAATTGCATATATCTTTTCAAGTAAGTGTTTTGATTGTCCTTTGGATAATACCCAGTAGTGAAATAGTTGAGTCATGTGATTGTTCTGCTCTTATTTTAGTTTTTTGAGGAAATTTCAGTTTTATGGAGTAGATGCACTATTTATAGACCAATGAGCAGTGTATTAGGGTTCACTTTTGTCCACGTACTCTCCAATAGTAGTTCATTCTTACCTTGTTGATAACGGTCTTTATAACAAATAACTGTGAAGTGATAAGTTATTGTGGTTTTGATTTGCATTTCTCTTAGAACTAGTGATATTGAACATCTTTTCACAGGCCTGTTGAACTTCTGTATATCTTCTTTGGAAAACTGTCCATTCAGATTCTCTACTTATTCTTTAACCAAGTTCTTTCATTCTTGTTGTTGTGAGCTGTATCAGTTCACTTGAATTCAGTCACTCAGTCTGACTCTTTGCGATCCCATGGATTGCAACACACCAGGCCTCCCAGTCTGTTGCCAACTCCTGAGTATACTCAAACTCATGTCCATTGAGTCGATGATGTCATCCAACCATCTCATCTGTTGTCTCCTTCTCCTCCAGCCTTCAACCTTTCCAGGCATCAGAGTCTTTTCAAATGAATCAGTTCTTTGCATCAGGTGGCCAAAGTATTGGAGTTTCAGCTTCAGCATCAGTCCTTCCACTGATTTCCTTTAGGATGGTTGGGTTAAATCTCCTTGCTGCCCAAGGGACTCTCAAGAATCTTCTCCAACACCACAGTTCAAAAGCATCAGTTCTTCAGCACTCAGCATTCTTTATTGTCTAAATTGCACATCCATACATGATGACTGGAAAAACATAGCTTTGACTAGATGGACCTTTGTTGGCAAAGTAACATCTCTGCCTTTTAAAATTCTGTCTATATTGGTCATAACCTTTATTCTAAGGAGCAAGCGTCTGCAGTGATTTTGGAGCCCCCCAAATAAAGTCCCTCACTGTTTCCACTCCCCCCCCATCTATTTTCCATGAAGTGATGGGACAAGATTCCATGAATTTAGTTTTCTGAATGTTGAGTTTTAAGCCAACTTTTTCACTCTCCTCTTTCACTTTCACAGTTCAGGTACTGCTGAAACTTGGCTTGGAGAATTTTGAGCATTATTAGCGTGTGCTGCTACTGCTGCTAAGTAACTTCAGTTGTGTCTGACTCTGTGCGACCCCATAGACAGCAGCCCACCAGGCTCCCCAGTCCCTGAGATTCTCCAGGCAGGAACACTGGAGTGGGTTGCCATTTCCTTCTCCAGTGCATGAAAGTGAAAAATGAAAGGGAAGTCACTCAGTCACGTCTGACTCTTCGCGACCCCATGGACTGCAGCAGCCCACCGGGCTCCTCTGTCCATGGGATTTTCCAAGCAAGAGTACTGGGGTGGGGTGCCATTGCCTTCTATTCAGATCAGATCAGATCAGTCGCTCAGTCGTGTCCGACTCTTTGCGACCCCATGAATTGCAGCACGCCAGGCCTCCCTGTCCATCACCAGCTCCCGGAGGTCACTCAGACTCGCATCCATCGAGTCAGTGATGCCATCCAGCCATCTCATCCTCTGTCGTCCCCTTCTCCTCCTGCCCTCAATCCCTCCCAGCATCAGAGTCTTCTCCAATGAGTCAACTCTTCGCATGAGGTGGCCAAAATACTGGAGTTTCAGCTTTAGCATCATTCCTTCTAAAGAAATTCCAGGATTGATCTCCTTCAGAATGGACTGGTTGGATCTTCTTGTAGTCCAAGGGACTCTCAAGAGTCTTCTCCAACACCACAGTTCAAAAGCATCAATTCTTCGGCGCTCAGCCTTCTTCACAGTCCAGCTCTCACATCCATACATGACCACAGGAAAGACCATAGCCTTGACTAGGCGAACCTTTGTTGGTAAAGTAATGCCTCTGCTTTTGAATATGCTATCTAGGTTGGTCATAACTTTCCTTCCAAGGAGTAAGCGTCTTTTAATTTCACGGCTGCAGTCACCATCTGCAGTGATTTTGGAGCCCAGAAAAACAAAGTCTGACACTGTTTCCACTGTTTCCCCATCTATTTCCCATGCAGTGATGGGACCAGATGCCATGATCTTCGTTTTCTGAATGTTGAGCTTTAAGCCAACCTTTTCACTCTCCACTTTCACTTTCATCAAGAGGCTTTTTAGCCCCTCTTCACTTTCTGCCAAAAGAGTGGTGTCATCTGCATATCTGAGGTTATTGATATTTCTCCCGGCAATCTTGATTCCAACTTGTGTTTCTTCCAGTCCAGCATTTCTCATGATGTACTCTGCATATAAGTTAAATAAACATGGTGACAATATACAGCCTTGACGTACTCCTTTTCCTATTTGGAACCAGTCTGTTGTTCCATGACCAGTTCTAACTGTTGCTTCCTGACCTGCATACAGATTTCTTAAGAGGCAGATCAGGTGGTCTGGTATTCCCATCTCCTTCAGAATTTTCCATAGTTTATTGTGATCCACACAGTCAAAGGCTTTGGCATAGTCAATAAAGCAGAAATAGATGTTTTTCTGGAACTCTCTTGCTTTTTCGATGATCCAGCGGATGTTGGCAATTTGATCTCTGGTTCCTCTGCCTTTTCTAAATCCAGCTTGAACATCAGGAAGTTCACGGTTCACATATTGCTGAAGCCTGGCTTGGAGAATTTTGAGCATTACTTTACTAGCATGTGAGATGAGTGCAATTGTGCGGTAGTTTGAGCACTCCTTGGCATTGCCTTTCTTTGGGATTGGGATGAAAACTGACCTTTTCCAATCTTGTGGCCACTGCTGAGTTTTCCAAATTTGCTGGCATATTGAGTGTAGCACTTTCACAGCATCATCATTCAGGACTTGGAATAGCTCCACTGGAATTCCATCACCTCCACTAGCTTTGTTCATAGTGATGCTTTCTAAGGCCCATTTGACTTCACATTCCAAGATGTCTGGCTCTAGGTCAGTGATCACATCATCATGATTATCTAGGTCTTGAAGCTCTTTTTTGTACAGTTCTTCTGTGTATTCTTGCCACCTCTTCTTAATATCTTCTGCTTCTGTTAGGTCCACACCATCTCTGTCCTTTATCGTGCCCATCTTTGCATGAAATGTTCCTTTGGTATCTCTGATTTTCTTGAAGAGATCCCTAGTCTTTCCCATTCTGTTGTTTTCCTCTATTTCTTTGAATTGATCACTGAAGAAGGCTTTCTTATCTCTTCTTGCTATTCTTTGGAACTCTGCATTTAGATGTTTATATCTTTCCTTTTCTCCTTTGCTTTTCGCTTCTCTTCTTTTCACAGCTATTTGTAAGGCCTCCCCAGACAGCCATTTTGCTTTTTTGCATTTCCTTTCCATGGGGATGGTCTTGATCCCTGTCTCCTGTACAATGTCACGAACCTCATTCCATAGTTCATCAGGCACTCTATCTATCAGATCTAGGCCCTTAAATCTATTTCTCACTTCCACTGTATAATCATAAGGGATTTGATTTAGGTCATACCTGAATGGTCTAGTAGTTTTCTCTACTTTCTTCAATTTCAGTCTGAATTTGGCAATAAGGAGTTCATGGTCTGAGCCACAGTCAGCTCCTGGTCTTGTTTTTGCTGATTGTATAGAGCTTCTCCATCTTTGGCTGCAAAGAATATAATCGATCTGATTTCGGTGTTGACCATCTGGTGATGTCCATGTATAGAGTCTTCTCTTGTGTTGTTGGAAGAGGGTATTTGCTATGACCAGTGCATTTTCTTGGCAAAACTCTATTAGTCTTTGCCCTGCTTCATTCCGTGTTCCAAGGCCAAATTCCGTGTTCCAAGGCAGAATGATCTCTGCCTTCTATTAGCATGTGAGATAAGTGCAATTGTGCGATAGTTTGAGCATTCTTTGGCATTGCCTTTCTTTGGGATTGGAATGAAAACTGACCTTTTCCAGTCCTGCAGCCACTGCTGAGTTTTCCAAATTTGCCAGCATATTGAATGCAGCACTTTCACAGCATCATCTTTTAGGATTTGAAGTAGCTTAACTGGAGTTTCATCACGTCCAGTAGCTTTGTTAGTAGTGATGCTTCCAAAGGCCCACTTGACTTCACATTCCAGGATGTCTGGCTCTAGGTGAGTGATCACATCATCATCGTTATCTGGGTCATGAAGATCTTTCTTTGTATAGTTCTTCTGTGTGTTCTTGCCTCCTCTCTTTAATATCTTCTGCTTCTGTTAGGTCCATAAGATTTCCATCCTTTATTGAGCCCATCTTTGCATGAAGTATTCCCTTGTATCTCTAATTTTCTTGAAGAAATCTCAAGTCTTTCCCATTCTATTGTTTTCCTCAATTTCTTTGCATTGATTGCTGAAGAAGGCCTTCTTTTCTTCCTTATTATTCTTTCGAACTCTGTATTCAAATAGGTATATCTTTCCTTTTCTCCTTTGCTTTTCACTTTTCTTTTCACAGCTATTTATAAGGCCATTTTGCTTTTTTTGCATTTCTTTTTCTTAGAGATGGTCTGGATTCCTGTCTACTGTACAATGTCATTAACCACCATCCATAGTTCATCAAGCACTCTGTCTATCAGGTCTAGTCCCTTATATCTATTTCTCACTTCCACTGTATAGTCACAAGGGATTTGATTTAGGTCATACCTGAGTGGTCTATTGGTTTTCCCCACTTTCTTCAATTTAAGTCTGATTTTGGCAATAGGACTTTGTGATCTGAGCCACAGTGACCTCCCAGTATTGTTTTTACTAACTGTATAGAGCTTCTCCATCTTTGGCTGCAGAGAATATAATCAATCTGATTTCAGTTTTGACCATCTGGTAATGTCCATGTGTAGAGTCTTCTCTTGTGTTGTTGGAAGATGGTGTTTGCTATGACCAGCTAGTTTTAGAAAATGCAGAGGAACCAGAGATCAAATTGTCAACAACTGCTGGATCATCTAAAAAGCAAGAGAGTTCCAGAAAAACATCTATTTCTGCTTTATTGACTATGCCAAAGCTTTTGACTGTGTGGAACAATAAACTGTGAAAAATTCTGAAAGAGATGGGAATATGAGATCACCTGACCTGCCTCTTGAGGAACATGTATGCAGGTCAGTTAGAACTGGACTTGGAACTACAGACTGGTTCTAAATAGGAAAAGGAGTACATCAAGGCTGTATATTGTCACCCTGTTTATTTAACTTATATGCAGAGTACATCATGAGAAATGCTGGACTGGAAGAAACACAAGTTGGAATCAAGATTGCTGGGAGAAATATCAATAACCTCAGATATGCAGATGATATCACCCTTATGGCAGAAAGTGAAGAGTGGCTAAAAAGCCTCTTGATGAAAGTGAAAGTGGAGAGTGAAAAAGTTGGCTTAAAGCTCAACATTCAGAAAACGAAGATCATGGCATCTGGTCCCATCACTACATGGGAAATAGATGGAGAAACAGTGGAAACAGTGTCAGACTTTATTTTTCTGGGCTCCAAAATCACTGCAGATGGTGACTGCAGCCATGAAGTTAAAAGACGCTTATTTCTTCGAAGGAAAGTTATGACCAACCTAGACAGAATATTAAAAAGCAGAGACATTACTTTGTCAACAAAGGTCCATCTAGTCAAGGCTATGTTTTTTCTTTTTCTTTTTAATTTTATTTTACTTAACTTTACAGTATTGTATTGGTTTTGCCATACATCAAAATGAATCCGCCACAGGTATACATGTTTTCTCATTATTCATGTATGGATGTAAAAATTGGACTATAAAGAAAGCTAAGCACCAAAGAAATGATGCTTTTGAACTGTGATGTTGGAAAAGACTCTTTAGAGTCCCTTGGACTGCAAGGAGATCCAACCAGTCCATCCTAAAGGAGATCGATCCTGGGTGTTCATTGGTAGGACTGATGTTGAAGCTGAAACTCTAATACTTTGGCCTCCTGATGCAAATAGTTGACTCATTTGAAAAGACTCTGAGGCTGGGAAAGATTGAGGGCAGGAGGAGAAAGGGACAACAGAAGAAGAGATGGTTGGATGGCATCAGCAGCTCAATGGACATGGATTTGGGTGGACTCCGGGATTTGGTGATGGACAGAGAGGCCTGGCATGCTGCAGTTCATGGGGTCGCAAAGAGTCGGACATGACTGAGAGACTGAACTGAAGTGAACTTTCATCAAGAGGCTTTTTAGTTCTTCTTCACTTTCTGCCATAAAGGTGGTGTCATCTGCATGTCTGAGGTTGTTGATATTTCTCTCAGAAATCTTGATTCCAGCCTGTGCTTCATCCAGCTCAGCATTTCTCATGATGTACTGTGCATACAAGTTAAATAAGCAGAGTGACAATATACAACCTTGAAGTACTCCTTTCCCTATTTGGAACCAGTCTGTTGTTCCATATCCAGTTTTAACTGTTGTTTCCTGACCTGCATATAGATTTCTCAAGAGGTGGGTCAAGTGGTCTGGTGTTCCCATCTCTAGAAGAATTTTCCACAGTTTGTTGAGATCCACACAGTCAAAGGCTTTGGTGTAGTCAATAAAGCAAAAGTAGATGTTTTTGTCTGGTTAGTTTTCTGTGATTGTAGTTTTTATTCTATCTGTTTTCTGATAGATAAGGATAAAAGGCTTGTGGAAGATTCCTGGTGGGTGGAACTGGCCTTGGGGGAATCTGGATCTTGCTCTGATTTACTGGGCCATGCTCAATAAATCTTTAGTCCAATTTTCTGTTGATGGGTCGGGCTCTGTTCCCTCCCTGTAGTTTGGCCTGAGGTGAAACTATGGTAAGAGTAATGATGACCTTCACAATGGTTTATGCTAGCATTCTGGGGCTCCCAGCACTGTTTTCTTCAGTGCCTCTGACCCAGGGGGAAGATACTGTAGATCCATGCCTCTGCTGGAGACTCACAGGCATGCCTGGCTTAGTCTATTCTGGGCTCACGGCTGCTTTCTCCTGGGTCCTGGTGCACACAACATTGTGTTTGTGCCCTCCAAAATACTGTTTCCACAGTCTTGTGGAAGTTACGTAATCAAATCTACTGGTCTTTTAAGTCAAATATCCTGGGAGTTCTCAGTCCCTTTGCTGGATCCTCAGGTTGGGAAATCTGTTGTGTGAAAACTACTTTTATATAATTGTTCTATAGTTTGTGGGTCATCTACTCCGTGATTCTATGATGGGGTTAATGGTGACCTCCTCCAAGAGGATTTATGGCACAGGCTGCACCTCCCAAGTCTGCTGCAGCCAGAGGCCCTGTCCCCACAGCAGAACACTGCTGATCTGTGCCTCCACAGGAGACACTCATTTACACAAAGGCAGGTCTGGCTCAGTCTCTTGTGGTGTCTCTGGGTCTTGGCATGCACAAGGTTTTGTTTGAGCCCTCCAAGCATCTCTGGTGGGTATGGGTTTGATTCTAAATATGCTTTTGCCCCTCCTACCATCTTGTTAGGGCTTCTCCTTAGTCCTTGGACATGGGATATCTTTTTTTGGTGAGGTTCAACATTCTCCTCGGGGAAGGCGATGGCACCCCACCCCAGTACTTTTGCCTGGAAAATCCCATGGACAGAGGACCCTGGTAGGCTCCAGTCCATGGGGTCGCTAAGAGTCGGACACGACTGAGCGACTTCACTTTCACTTTTCACTTTCATGCATTGGAGAAGGAAATGGCAACCCACTCCAGTGTTCTTGCCTGAGAATCCCAGGGACGAAGGGAGCCTGGTGAGCTTCCGTCTATGGGGTCGCACAGAGTTGGACACGACTGAAGCGACTTAGCAGCAGCAGCAACATTCTCCTGTCAATGGTTGTTCAGTAGTGAGTTGCAATTTTGGAGTTTTCACAGGAGAAGAGGAGCATATGTCCTTCTACTTCACCATCTTGAGAATCCTCCTGTATGGGACTTTGCACCCCTCCATGCTAACTGCTTCAGTCACATCTATAAAGGATCCTCACCAGTCTGTGAATCACCTGGAGTCTGGGTTCTAGGTGAATCTCTTCTTGAAAGCAATGAGGTAGTGGAGGGTCTCAAAGGTCTTGTCACAGTCACATAGTAGTAGTTCATGGTAGAATGGGGACCCCCTATACAGCAGCAGCCACCCTTGACACTGGTATTACACAGGAAAAGAGACTTAACACAAACTTAAAAATTGTCTCCTAAAAGGAGTGCTGTATAATAAGACTTAGTCTAAGATACATGTATGTTTGTGTGTGTGTTAGTCACTCAGTTATGTCCAATTCTGTGACCCCATGGACTGAAGCACACCAGGCTCCTCTGTCCATAGAGTTCTCCTGGTGAGCATACTGGAGTGGGTTTTCATTCTCTTCTGCAGGGGATCGTCAGTCCCTTATCCTGGAGCTAAACCTGGGTCTCCTGCATTGCAGGCAGATTCTTTACCATCTGACCCACTAGGAAAGCTCACAAGTAAATCTGTACCTATAATTATTGTCCTGAGGAGGAGGAGCTAAGATGGCGGACAAGTAAGACGGGGAGAATACTTTCTCCTCCACAAATCCATTAAAAGACATTTGAATGCTGAATAAATTCTATAAAACAACTTCTGAATGCCGGCAGAGGACATCAGGCACTTAGAAAGACAACTCATTGTCTTCAAAACGAAAAAACGAGCCCTGCGGTAACTCCTTTTGTGGAGAAGTGGTGCGGACACCAGCATTTGCTATTGGCAAGCGGGGGCTGGGCTAGGAGGAGCGGCGAGGCCTGCATTGCTTTGAAAAAGGATTTGGCCTGGCTATCTCAGGCACTATCTGAGCGAAATAACCAGCCTGTCAGTTATCTACTACATCAAAAGCCAGCCCTAACTTGAGACACCACTAGGACTATCTACGGAACAAAAGACTGCACAGAGTTGGCCGGCTGCAGGCCGTCCCACTCCGGTGACAGGCAGCCAGGGCCGGAGACAGGCAATCACAGCCCTAGAGAGACACTATCTAATGGAACTGTGAGTAGGTTTCTGTGCTGACTCATGCTTCTTGGGGCTCTGGATGGTCAACATCTGCCTGAGAAAGTGCGTTGTTTGTATACCCAGAAAACTGAGTGGCGGAGAGGCGATAAGTCGCAGCAGCTGCGCTCGCTGAACATTTCATCACCTGTGCTACTCGGATCTGGGAAGGGCATAAAACGCAGACTCAACCAAGTCTGTGCTTCTGAGGATTGTCTGAGTGCCTGAACCTGGCCAGTTTAGATTTGGGTGTTCATCTCCACCCTCTCTGTAACAGGGCAGAGATCAGATATTGAAAAGACCTGTAAACCGCCTCAATAAAGAGAATTCAACAAATTACCAGAATATAGTAAGGACACTCTAAACTTGGCAATTTTAACAAAATGAAGAGACAAAAGAATACCCAGCAGCTAAAGGAACAGGATAGATGCCCACCAAACCAAACCAAAGAGGAAGAGATAGGGAATCTTCCTGATAAAGAATTCCAAATAATGATAGTGAAATTAATTCAAAATCTCGAAATCAAAATGGAATCACAGTTAAAGAGTCTGGAGACAAGGATTGAGAAGATGCAAGAAAGGTTTAACAAGGACCTAGAAGAAATAAAAAAGAGTCAACACATAATGAATAATGCAATAAATGAGATCCAAAACACCCTGGAGGCAACAAATAGTAGAATAACAGAGGCAGAAGATAGGATTAGTCAATTAGAAGATAGAATCCTAGAAATAAATGAATCAGATGAGAAAAAAGAAAAACGAATCAAAAGAAATGAGGACAATTTCAGAAACCTCCAGGATAACATCAAACGCTACAACATTCGAATCATAGGAGTTCCAGAAGAAGAAGATAAAAAGAAAGATCATGAGGAAATACTTGAGGAGATAATAGTTGAAAACTTCCCTAAAATGGAGAAGGAAATAACCACTCAAGTTCAAGAAATCCAGAGAGTCCCTAACAGGATAAACCTAAGGCAAAACACCCCAAGACACATATTAATCAAATTAACAAAGATTAAATATAAAAAACAAATATTAAAAGCAGCTAGGGAAAAACATCAAATAACTCACAAGGGAATTCCCATAAGGATAACAGCTGATCTTTCAATAGAAACTCTCCAAGCCAGGAGGGAATGGAAAGACATAATTAAAGTGATGAAAGAAAATAACTTACAGCCTAGATTATTGTATCCAGCAAGGATCTCATTCAAATATGAAGGAGAAATCAAAAGCTTTACAGATAAGCAAAATTTGAGAGAATTTTGCACCACTAAACCATTTCTCCAACAAAAGCTAAAGGACATTCTCTAGATAGGAATCACTAAAAGGGTGTATAAATTCGAACCCAAAATAATAAAGTAAATCTTATTTATCAATAATTGCTTTAAACGTTTATGGGCTGAATGCCCTAATCAACAGACAAAGACTGGCCGAATCAATACAAAAACAAGACCCATACATACCTTGTCTACAAGAGACAACCAAAAGACTAAAAAGGGTCAAATGGATACAAAAACTAGACCCCTATATATGTTGTCTACAAGAGACCCTAAAATATGGGATATATACCGACTGAAAATGAAGGGCTGGATAAAGATTTTCTATGCAAATATAGACCATAAGAAAACAGGAGTAGCAATACTTATATCAGATAAAATTGACTTTAAAGATCCTGAAAAGGAGACAATGAAGGTTACACATAATGACTTAAAGGAACAATCCAAAAAGAAGTTATAACAATTATAAATATATATGCACACAACATTGGAGCATTGATATATCTAAGACAAACATTAATTAATATGATAGAAGAAATATGCAACAATACAATAATAATGGGAGACTTTAATACCCCACTCATATAATCTGGCTATAATAGACAAAGTAAAGAGCAAAACATATTCACTTATGAGCCTCAAAAAATTCAGTTCACTCAGGAGAGGTTAAAAAAAAAAAAAAAAGACTTATTTGTTCACTCTGTAAAGGTTTATTGACTACTTTATGGGCTTGGTACCACTTTGGGTAGTAGGGAGGAAGAGGTGACAAATGTGATCCTGTCCTAAATAATATATTGTGGTAAAATTCAACATGATTTTTTTAAGTGTTCTTTGTGATCAAAAACAGAAAGCCATTGGTTAAGAAATTACATATACTCCTCCCCACCATCACTCCCCTTCTTTCTTCCCATTTCCCTCCCACCCTCATTGATCCTTTCCTTTGTCCATTTTCCCCTGCAAAAAAAAAAAAAAAAAAAAAAAAAGATGAAGCCGGGATGAAATGTGATCATAGCAAGCATTAGCAAATTGTCACATCTCTAGGCTTTAGGAATAAGGTGATGATAACAACAACAAAAAAAAATTATTGTCCTATATATTCTATTTATGCTTTCACAAGCATCTTTCCTTACAAGTGGTAGTTACTATGTTCTCAAAAAAATGTAAAATTGTATGTAGTTTTTCTGTTGCAGAAACAATGAATAGGAAGGCTGCTGCTGCTGCTAAGTCACTTCAGTCGTGTCCGACTCTGTGCGACCCCATAGACGGAAGCTCACCAGGCTCCCCTGTCCTTGGGATTCTCCAGGCAAGAATACTGGAGTGGGTTGCCATTTCCTTCTCCAATGCATGAAAGTGAAAAGTGAAAGTGAAGTCGCTCAGTCGTATCCGACTCTTAGCGACCCCATGGACTGGAGCCTACCAGGATCCTCCGTCCATGGGATTTTCCAGGCAAAAGTACTGGGGTGGGGTGCCATTGCCTTCCCCGGAATAGGAAGGCTACAATCTCTGAAATTAAGGATAATATACTGAATGTCAGTGTGGAATGGAGAATGACAGCGTATCACAAACATGGAGGGAGATAAATTTTATTCTTTTGGTTTGACTGAGAACAGACCAGAGATCAAAGCTGATACCTGAAATTTATAATTTCATCAGAGTGAGAAACAGATAGGCAAAGTTTACTTCAGATAGATCAGTTTTTCAAAAAAGCAAACAAGTTGGCTTAGGCTTTGGGAAACTAGATCACTGTTTTACACATATACTAGATACCAGGAAGCATAAGAATTTAAACAGTTCTTTTGTACTCACATTTTAGGTGGGATATATATATATATATATATATATATATAGAAGGCAATGGCACCCCACTCCAGTACTCTTGCCTGGAAAATCCCATGGACAGAGGAGCCTGGTAGGCTGCTGTCCATGGGGTTGCTAGAGTCAGACACGACTGAGCGACTTCACTTTCACTTTTCACTTTCATGCATTGGAGAAGGAAATGACAACCCACTCCAGTGTTCTTGCCTGGAGAACCCCAGGGACAGGGGAGCCTGGTGGGCTGCCGTCTATGGGGTCGCACAGAGTCGGACACGACTGAAGTGATTTGCCATGCTGCATGGCAAGCAAGATCTTAGTTCCCTGACCAGGGATTGAACTTGTGTCCCCTGTAGTGGGACCATGGAATCTTAACCACTGGACTACCAAAGAATCCCAATGGGATAATTTTTTTATTAATGAATTAAGAAAATCACATTCTGATAGGCTTCAGAGATATGAAACCTTGGTTAAATGTGAAAAGATTTGTAGAAATTAGCATGACAGGGAAGTGAAGTCACCTAGCATTCAAAAGTAGGGTCATGAAATAAATCAGACCTGGTTTGAGTCTTGGCTTTTGCTCACTGGTTACATGATATTGGGAAAATAGTTTAAATGGAACTCTCTAAAATAAGGGAACTCTCTACTTCATAGTGATGATTTAAAAGTTAAATTAGATAATGCATATGTATTACTTATTAAAGATCTGGCACATTTTGAGAAATAAGTAGATAGTATTATTCTTAGCAAAATAGAGAAACTGAGATTGCCTAAGAGGAAATGTCATATGTAAATACTTAGAAGTGTGAAACAGCCTAATGAGTTCTGTACAAATTAAATTTTGATAGAGAAGTGTGTAAGAAAATGAAGCTACAGAGGAGTATATGGAGGCAGAAAATGAGTGACCTTTGGTTTTTAGAAAATGAAAACTTCAGTGTGAAAGACACTTATAAAGGACAATTATTTGGAAGAGTACATCAAGTAAAGTTTTTGTTTAATTGCTATTGTTAAATTGAATGCAAGGATGGCCAATTCAGGGATTCTAATAAGCAAGGTTACTTAAGTGAACTTGGATGTGCCTGAACATATCAGTATTTGGACATGCATTGCTTGCATTCATGTTTTGCTTTGCTTTGAATCATTAAAAACCCCACATGAGACAAATGTGGAGAGAAGAAAGGTAGAGAGAACTGGCACATTCATTGGCTGAGTCTTTGTTTGTATAGATGCAGGTAAGATAACAATGAGACTATTAATTTTGGCAACACAAAAATTAGAATGATTACAGAGATTAGCTTTGCTGCTATGAAAGAATAGTGTGCAGATTTGCGAAGTGTTTCAAATCCTTTTTAGCAGAAATCTTACAGGCCGAGTGGAATGATATATTCAAAAGTGTTTAAAGAAAAACTGCCAACCAAAAACAGTCTGCCTAGAAAAGTTATTAATATTCAGTAGTGAAGGAGAGACCTCAGAAGCTCAAGATGGCAGAGTAGAAGGACATGTGCTCACTACTTCTTATGAGAATACCAGAATCACATCTAACTGCTGAACAATCATTGGAAAAAGCAAAAAAAAAAAAAAAAAAAAAAAACAGAAGCTACCAAAAAATTAGCCTACATCCAAAGTCAAAGAAGCCACAACGAGATGGTAGAAGAAGCACAATCATGATGAACAAATTCTATACCTGCTAGGTGACAAACTGGAAAACAATTATACCACAGAAGTTGTCCCACTGGAATGAAAGTTCTGAGCCCCACATCAGGATTCCCAGCCTGGTGGGGTTGGCAACAGAAGGATCCTCCAGATAATCTGGCTTTGAAGACCACCAAGGTTTGATCATAGATATCTCACAGGATTGGGGAAAACAGGCACACCATTCTTTGAGTTCATGCCCTAGGTCCCTTGGATAAAAAGCAGTAACTTCATAAGAGACAGGGCCAGATTTACCTGGTATTATTGCTGTCTTCTGCAGAGGTGGGGGATGCCTGAGGCTCACTATGGTAGTAAGGAAACTGGCATCAGCAATTCTGGGGAGTACTCATTGGTGTCAGCCTTCCTGGTGGCTACAAATAGCCCCATCAAACAGCCTTTAGGCTCCACTGCTGAGAAGCCTCAGGCCAAACAACCAGTGGGGCAGGAACACAGTTCTTCCTCTCAGCAGACAATTGGTTTAAAGTCTTACTGAACAGGCCAATCACAAGTAATGAAATTGAAAGTGAGATTTAACAACTCTCCACAAATAAAAATCCAGGACTGATGGCTTCACAGGTGAATTCTATCAAACATTTACTGAGGCATTAATACCTGTCCTTCTAAAATTATTCCAACAAATTGCAGAGGAAGGACTACTCCCAAGCTCATTCTATGAGGCCACCATCACCCTGATACCACACCCAGACAAAGATACCACACTCACACACACAAATGATAGGCCAATATTACTGATGAACAGAGACACAAAAATCCTCAAAAAAAAAAAAAAAAAATACTAGCAATTCGAATTCAACAATATATGTAAAAGATCATAAACCACGATCAAGTGGGATTTATTCTGGGGATACAAGGATTCTTCAAAATCCACAAATCAATCAATATGGCACATCACATCAAGAAATTAAAGAACCATATGATCATCTCAATAGATGTAGAAAAAGCTTGACAAAATTCAATAAACATTTACAATAAAAGCTCTCCAGAAAGTGGACATAGAAGGAAGTAACTTAACATAATAAAGGCCACATATGACAAACTTAGAGCTAACACCATACTCAGTGGTGAAAAGCTGAAAGCATTTCCTCTAAGGTCAGAAATGAGACAAGGATGCCCATTTTCACCATTTGACCATTATTCAACGTAGTTTTGGAAGTCCTAGTCATAGCAATGAGAGAAGAAAAAGAAATAAAAGGAATCCAAATTGGAAAGGAAGGAGTAAAATTGTCACTGTTTGCAGATGACACAATACAATACATAGAAAATCCTATAGATGTTACCAGTAAACTACTAAAATTCATCAATGAATTTAGTAAGTGGCAGGATACAAAATTAATACACATAAAACTGCTGCATTTCTATACATGAAAAATGAAACATCAGAAAGAGAAATTAAATAAACAATCCCATTTACTCCTGCATCAAAAGAATAAAATACATAGAAAAAAAATACCTAAGGAGGCAAAAGACTTGTATTCCAAAAACTGTAAGATGCTGATGAAAGAAATTAAAGACACTACAAACACTGACTTCAGACTGTACTACAAAGCTACAGTCATCAAAATACTATGGGACTGGCACAAAAACAGAAATATAAAGCAACAAAACAAGGGAGAAAGTCCAGAAATAAACCTACCTACTAGTCAATTAATCTATGATATAGGAAAAAAAGACTATAAATGGATAAAAGACAGTATCTTCAGTAAATGATGCTAAGAAATCTTGACAGCTACATGGAAAAAAATATATATATATAACACACTCTTTAACACCACATACAAAAACAAACTCAAAATGAATTAAACACTGACATGTAAGATTAGATACTTTAAAACTCTTGGAGAAAAACAGAAGGCAAAACACTGTCTGACATAAATGGCAGCAATATCTTTTTGATCTATCTCCCAGAGTAAAGAAAATAAAAATGGAAATAAACAAATGGTATCTAATTGAATTAAATCTTTTGAATAGCAAAGGAATCCACAAACAAAACAGAAAGACAACCCACAGAATGGGAGAAAATATTTGCAAATGATAAAACTGACAAGGGATTAGTCTCCAAAATTTGCAAACAGCTCATGAGCCTCAGTAACAAAAAGGTAAACAACCTAATTAAGAAATGGGCAGAAGGCCTAAAAAGACATTTCTCCAAAGAAGACATATCAGTTCAGTTTAGTTCAGTTCAGTAGCTCAGTCTTGTCTGACACTTTGAGAGCCCACGATTCACAGCACGCTAGGACTCCCTGTCCAGCACCATCTCCTGGAGTTCACTCAGACTCACGTCCATCGAGTCGGTGATGCCGTCCACCATTTTATCCTCTGTCATCCCCTTCTCCTCCTGCCCCCAATCCCTACCAGCATCAGAGTTTTTTCCAACGAGTCAATGCTTCGCATGAGGTGGCCAAAGTACTGGAGTTTCAGCTTTAGCATCATTCCTTCCAAAGAACATCCAGGACTGATCTCCTTTAGAATGGACTGGTTGGATCTCCTTGCAGTCCAAGGGACTCTCAAGAGTCTTCTCCAACACCACAGTTCAAAACCATCAATTCTTCGGTGCTCAGCTTTCTTAACAGTCCAACTCTCACATCCATACATGACCACTGGAAAAACCATAGCCTTGACTAGATGGACCCTTGTTGGCAAAGTAATGTCTCTGCTTTTCAATATGCTGTCTAGGTTGGTCATAACTTTCCTTCCAAGAAGTAAGCGCCTTTTAATTTCATGGCTGCAGTCACTATCTGCAGTGATTTTGGAGCCCCCCCCCCCAAAAAAAAAAAAATAATAATAAAGTCTGACACTGTTTCCACTGTTTCCGCATCTATTTGCCATGAAGTGATGGGACCAGATGCCACGATCTTCATTTTCTGAATGCTGAGCTTTAAGCCAACTTTTTCACTCTCCTCTTTCACTTTCATCATGAGGCTTTTTAGTTCCTCTTCACTTTCTGCCATAAGGGTGGTGTCATCTGCATATCTGAAGTTATTGATATTTCTCCCAGCAATCTTGATTCCAGCTTGTGCTTATTCCAGCCCAGCATTTCTCATGATGTACTCTGCATAAGTTAAATAAGCAGGGTGACAATATACAGCTTTGATGTACTCCTTTTCCTATTTGGAACCAGTCTGTTGTTCCATATCCAGTTCTAACTGTTGCTTCCTGACCTGCATACAGGTTTCTCAAGAGGCAGATCAGGTAGTCTAGTATTCCCATCTCTTTCAGAATTTTCCACAGTTTATTGTGATCCACACAGTCAAAGGCTTTGGCATAGTCAATAAAGCAGAAATAGATGTTTTTCTGGAACTCTCTTCCTTTTTCTATGATCCAGCAGATGTTGGCAATTTGATCTCTGTTTCCCCTGCCTTTTCTAAAACCAGCTTGAACATCAGGAAGTTCACAGTGCATGTATTGCTGAAGCCTGGCTTGAAGAATTTTGAGCATTACTTTACTAGCGTGTGAGATGAGTGCAGTTGTGCGGTAGTTTGAGCATTCTTTGGCATTGCCTTTCTTTGGGATTGGAATGAAAACTGACCTTTTCCAATCCTATGGCCACTGCTGAGTTTTCCAAATTTGCTGGCATATTGAGTGCAGCACTTTCACAGCATTGTCTTTCAGGATTTGAAATAGCTCAACTGGAATTCCATCACCTCCACTAGCTTTGTTCATAGTGATGCTTTCTAAGGCCCACTTGACCTCACATTCCAGGATGTCTGGCTCTAGGTCAGTGATCACACCATCGTGATTATCTTGGTCATGAAGATCTTTTTTGTACAGTTCTTCTGCGTATTCTTGCCATCTCTTCTTAATATCTTCTGCTTCTGTTGAGTCCATACCATTTCTGTCCTTTATCAAGCCCATCTTTGCATGAAATGTTCCCTTAGTATCTCTAATTTTCTAGAAGAGATCTCTTAATTGACCACAAATCCTTGAGTTTATGTATCAGTACATACTGTTTTGATTACTGTAGTTTTGAAGTAGTCTGAAGTCAGAGATCATGATTCCTCCAACTCCATTCTTACTTTTCAAGATCATTTTAACTACTTGGGATCTTTTGTGTTTCTATATAAATTTGAAATTTTTACTTACATTTCTGTAAAAAATGTCATTGGGAATTTGATAGGGATTGCATTAAATCTATTTATGGCCTTGAGTGGTACAGTCATCTTAACTATATTGATTCTTCCAATCCAAGAACAAGTTATATCTTTTGATCTGTTTGTGTTGTCTTTGTTTTCTTTCATCTGTGTCTTATAGCTTTCATAAAGGATATTTTTAATCATATTAAAGAAAGAAATTTCAGAGAAGCTATTACAGGATATGAAATCAAAGCTAAATATTATAGAATTGTTTGAATCATCAGACCAGATAGATTACTTAGTAAATCTGGGCTTCAAGATTTGTTTTAAATATTTGCTCTGTGATTTGCTAGGTGACTAATTCTAGTGATCATGTACAGATGCCAGAGTTGGACTGTTAAGAAAGCTGAGCACCGAAGAATTGATGCTTTTGAACTGTGGTGTTGGAGAAGACTCTTGAGAGTCCCTTGGACTGCAAGGAGATCCAACCAGTCCATTCTAAAGGAGATCAGTCCTGGGTGTTCCTTGGAAGGAATGATGCTAAAGCTGAAACTCCAGTACTTTGGGCACCTCATGCGAAGCGTTGACTCATTGGAAAAAAACTCTGATGCTGGTAGGGATTGGGGGCAGGAGGAGAAGGGGATGACAGAGGATGAGATGGCTGGATGGCATCACTGACTCGATGGACATGAGTTTGGGTGAATTCCAGGAGTTGGTGATAGACAAGGAGGCCTGGCGTGCTGCAATTCATGGGGTCACAAAAAGTCAGACACGACTGAGCGACTGAATTGAATTGAATTGAATTCAATAATTTAAATGCTAGGAACCTCTGATCCATCATCTATATAATGGAAGAAATACCTTTTACCCAGAGGGAAGTTGTCAGAGCTCATTTCAGACTTAAACAATGAAGGATGTCCCTGAGCCTTTCAGAACACAAAGTTACCTGCCTTTAGTGAGATACACACGCTGATCTACAACAGAAGTGGTTGAGCCTGCAGGACAAACCCCACGGTCTTTGTCACACTCACATGCATGCATCCATGTAGGACTGACACCTGGAGCACTAGCAAAGGCTAATACAGGCACACCTTGCTTTACTGCACTTTATTGTGCTTCATAGGTATTTTGTTGTTTTTACAGATTGGGGGTTTGTAGCAATCCTGTGTAGAGCAAGTCTATTGGCACAATTTTTCCAAAACATTTGTCACTTTGAGTCTTCTTTTCATATTTGGTAATTCTCATAATATTTCAAGCTTTTTCCTTATTGTTATTTTTGTCATGGTGATCTGTGATCAGTGAGTTTTATGTTACTACTGAAATCATTTTGGGATGTTGTGAACTACACACCCTCCTAAGTTGAATAATTTCTTTGATAAATGTTATGGGTGTTCTGACTGCTCCACTGATGGACCATTCCCCTGTCTCTCTTTCTCTCCTTGGGGCTCCCTATTCCCTGAAACAAAGGAATATTGAAATTAGGCCAGTTAGTAACCCTACAGAAGCCTCTAAATGTTCAAGTGAAAGGAAGAGTCACATATCTCTTCAGTTCAGTTCAGTTTAGTCACTCAGTCGTGTCCGACTCTTTGCGACCCCATGAACCGGAGCATGCCAGGCCTCCCTGTCCATCATCAATTCCTGGAATCCACCCAAATCCTTGTCCATTGTGTCGCTGATGACATCCAACCATCTCATCCTCTGTCGATCCCTTCTTCTCCTGCCCTCAATCTTTCCCAGCATCAGGGTCTTTTCAAATGAGTCAGCTCTTCGCATCAGGTGGCCAAAGTATTGGAGTTTCAGCTTCAGCATCAGTCTTTCCAATGAACACCCAGGCCTGATGACAGTTAGGATGAATGGGCTGGATCTCCTTGCAGTCCAAGGGACTCTCAAGTGTCTTCTCCAACACCACAGTTCAAAAGCATCAATTCTCCAGTGCTCAGCTATCTTTATAGTCCAACTCTCACATCCATACATGACTACTGGGAAAACCATAGCCTTGACTAGACGGACATTTGTTGCCAAAGTAATGTCTCTGCCTTTTAATATGCTGTCTAGGTTGGTCATAACTTTCCTTCCAAGAAGCAAGCGTCTTTTAATTTCATGGCTGCAATCACCATCTGCAGTGATTTTGGAGCCAAGAAAAATATCTCTTACATTATATCAAATACTAGAAATGGTTAAGGTTAGTGAGGAAGGAAGAAAAGAGGCCTCTTGTACCAAAAACTAGACCTCTTGTACCAAATAGACAAGTTGTCAATGCTCAGAATAAGTTTTTAAAGGAAATTAAAAATTTTATCTCGGTGAACACATAAATGGTAAGAAAGAAAAACAGTCTTACTGTTGATATGGAAAATGTTTTAGTAGCCTGGATAGAAGGTTAAACTAGCCACAGTATTCCCAGGGTAAGGCCCTAACAGTCTTCAATTCTATGAAGGCTGACAGACAGATGTGGGTTAGCAGTTTTTTAGCATTAATGTATGTTTTGATTAAAGTATATACATTAATAGTCTTGTATACAATAGGCTACAGGATAGTGAAAACATAATTTTTTTATGCACTGAGAAAGCAAAAATATAGGTATCACTTTTTTTTCAATATTTATTTTATCACAGTGATCTGAAACTGAACCCATAATATCTCTGAGGTGTGCCTGTACTGGACTGCAGACAGATCAGATACAAAGGCTGACATATCCAAGCACTCAGAAATGCACATGCTCTTTAGTCTTGCCAGTTCTCAGACTCTCAATGAGATATCCCAATCCTTCCTTCACAGCATGGCACCAGGAGTATCTTTTGCCCCTTCCTTCCACCTTTCCTCCCAGTAAGAACTTTTCCTTCAACTCTTAACCTTGAGTATAATTGATTCTTCCTCTCTCTTGTTCTCCAACAACTCCTACCTGTCCACATGCACTCATGCTGGATATGAATGCTTATCTCATTTGAGAGTCCCAACTAAGAATTGGAGGTGGTGACTCAAAATAGGAACTCACTAAAGAAGCTAGGTGAGAGTGGGAGAAGGGCCTTCTAGACTGAAAGATAAAAGGGGACATGGCCTATAGCAAGCTGACACAGTGTGAGTGAAGGAAGAGATGTATAATCAAGGTCATCTCATTGTTGATCTCTGTCTCTTTCTTCTTCAAGGTCACCAAGTACAAGGAAAGGAAGGAACAACCATTCAATCTTGATTCATATATGGAAACTTGATCAGAGGTCTTCTCCTATATAGAAGCTCTTCTTCTATTTTCGTGTCCATGTTTGGATAAGACCTGGATATCATTAATATTGATATTTATTGTGATAAATTTAAGTACAGAAATATATATATATATGTACACATATGTTTGAACTATAACAATATATATATATATATATACACCAATAATAAAAGAAGTTATTAATTCTTAGGAATGGGGTGTTAAGGGTGCTTTTCACTTTCTTTTTTAATATACTTTTCTGGATCATCTCACTGCCACATTTTAAATCTATAACTTTTATAATTTGGAAAAATTAAGCATCATTTGCTTTCTCTTAAATGTGTGCCTCCCTAGGAGTCTAATTTATAGATTTGTTGCCTAAAAATAGTCTGTGGTTTTCAAATCATTGATGTAGTTTCTTAACTTAAACTTTTCACTTTTCCAGCATTTTCTAGGAAATTTAAATGGGTATGACATTTTGTCTAACTTCTGTCGCTTAGTATAGTCCATTTAGGATGCATACAGTTGTGTGTATCACTTTATCCTTTTTTATTGCTGTGTAGAATTCAATGTGTGGACCCATCAAAGTTTGTTTATCCATCCCTCAAGTGAGGAACAATTGGATTTTTTACACTTTTAATTAATTGTTCAGTTGCCTAGGAGATTGATTTTATTTTAGGCTTAATTTGCTGGGCTCAGTGAACATATATTTGCATATAGTGGGCTAAATTGAAAGTTCAAAACTAGGGTAAAGACCATGGCCTTCTTACGCAAGGTTAGTTTTAGCTTGAATTTTTCAGAAAGATAGATTCTTCCTATCAGTTCCTAGAGTTTAGCCTTAAGCTCCTGGAGAAAAAATCATCAGGTTCCCTCTCTGGGGTTCTTGGTGCCAGCCTATACTAGAAGCAGTCACACAAGGTTAGTTCCATGAGGCTCAGAGTCAGAATATGTTATTATTTCTCACTTCTAATAAATTTCCTTATACTAACTCTGTCTTCTATTTTCTTTTTTTAAGCACATTTCTGTAATCCTGCCCTATGTATTAGCTTTCTGAGTCAATTAATCTAGTTTATCACTCAACTATAGTAATTCTGAATTTATAACTATAGTCAGTTGGAATAAAGATCATGTGTATAAATATAAAAATAACCTAGGAGCCAGACTTTACTTGCATATGAAATCATCCCTTTTTCAGAAACTACAACGACAAAGGGAAATTGAAGCAGGATTGTGACAGCATCTTGAAAATAAAAACACTTTTAATGCATTTCAGTTTTAGAACGTCCACTCTATAGCTTTTTAGGTTGGGAGGGGTTAATTTGTGTTAGTTTTTTCTATATTAAATTATTTTGAAAAGGATAATTTCTAAAGTCTCTCCAAGATTATAGTGGAGAATGAACTTTCTGCTAATCAATATAAAATTATATATAATTACCTTCTGGACAACAAACATCTTATTCACAATTGTTCCTACAGGCTGAATTTGATGCCCATGATCTTTGGGGTTTCACCAGCTTTTCTGATAAGATGCTTTGGTGCACTGACTGGTTGGTCACCCATATATTTGCCTTAAGTGTGGAATAAACCACCCCAAATTTAGTGTCTTAAAATAACAAACATTTATTAAATCTTATAATTCTGTAGATTGTCTGAGCAGTTCCTCCAAACTTGACTGATTCAGTGAAGCTGAATGATTAAATGTCTCTTACACATGTCTGGAACCTCAGTGTAGGTTCTGGGAAACTATAATAAATGGGGCCTTATCCCTTGTGGTGTTTCCTCATCTAAGGGCTAAGCAAGGTTTGTTCCCATGAAGGCAGAAAGGTTCCCAGCAATAAGAGTAGACAATGCTCAAGCAGCTTTCATACTTGTTTTTTCATCATGTTTTCTAATGCCCCATTGGCTAAAGCAAGTCACATGCCTACATTCCGGTATTTCCTTAATCACTTTTTGATATATTATGTGTAACAAAATACTGGTATCCAGATTATATATAATTCTCATACACACATGTTTAAAAGGCAGACATATCACCAGATAAATGGGCAAAAAAAAAAGAATTGTTTTGCTAAATAAGATATACAAATGGCATATAACCATATGAACATAAGCATAAATCATATGAACATAAACAGTGCTCAACTTCAAAAGTTGACAGAGAAATGCATATTAAATACTCTTTTAAAAATGGTGACTAGTTTTTAAGTAAATAAGATTTTTTTTTAAATGTGAACTATAAATTCTCAAACTGCTATAGCACTTCAGAAAATAGGCTATTTTCTGTTGGGCTGCTTGCTAAACTTCAATATACACTAAACTTATTGTATAATAGCTACTCACAGGTGTACAGGCAAGAAAAAGATTCACATACACAGTATTATATATATGCTTATATAACTATGCATGTATTCATATATATAAATGAAAAGACATGTACATAATACTCACAATATTTTAAATGAGCATAAATGATTATAGCAACATTATTCATAATGGCGCCAAACAAAAACCAACCGTAGACTCTCTTGCATATATGTGTATCGGAGAAGGCAATGGCACCCCACTCCAGTACTCTTGCCTGGAAAATCCCATGGATGGAGGAGCCTGGTAGGCTGCAGTCCATGGGGTCGCTAAGAGTCAGGCACAACTAAGCGACTTCACTTTCACTTTTCACTTTCATGCACTGGAGAAGGAAATGGCAACCCACTCCAGTATTCTTGCCTGGAGAATCCCAGGGACAGAGAAGCCTAGTGGGCTGCCGCCTATGGGGTCGCACAGAGTCGGACACAACTGAAGCGACTTAGCAGCAACAGCATATATATAATTTTGTACACACATATATATGCATATACATATGAATATGTACAATGCAGGAGACCTGGGTTTGACCCCTGGGTCAGGAAGATCTTCTGGAAAAGGAAATGGCAACCCACTCCAGTATTCTTGCCTGGAAAATCCCATGGACAGAGAAGCCTGGTAGGCTACAATCCATGGGGTAGCAAAGCGTAGGACACAACTGAGTGACTTCACTTTCTTTCTTTCACTTTCTTCATGTATATGCATATGTGGCTTCCCTGGTGGCTCAGCAATAAAGAATCTGCCTGCAATGCAGGAGATGCAGAAGACAGGAATTCAATCCCTTGGTCAGAAAGCTCCCCTGGAGGAGGAAGTGATTACCTACTCCAGTATTCTTGCTGGGAAAATCCCATGGAGAGAGGAGCTTGGGGGCTATGGACCACAGGGTTGCAAAGAATTGGATCCAACTGAAGCAACTGAATACAAACATGTATTACACAAAACATGAAATGTTATAGAGCATTTAAAGTGAATAAACTACTTCTACAAACTACATCATGGATTAAATTTTGCTAATAATATATTTTAAAAGGACAAAATAATTTGCACTGTAAAAGTCCTTTTATATTCAAAAACAGGCAAAATAATATCTGGGGTTAGAATTCAAGATAACGGCTATCTTTAAGTGTAAGTCTTAGAGGGAGCACACAAAGGATTTCAGTGGTGCTAGTAAAATTTACTGCCTAAGATGGTATGTTATCTTCCAGTTATTTTTTGATAATCTGTTGAGCTGTATTCTTAAAATCTGTGTATCTTCTGTGTTTGTGATACACTACAGTGTGTGTGTAGTCAGTCACTTCAATCGTGTCTGACTCTCTGCAACCTTATGGACTATAACCCACCAGGCTCCTGTTCATTGCATTCTCCATGCAAGAATACTGGAGTGGCTTGCTGTGTCCTCGTCTAGGGGATCTTCCAGACCCAGGGATCAAACCCGGGTCTCCTACATTGTAGGCAAATTCTTTACTGCTGAATCACAGGAGAAGCCCATGCTACAGTAAAATGTAGTAAGTAAATACACAGATCTATTCATAAATGTATATGTATATATTTACATACATAAGGTGTATATATACTTATATATATTTCACCTGGAAACTTAAATTATTAAAACTAGAGTATTCTCCCTGAATGTCTATTCACTAACCTTTCTTTTTCAATCTATCAGCAAATCGTAATACTTCTCAAATCTCTCTCAATTCAGTATATTTTCCTCTATTCCATTTTATAACCAAATCAAAGTTACTATTACCTCTTCCAGACCTATGATAATAGTTATTCTCCCCAAAGTAAACTGGCTACTCATTTTTTCCCAAATAATTTCCAGAAAGATCACTTTAAAATGAATTCTAGTAATACTCTATAGCTCAAAACATTTTGACCAAACACTTCTCATTTTTCTGGAAATAAAGAATTCTAATCATGTTCTACAAGGCCTTACAAGGTCTTCTCTCAAGTGGCATTATACCACATCTTCCGAGATTTTCTGAAATGCAGCCTCGCTGGTTGTCTTTCATACACTTAAGCAAGTCAAACTCCTGCCACAGGCCTTCTTCACACTGTGTTCCCTCTGACTGAAGACACATCTCATTTCTGTTCATTTTCAGAGTTTAGCCCAAAGTCACTTCTCAAGAGAATCTTCAATTGACTGGCTCCCACTCTAATCCCTGGCTATTGTTAGATTTCCTTGACACATGCTCTCCAAAGATTGTCCTCCAGTTAGTTGGAACTCTTACCTCAGGTTATTAGTTTATTAATTTGTGGTCCAGAAAAAGAAACTTCTCTCATTGAAATGCAAGCACTGTAAAACTTGGATTTCTTTTTAACTCCCTGTTTCACCACCAGAACCTAAAAGAGTTCCTTTACCTATTAGGAACTCAAGGTAAACTTACTGAATGGATAAGGGAATGGATGGGTGGATGACAACCTGGCCCCTCAAGAACACCACCACAGTGCAGCTGGAGCATCTGGCTTGGGTACCTCAGGTCCAGGGCCAAGTTTTATTTCACTGTGAAAAGCCAACTTCCAGTCTTGATTTTTAAAATACCATTGTTTCAACATGTTCTTTTCTAATTATTTGGGGGTAGGGGGTATGGAACAGCATTCTTTGTTTTTGTATTACAGTTGAGTTAATTTACAACATTTTGTTACTTTTTTAGTATACAGTAAAGTGATTCTATTATATATATATATGTATATATATGTGTCATATAATAGAATGCCATATAATAGAATCACTATGTATATTATATATATATGTATATATATATATAGTCATATAATAGAATCATTTTTGTCATATATATATATATATATATATATATATATATATATAGAGAGAGAGAGAGAGAGAGAGAGAGAGTGGGGAGAGAGCAAATTAGCCAAGATGATGTGGTCAGGCTCTCTCATCCCACAGTCTCTCACTCTTGCTTGGTCCACATTTTGTAAATAATGTTTTTGTAACAGCTGAGATCACTTATAGCATGGCACATGTGCAACATGAAGTATTCTCTTGGTTACGAGCTGCTTTGTGCAGTATACCTGTAAGAGCTTCATCACAAAAGCCCTGGCTGCTATGGCATTTGGACTACACTGGAGTGGCACCATGGTTATGTTATATGAGGTATGTCATGGCTAATTATTGCTACACTATGGTTATGCTCTGACTGCTGTGTCAGCCATGAGAGAGGCTGTGTTATGGCTGATATGCCAGCCAGGAAAGAATAAATGTGTCTGCATTCCTACGGCTCCTTGAGTCTTGTTTCAGCCTTTTAGCTTGTGCCTTGCCTACCCTGGGTTCAACGAACAGTGTGAACAGCAAGACAACTGACATCACGAACAGGATCAGTGAGATATACACACACACACACACACACACACACACACACACATAAATATAAGATTTTTTTAAGATTCATTTCATTATAGGTTATTACAAGATAATGAGTATAAATCCCTGAGCTCCAGATCTCCTCTACTTCACATGAGAGGTTGTAAGAAAAACATTATACAGTAATAAGTGTGCAGACATGCCTGGTTACCCAGAAAGAAACAGCAACAAAAGATGAGAGATGAAACCTACAGAAAACAAAACAAAAACTGGTTTCCTACAAGAATACTTAGGGGTGGCATGGAGCACAAATTTGCTTCATACAAAGTATACCTAAGAATAATCTAGGATGGAATTTAAAACAGGAACCTTACTGACTTCTTATATGCTGCATAGAGCTACAAGTAATTTTGTACTGGCAATTTCTCTTACTGAAATTACCATTTCAGTAATTACCATTTCATTTCATATTGGATCATTTTTACCTAGTCAGGATAATAAAATTCTAGGATCATTGCAACAGCAAAAAGAGGAAAGACTGTAGTGTGGGAAATTCGGTGTTGTCCTGACAAAGAGAAATGAATTCTTCCATTGAGAGAAAAAAATAAAATATATTCCTAAGTATTTTCAGCCAATGTTCACCAACACTCACACTCAGAAAATCACAGGGCTTTGGGTTTCTTGGAGCTATTACGTGTAATCACTGCCACCTTGAGGCCATCTCTACAATCTACATCTCCTAACTTCACAGAGTGAAGGAAAATGAAAGACACAATCAGTTCCTCTGTAAAGTGCCTTAGAAACTAGATAACAATTTATACCAGTGCAGAACCATGTGCTTATACGATCGTTTATAGTTATCATTTACATTTTTCCCCTCGATATGTATTTTTTAACTGGGCTTTCTAAGCCTGGAATAGTGTAGATGAAAGCCAGAAAAACATCTCTGGGGTCAATTCATATTTCTCATAGGATGATTTCAAAAAGAAGAAAGATTGAGGTTTGATAAAATCTAAGAATTTTAGGTAAAAAATATTGAAGTAAGTGACTTAGAAACATTTATCCCAAAATAAAATATCCAGCTTTCTTTTTTATTTATTTATTTATTTTTATTTATTTATTTTTGCAGGGGAAAATGGACAAAGAAAAGGATCAATGAGGGTGGGAGGGAAATGGGAAGAAAGAAGGGGAGTGATGGTGGGGAGGAGTATATGTAATTTCTTAACTAATGGCTTTCTGTTTTTAATCACAAAGAACACTTTTAAAAAATCATGTTGAATTCATCCTATATTAGGAGGTTTGATCTGGAAATGAAAAGTTCAGGAAACTAAAAGTCCAGTTTGGGTGTCCTCATCTTAGGCACAATTTGGTATTTTGTATTGGTAGGTCTATCTTTACCACAATATATTATTTAGGACAGGATCACATTTGTCACTTCTTCCTCTCTACTACCCAAAGTGGTACCAGACCCATAAACCTTTAGTCAATAAACCTTTACAGAGTGAACAAATAAGTCTATTTTTTTTTAAACTCTCCTGAGTGAACTGAATTTTTTAAGGCTCATAAGTGAATATGTTTTCCTCTTTACTTTGTCTATTACAGCCAGATTGTATAAGTATGAGTGGAGTATTAAAGTCTCCCACTATTATTGTATTGTTGCATATTTCTTCTATCATATTAATTAATGTTTGTCTTAGATATATCAATGCTCCAATGTTGGATGCATATATGTTTATAATTGTTATAACTTCTTTTTGGATTGTTCCTTTAAGTCGTTATGTATAAGCTTGATTGTCTCCTTTTCAGGATCTTTAAAGTCAATTTTATCTGATATGAGTATTGCTACTCCTGTTTTCTTTTGGTCCATATTTGCATAGAAAATCTTTTTCCAGCCCTTCATTTTCAGTCAGTATATATCCCCTATTTTAAGGTGGTTCTCTTGTAGACAGCATATATAGGGGTCTAGTTTTTGTATCCATTTGACCCATTTTAGTCTTTTGGTTGTCTCTTGTAGTCAAGGTATGTAGGGGTCTTGTTTTTGTATCGATTCGGCCAGTCTTTGTCTGTTGATTAGGGCATTCAGCCCATTAACGTTTAAAGCAATTATTAATAAATAGAATTTATTTTATTGTTTTGGGTTTGAATTTATACACCCTTTTAGTGATTCCTATCTAGAGAATGTCCTTTAGTTTTTGTTGGAGAAATGGTTTAGGGGTGCTAAATTCTCTCAACTTTTGCTTATCTGTGAAGCTTTTGATTTCTCCTTCATATTTGAATGAGATCCTTGCTGGATACAATAATCTAGGCTGTAAGTTATTTTCTTTCATCACTTTAATTACGTCTTGCCATTCCCTCCTGGCTTGGAGAGTTTCTATTGAAAGATTAGCTGTTATCCTTATGGGAATTCCCTTGTGAGTTATTTGATGTTTTTCCCTTGCTGCTTTTAATATTTGTTCTTTATATTTAATCTTTGTTAATTTGATTAATATGTGTCTTGGGGTGTTCTGCCTTAGGTTTATCCTGTTAGGGACTCTCTGGATTTCTTGAACTTGAGTGGTTATTTCCTTCTCCATTTTAGGGAAGTTTTCAGCTATTATCTCCTCAAGTATTTCCTCATAGTCTTTCTTTTTATCTTCTTCTTCTGGAACTCCTATGATTTGAATGTTGTAGTGTTTAATGTGGGGAAGGCAATGGCACCCCACCCCAGTACTTTTGCCTGGAAAATCCAATGGATGGAGGAGCCTGGTAGGCTCCAGTCCGTGGGGTCGTTAAGAGACGGACACGACTGAGCGACTTCACTCTGACTTTTCACTTTCATGCATTGGAGAAGGAAATGGCAACCCACTCCAGTGTTCTTGCCTGGAGAATCCCAGGGACAGGGGAGCCTGGTGAGCTTCTGTCTATGGGGTCGCACAGAGTCGGACACGACTGAAGCGACTTAGCAGTAGCAGCAGCAGTGTTTAATGTTATCCTGGAGGTTTCTGAGATTGTCCTCATTTCTTTTGATTCGTTTTTCTTTTTTCTCCTCTGATTCATTTATTTCTAGGATTCTATCTTCTAATTGACTAATCCTATCTTCTGCCTCTGTTATTCTACTATTTGTTGCCTCCAGGGTGTTTTGGATCTCATTTATTGCATTATTCTTTATGTGTTGACTCTTTTTTATTTCTTCTAGGTCCTTGTTAAACCTTTCTTGCATCTTCTCAATCCTTGTCTCCAGACTCTTTAACTGTGATTCCATTTTGATTTCGAGATTTTGGATTAATTTCACTATCATTATTCGGAATTCTTTATCAGGAAGATTCCCTATCTCTTCCTCTTTGGTTTGGTTTGGTGGGCATCTATCCTGTTCCTTTAGCTGCTGGGTATTCTTTTGTCTCTTCATTTTGTTAAAATTGCTAAGTTTAGAGTGTCCTTACTATATTCTGGTAATTTGTTGAATTCTCTTTATTGAGGCGGTTTACAGGTCTTTTCAATATCTGATCTCTGCCCTGTTACAGAGGGGATGGAGATGAACACCCAAATTTAAGCCGGCCCAGGTTCAGGCACTCAGATAATCCTCAAAAGCACAGACTAGGTTGAGTCTGCTTTTTATGCCCTTCCCAGATCAGAGTAGTGCAGGTGATGAAGTGTTTAGCGAGCGCAGCTGCTGCAACTTATCGCCTCCCCGCCGCTCAGTTTTCTGGGTATACAACTGGCGCACTTTCTCAGGCAGATGTTGACCATCCAGAGCCCCAAGAAGCGTGAGTCAGCACAGAAACCTACTCACAGTTCTGTAGACAGTATCTCTATAGGGCTGTGATTGCCCGCCTCCGGCCCTGGCTGCCTGTCACCGGAGTGGGACAGCCTGCAGCCGGCCATCTCTGTGCATTCCTATGTTCCGTATGTAGTCCTGGTGGTGTCTTAAGTTAGGGCTGGCTTTTATGTAGTAGATAACCAACAGTCTGGTTATTTCACTCAGATAGCGCTCGAGATAGCCAGGCCAAATCCTTTCTCAAGGCGATGCAGGCTGCGCCACTCCTCCTAGCCCAGCCCCCGCTTGCTAATAGCCACTTGTCCACGCCGCTTCTCTGCAAAAGGAGTTACCGCAGGGCTCATTTTCTCCTTTTGAAGACAATGAATTGTCTTTCTAAGTGCCTGATGTCCTCTGCCGGCATTCAGACGTTGTTTTGTAGAATTTATTCAGCATTCAAATGTTCTTTTAATGGATTTGTGGAGGAGAAAGTATTCTCCCCGTCCTACTCATCTGTCATCTTAGCTCCTCCCCAACTTTCTATAGTACCATTATTGGAGCTAACCTAGGTTATAAGAAAGAAGTAAAACATATTATAGGGAAACTTAAAATAATCCTGTCCATACTTCTTCAGGCACTCTGTCTATCAGATCCAATCCCTTGAATCTATTTGTCACTTCCACTATAGAGTCATAAGGGATTTGATTTAGGTCATACCAGAATGATCTAGTAGTTTTCCCCACTTTCTTCAATTTAAGTCTAAATTTAGCAATAAGGAGTTCAGGAACTGAGCCACACTCAGCTCCAAGTCTTGTTTTTGCTGACTGTATAGAGCTTCTCCATCTTTGACTGCAAATAATATAATCAATCTGATTTCAGTATTGACCATCTGGTGATGTCCATGTGTAGAGTCTTCTCTTGTGTTGTTGGAAGAGGGTGTTTGCTATGACCAGTGTGTTCCCTTGGCAAACTCTGTTAGACTTTGCCCTGCTTCTTTCTGTACTCCAAGACTAAATTTGCCTGTTACTCAAGGCATTTCTTGACTTCCTACTTTTGCATTCCAGTCCCCTATAATGAAAAGGACATCTTTTTTGGGTCTTACTTCTAGAAGGTCTTGTAGGTCTTCATAGAACCGTTCAACTTCAGCTTCTTCAGCATTACTGGTTGGGACATAGACTTGGATTACTGTGATATTGAATGGTTTGCCTTGGAAATGAACAGAGATCATTCTGTCGTTTTTCAGATTGCATCCAAGTACTGCATTTCAGACTCTTTTATTGACTATGATGGCTACTCCATTTCTTCTAAGGGATTCTTGCCCACAGTAGTAGATATAATAGTCATCTAAGTTAAATTCACCCATTCCAGTCCATTTTAGTTCACTGATTCCTAAAATGTCAATGTTCACTTTTGCCATCTCCTATTTGACCAAGCCAGGCTTCAGCAATATGTGAACCGTGAACTTCCTGATGTTCAAGCTGGTTTTAGAAAAGGCAGAGGAACCAGAGATCAAATTGCCAACATCCGCTGGATCATGGAAAAAGCAAGAGAGTTCCAGAAAAACATCTATTTCTGCTTTATTGACTATGCCAAAGCCTTTGACTGTGTAGATCACAATAAACTGTGGAAAATTCTGAGAGAGATGGGAATACCAGACTACCTGATCTGCCTCTTGAGAAATCTGTATGCAGGTCAGGAAGCAACAGTTAGAACTGAACATGGAACAACAGACTGTTCCAAATAGGAAAAGGAGTACGTCAAGGCTATATATTGTCACCATGTTTATTTAACTTATATGCAGAGTACATCATGAGAAATGCTGGACTGGAAGAAACACAAGTTGGAATCAAGATTGCTGGGAGAAATATCAATAACCTCAGATATGCAGATGACACCACCATTATGGCAGAAAGTGAAGACGAACTCAAAAGCCTCTTGATGAAAGTGAAAGTGGAGAGTGAAAGGGTTGGCTTAAAGCTCAACATTCAGAAAACGAAGATCATGGCATCTGGTCCCATCACTACATGGGAAATAGATGTAGAAACAGTGGAAACAGTGTCAGACTTTATTTTTCTGGGCTCCAAAATCACTTCAGATGGTGACTGCAGCCATGAAATTAAAAGATGCTTACTCCTTGGAAGGAAAGTTATGACCAACCTAGATAGCATATTCAAAAGCAGAGACATCACTTTGCCAACAAAGGTTTGCCTAGTCAAGGCTGTGGTTTTTTCTGTGGTCATGTATGGATGTGAGAGCTGGACTGTGAAGAAGGCTGAGCACCCAAGAATTGATGCTTTTGAACTGTGGTGTTGGAGAAGACTCTTGAGAGTCCCTTGGACTGCAAGGAGATCCAATCAGTCCATTCTGAAGGAGATCAGCCCTGGGATTTCTTTGGAGGGAATGATGCTAAAGCTGAACCTCCAGTATTTTGGCCACCTCATGCGAAGTGTTGACTCATTGGAGAAGACTCTGATGCTGGGAGGGATTGAGGGCAGGAGGAGAAGGGGACGACAGAGGATGAGATGGCTGGATGGCATCACTGACTCGATGGATGTGAGTCTGAGTGACCTCCTAGAGCTGGTGATGGATAGGGAGGCCCGGTGTGCTGCAGTTCATGGGGTTGCAAAGAGTTGGACACGACTGAGCGACTGATCTGATCTGATCTGATTTGACCACTTCCAATTTGCCTTGATTCATGGACCTAACATTCCAAGATCCCAAGCAATATTGCTTTTTACAGCATTGGACTTTACTTCCATCACCAGTCACATCCACAACTGGGTGTTGTTTTTGCTTTGGCTCTGTCTCTTCCTTCTTTCTAGAGTTATTTCTCCACTGATCTCCAGTAGCATATTGGGCACTTATCAACCTGGAGAGTTCATCTTTCAATGTCCTATATTTTTGCCTTTTCATATTGTTCATGAGGTTCTCTAGGCAAGAATACTGAAGTGGTTTGCCATTCCCTTCTCCAGTGGACCACGCTTTGTCAAAACTCTCCACCATGACCTGTCTGTCTTGGATGGTCCTACATGGCATGATTCATAGTTTCATTGAATTAGACAAGGTTTGGTCCATATTATCAGATTGGTTAGTTTTTTGTGATTGTGGTTTTCAGTCTGTCTGCTCTCTGATGGAGAAGGATAAAAGGCTTATGGAAGCTTCCTGATGGGAGAGACTGACTGAGATCGAAACTGAATCTTATTCTGATGGGCAGGGCTATGCTCAGTAACTCTTTAATCCAATTTTCTGTTGGAGGGTGGTCTATGTTCCCTCCCTGTTATTTGACCTGAGGCCAAACTATGGTGGAGGAAATGTAGATAATGGCGACCTCCTTCAAAATGTCCCATGCATGCACTGCTACACTCGGTGCCCCCAACCCTGCAGCAGGCCACCACAGACCCACGCCTCTGCCAGAGACTCCTGGACACACAGGGCAAGTCTCTTGTGGGGTCACTGCTTTTCTTTCCTGGGTCCTGGTGCATACAAGGTTTTGTTTGTGCCCTCCAAGAGTCTGTTTCCCCAGTCCTGTGTAAGTTCTGGCAGCTCTATGATGGGTTAATGATGACCTTCTCCAAGAGGGCTTATGCCATACCCAGGTCTACTGCACCCAGAGCGCCTGCCCACACAGCAGTCCACTGCTGACCCATACCTCCTCAGGAGATACCCAAACACAGTTGTTTCTCAGTCTCTGTGGGTTATCTGGGTCCTGGTATGCAGAAGGTATGTTTGAGCCCTCTAAGAGTCTCTGGCTAGTATGGAGTTTGATTCTAAATGCAATTATGCACCCCTACCATCTTTCTGAAGCTGAAACTCCAGTACTTTGGCCACCTCATGTAAAGAGTTGACTCATTGGAAAAGACTCTGATGCTGGGAGAGATTGGGGGCAGGAGGAAAAGGGGATGACAGAGGATGAGATGGCTGGATGGCATCACTGACTCAATGGATGTGGGTTTGGGTGAACTCCAGGAGCTGGTGATGGACGGGGAGGCCTGGCATGCTACAATTCATGGGGTCACAAAGAGTTGGACACGACTGAGCGACTGAACTGAACTGAACTGAAACATCTTTCTAGGCTTCTCCTTTTCCCTTGGATGTGGGATACCTCCTTACAGTCACTCCAGAACTATACAACTGCTGCTCTAGTGCTCCAATGGACAGAGGTTAGTAACATTGTATGCGATGCAGTGATCAAGACCATCCCCAAGAAAAAGAAATGCAAAAAGACAAAATGGTTGTCTGAGGGGGCCTTACAAATAGCTATGAGAATAAGAGAAATGAAAGGCAATGGAGAAAAGGATAGATATATCCATTTGAATACAGAGTTCCAAAGAATAGCAAGCAGAGATAAGAAAACCTTCCTTGGGGATCAATGCAAACAACTAGAGGAAAACAACAGAATGGGAAAGACTAGAGATCTCTTCAGGAAAATTAGAGAAACCAAGGGAACATTTCATGCAAAAATGGGCTCCATAAAGGTCAGAAATGGTATAGACCTAACAGAAGCAGAAGATATTAAGAAGTGGGGAGAATACACAGAAGAATTACACAAAAAAAGAGCTTCACAACCCAGATAATCACGATGGTGTGATCACTCACTAGAGCCAAACATCCTGAAATGCGAAGTCAAGGACCTTAGGAAGCATCACTACATACAAAGCTAGTAGAGGTGATGGAATTCCACTTGAGCTATTTCAAATCCTAAAAGATTTTGCTGTGAAAGTGCTTTGCTCAATATACCAACAAATTTGGAAAACTCAACAGTGGCTACAGGACTGGAAAAGGTCAGTTTTCATTCTAATCCGAAAGAAAAGCAATGCCAAAGAATGCTCAAACTACCACACAATTGCATTCATCTCATACACTAGCAAAGTAATACTCAAAATTCTCCAAGCCAGGCTTCAGCAATATGTGAACCGTGAACTTCCAGATGTTCAAGCTGGTTTTAGAAAAGGCAAAGGAACCAGAGATCAAATTGCCAACATCTGCTGGATCATTAAAAAAGCAAGAGAGTTCCAGAAAAATACCTATTTCTACTTTATTGACTATGCCAAAGCCTTTGATTTTGTGGATCACAGTAAACTGTGGAAAATTCTTCAAGAGATGGGAATACCATACCATCTGACATGCCTCCTGAGAATTCTGTATGCAGGTCAAGAAGCAACAGTTAGAACTGGACATGGAACAACAGACTGGTTCCAAATCGGGAAAGGAATATGTCAAGGCTGTATATTTTCACTGTGCTTATTTAACTTCTATGCCGAGAACATCATGAGAAATGCTGGACTGGATGAAGCACAAGCTGGAATCAAGACTGCTGGGAGAGATATCAATAACTTCAGACATGCAGATGACACCATCCTTATGGTGGAAAGAGAAGAAGAACTAAAGAGCCTCTTGATGAAAATGACAGAAGAGAGTGAAAAAGTTGGCTTAAAGCTCAACATTCAGAAAACTAAGATCATGGCATCTAGTCCCTTCACTTCATGGCAAAAAGATGGGGAAACAGTGGAAACAATCAGAGACTTTATTTTGGGGGCTCCAAAATCACTTCAGATGGTGACTGCAGCCATGAAATTAAAAGGCACTTACTCCTTGGAAGGAAAGTTATAACCAACCTAGACAGCATATTAAAAAAAAAAGCAGAGACATTACTTTGCCAAAAAAGGTCTGTCTAGTCAAAGCAATGGTTTTTCGGTAGTCTTGTATGGATATGAGAGTTGAACTATAAAGAAAGCTAAGCTCCAAAGAATTGATGCTTTTGAACTGTGGTGTTACAGAAGACTCTTGAGAGTTGCTTGGACAGCAAGGAGATCCAACAAGTCCATCCTAAAGGATATCAGTCCTGAATATTCATTGGAAGGACTGATGCTGAAGCTGAAACTCCAATACTTTGGCCACCTCATGTGAAGAGCTGACTCATTTGAAAATACCCTGATGCTGGGAAAGATTGAGGGCAGGAGGAGAAGGGGAGGAGAGAGGATGAGATGGTTGGATGGCATCACCAACTCAATGGACATGAGTTTGAACAAGGTCTGGAAGTTGGTGATGGACAGGGAGGCCTGGTGTGCTGCAGTCTCTGGGGTCACAAACAGTTGGACATGACTGAGGGACTGAACTGAACTGAACTGAAAATAATCCTGTTTGTGTTCTTTTGTAATGTAGGCTGATACCAAATCAATCTTGGAGTAATTTGAATGCATTTTTGCTAATAATAATTTTTAGGCATATTTTTAATGGTGAATACAATAATTTATGTCACGGTCATATTTTTGTTTTTGTTATATCAATACATTTTGACACTACAAAATCACACAAGCCCTGAATTACTGTTGTAACACTAAGAAGCAATAACTTGTCATATTTCAAATCCCTGGAGCAGCTATATCTCTGTTCCCAAAGTGATCTTACTCTTTGCTAGTTGATTCCCAATACTAGAATCCTAGAGTGAATTGGTTGCATCAGTTTTTGGTTTCATAATTGTAAGAAGCAGTTCAGCTTTTGTCATAGCCGGGAAGCAAGACTGCCCCTGTCAGTAAGCATTCTCTCCACTAAATTTCTACCAGTTGTATGCAAATAATTCCCATTTGTTTTCCTTCTGACACTTATGAGGCAATAGCTTAACCATTTTAAGAAAGTAGGAACATTTATTTGGGTGCATAAGAGTTTCCCATGTACCCAAAATTCTTAAGCCCAAGTATGAAACTAAAAGGGAATTCTGAATTCAAACACCACTACTGCAGTACTTTTAAGTTATTTTCTTCATCTTGATAAGTCAATAAATATCAAGGAAAAAATAGTGTGAAATATAAGTTCCAATTCACTCTGCCTTCTTGGCTGAGCAAATCTTATATAAATATAAAATGTTAATTTTATATTTTAGTAATGGAAGAATCTCTAAATTAGACTCTTAGAATGGGGAGTTCACTGTTTGAAAGAATAAAGCACCTCACCTCCAAGTTAAGAGTTGTTGAGAAAATGTTGAGAAAAAACATTGAAAGTAAAAAGAGGAAATCCTGAAATAAAGCAGAGTAAAGGAATTCTCATTCTAGCAAGGATCATCACAGAAGCCCTCCTGGAGGATGGTCTGTCTCAGACAAAATGATTAAATAGAGGATGATAATATCAGAGATAAAGGCAAGAGAGATAGGAAAGTATGCTTTGTACACTACTGTGAAGACGAGAGAACAGTAGCTATGATGACCAGGAACTGTATCCATCCATATACTTTCCCTGTGCTATGCTGTGCTGTAAAGATGAGCTTTACATTACCATTTCTAGGTGTGTACATTAGGACAGAAATTAGCTATATCACCCCTGATATAGAGGTTTGCTCTCCTCTCCTGCTCCAACACTGAGTCCTATCTTTATTCCACTTAAAATGGGGAAAACAACCACAGAGCCACTGATGCCTTTTCTGCCACAAGAATTGCCCCAGGTTTTTTATATTAGTTGAAAATTTTTTTTTTAAGTAAAATAGTTCTTGCCACTAGGAAATCATGAGCAGGTGCCTGTCTGAGGCCTGCTGTCCTATCAAAGCAAGGAAAGCACTTTCCCATAGGAAATGCATGAAAAAGAGGCCAGGAAATGCTTCCTGTATCCTGGGAGAACATAGATACCTCCTACCACTAGGAAATTCACAAGTAGGCACCAGGACCTGCCCCTGCTATTCCAGGAGTTCATGGAGAGCTCATGCTGCTTGGAAACTCATAAGTAGATGCCAGGACCTAGCTCCCACTGTCCTCGGAGGGCTCAAAGAGAACTAACTCTCCCCTAGGAAATCCACAGCAGGTCTCAGAACTGCCCTTGCTATCCTGGGATCAGGCAAGGGCTGCTGTATTTACACACCCCCTATCACAGAGGAAATGGCCAACACACACTTAGGAAAGGGGTAGCAAGCATCCAAACTAAAACAGGTCCTCCATTCTATAAAAACATGTAGAGTAGTATTTGAGCTCATCTCATCCTGCAAAAAAAAACACCAAAAACTCAACTAACTGTTGAACAAATATTGATAAATAGACTGGAACCTACCAGTAAAGATGTTTTACATTCAAAGACAAACAAGCCATAATGAGACAACAGGAGAGGCACTTTTCTGACATACTCAAGTAACATACCCGCCAGGTAGGTAGCCCACAAACTTTAAAATAATTCTATGACAGAGGTTCTCCCATAAGAGTGAGAGCCCTGAGCCTCATAACAGGATCTCCAGCCTGAGGGCCTGTCATCTGAAGGAGGAATCCCCAAAGCACTGGGTTTGAAGTCCAGCAGGACTTGAGTGCAGGATTTCCAACAGGACTTGGGGGAAAAAGAGATTCCACACTTGGAAGGAACACACAAGGATTCACATACCCTGGAACTTGGCACAAAGCAGTAACTGAATAGGAGGCAGGACTCAACCTACTATGAGTCTTGGAGAGTCTCCTGGGAAGGTGAGGTTAGCTGTGGCTCACTGGGGCGGTGGGGGAGAAAGGATGCTGATGGCAGAACCCCCAGAGTATATTGATCAGTGAGAGCTCCTCCAGGGTCACACTTTTGGCATCAAGACCCAGCCTTCCCAAAAAACCTGCACAGTACTGTAATGCCCTAGGCCAAACAACCATCAGGATAGGAAACAGACACACTCATCAGCATACAGGGTACCTGAAGCCATATTGAGTTAACAGTCACCTATAAATACTCTTGTTGACACAGCCCTGCCCACCAGGGGAACAAGACTCAGGTCCACCCTTCCCTCCCACCAGGAAGCCTGCACAAGCCTCAGAACAAAGCTCACTCACCAGAAAAGACACCAGAAGCAAAAGGTGCCACAGTCCTCCAGGCAGCAGAAAGGAGACCACAAACCCAGAAAGTTAGACAAAATAAGATGGCAGAGAAATATATCCTGATGAAAGAAACAAGATAAAAATACATAAGAACAACTAAATGAAAATGAGATTGGCAACCCACGTGAAAAATAACTTAGAGTAATGATAGTAAAGATAACCCAAGATCTCAGAAAAATAATGCAGGCACAGATCAAGACATTACAAGAGATCTTTAACAAAGAGATAGAAGGATTGAAAGAAAAAAAAAAAGATGAACAATGCAATATGAATGAAAAATACACTAGAAGGAATCAATAGCAGAAAAATGAGGCAGAAGAACAAGTAATTGAGCTGAAAGACAGAATGGTAGAAATTGCAGAACAGAATAAAGAAACAAGAATGAAAAACTGAGGATGGTTTCAGAGATGTCTGGGACAACATTAAATGTACCAACATTCACATTATAAAGATTCCAGAAGGAGAAAAGAGACACAAAATGAAAGAGAAAATATTTGAAGAAATTCTAATAGAAAATTTCCCTAACGTGAGAAAGGAAACACTTGCTCAGCTCCAGGAAGCAAAGAGTCATTGCCATGTTCTTGGACTGGAAGAATCAATATTGTCAAAATGACTATAGTACTCAAAGCCATCTACAAAATCAGTTCAATTCTTACCAAATTACTTTTCCATACAACTAGAGCAAAAACTTTTTAATATTTATGCATAAATGAAAAAGCAATTTTGAGAAAGAAAAACAGAACTGGAGGAGTCAGACTCCCAGACTTCAGGCTATACTATGAAGCTACAGTAGTAGCATGGCCACACACATACACACACACAACACACACAATCAGAATTTAATTTCAAAAACATTTGTAATTGTTTTTTTTTTTTTTTTTCCTGTCTGAAAGATTTTTTTCCCCAGGATTATATGGTTTGCACATATCACTTTCTATTGTATATTCTATATATTTTATTCTTTGTATTTATTTGTCTTTATCGGGTAGAATGTATGTTCCATAAGGATAAAGAACTTTATCTCATTTCCTGTTATATTCCCAGCATATGTGAGGGTCATTGGCACAGAGTCTAGGCTCAATGATTATTTTTGTATGACAATCAAAAGAAGAGTGCCCTGAAGTAGATAAAATTATTGTCTTCATTTTAAAAACCTGGGAATTGTAAATCATAACAGCTACATAATCTGTCCAAGAGCACACAGTCAATGATGGAACCTGGAAAGCGTCCATATATTTGTTTGCAGAAGTCATGCTTTTTCTACCATGCCCTGCTGCCTCTAAGGAGAAAAAGGTTCATGGTTGGTGTGTGGTCCACCACAGATGCAGGCATGTGGATCTTGTGCCTTCTCAAGTTCCCTTCTAGCCAAAGAATTATATTGTCCATGATAAATCTAAATAGCTCTCAACATATTATGTTTGGATTTTGAGTTTTCAGGATATATACTAGGGTCTTAAAGTATTACAAAATGGAAAAGATACTATGGAAGAGGAGGAGTTGGAGCTTAGGTAGGTTGATCTAGAGGCAGTCACTAATAATTAAAGGTGAAAGAGAAAAAGAGAGAGTCAATTACCTTCAGTTTCTAGTTTAGAAACTTGAGTGGTAAACAAAAATAAGTAAGGAGGATCAATTTACCATAGTCTAAGAGAGATGCATGGGAGAAGATTAGCATAAGAGATATGCATGGGAGATGCCTATAACCATTTCAAACATGCTACATCATGTTTGAGAAGCCTATGGGACTTTAGGGCCGAGATAACTGAATAACCAGTTGGTGGTCCCTGAGTCTAGAATAACTGCATCTTAGTACAAAAGGTATCTGTCTTTATTAAAATACACATTTTTGCACACTTATAAAGATGTGATAGAACCAACACGGCATCATTCTCTCAGTCGCATAAACACAGAAACATACACACTCACAAAGATCCTCCATTGGATTGTTGGTTACGCTAATCAAAGCTAAAGTTTCAATGCAAATAATTCAAGTAGAAATACTGACATAATCAAGCACACAGACAGGTACATGCACATTAGTTGTCCCACTTCTCAGGTCCCTTAATTCAAGAATCCATGTATTCTATCTCTAAGTCATAGCATTTGCACCCAGAATATCCTTATTCCAGGGCTCCACCTCTCTCTTTGCTGCTCCAATTAGGACCTCCCTGCAATGCCGTGCTGTGGTTGAAGCAACCATTTCCTCTCTCCTGTGGTTCTCCCTTATCTCCTTTCTGGGACAACTGCCCTATCCAAATGTGTCCATACTGGACATGACTATATCTCTTTTCGGTGACTAAAGAAAAATGAGGAGACATAAAAAAAGAGAGAGAGAGAGATTAAAAAGAATGTTAAAGGAGATAGGTAAGAGAGAATGAACTGTCTTTGAGAGAACCACAGGAAAGGTGGGCTCTATAGGGAGGAGAAACTGTGTGGGCAACAGAAACCATGGCTTTCTTATCTCTCTTTCAGGATAATCAAGAGTAGAAAAGAAAGAAAAGAGAAATAAATTTCAATTTAAATCTGGAAGCTGAAGTAAAGAACCTCCTATCACAAAAATTACATGGTATGCATAATGATTTTATAAAAGTTGCTGCTAAGTCGCTTCAGTTGTGTCCGACTCTGTGTGACCCCACGGACTGCAGCCCATCAGGCTCCCCCGTCCCTGGGATTCTCCAGGCAAGAACACTGGAGTGGGTTGCCATTGCCTTCTCCAATGCATGAAAGTGAAAAGTGAAAGTGAATTTGCTCAGTCGTGTCTGACTTAGCGACCCCATGGACTGCAGCCTACCAGGCTCCTCTGTCCATGGACCCCATGGACTGCAGCCTACCAGGCTCCTCTGTCCATGGGGTTTTCCAGGCAAGAGTACTGGAGTGGGGTGCCATTGCCTTCTCCTTATAAAAGTTGAGACTCAGGTAAATAAGAGATGCAGTAGAAATATCCCAGCATATGAAGAGTTTTGTATTTGAGTCATGGATTAGGTTGCTTTCTTTTTTAACTTTTCTTCTTTATACTCTTCTGTATTTTTTTGAACGCTTTTTTGTATTTTATGAAAACATTACATTCTATAGAATCTTATTTTTAAAAAGATGAATAAAACAGAAATACATAGACTAGAAAGTAAAATGGAGAAGGCAATGGCACCCCACTCCAGTACTTTTGCCTGGAAAATCCCATGGATGGAGGAGCCTGGTAGGCTGCAGTCCATGGGGTCGCTAGAGTCGGACATGACTGAGCGACTTCCCTTTCATTTTTCACTTTCATGCATTGGAGAAGGAAATGGCAACCCACTCCAGTGTTCTTGCCTGGAGAATCCCAGGGACGGAGGAGCCTAGTGGGCTGCCGTCTATGGGGTCGCACAGAGTCGGACACGACTTATGTGACTTAGCAGCAGCAGCAGCAGTAAGTAAAATGTGTCTTCTGCTGCACCCCATCCAACAATAAATATGTGAAGGGTTGGGAATAAAAAAAATCATTTTGCACACAAAATGTACATAATATAAAAAAATGTATTTCTTTTATTAAAGAATATCATGTTTCAAAAGTGTCAAATATCTCCTCCTTAATTGAGATCCTGTCTGCTATCTAGACTAATGATTTAGGGTACAGGTTGACAAACTTTTCTGTAGAGATAAATAGTTAAAATCTTTTGGCTCAGCCGTCAGAGGGACTCTGTTGCCACTTGGTTGCACCTTAAAGCAGACATAGACAGTACATAAATGAGTGAGCTATAGGTGTTCCAATAAAACTTTCTTTGCAAAAAGCATATCTTTTCTAAACACAGTGTTTTAATTTCTCCCACGGCCTATAAATTGCCTATATCTTAGTTATGACATCAATCTGGTAGGGATTTTTCCTGAGAATTTTGAATGACCCTGTGAATTAATACTTCAGATGATAGTCATTCAAGCTTATCCAGACATTTTCCCCAGAATCAGGATTCTTGTACATTCTACTAGTCAACTTTCTATGTGATAGCACAAATCACCCATGGTTTGCCACTGCCCACGAGTGAGGAAAAAATGCACATTTTTTAGCATTCCTTTGCATCATCTATTAAAATGCCAACTGCACAATGAGAATTACAAAACATCGTTCTGAATTGTGTTTATTGATAATAATACTGTGTGTTGTACACTGAAGTCTCAATTGAGAACTTCATTCCGCGTGAACTGATTTCAAGGTAATGGGGAGGAAAATATTCTGAATTATGGTGATTTCTCCCATGTCCTCTAACCTCTGATCTCTGGAATGGGCTTTCCTGATGTCCCTGAATTCCTTCTTTAGCCATTACCTTAACACCAGCTCCATGCATCCTACAGCAGCCTACAACCTGTGAAAGAAAACAGTGAACACTCAGAGATTTTTCTGGACATCAATCCAGATCCTCCTTGCTTTTTCCTGACTTATCCCTACTTTAGAAAGGTTATTCAGATGGTTTCAAACCCATACTTCAATATCCCCTCATGATTTTAGTTTGGATGAAACTGATTGGTTTTATTTTCTTTAGAAGGCCATGGGTCATCTGCGAACATTGACTGTCTTTTAGGAACCATTTACAGGCATGATCTGATTCTACTTGCAGGTCATCTGGTGAGTAACTACTATAATGTTTGCTGGCTGGTGTCATTTATTTGATGTCTCAGGGCTTATGGTACTCTGGAAGGCATCCACTGTGCTTCACAGAAGTAACACTCAAAGGTTTATTAGGACTTCTCACTCCAGAGGTTGAGTGTTCACCCAGAATTTGTAAGGTTTCAATGCTGTCATGATATGAACTCACTGCCCACCTCTGTTTATCCATGACTAATGCAGAAACCATGATGAGTAATTGTGAATTTAATCAGTGAGGTTAAGTAGATATAGTCAACAGGGCAATTAGCATCTCATATCTTTCTAGCATCTGAGGAAGAATCCACATAATTGTAATGATCTTCTTCTGTCAACCTCCAGATGTGTCAATAATTAACTGGGTGAGTGTTTTAAGTCCTATTTAAACAAATAGCTAATTAATGGAAAAAATCACCCTCTTCCAGAAAAGAAAGTGAAGTTCCTCAGTCGGGTCTGACACTCTGCAATGCCATGGACTGTAGCCTACCAGGTTCCTCCATCCATGGGATTTTTTCCAGGCAAGAGTACTGGAGTGGATTGCCATTTCCTTCTCCAGAGGATCTTCCTGACCCAGGGATTGAAGCCAGGTTTCCCACATTGTGGGCAGATGCTTTACCATCTAATCCAACAGGGAAACCAGAAGTTTCAGTCAAAAAAAACAGTAGAGATAGATGGCTCTTCCAACTTCTCTTCTTGCTACTGCTACTCTGAAAACAGGAAATAAAGGATAAGTAGCCAGGTGACTCACATTACTTCTCTTATATTTGAGAGGCATTTAAATGAATATAGATTTTTAATGACTCTCATGTAAGTCTGCTGGATAAGAAAGTTCTAATGTTAAAACTTTTCATCTACTGATATTTATAATAAAAATCTTTGAGTGTAATCTTGCCATATTTTTTTCATTTGTATTAAGATATTTATAGAAAATAAACTGTCTATTTTCTCTAAGGAAACTGAAATCTAAGAACACTGGTATGAGGAAACTCAAAGTTGTTTCATAACTTCTTTCTTTCTGGGAAGGAACAGTATGAGGTAACCAGCACTGAATCGCATTTTTGGAAAACTAGCCAATGTCCTTTTTCCTTGTTATTTTTCAAAATTCTTCTTTTTCCTCTGCCCTTCAGGAGATTACAAAATCCTGAAATTCAGTCTCTGAGAGCTATATTAATTTATCATCCTACTTAAACAAAATGAGCAGTGATTCCTGCATTTCTAAGGAAAACCTCAAGATCTGGACTACTGTTGAAAATATTTCCACTGAGGTAAGACCAGTAGGGATTTCTGTAGAGAACTGTGGGTACCAGGTTGGTCTCAAGATGACAAAAAGGGGGTTTAGTCATGAAGAATTTGGGGGGAAAGGTTTGGTATCAAGTACATTTAGGAAAGTGAAAACAGAAGTAGCTTGATTCTAATCTTTTACTGCCTAGGCAAATTATAGACATTTTATTCCACTGCACCTGAAGCCTGAACAAAGGGAGATGCATTTTGACAATAGAAGATATTAAAATATATTCCCCAGGCAACTATCAGTGTGAGTTATATTCAGAAACAGAGTTTGGTTTCCTTCCCTGGAAGATACACAGGAAACTTGGTAGGAGGCCTGGGTAAAAGTCCAATAGGGGCATGATAAAAAATTCAGAAAATAATATTCAGTTAAAAAAATGCAACTGGATATAAAACTGTACTGTATGACATTATTCTAACTTTAGAAAACACACACTCACAGAGGAGAGCAATTTTCAATCCCACAAACACAGATATGCAAAACATGGCTTTTTTACCTCCCTTAAGACAATTGACAGACTATTTTTTTTGGCTCCAAAATCACTGCAGATGGTGATTGCAGCCATGAAATTAAAAGACACTTGTTCCTTGGAAGAAAAGTTATGACCAAACTAGACAGCTTATTAAAAAGCAGAGACCTTACTTTGCCAACAAAGGTGTGTCTAGTCACAGCTATGGTTTTTGCAGTAGTCATGTATGGATGTGAAAGTTGGACTATTAAGAAAGCTGAGCACTGAAGAATTGATGCATTTGAACTGTGGTGTTGGAGAAGACTCTTGAGAGTCCCTTGGACTGCAAGGAGATCCAACCACTCCATCCTAAAGGAAATCAGTCCTGAATATTCATTGGAAGGACTGATGCTGAAGCTGAAACTTCAATACTTTGGCCACCTGATGCGAAGAACTGACTCCTTGGAAATGCTGGGAAAGATTGAAGGCAAGAAGACAAGGGGATGAAAGAGGATGAGATGGTCGGATGGCATTACCAACTCTATGGACGTGAGTTTGAGTAAGCTCTGAGAGTTGGTGAAGTACAGGGAAGCCTGCCATGCTTCAGTCCATGGGGTGACAGAATCAGACAAGAGAGACTGAACTGAACTAATCTGAACTGAACTGAACAGAAGCCAGTTTTAGACAAATAGCCTTCAGAATAAAAAGACCAAAACAAAAGAAGGAATAGGGGAAGATACACAGAAGAAAACTTTCCTGAGCTAAAATCTTCACTATTATTATTGTCATCTTCATCATCATCACTGCATTTCCTCATCACTATGTTTAATGTTTTTGCCATCATTCGTTGTTGTTGTCCAATCACTAAGTCGTGTCCAACTCTTTTCAACCCCATGGACTGCAGCACACCAGGCCTCCCGGTCTCTCGCTATCTCCCAAAGTTTGCCCAAGTTCATGTCCATTGAGTTGGTGATACCATCCAACCATCTCATCCTCTGTCACCCACTTCTCCTCTGCCTTCAATTTTCCCAGCATCACGGTCTTTGCAAATGTCTTTCAGGAGTCTTCTTGAGCACCACCATTCAAAAGGATCAATTCTTCAGCACTCAGCCTTCTTTATTGTCCAACTCTTGCATCTGTACATGACTACTGGAAAGACCATAGCTCTGACTAGATGAACCTTTGTTGGCAAATTGATGCCTCTGCTTTTTAATACACCATCTAAGTCTGTCATAGCTTTCCTTCCAAAAAGCAAGTGTGTTCTAATTTCATGGCTGCAGTCACCATCCACAGTGATTTTGGAGCCCAAGAAGAGAAAGTCTGTCACTGCATCCACTTTTTGCCTTCTATTTGCCATGAAGTGATGAGACCAGATGCCATGATCTTTGGGTTTTGTTTTTGTTGTTGTTGTTGAGTTTTTTTTTTTTTTTAATTTAAATTTATTTATTTTAATTGGAGGCTAATTACTTTACAATATTTTATTGGTTAAAAAGACACAGATGTATAGAACAGTCTTTTGGATTCTGTGGGAGAGGGAGAAGGTGGGATCATTTGGGAGGGTGGCATTGTAACATGTATAATGTTGAGTTTTAAGCCAGCTTTTTCACTCTTCTCTTTTACCCTCATCAAGAGGCTCTTAGTTCTTCTTCAATTTCTGCCATTAGAGTGGTATCAGCTGCATATCTGACATTGCTTCTCCTGGAAGTCTTGATTCCAGTTTATAACTCATACAGCCTTACATTTCACAGGATGTACTCTGCATAGAAGTTAAATAAACAGAGTGACAATATACAGCCTTGTCACACTCTTTCCTAATTTCGAATCAATCAGTTGTTCCATGTAAGGTTCTAATTATTGCTTCTTGACCTGCATACAGGTTTCTCAGGAGCGAGGTAAGATGGTCTGGTATTTTCATCTGTTTAAGAATTTTCCACAGTTTGTTGTGACCCACACAGTCAAAGGCTTTCATGAGATCAATGAAGCAAAAATAGATATTTTCTGGAATTCCCTTGCTTTCTCTATGATCCAGGAAATGTTGGCAATTTGATTTCTGGTTCCTCTGTCTTTTCTAAAACTAACTTATACAAGCTCCTCTTCTTTTTCTAAGCCCAGCTTGTACATCTGGACTATCCATCTTGGGTGACCTGGCACACCATGGCTCATAGCTTCACTGAATCACTCAAGCCCCTCTCGCCATGACTAGCCAATGATCCATGAAGAGGTTTGCTATCATATTTCACATAATTTTGTTCTGTGTATCCCCTAATAACTTATTGTAGGTATAGCTAACTGATTTTATTACTTTTGTTTTTTAACATTCCCAGTAGCTTTATACATGGCTGACATATGGCTTGTATATGACAAAAGTGACTTAGCATATATGCATATACATACATACATACACAATACAGCAACATACAACTACCTATTAATTCTTAGGAATGGGATCTTATGGTGCTTTTCATTTTCTTTTTTGTATTTGTCTATTTCAATGCCTAATTTTGCATCTATAACTTTTATAATTTAGAAAAATAATAGACATCATGTTTTTCCCTAAAGGTGTGCCTCCTTAGAAGTCTAATTAATTGATTTACTTCTTAAAAACAAATACTCTGTGGCCTGAAAACCAGAGAGGGACACTAAGCCCCAAAGCATCATTTGTATTTATACTTTGAGTATGGTCTTTACAGGATATAACTCAGGTCAAGTATGAACAGACTGACTAAGGTGTACTCTCCTCAGAGAAACCCAAGGGGTTTCTGCACACCAGCTGTGATCCAGTCTGTGCTTCAATTGCCAACCCCTGTCCTAGGATGGATTGCTTCAGTCCAAAACAAGGATATTTGTTTTTATTTATTTAAAACTTTTAATTTTGTGTTGGCATATAGGCAATTCACAATGTTGTGATAGTTTCAGGTGAATAGAGAAGGTAACTCAGCCATACACATACATGTATCCATTCTTCCCCAAACTCCCCCCTCACCTCCCCATTCAGGCTGTTACATAACACTAAGCAGAGTTCCATGTGCTATATAGTAGGTCCTTGCTGCTTATCTATTTTAAATACAGCAGTGTGTACATTTTAGAATTGGACCCATGGAAGGGCCATAATTAGGTAATTTAGGAACCAAATAAGACAGCTTCTGATGTTTTACATGAAGTCAGTACTATATGTTGGAAGTAACTATAGCCCTGTCTGATGTGAAATAACTGTTTCCACTTATTTATTCAGGTACAATAGGTCAGTAGCTTTCCAGCTATGCTTTCTGGTCCTCAGTGTGTGAATCCTATGAGGAATTTGCTCCAGGCAGAGATTTGCATTAGTCAAACACTGAAGAATTTACTTCAAAATACAGTGACAGAAAGTGGATATCTAACACTGAAACTTATAATGCACTTTTTAACTTTTATTTTATTGAAGTACAGTTGATTTACAATCTGTTAGTTTCTGCTACACTGTAAACTGATTCAGCTGTACATTTTAATGTTCTATTTTTGTATTCTTTTCCATGATGGCTTGTTGAAGAAGTGAAGAAGAAGTGAAGTCACTCAGTCGTGTCCAAATCCATGATGGTTTGTTATAAGACAATAAATGTATTTTCCTTACAGTGTATTTATTGATCACATACTTGATACCTGATATATTGCAATTATTTCATATCACTTAATTTTAAACTAACTCTAGGTTGATACTGTTTTTCTTTCATAAGAAGTGTGGAACAGAAGGTAAGATCATATTTCTAATGATTAGAAAAGTTCCTTCATAACAAGAATTTCCTCCATGCTACTTTATTGCCAGTGCTTCCTTCAATCCAAGCTCCTGGCAACCACTCAGATCAGATCAGTCGCTCAGTCATGTCCGACTCTTTGCGACCCCATGAATCATAGCACATCAGGCCTCCCTGTCCATCACCAACTCCCAGAGGTCACTGAGACTCACATCCATCGAGTCAGGGATGCCTTCCAGTCATCTCATCCTCTGTCGACCCCTTCTCCTCCTGCCCTCAATCCCTCCCAGCATCAGAGTCTTCTCCAATGAGTCAGCTCTTCTCATGAGGTGGTCAAAGTACTGGAGTATCAGCTTTAGCATCATTCCTTCCAAAGATATTCCAGGGCTGATCTCCTTCAGAATGGACTAGTTGGATCTCCTTGCAGTCCAAGGGACTCTCAAGAGTCTTCTCCAACACCACAGTTCAAAAGCATCAATTCTTCAGCGCTCAGCCTTCTTCACAGTCCAGCTCTCACATCCATACATGACCACAGGAAAAACAATGGCCTTGACTAGGCAAACCTTTGCTGGCAAAGTAATGTCTCTGCTTTTGAATATGTGATCTAAGTTGGTCATAACTTTTCTTCCAAGGAGTTAGCGTCTTTTAATTTCATGGCTGCAGTCACCATCTGCAGTGATTTTGGAGCCCAGAAAAATAAAGTCTGACACTGTTTCCACTGTTTCCCCATCTATTTCCCATGAAGTGATGAGACTGGATGCCACGATCTTTGTTTTCTGAATGTTGAGCTTTAAGGCAACTTTTTCACTCTCCATGTTGAGCTTTAAGCCAACTTTTTCACTCTCCACTTTCACTTTAATCAAGAGGCTTTTTAGTTCCTCTTCACTTTCTGCCATAAGGGTGGTGTCATCTGCATATCTGAGGTTATTGATATTTCTCTAACATAGTTCTTTTTTTAATAAGAAAACTTTTATAAACTCTACTCATTTCCATAATTTCTTAAAATGGAAATTAAAATATAAATAGCATTTTGAATCCGGTTGCTTTCATTTACTGTAGTGAGTTTAGGATTCATCTATAAGTTGTGTGCATTGATTTATTCCTTTTTATTGCTGTGTAGAATTCAAAGTGTGGACCCACTAACATTTGTTTATCCATCCCCCAAGAGAGAAACAATTGGATTGTTGACACTTTTGCATAGTTACAAATAAAACTGCTGCAAATATTCACATGCAAATTTTTGTGTTGTAACCTGTGATATCATTTCAAAGAGGGAAACCCTTGGAGTGAGATTGTTGGTCATATGGCAAATGTATTTCAAATATATAAGAAATTGCCAAACAGTTTTATAAAGTGACTGTAGCAATTTTCATTCCCTAGAGCAATCTATGAGAATTTCAATTGCTGTGTATCCTCCTCAGAGGTTAGGATTGTAGGTGCATGTTAATTTTAAAAAACAGTCTAACTCTTTTACAAAGAGTACCATTTAACATTCCACCCTTGTATGAGAATTCTAATTCCTCCTCATCCTCACTAACCATTGATATGGTCAGTCTTTTTAAATTTTTGTCATTTTAATTGGTGCATAATGGTATCTAACTGTAGTTTTAATTTGCATTCCCCTGGGAGAAGGCAATGGCACCCCACTCCAGTACTCTTGCCTGGAAAAGCCCATGGATTGAGGAGCCTGGTGTGCTGCAGTCCATGGGATCGCTAGGAGTTGGACACGACTGAGCGACTTCACTTTCACTTTTCACTTTCCTGCATTGAAGAAGGAAATGGCAACCCACTCCAGTGTTCTTTCCTGGAGAATCTCAGGGACGGGGGAGCCTGGGGGGCTGTCGTCTATGGGGTCGCACAGAGTCGGACATGACTGACGTGACAGCAGCAGCAGCAGCACCAAAGATAAATCAGGTTGAGTATCTTTTTATGTGCATATTTACTGCCTGTGTATCCTTTTTTTTGTTTGTTTTTTTTGCCTATCATGAAAACTCAGCTGTTTTTTTCTCATAATACTGACTCCTGAGAATTCTTTATAAATTCTGGGTACAGAATCTTTATTAGCTATGTGTCTAGCAAGTATTATGTCTCAATCTATGGCTTGCATTTTCATGTTTTAAAGGTATTGAGAAATGAAGTATTTCCTGCCATATCAGTAAACAAGGATGTCAGTCATCAGTGATTCCAGCCCTCTAGGTTTATCCTGACTCAATTTTCCTGGACTATCCAGGATGCAAGGATGGCCAAATTGACTCTGAGAGATATCCTCAATATATCATGTCCTCAAGATACAGCTGGGCTGTGTCTACTTGTAAATATGTCTTTCAGAAGAATTTGTCTAACTTTGAGGAAACCATCTACATTAGACTTACAATGTTAACCAACGAACTGTTTGTAGGGCTGTATGGGTGCCACAGCATGTGTCTCAACCTTATGAAGCCTATGTCCTCTTAATTATGTGTCTAGGGTGTATATTTTCTAACAAGGAGGCTCCTAAGTTCTCTGAGCTATAGGTGTACTAAATATCAGGGTCTTCCATTTCTTTTTTGTTTTTTTAATTTAATTTTATTTTATTTAACTTTACAATATTGTATTGGTTTTGCCATATATCAAAATGAATCTGCAACAAGTATACATGTGTTTCCATCCTGAACCCTCCTCCTCAATAGCATCTGTTCATTTTGCTGAAAACAAACACAAAGCATAACCTCTTTGGAGAGTTGACTTTCCTTCATGAAGTTCCCACCTTAATGAAACTGCTGCTGCTACTGCTGCTAAGTCACTTCAGTTGTATCTGACTCTGTGCGACCCCATAGATGACAGCCCACCAGGCTCCTCCGTCCCTGGGATTCTCCAGGCAAGAACACTGGAGTGGGTTGCCATTTCCTTCTCCAATGCATGAAAGTGAAAAGTGAAAGTGAAGTTGCTCAGTCGTGTCCAACTCTTAGCAACCCCATGGACTGCACCCCACCGAGCTCCTCCATCCATGGGATTTTCCAGACGAGAGTACTGGAGTGGGGTGCCATTGCCTTCTCCGTTAATGAAACTATGAACTCTAGATTTCAGGTATAGTTTTTCTCCAGTCTTTGATAGCTCTAAAAATATAAATTGAAGTTTATTCCATTCCTTGCACTGGATTTTCTTCTTTTTTTCCAAGCATCAGTACTTCTATCCTTCCTGTGCTGTCATTTAGGTCACATAGAGTGACTCAGTGGAAAAGACTGATGCTGGGAGGGATTGGAGGCAGGAGGAGAAAGGGATGACAGAGGATGAGATGGCTGGATGGCGCCACTGACTCAATGGATGTCCAGTGAGTCTGGGGGAACTCTGGGAATTGGTGATGGACAGGGAGGCCTGGCGTGTTGCTATTCATGGGGTCGCAAAGAGTCAGACATGAGTGAGTGACTGAACTGAACTGAATATATGATTCTTCTGTTCTGCTTGCTGCAAAGATAAAACCAACACCAAACTTTTGGTAATGTGATTAAGGAATGCCACATCAATCAGACATCAGAAGTCAGCAACAGCTTCCAGGAAGAGATATAAGGCAAAAAAATTACAGGCTTGAAATGGGCAGATATATAGTTAGTAGATGTTCAGTTCAGTTCAGTCGCTCAGTCGTGTCTGACTCTTTGTGGCCCCATGAATCGCAGCACACCAGGCCGCCCTGTCCATCACCAAATCCTGGAGTTTACGCAAACTCATGTCCATCGAGTCAATGATGCCATCCAGCCATCTCATCCTCTGTCCTCCCCTTCTCCTTCAGCCCCCAATCCCTCCCAGCATCAGGGTCTTTTCCAGTGAGTCAACTCTTCACATGAGGTGGCCAAAGTATTGGAGTTTCAGCTTCAGCATCAGTCCTTCCAATGAACACCCAGGATTGATCTCCTTTAGGAAGGACTGGTTGGATCTCCTTGTAGTCCAAGGGACTCTCAAGAGTCTTCTCCAACACCACAGTTCAAAAGCATCAATTCTTCAGTGCTCAGCTTTCTTCACAGCCCAATTCTCATATCCATACATGATCACTGGAAAAACCATAGCCTTGACTGGACAGACCTTTGTTGGCAAAGTAATGTCTCTGTTTTTGAATATGCTATCTAGGTTGGTCATAACTTTCCTTCCAAGGAGTAAATGTCTTTTAATTTCATGGCTGCAATCACCATCTGCAGTGATTTTGGAGCCCAAAAAATAAAGTCTGACACTGTTTCCACTGCTTCCCCATCTATTTCCCATGAAGTGATGGGACCAGATGCCATGATCTTCGTTTTCTGAATGTTGAGCTTTAAGCCAACTTTTTCACTCTCCACTTTCACTTTCATCAAGAGGCTTTTTAGTTCCTCTTCACTTTCTGCCATAAGGGTGGTGTCATCTGCATATCTGGGGTTATTGATATTTCTCCCAGCAATTTTGATTCCAGCTTGTGCTTCTTCCAGCCCAACGTTTCTCATGATGTACTCTGCATATAAGTTAAATAAACAGGGTGACAATATATAGCCTTGACCTACTCCTTTTCCTATTTGGAACCAGTCTGTTGTTCCATGACCAGTTCTAACTGTTGCTTCCTGACCTGCATACAAATTTCTCAAGAGGCAGATCAGGTGGTCTGGTACTCCCATCTCTTTCAGAATTTTCCACAGTTTATTGTGATCCACACAGTCAAAGGCTTTGGCATAGTCAATAAAGCAGAAATAGATGTTTTTCTGGAACTCTCTTGCTTTTTCCATGATCCAACGGGTGTTGGAAATTTGATCTCTGGTTCCTCTGCCTTTTCTAAAAACAGCTTGAACATCAGGAAGTTCACGGTTCACATATTGCTGAAGCCTGGCTTGGAGAATTTTGAGCATTACTTTACTAGCGTGTGAGATGAGGGCAATTGTGCGGTAGTTTGAGCATCCTTTGGCATTGTCTTTCTCTGGGATTGGAAAAAAAAAATGTTTTTTTTCTTCCCTGTGGTCACTGTTGAGTTTTCCATATTTGCGGGCATATTGGGTGCACCACGTTCACAGCATCATCTTTCAGGATTTGAAATACCTCAACAGGAATTCCATCACCTCTACTAGCTTTATTCATCAGATCAGATCAGATCACTCAGTCAGTCATGTCCGACTCTTTGTGACCCCATGAATCGCCGCAGGCCAGACCTCCCTGTCGATCACCAACTCCTGGAGGTCACTGAGACTCACATCCATCGAGTCAGGGATGCCTTCCAGTCATCTCATCCTCTGTCGACCCCCTTCTCCTCTTGCCCTCAATCCCTCCCAGCATCAGAGTCTTCTCCAATGAGTCAACTCTTCTCATGAGGTGGTCAAAGTACTGGAGTATCAGCTTTAGCATCATTCCTTCCAAAGATATTCCAGGGCTGATCTCCTTCGGAATGGACTGGTTGGATCTCCTTGCAGTCCAAGGGACTCTCAAGAGTCTTCTCCAACACCACAGTTCAAAAGCATCAATTCTTCAGCGCTCAGCCTTCTTCACAGTCCAGCTCTCACATCTATACATGACCACAGGAAAAACCATAGCCTTGACTAGACGGATCTTTGTTGGCAAAGTGATGTCTCTGCTTTTGAATATGCTATCTAGGTTGGTCATAACTTTCCTTCCAAGGAGTAAGCGTCTTTTAATTTCATGGCTGCAATCACCATCTGCAGTGATTTTGGAGCCCAGAAAAATAAAGTCTGACACTGTTTCCACTGCTTCCCCATCTATTTCCCATGAAGTGATGAGACCAGATGCCATGATCTTCGTTTTCTGAATGTTGAGCTTTAAGCCAACTTTTTCACTCTCCACTTTCACTTTCATCAAGAGGCTTTTTAGTTCCTCTTCACTTTCTGCCATAAGGGTGGTGTCATCTGCATATCTGAGGTTATTGATATTTCTCCCAGCAATTTTGATTCCAGCTTGTGCTTCTTCCAGCCCAACGTTTCTCATGATGTACTCTGCATATAAGTTAAATAAACAGGGTGACAATATATAGCCTTGACGTACTCCTTTTCCTATTTGGAACCAGTCTGTTGTTCCATGACCAGTTCTAACTGTTGCTTCCTGACCTGCATACAAATTTCTCAAGAGGCAGATCAGGTGATCTGGTACTCCCATCTCTTTCAGAATTTTCCACAGTTTATTGTGATCCACACAGTCAAAGGCTTTGGCATAGTCAATAAAGCAGAAATAGATGTTTTTCTGGAACTCTCTTGCTTTTTCCATGATCCAACGGATGTTGGCAATTTGATCTCTGGTTCCTCTGCCTTTTCTAAAAACAGCTTGAACATCAGGAAGTTCACGGTTCACATATTGCTGAAGCCTGGCTTGGAGAATTTTGAGCATTACTTTACTAGCGTGTGAGATGAGGGCAATTGTGCGGTAGTTTGAGCATCCTTTGGCATTGTCTTTCTCTGGGATTGGAATGAAAACTGACCTTTTCCAGTCCTGTGGCCACTGCTGAGTTTTCCAAATTTGCTGGCATATTGAGTGCAGCACTTTCACAGCATCCTCTTTCAGGATTTGGAATAGCTCCACTGGAATTCCATCACCTCCACTAGCTTTGTTCGTAGTGATGCTTTCTAAGGCCCACTTGACCTCACATTCCAGGATGTCTTGCTCTAGGTGAGTTATCACACCATCGTGATTATCTTGGTTGTCAAGATCTTTTTTTCACAGTTCTTCTTTGTATCCTTGCAACGTCTTCTTAATATCTTCTGCTTCTGTTAGGTCCATACCATTTCTGACCTTTATCAAGCCCATTTTTGCATGAAATGTTCCTTTGGTATCTCTAATTTTCTTAAAGAGATCTCTAGTCTTTCCCATTCTGTTAATTTCCTCTATTTGTTTGCATTGATCACTAAGGAAGGCTTTCTTATCTCTCCTTGCTAGTCTTTGGAACTCTGCATTCAGATGCTTATATCTTTCCTTTTCTCCTTTGCTTTTCACTTCTCTTCTTTTCACAGCCATTTGTAAGGCCTCCCCAGACAGCCATTTTGCTTTTTTGCATTTCTTTTCCATGGGGATGGTCTTGATCCTTGTCTCCTGTACAATATCATGAACCTCCGTCCATAATTCATCAGGCACTCTGTCTATCAGATCTAGCCCCTTAAATCTATTTCTCACTTCCACTGTATAATCATAAGGGATTTGATTTAGGTCATACTTGAATGCTGTAGAGGTTTTCCCTACTTTCGTCAATTTAAGTCTGAATTTGGCAATAAGGAGTTCATGATCCAAGCCACAGTCAGCTCCCAGTCCCAGGCATCATTTTTTGGGTGTTAGTTCTAAAAGGTCTTGTGGGTCTTCATAGAATTGTTCAACTTCGGCTTCTCTGCATTATTGGTTGGGGCATAGGCTTGGATTATTGTGATACTGAATGGTTTGTCTTGGAAACGAACAGAGATCATTCTGTCATTTTTGAGATTGCATCCAAGTACTACATTTCAGACTCTTTTGTTGACCATGATGACTACTCCCATTTCTTCTAAGGGATTGCTGCCTACAGTAGTAGATACAATGGTCATCTGAGTTAAATTCACCCATTCCAGTCCATTTTAGTTTGCTGATTCCTAGAATGTCTACGTTCACTCTTGCCATCTCCTGTTTGACCTCTTTCAATTCGCCTTGATTCGTGGACCTAACATTCCAGGTTCCTATGCAGTATTGCTCTTTACAGTATCAGATCTTGCTTCTGCAACCAGTCACATCCACAACTGGGTATTCTTTTTGCTTTGGCTCCATCCCTTCATTCTTTCTGGAGTTACTTCTCCACTCATCTCCGGTAGCATATTGGGCACTTGACCTGGGGAGTTTCTCTTTCAGTATCCTATCATTTTGCCTTTTCATACTGTTCATGGAGTTCTCAAGGCAAGAATACTGAAGTGATTTGCCATTCCCTTCTCCAGTGGACCAAAATCTGTCAGACCTCTCCACCATGACCCCTCCATCTTGGGTGTCCCCACACAGCATGGCTTAGTTTCATTGAGTTAGACAAGGCTGTGGTCCGTGTGATAAGATTGGCTAGTTTTCTGTGATTATGGTTTCAGTGTGTCTGCCCTCTGATGGCCTCTCGCAACACCTACCATCTTACTTGGGTTTCTCTTACCTTGGACGTGGAGTATCTCTTCACGGCTGCTCCAGCAAAGTGTAAATTCAGATAGAGAAGACAGTTTTTACTTAAATCCTATTGCCTCTTGTATGCATCTTTCCAGTGCCAAACTCCCCTCCCTTAGGAGGGTAGGTTGGCCCTGTGAAACAGTAATTAGTAAGGCCAGTAGTTAGAATAGACAGGAGAAATATATCCCAGAGTTGGAGGACAACCACTTAAAGGAACAAATCTAGGAGAGATGTGAGCAAATGAGACAAAAATCATAAAGAGTCTAAATAAGTGTTAAGAGTGATGGGAAACAGAATGTCACCCCCAAATATTTTACTTTGACCTGTGGATTTTGAACTGAAGACTACTGAGACTCAGCAGACTCACAAAAAGGTTTTCTACCTGTCCTTAAAGTACGAAAAAAATATTTAGGTAGGGGATCTGTACCAGAAAGTGGGCTATTACCAAATGTAAACATTTATATAAGAAAGGTTTATCTTTTTAAAATTTATTTATTTTAATTGGAGAATAATTACAATATTGTGATGGTTTCTGTCATACATCAACATGAATAGGTCACAGGTATACATGCATCTCCTTCCTCCTGGACCGCACCTCCCCCCTCCACCCCAGCTCCCTCCCCAACCCATCCTTCCAGGTTGTCACAGAGCTCAGGCTTTTAGTTCCCATCTAACTCTTGCTTGTTATCTATTTTACATATGGTAATTTGTATGTTTCAATGTTATTCTCTCAAATCATCCCACCCTCTCCAGAAAGGTTTATCTTTCTCTGCATGACAAGTCAAGCATCTGTTTCCTAAACATCTGTTCTTGTCTTCTTCTTCCTATGAGTTGTCTTCCTCTGCTTTGAGTCCCCAGATCCCTAGCCCCTTCTCCTTAGCTCAGGATGGTGTGTAAGTTTCAATTGCCTGGCTGTCTTTGAGTCTCATGTTTTTCAGGAGGCTCCCATATATACATAATTACATTTTTTTTTCTCTTGTTAACCTTTTTTTATGACAAGTGAATTATTAGGGCAACCAAAAATCTAGAAAGAAAGAAGAGAAAATTTCTCTTCCCTTACAGGAATAAAGGACAAGAAATCATTCACAGTCAAGTCCAAGTAAAAAGTGAGCAGAGTGTTGATCAATTACCTAGAAGATTGATAGGATTTTAAGTTTAATTTAATGAGTTCAATAAATACATAGGTGTATGTTTGGCCAAATCGAAAGCTCAAAACAAGGATAAAGACTATAGCCTTCTTATCCAAGATTAATTTTAGCTTGACTTTTTCAGGAGGACAGATTCTCACTATTAGTTCTTCTTCACTAAACTCAAGACAGTAATACTTAGCCTTAAGCTCCTGGAAGCAGAGTAAGCAGGTTCTCTCTCTGGGGCTCTTGGTGTTAGTCTCAACCAGAAGCAGTCACACAAGGCTAGTTTCCTGAGGCTGAGAGTCAAAATATATTATTATTTCTCACTTCTAATAAGTCTCCTCATACTAACTCTGTCATCTGTTTTCTTCTTCTATTCATATTCCTTAATCTAGCCTTACTTTCGGATCAACTTATCACCAACTATAGCAATTCTGTATTTATAACAATATTCATTTAGAATACATATCATACATATAAATATGAAATTACCTAGAAGGCAAACATTATTTATGTATGAAGTGCTTTGGGGAGCTTCCCAGGTGGTGCTAGTCATAAAGAACCCACCTGCCAATGCAGGAGACATAAGAGACGTGGGTTCGATCCCTGGGTCAGGAAGATCCCCTGGAGTAGGGCATGGCAACCCACGCCAGTATTCTTGCCTGGAGAATCCCATGCACAGAAGAACCTGGAGGGGTACAGTCCATGGGGTCACAAAGAATCAGACATGACTGCAGCGAATTAGCACTGAGGCAAGTGCTTTTTCAGAAGCTACAAAAAGAAAAGAAATTCGAAACAGGATTATGACATCTTCTTGAAAATAAAAGCACTTCTAATGTATTTCAGTTTTAGTACATTCACTCTACAGCTCTTTTAGTTTTGGGGGTTCATTTGTTTACTTTTTCTATTTAAAAATATTTTAAATGAATAATTTCTAAAATCTTTCCAAGCTCATAGCTGAGAATAAGTTATTCTGACTAATCAATTTTAGATTACATATAGAAAACTACCTAGACTACAAACAGCCCATTCAAAAGTTGTTCTCTGGGGCTGAAATTGACGTTTATTGATCTTTCGGGTATCACCATCTTTTCTGGTCAAGTTCAGTGTCACACACCAGGGAAATTCAGCATCACTTCCAGGAAACAACTGTGCCAATAATATTTTGATATCATAATTATTTTGCTTGGAGTGAATTTATCCTTGAGCTTCTTATTGAAAACTTTTACAAAAAAGAATTCACTCAGTAGACACTGCAGCATGACACATCTCCTGCTTCCCTTTCTTGGGCCTTCATTGCTTCCAGTACCATGACTGCCACAGGGCCCTTCTGAAACACTCTTGCCTGATGAATTCTTGATGGACCACCGTCTATTTCTGCTAAGGTTGAAGGCAACAGAAGAAAGATATTAGATTGAGTGAAAAAGATACAGTTAAGGAGACTTTTCTTCACTCTTTATGATAAACCTCAGAAAGCCAGCCAGAGATAGGTGGAGTCAAAGGAAGAGACATAGAGGAGTCAGAAAGAGATATGAGATCTAGACTGACAAGAGTCTCTTTAGGGAAGATTTCATGCCCTGTGTTCAGAAGAGATAGTATAATTGCCTTTGCAGGCAGGCTCCCTGATCTGCATCCTTGTTTTTCTACTACTATAAAGAGTACATCAGACTTCTGAGACATTGCAAATTAAAGCAAAAAAGTGACTCTCATCCTATCTTCTTCTTCTGACTCCATTAAAGCACAAGATGTTCTCAATCCTCCACCAAATATTGTCCTGAATATACATTTTACTTTGGTAGATAAGCAAAAGGCAAAAGAGAAAAGGAAATATATACCCATCTGAATGCAGAGTTCCAAAGCAGAGATAAAAAGCCTTCCTAAGTGATCAATCAAAGAAATATAAGAAACAATAGAATGGGAATGACTACAGATCTCTTCGAGAAAAATAGAGATACCAAGGGAATATTTCATTCGAAGATGGGCAAAATAAAGGACAGAAATGGTATGGACCTAACAGAAGCAGAAAATATTAAGAAGGGGTGGCAGGAATGCACAGAAGAACTATACCAAAAAGATCTTCATGACCCAGATAATCACGATGGTGTGATCACTCACCTAGAGCCAGACATCCTGGAGTGCAAAGTCAAGTGGACCTTAGGAAGCATCATTATGAGCAAAACTAATGGAGGGGATGGAATTCCAGCTGAGCCATTTCAAATCCTAAAATATGATGCTCTTAAAGAGCTGCACTCAAATGCCAGCAAATTTGGAACTCAGGGTGGCAACAGGACTGGAAAAGGTCAGTTTTCATTCCAATACCCAAAAAAGGCAATGCCAAAGAATGTTCAAACTACCATATGATTGCACTTGTTTCACACACTAGCAAAATAATGTTCAAAATTCAGGGGCAGGAAAGTCTGTTTCTGTGAAACTTTGCTGTACAGGAGAAACAGCATCCAGACCCTTGATGTCTACATATCAATAATGCTTCTGCTTCTATTAGGATGAATAAAAGTCGCCTCTCTGAGTTAAAAATAAATAAATAAATATTAATCTTCTTGACCTAAAAAAAACCCAAGAATTCTCAATCTAGGCTTCAACAGTATGTGAACCAAGAACTTCCAGATGTTCAAGCTGGGTTTAGAAAAGGCAGAGGCACCAGAGGTCAAATTGCCAAAATCCGTTGGATCATCAAAAAAGCAAGAGTTCCAGAAAAACATCTTCCAAATAGGAAAAGGAGTACGTCAAGGTTGCATATTGTCACCATGTCTATTTAACTTATATGCAGAGTACATCATGAAAAATGCTGGACTGGAAGAAACACAAGTTGGAATCAAGATTGCTGGGAGAAATATCAATAACCTCAGATATGCAGATGACACCACTCTTATGGCAGAAAGTGAAGAGGGGCTAAAAAGCCTCTTGATGAAAGTGAAAGTGGAGAGTGAAAAGGTTGGCTTAAAGCTCAACATTCAGAAAACGAAGATCATGGCATCTGGTCCCATCACTACATGGGAAATAGATGGGGAAACAGTGGAAACAGTGTCCGACTTTGTTTTTCTGGGCTCCAAAATCACTGCAGATGGTGACTGCAGTCATGAAATTAAAAGACGCTTACTCCTTGGAAGGAAAGTTATGACCAACCTAGATAGCATATTCAAAAGCAGAGACATTACTTTGCCAACAAAGGTTCGCCTAGTCAAGGCTATGGTCTTTCCTGTGGTCATGTATGGATGTGAGAGCTGGACTGTGAAGAAGGCTGAGCGCCGAAGAATTGATGCTTTTGAACTGTGGTGTTGGAGAAGACTCTTGAGAGTCCCTTGGACTGCAAGAAGATCCAACCAGTCCATTCTGAAGGAGATCAATCCTGAAATTTCTTTGGAGGGAATGATGCTAAAGCTGAAACTCCAGTATTTTGGCCACCTCATGCGAAGAGTTGACTCATTGGAGAAGACTCTGATGCTGGGAGGGATTGAGGGCAGGAGGAGAAGGGGACGACAGAGGATGAGATGGCTGGATGGCATCTCTGACTTGATGGGTGTGAGTCTGGGTGACCTCCGGGAGCTGGTGATAGACAGGGAGGCCTGGTGTGCTGCAGTTCATGGGGTCGCAAAGAGTCGGACATGACTGAGCGACTGATCTGTTCTGATCTGATCTGATCATTGAAAAAGCAAGAGGGTTCCAGAAAAACATCTTCTGCCTCATTGACTATGCCAAAGCCTTTGACTGTGTGGATCACAACAAACTGTGGAAAATTCTCAAAGAGATGGGAATACCAGACCACCTTCTGCCTTCTAAGAAATCTGTATGTAGGTCAAGAAGCAGCAGTTAGAACTGGACATGGAAAAATGGACTGGTTTCAAATTGGGAAGGAGTACATCAAGGCTGTATATTGTCACCTTGCTTATTTAACTTATATGCAGCATTTCCATCATGTGAAATGCTGGACTGAATGAAGCACAAGCTAGAATCAAGTTGGTGTGGGAAAAGTCTCTTGAGATTCCCTGGGACAACATAGGAAATCAATCCTGGGTGTTCATTGGCAGGACTGATGTTGAAGCTGAAACTCCAATACTTTGGCCACCTGATGCGAAGAACTGACTCATTGGAAAAGACTCTGATGCTGGGAAAGATTGAAGGCAGGAGGAAAAAGTGACGACAGAGGATGAGATGATTGGATGGCATTGCTGACTCAATGGACATGAGTTTGAGCAAGCTCTGGGAGTTGGTTGTGGACAGGCAAGCCTGGCATGCTGCAGTCCATGGGGTCGCCAAAAGTCAGACACAACTGAGCAATTGAACTAAACTGAATGGTAGATAAGTGAGGGAGCTCAATTATCGGCACGACCTTCCCAAATTTTAGAAATGCTCCTCTGCTTGATAAAATAAGAGATTAAGCTAAATGTGAGCAAAGGGAATGACCTAAGTCAGAGATTCTATGAGTGAGTTATAGGGAGAATTAAAAAGAAGAATCAATTGTATGTTTATAAATTTACCCTTAGAAATAACAAGCTACCCACTAAGGTTTATAGAAAAGCATTACATCTTGCTATTTATCATTACAAAAATTGAAATAATTTCTTGTTGTTGTTTAGTCGCTCAGTCACGTCTGACTTTTTGTGACCCCCATGGACTGCAGCCCACCAGGCTTCCCTGTCCTTCACTATTTCCTGCAGTTCGTTCAAACTCGTGTCCATTGAATGAGTCGATGATGCCATCCAACAGTCTCATCCTCCATCATTCCCTTCTCCTGCCCTCAATATTTCCCAACATCAAGGTCTTTTCCAATGAGTCAGTTCTTCACATCATGTGGGCAAAGTATTGGAGCTTCAGCTTTAGCATCAGTCCTTCCAATGAATATTCAGGACTGATTTCCTTTAGGATGGACTGGTCGGATCTCCTCTCTGTCCAAGGGAGTCTCAAGAGTCTTCTCCAACACCAGAGTTCAACAGCATCAATTCTTCAATGCTCAGCCTTCCTTATGGTCCAACTTTCACATCTGTACATGACTACTAGGAAAACCATAGGTCTGGCTACATGGACCTTTGTTGGCAAAATGATGTCTCTGCTTTTTAATATGCTGTCTAGACTTGTCACAGCCTTTCTTCCAAGGAGGAAGCATCTTTTAATTGCATGGCTGAAGTCACTGTCCGTAGTGATTTTGAAGCTGAAGAAAATAAAATCTGTTACTGTTTCCATTGTGTCCCCATCTATTTGGCATAAAGTGATGAGACCTGATGCCATGATTTTAGTTTTTTGAGTGCTGAGTTTTTAAGCCAGCTTTTTCATGCTCCTTTTTCACTTTCATCAAGAGGCTGTTTAATTCCTCCTCATTTTCTGCCATTAGGCTAGTATTACATGCATATCTGAGGTTATTCATATTTCTCCCAGCAATCGTGATTCCAGCTGTGAGTCATGAAGCCCAGAATTTCAAATGATTTACTCTCCATATAAGTTAAATAATAGAGTGACAATATATAGCCTTGATGTTCTCCTTTCTAAATTTTGAATCAGTCCATTGTTTTTGTCTGATTCTAATTGTTGCTTCTTGACTTGCATATAGGTTTCTCAGAAAGCAGGTAAGCTCGTCTGGTAATCCTATCTCTTTCAGAATTTTCCAGTTTGCTGTGATCCACACAGTCAAAGGCTTTAGTGTAGTCATTGAAGCAGGTGCTTTTGTGGAATTCTCTTGCTTCTTCTATGATCTAAACCATGTTGGCAGTTTGATTTCTTGGTTCCTCTGCCTTTTCTAAATCTAACTGGTACATCTGGGAGCTCTCAGTTCATGTACTGCTGTAGCCTAACTTCAAAGATTTTGAGCATTACCTTGCTAGCTTGTGAAATGAGTGTGATTGTGTGGTAGTTTGAACATTCTTTGACATTGCCCTTCTTTGGAATTGAAATGAAAAATGACCTTTTCCAGTCCTGTTGCCACTGCTGAGTTTTCCAAATTTGCTGCCATACTGAATGCAGCACTTTAACAGCATCATATTTTAGGACTTGAAATGGCTCAGCTGGAATTCCATCACCTCTACTAGCCTTGTTCGTAGTAATGCTTCCTAAGGCCCACTTGACTTCACACTTCAGGATGTCTGACACTAGGTGAGTGATCACACCATCGTGGTTATCTGGATCATTAAGACCATTTTTTTTCTTTACAGTTCTTTTGTATAATCTTGCTACTGTTCTTAATACCTTCTGCTTCTGTTAGGTCCATACTGTTTCTGTTCTGTATTTTGCCCATCTTTGAATGAAATGTTTCCTTGGTATCTCTAATTTTCTTGAAGAGATCTCTAGTCTTTCCCATTCTGTTGTTTTCCTCTATTTCTTTGCATTGATCGCTGAAGAAGGCTTTCTTATCCACCTTGCTACTCTTTGGAACTCTACATTCAGATGGATTGGGATTTAATTAAGTAAAATGTGCTATAATCAAACAACAGAGCACTATATAAATATTAAAACTGCCTTAGAGGAATAGTGAAGTTAACTGTTATAATTGACTCAAAAAAGGTAAAGGCCCCAAACAGAATATACAGTGTTTTTCTTATTGAGGAAACAAGTCACACATACAAACACATTAGAATTAGATAGTTACCAATATCAACTAGGTTTTCTCTAGGTGATAAGATTAATACTAATTTTTTTATTTGTTCTTCTCCAAGTTAACTGAGATAAGATATGAGGAGGTGGGTTGTTTTAGAAGCAAATGCTGCTTTTGAAAAGGAACTTGCTGTCTACAGTCAAAGGAAAATAGAGGGAAAAAAATGATGTATACAAGGAAAACTGTAGGCACTTCTGAATGTGACCTCTACTAGGACCTGGAGTGCAGGACATGTCTACTCACTGGAGGACACTGATGGACAGTGATACAGACTATTTGAGCCAACTAATTCAGGAAAACGTCAGATTCACTCAGTCAGTTCAGTTACTCAGTCGGTCCAAATCTCTGCAACCCCATGGACTGCAGCATGCCAGGCTTCCCTGCCCATCACCAATTCCTGAAGCTTACTCAAACTCATATTCATCAAGTCAGTATTGCTATCCAATCATCTCATCCTCTGTCATTCCCTTCTCCTCCTGCCCTCAATCTTTCGCAGCATCAGGGTCTTTTCCAACGAGTCTGTTCTTCGCATCAGGTGGCCAGTTAGATTCACTCAAGTCTACTTAAAGATTTCTCTTTGATACCACTTACCCATAGTTGGATAATGTGTATTTTCATTACTGATGACTGGAAGGTACCACTTGCATATTAATCTTATCTCCTTGTAAACTGAGAGAAATACTGTACTGTTGAGCCACCTGAGAAGCCTGCTCCTTTATAGAAAAGGTAATCATTCCAAAAGCCAAGACCCTCTTCAGTCATCACTCTTGCCTGAGGAGGGCTACATCATCTTAGCACAGGTGGCTAAAGATCTTCCTTTCTGCACCTAAATCATGACAGCTCTGAAAAGCACTCCCAGCTTCTGAGCTCCCTGTGGAGTGGCTGGGGTCTTTGTCATGAGGCAATGGAATTGAAATTCTTGCTCTTACCCTACATCATTCCTTCACAAGTACTAATCCTGAGAGCACTCTCACAGGTATTGCCTGAAAACCACTGTCTATCTCAGAGTTTCCTTCTGATAGAATCTATCCTGTAACAATGTGTTAAGATGCCCAGAGCCTGGCAGAGATTAGGAGCTCAATAGATGTTTAATCCAATGAATCTGAAGCAATTTCTCTTTTTTGTTACCCAGATGTACCATTCATATTATAGCCTTGCTCTCTTTACTTGCATGTTGTGTAACAGAGAACAGAGGACTCCAATGTGGGACATTACAAGGACAATGACTGGAGGATGCTCTGACAAGGACTGAGGCTCCTCCACTTGCCCATCACACCTAATGTGAGGAGAGACTTCTGGGAACTGCAGAAGCATCAGGCATCACTTCAGCTTGACTTCTCTCTTTCACTAGCTTTGTTCCTTTTTTCTGTTTGTATTTCTTATCAACTAGTTAAAAGTAAACAAACATATATTAACCCCAAAAGATTGAACATAGACATCTGAGGGAAATGTAAATATTATTTCCCCTCAGGAATAAAGTAAAATTATCTTGAGTCAAACCTGCCTTGGGATTATACACACACACACACACAGACATCCTGCAACTGCATCAGCATATTGTAACAGTAGGTAAATCCTTCGGATATTGAGGTATAGGAATATAATGACACATGAACACATTCTACCTCTGACAATGATGGGCTTACTTATTAGGAACAAATCCTGTCACCAAAAATATATACAAAAATTAGAAAATTTTACTTAGAAGAATAGTACTCAAAAGCATGAGAAAACATCAAGGAAAAAAAAAAATGAACCAAGAACCTAAAGTGTCATAATCAAGAATAATGAAGGCAATACAAGCAAACCACCTGTGACAAGATTAGGGAATTAGATACGGGTTTTAAAATAACTAAGATTGTCATGCTAAAGAAAGGAAATGATGCACATAATACCGATGAAAATGTCAATAGATCATTTCAACAAAGAATTACCATCTATGAAAGATGGTAATGTATGTTATAAAGATGTATGTACATGCAGCCAATGTATCTTATAAAGACAAAAATACAATATCTGCTTTTAACAACATATTGGAAGGATTGAAGAGAAGACTGAATACAGCAGATGACAAGATTGATTATCTAGAAAACTGGTCAATGGAAATCACAAAAACACAATCAAACAAAGAAAAAAATAGAATGAAAAAAACAGAAGAGAGCACAAAGAAATACGTAGAAAGTGTTCAACATGTCCTATTTGTGGAATTCCAAGGCAGAAGAGAACAGAGCAAAGAAATATTTGAGGAGATGGTGGCTGAGAGTTTGCCAACAGCTTAAAAGGAATCAATGCATAGATTTCAGAAGCTTAGTAAACCATCAGCAAAAAATATACAGAGAAAGAATCAACTTAGTACATCACAGACAAACTGATGGAAAACAAAACAAAGAGAGAAAAATCTTAAAAGATCTAAGAAGAAAAACACACATTTCATTGAAAGGACGTTTCAATAGAAATTATGTTCTAGAAGGCATTATAAGGACATCTTTGAAGTACTGAAAGAATAAGAAAGCAATATAAAGTATTTTCAAAAATGGAAGTCAGATACAAATGTTTATCTACAAGAATACATTAATCAGAAACCTACTGTAGGATATAACAAAGGGAATTATTCAGACTATAAGAAAGAAACATCACAGAGAAGCAAGAAATTAATGAAATAATGAAGAACACTTAAAAAGTCAAATACATGGGTAAATATGAAGAGTATTTGCAGTTTAATATCACAACAGTGATGAGGACAGTGACACTGATGATGATGATATTTATGACATTGTATCTGATTATAACATGTAGAGGTAAAATATATAATAATAATAATAATAGCAGTCACTGGAAAGACTGATGTTGAAGCTTAAGCCCCGATACTTTGGCCACCTAATGCAAAGAACTGACTAATTGGAAAAGACCCTGATGCTGGGAAACATTGAAGGCGAGAGGAGAAGGGGACGACAGAAAATGAGATGGTTGGATGGCGTCATCAACTCGATGGATATGAGTTTGAGCAAGCTCTGGGAGTTAGTGATGGACAGGGAGGCCTGGCATTCTGCAGTCCATGGAATTGCAGTCAAGACATGATTAAGCAACTGAACTGAACTGAATAATACCACAAAAGGCTGGGAGTGCATCAGCTAATTTTTGCTGTACAATAAGCCACTCCATATTTAGTGGCTTAAAACAACAAACATTTATTATCTCTTATAATTCTGTAGATTGCCCAAGCAGTTCCTGCAATAGTGATTGGCTCAGAGAAGTTCGATGATTGTTTGACATCTCACACTCGTATGGGACCTCAACTGAGAGACTGAGAAGACTATGATAACTGGGGCCTCAGCCCTTATGGTGCCTCATCACCTAAGGGGTAAGCAAGGTTTGTTCACATGAGGACAGAAGGGTACCCAGGAATAAGACAAGACAAGCTCCAGCGTACAAGTGATTTTCACTCCTTTCATGTTTCCTAATGCCCCATTTGCTAAAGCAAATCACATGCCTACATACAATTTCAGAGGTTAAGAAACAGAATTTCCACCTCCTGATGAGCATCTGCATGGTTGCAGTGCAAGGTGTGATAGCTGTGTTTACAACATACCACAGCATCAATTCATCCAGTTCCCAAAAAGGGACTGTTAAGTATGTGAAAAGCAAGCCACAAAGTGAGAGAACAGATGGATTTCCATGTATTGACTGAGATAATAGTGTATCCAAGGGGTTCACTTTTTAATATTTTATATGTGTGCATCTGTATATATATATATATATATATATATATATATATATATATATATATAAAATAAAATACTGGTGTCCAGAATATAAATTACTCTCATACACATGTATTTAAAAGGTAGACACACCAGAAGGTAAGTAGGCAAAAAATGAATTGTCACTTGACAAATAAGATATAAAATGGCTAGTCACCATATAAATATAAATTGGGCTCAGCCTCAAAAGTTTTCAGAGAAATTCATATTAAAATACTCTTTAAAATGGCAAATATTTTACAATAAGATTTTTTAAAAAACTGTGATCTGAGTAAAAATGTCAAACTGCTACATCACTTTGGAAAATAGTTGGGCACTGTTTGCTAAAATTCAATATATACTAAACGTATTTCCATTAATTCCATTCATAGGTATACAGTCAAGTGAAAGATTTACACACATATACAATATTTTATATATATATATATATATATATATATACTTTTATGATTGCATATGTTGTGCTGTGCTTATTCGCTCAGCCAAGTCCAACTCTTTACAGCCCCAAGGACTGCAGCCCTCCAGGCTCCTCTGTCCATGGAGATCTCCAGGCAAGAATACTGGAGTGGATTGCCATGCCCTCCTCCAGAGGATCTTCCCAACCCAGGGACTGGACAAGGTCTCCCACATTACAATCAGATTTGTTACCATCTGAGCCACCAGGGAAGCCCAAGAATACTGGAGTAGGAAGCCTATCCCTTCTCCAGGAGATAGTCCCAATTCAGGAATCGAATTGGGGTCTCCTGCATTGCAGACAGATTCTTTACCAGCTGAGCTACCAGGGAAGACCATATGTTTACATACATATAAATGAAAAGACATGTATATAATGTTTATATATTTGTAATGAACATGTGATTATAGCAGCAGTATTCATCAGATCAGATCAAATCAGATCACTCAGTCGTGTCCGACTCTTTGCGACCCCATGAACTGCAGCACGCCAGGCCTCCCTGTCCATCACCAACTCCCGGAGGTCACTCAGACTCACACCCATCAAGTCAGAGATGCCATCCAGCCATCTCATCCTCTGTCGTCCCCTTCTCCTCCTGCCCTCAATCCCTCCCAGCATCAGAGTCTTCTCCAATGAGTCAACTCTTCGCGTGAGGTGGCCAAAATACTGGAGTTTCAGCTTTAGCATCATTCCTTCCAAAGAAATCCCAGGGCTGATCTCCTTCAGAATGGACTGGTTGGATCTCCTTGCAGTCCAAGGGACTCTCAAGAGTCTTCTCCAACACCACAGCTCAAAAGCATCAATTCTTCAGCGCTCAGCCTTCTTCACAGTCCAGCTCTCACATCCATACATGACCACAGGAAAGACCATAGCCTTGACTAGGCGAATAATGTCCCCAAACAACAATCAGCAATAGACTGTCTCATTATTATATGTATAAAACTAAAACATGGGGCTGGTGCACTGGGACGACCCAGAGGGATAGTATGGGGAGGGAAGAGGAAGGAAGGTTCAGGATGGGGAACACATGGATACCTGTGGCAGATTCGTTTTGATACATGGCAAAACCAATACAATATTGTAAAGTTAAATAAAATAAAATTAAAAAAACATGAAATGTTGTACAGAAGTTAAAATGAACAAACAACTGCTACAAGCTACTAATGCCATTTGAAAAAAGACACAAAATAGATTAAACTGTAAAATTCTTTTTATATTGAAAAATAGGTAAAATTAGTCTCTGTTGTTAGAATTCAAGATAATGGCAATCTTTAAGTGTGTCTTGGAGCAAAAAAGGGACTTCAGAGGTGCCTAGGATGGGGAACACTTATACATCCGTGGCGGATTGATGTTGATGTATGGCAAAACCAATACAATATTGTAAAGTAAAAAACATAAATAAAATAAGTTAAAATAAATAAATAAATAAGACAGTATATCATGTTACATCTACTTTTTTGATAATTTGATGAGTTTTAGTCTTAAATCTGTGTACCTTTTTTATTTTTTATATATTACAATAAAAATTAATATAAATATATACACATATATATACCTATATATATTTAATGTATAAGGTATATATATATATATATATATATATATATATATATATCACCTGGTAACTTATTTGAATAAAACTAAAATATACTCCTTGACAAAGCCTACTCACCAATATTTCATTTCTAATTATCACCAAGTCTTAATACTTCTCAAATCTCTCTCAATTCAGTATATCTTCCTACATTTCCAAATCAAAGTTACTAGTATCTCTTCCAGGCCTGTGGCAATAGCTATTCTCCCCAAAGTCAAATTGGCTACTCATTTTTTGCCAAATAATATCTAGAAGGATCAGTTTAAAATGAACTCTATTATCACTCTATGGTTCCAAACCTTTTGTTTGATCACTTCTGAATTTTCTGAGAACAAAGTATTCTAGTCATGTTCTACAGGCCTTAGAAGGCATCATACCACCCTTTGGAGATTCTCTGTACCACAGCCACCCCCATTGTCTTTCAAACCCCTAAGAAAGTCAAACTCCTGCCACAGGTGTTTTTCACACTGTGTTTCCTTTGACTGAAGATACATTCCATTCCTTTTCATTTCCAGAGTTTAGCACAAAAGTCATATCTCAAGAGAAGCCTCAGCTGACAGCTCCCACTCTACCCTGGCTGTTGTTAGGCTTCCGTGACACATGCTCTCCAAAGACTGTCTTCCTTTCAGCTGGAAGTCTTACCTCAGATTATAATTCATTAATTTGTGGTCAAGAAAAAAGATGTCGGAGAAGGCAATGGCACCCCACTCCAGTACTCTTGCCTGGATAATCCCATGGACGGAGGAGCCTGGTGGGCTGCAGTCCATCGGGTCGCTTAGTCGGACACGACTGTGAGACTTCACTTTCACTTTTCACTTTCACACATTGGAGAAGGAAATGGCAACCCACTCCAGTGTTCTTGCCTTGAGAATCCCAGGGACGGGGGAGCCTGGTGGGCAGCCGTCTATGGGGTCGCACAGAGTCGGACACGACTGAAGCGACTTAGCAGCAGCAGCAGCAAAAAGATGTACCTCTCTCATTAGAATAAAATCTCTGTATAGCTTGGATTTGTTTTTAGCTCCCTGTTTTATCACCAGAACCTAAAACAGTTCTTATTACCTATTAGGAACTCAAGAGATATTTACTGAATAGATAAGGGGATGGATTAGTGGATGACAAACCTAGCCCTCGAGAATGCTACCACAGTGCAACTGTACCATCTAGCTTGGGTGCCCCAGGTCAAAGGCCAAAATATATATTTCACCATGAAAAGCCAACTTCCAGTCTTGATTTCTAAAATATCATTTCTTGATATTTTAGAAACATGAAAAAGATGTTCTTTTTCAATTATTTGGGGAAGAGAGGAAGGGAAGAACAGGCATTCTTTGTTTTTGTTTTTATAATTGAAGTATATTTAATTTACAATATCTTGTTACTTTCAAGTGTACAGCAAATTGATTCAGATAGATAGATATATATATACTTCAGATTCTTTTCCATTGGAGATTATTACAAGATATTGAGTATAGTTCCATCTACTCTGTTCTACTTCAAATGAGGAGAGGTTGTGAGAACATTATACAGTAGTAAATGTGCAGACATTTCTGGTTACACAGAAAGAATCTTCAACAAAAGATGAAAGATGAAACCTACAAGGAAACAAAACAAAAACTGGTTTCCACCAGCATAGCCAGGGGTGGCATGGAGCACAAACAAATTTGCTACATACAAAATATACCTAAGAATAATCTAGGATGGGAGTTAAAATAAAACAGGAATCTAATTGACTTCTTACATGGAGCACAGAGCTACCAGTCATTCTGTACTGGTAATTTTTCTGAAATTTCATTCCTTATTGTATTATTCTTACCTAGTCAGGATAATAAAATTCTAGTATCATTACAATAGCAAATGGAAAAAAGATTGCAGTAGGGGAAATTTGGTGCTATCCTGGACAGAGAGGAATAAATTATTCAGTTGACAGAAAAAATAAAAGACATTCCTAAATATTTTCAACCTATGTTCACAAACACCTTTAGATTCCTGGCTCACACAAAAAATCACAGGGCTTTGGGTTAATTGGAGCAATTACATGTAATCACTGCCACCTCGAGGCCATCTCTAAGACCTACATCTTCTAACTCAGAGCAGAGCAAACTACAATGCAAGACATAATCAGTCCCTATCATTGTAGCATCATGTACTTATGCCATCATTTATATTCATCATTTACATTTATCTCTTCAATGTGCATTCTCTAACTGGGCTTTCTACACCTGGAATAGCATAGATGAAAGCCAGAAAAAAATCATGTGGTCAACTCAGATATCTCATAAGATGATTTCAAAAAGAAGAAATGTTGAGAAGTTTTATTTACAAAATATATTCAAGTTAAGTAACTTAGATATTTTTATCCCCAAAGAAAATAATCTAGCTTTCTGAGAAGTAAACCATGATAAAATATAGGGAAATTTAAAGTAATTCCATTTGTATAAACTTGTAAAGTAAGTCGTAGCAAAATCAGTCATGAAATTTATTTGAATGCATTTCTGCTAATAGTAATTTTTAACCATAAAAATGTTTTCACTGGAGAATACAATAACAATTTACACATGGTTGTATTTTTTTCTGGATATATCAATAAATTCTGAAACTACAACATCATACAAGCCCTAAAACGCTGTCATAACACTAAGAAGCAATAACTTGCCATATTTCGATCCCCTGGAGGAGCTATATCTCTGTTCCCAAAGTGATCCTATTCTTTACTATACTAGTTGGTGATTCTAAAACTAGAGTGAAGTGTTTTTGGCTTTATAAACCTGAAAAGCGCTCTTCCTTTGTCATGGCCAGTAAGCAATTCCTGCACCAACTTCCTACCACTTGCCTGTGAATAATCCCTGTCTTTTTTCTTTCTGACACTCATGAGGTGATAGCTTAAACATTTTAAGAAAGCAAGAACATTAATTTGTGTGCATAAGAGCTTCTTCCCATGTGCCTAAAATTCATAAGGTCCAATATGAAACTCAAAGAAAAGGAAATTCTGGATCCAAACACCATGACTCCAATACTTTAAATTTCCCTCAACTCAATAAATCAATATATATCAAGGAAAAAAATATGTGAAAAAAATAAGTGAAATTTAAATTCCAATCCACTCTGCCCTTTAGCTGAGTAAATCTTAGATAATAATATATTTTAATAATGGAAGAATCTCTAAATTAGACATTTAGGGTGGGGAGATCAGTGTTTTTCAAGAGCAAAGCATCTCCTCTCGAAGTTTAGAGTAAAATAATCTCTGAGAAAATCTTTAGAGTAAAAATAGGAAATCCTGAAACAAAGCAGAGTAAAGGAATCTTATTCTAAGATGCATCATCAGAGAAGCCCAGCTGAAGAATGACCTGTCTCAGATGAAATGACCAAATAGAGGATGAAAATAGCAGATATTAAAGCAGAGAAGTGGGAAAATATGTGTTGTCCACTATTGTGAGGTTCAGAGAACAATAGTTACGATGATCAATAATGGCATCAATTCATGGACTTTTCCTGTGCTGTGCTAAGCAGGTGAGTTTAATGGTGCCGTTTCCAGGTGTGTACAGAGCTAGCTATATCAAACCAGATGTTTTCAAAGAGGTTTGCTTTCCTCTCCAGCTCCAACACTGGGTCTCTTTATTCCACTTAAAACAGGGAGATTATTGTTAAGTCACAGATGCATTTTCTGATGCCAGAATTGTCCGGGATTGATGATATTAGTTTGGGAAAAAGAAAAGGTAAAAGAAGATAAATTTGAGGTACAGTTTGCAAAATGGGAGAGAAGAAAGACACAATGGGAGAAGGCTTCAAGTTGGAGAGCAAAGAATTCCACTTTAAAATTTAACTGAATTTCCAATTTTGTGCAAGAGTTCCAGCTTGGCTTTCATGTGTAACCATTGCAACCCTAGCCCAGCTCAGATATAACTTTCACCCTAAATTTTCACATAACTGCTTGTCACTGCATTTTATTTTTTTTTCCTGAATTCTTTAATCTAACTTCTTTCCTACCCATCATAATACTCTACTCCTGACTTTAAGTTAAAATTCATTTTCCAGAAATACGTCCTTGCTGTCTCCTGGCAATTCATTCAGTTTACCATCTTCCAGACCCTAGCTACTTTCCACACTTTATCTCCTATGAGCATGAGTGCTGTTGAAGCACTGCACGGCACAAGGAGTGAACAAGTAGGACAAACACCTGCTCTAAATGGCCAGTATAGTCCTACAAGAAAATTATCACTGCATTGACCTTATCTTCCAGCATTGCACCCTCATTTCACTGCAGCCACACTGGCCTCCTCACAGTTCCTCAAGCTTCCAGGAACATTCCTATTTTAAAGACATTCGTAATTGTTACGAGTTTTTCCTGCCCAAGAGATCTTTTCCTAGGTTTATTTGCTTTGTAATTACTACTTTCTATTCAGTTGAGTTTAGTTGTTCAGTCGTGTCTGACTCTTTGTGACCCCATGAATCGTAGCATGCCAGGCCTCCCTGTCCATCACCAACTCCCAGAGTTTACTTAAACTCATGTCCATCGAGTCGGTGATGCCATCCAGCCATCTCATTCTCTGCCGTCCCCTTCTCCTCCTGCCCCCAATCCTTCCCAGCATCAGAGTCTTTTCCAATGAGTCAACTCTTCGCATGAGGTGGCCAAAGTACTGGAGTTTCAGTTTTAGCATCAGTCCTTCCAATGAACACTCAGGACTGATCTCTTTTAGAATGGACTGGCTGGACCCAAGGGACTCTAAGAGTCTTCTCCAACACCACAGTTCAAAAGCATCAATTCTTCGGCGCTCAGCTTTCTTCACAGTCCAGCTCTCACATCCATATGTGACCACTGGAAAAACCATAGCCTTGACTAGATGGACTTTTGTTGGCAAAGTATTGTCTCTGCTTTTGAATATGCTACCTAGGTTGGTCATAACTTTCCTTCCAAGGAGTAAGCGTCTTTTAATTTCATGGCTGCAATCACCATCTCCAGTGATTTTGGAAGCCCCCAAAAATAAAGTCTGACACTGTTTCCCCATCTATTTCCCATGAAGTGATGGGACCAGATGCCATGATCTTTGTTTTCTGAATGTTGAGCTTTAAGCCAACTTTTTCACTCTCCTCTTTCACTTTCATCAAGAGGCTTTTTAGTTCCTCTTCACTTTCTGCCAAAAGGGTGGTGTCATCTGCATATCTGAGGTTATTGTGATTTCTCCCAGCAATCTTGATTCCAGCTTGTGCTTTTTCCAGCCCAGCGTTTCTCATGATGTACTCTGCATAGAAGTTAAATAAGCAGGGTGACAATATACAGCCTTGACAAACTCCTTTTCCTATTTGGAACCAGTCTGTTTTTCCATGTCCAGTTCTAACTGTTGCTTCCTGACCTGCATATAGGTTTCTCAAGAGGCAGGTCAAGTGGTCTGATAGTCCCATCTCTTTCAGAATTTTCCACAGTTTATTGTGATTCACACAGTCAAAGGCTTTGGCATAGTCAATAAAACAGAAGTAGATGTTTTTCTGGAACTCTCTTGCTTTCTATCATATATATTTTATTCTATTACATTTATTTTTCTCTACCCACTAGAATGTACACTTCCTAATGGCAAAAATATTTTTCTATTTCTTTTCATGTTATATGCCCAGCACATGGGAAAGTGACTGGCTCAAAGCATGGGCTCAGTGGTTATTTTTGTATAAATTAATTAACTAATTTAATCTACAGAACAGTGCCCTGATGTACATAATTTTGTTATCTCCATTTTACAAGCCAGACAATTACAAATCACAGAAACTGTATAATTTGTCCAAGAACACACTGTCAGTGCCAGAGCCTGGATTAACCTCTATTTATTTGATTACAAAAGTCACGCTCTTTCTACTGTGGTGCCTTTAAGGACTAAAAGGTTCATGATTGATGTGTGGCCTGCACAGATTCAGATGTGTAGATTTTTTGCCTTCTCAAGTTCCTTTCTGGCCAAAGAATCATATTTTGCATAATGGATCTAGCTCGCAATAGATTTACATTCTTGTGTTTGGATCTTGAGTTTCCAGAATGTACACTAGGACTTTAAAGAATTGAAAGACAGAAACAACACTGTGGAAGAAGAGGGTTGGAGCTTAGAGAGGTTGATCCACAGGCACTCCCTAACAATTGAAGGTGAAAGAGAAAAAAAAGCAATTATTTCAAGTTTCTAGTGTGGAACATTAGGTGGTAAACAAAAATAAGAAGAGTTAATGTATCATAGTCTAAGAGATATGCATGGGAGAAGTTTTGATATATCGAGTTTGAGATGACCTTAGGGGCAAGATATATGAATATCCAATTGGTTCATGGCCCAACTCACTATGTTCTTTCCTATGTAAAGTGTTCCTCATTTTGATTACCTGTTTTATATCCCTGGTCATATATTTTCCTGTTTCCCTCATCACTTCATTACTTCTGATTAACTTCATAACAACTTGGCTGAAATAAATTAAGTGTCTTGAGATTTTGAACCATGCAGATGAAAGTAGAGGAAGGAACCAGGTGAGATGAATGGAGAGGAAGCTAGGTGCTGACTCAGTAGGAAAGTTTGTTCTGCTGGGGGCATCAGCATTCCATGGAACTAAATTTAAAGAGACAAAACAAGATGGAGTTTGGCTAAGGATATATCAGTACCTAGGACAATCCAATGTGGCAGGAAGTGTCTGTAATTTAAACTGTATGGGTGCACCATAAAAAATATGACTCCAACAGGGTCAGGCAATTGAGTCTTATACACTATCCTGAGCTAAGGAGAAGGAGGTAGGGGTCTGGGTCTTCAAAGAGGAGGAAGATAATTCACAGGAAAATGAAAAGAGCAGCTGTTTGTTAAATAGGTGTTTGGCCTATCATACAGATAAATCTTTCTGCTGTAGAAAGGTATCTTTAGTAATAGTTCTTTATGGTGGGTCCCCATATCTAAATTCTTTTAAGTGGTTCAGGGAGAGGTAAAAAGCTTTTCCTGAATCGGCTGGGTCTTAATTATCTTCAACTAAAAATCCATAAGTCAAAGTGGAATATTTGGGGGTGACTTATTCTGCTTCCCCTCATTCCTAACTCTTCAGATCAGATCAGTCACTCAGTCATGTCTGATTCTTTGCGACCCAATGAATCACAGCACACCAGGACTCCCTGTCCATCACCAACTCCCGGAGGTCACTCAGACTCATACCCATCGAGTCAGTGATGCCATCCAGCCATCTCATCCTCTGTCGTCCCCTTCTCCTCCTGCCCCCAATCCCTTCCAGCATCAGAGTCTTCTCCAATGAGTCAACTCTTCACATGAGGTGGCCAAAATACTGGAGTTTTAGCTTTAGCATCATTCCTTCCAAAGAAATCCCAGGGCTGATCTCCTTCAGAATGGACTGGTTGGATCTCCTTGCAGTCCAAGGGACTCTCAAGAGTCTTCTCCAACACCACAGTTCAAAAGCATCAATTCTTCGGCACTCAGCCTTCTTCACAGTCCAGCTCTCACATCCATACATGACCACAGGAAAGACCATAGCCTTGACTAGGCAAACCTTTGTTGGCAAAGTGATGTCTCTGCTTTTGAATATGCTATCTAGGTTGGTCATAACTTTCCTTCCAAGGAGTAAGTGTCTTTTAATTTCATGGCTGCAGTCACCATCTGCAGTGATTTTGGAGCCCCCCAAAATAAAGTCTGACACTGTTTCCACTGTTTCTCCATCTATTTCCCATGTAGTGATGGGACCAGATGCCATGATCTTCGTTTTCTGGATGTTGAGCTTTAAGCCAACCTTTTCACTCTCCACTTTCACTTTCATCAAGAGGCTTTTTAGCCCCTCTTCACTTTCTGCCATAAGGGTGGTATCATCTGCATATCTGAGGTTATTGATATTTCTCCCAGCAATCTTGATTCCAGCTTGTGTTTCTTCCAGTCCAGAGTTTCTCATGATGTACTCTGCATATAAGTTAAATAAGCAGGGTGACAATATACAGCCTTGATGTACTCCTTTTCCTATTTGGAACCAGTCCTTTGTTCCATGTCCACTTCTAACTGTGGCTTCCTAACCTGCATATAGGTTTCTCAAGAGGCAGGTCAGGTGGTCTGATATTCCCATCTCTTTCAGAATTTTCCACAGTTTATTGTGATCCACACAGTTAAAGGTTTTGGCATAGTCAATAAAGCATAAATTGATGTTTTTTTCTGGAACTCTCTTGCTTTTTCGATAATCCAGCAGATGTTGGCAATTTGATCCCTGGTTCCCCTGCCTTTTGTAAAACAGCCTGAACATCTGGAAGTTCACAGTTCATGTACTACTGAAGCCTGGCTTGGAGAATTTTGAGCATCACTTTACTAGCATGTGAGATGAGTGCAACTGTGTGGTAGTTTGAGCATTCTTTGGGGTTGGAATGAAAACTGACCTTTTCCAGTCCTGTGGCCACTGCTGAGTTTTCAAATTTGCTGGCATATTGAGTGCAGCACTTTCACAGCATCATCTTAGCAGCCTCCTTTTTAGAAGATACATACCCTAGACACACAATTAAGAGGACATGGGCTTCATAAGGCAGAGACACACCCTGTGATACCCACACAGCTCCACAAACAGTTCATTGGTAATACTGTAAGTTTCAGATCAGATCAGATCAGATCAATCGCTCAGTCGTGTCCGACTCTTTGCGACCCCATGAACTGCAGCTCGCCAGGCCTCCCTGTCCATCACCAACTCCCGGAGGTCACTCAGACTCACATCCATCGAGTTAGTGATGCCATCCAGGCATCTCATCCTCTGTCGTCCCCTTCTCCTCCTGCCCTCAATCCCTCCCAGCATCAGAGTCTTCTCCAATGAGTCAACTCTTCGCATGAGGTGGCCAAAATACTGGAGTTTCAGCTTTAGCATCATTCCTTCCAAAGAAATCCCAGGATTGATCTCCTTCAGAATGGACTGGTTGGATCTTCTTGCAGTCCAAGGGACTCTCAAGAGTCTTCTCCAACACCACAGTTCAAAAGCATCAATTCTTGGGTGCTCAGCCTTCTTCACAGTCCAGCTCTCACATCTATACATGACCACAGGAAAGACCATAGCCTTGACTAGGCGAACCTTTGTTGGCAAAGTAATGTCTCTGCTTTTGAATATGCTATCTAGGTTAGTCATAACTTTCCTTCCAAGGAGTAAACGTCTTTTAATTTCATGGCTGCAGTCACCATCTGAAGTGATTTTGGAGCCCCCAAAGATAAAGTCTGACACTGTTTCCACTGTTTCTCCATCTATTTCCCATGTAGTGATGGGACCATATGCCATGATCTTTGTTTTCTAAATGTTGAGCTTTAAGCCAACCTTTTCACTCTCCACTTTCACTTTCATCAAGAGGCTTTTGAGTTCCTCTTCACTTTCTGCCATAAGGGTGGTGTCATCTGCATATCTGAGGTTATTGATATTTCTCCCAGCAATCTTGATTCCAGCTTGTCCTTTTTCCAGTCCAGCATTTCTCATGATGTACTCTGCATATAAGTTAAATAAACATGGTGACAATATACAGCCTTGACGTACTCCTTTTCCTATTTGGAACCAGTCTGTTGTTCCATGACCAGTTCTAACTGTTGCTTCCTGACCTGCATACAGATTTCTCAAGAGGCAGATCAGGTGGTCTGGTATTCCCATGTCTCTCAGAATTTTCCACAGTTTACTGAGATCCACACAGTCAAAGGCTTTGGCATAGTCAATAAAGCAGAAATAGATGTTTTTCTGGAACTCTCTTGCTTTTTCGATGATCCAGCGGATGTTGGCAATTTGATCTCTGGTTCCTCTGCCTTTTCTAAAACCAGCTTGATCATCAGGAAGTTCATGGTTCACATATTGCTGAAGCCTGGCTTGGAGAATTTTGAGCATTACTTTACTATCGTGTGAGATGAGTGCAATTGTGTTAGTCTAATGCAGACAATTGCCCAAAGCAGTTAAATTATTCTGAAAGATGTATCTTAAAATAGACAAAGTCCAGGTATACTTTAAGAACACATTTGTCAGAGGCACTTCCTTACACATCGTCCAGGGAAACTGAGTCAGGGTAAACCCTTACTCCTGACCTTTCATCTCTCCGTCATACCAGTACATCCTGTTGTTACTCCCTGCTCTTCATCCCATGGCTCAGCACTGTTTGTACTAGCTGCTATCTCCCTTTTAAGAGTGGAGTGGAGACTTGAGACACTGGTATATGTGCCCTTGTTAAGTAGGAGTATATATCTCAAGCCAGATAATAACTTCAGGAGAATTCTCCAAGAGTGAACAATGTACTGGGAGGAAGTGAACGAAAGTGAAAGTGAAAGTTGCTCAGTCGTGTCTAACTCTGTGCAACCCCATGGACTATAGCCTGCCAGGTTCCTCTGTTCATGGAATTCTCCAGGCAAGAATATTGGAGTGGGTAGACATTCCTTTCTCCAGGGGATCTTCCCAACCCAGGGATCAAACCCAGGTCTCCCACACTGCAGGTGAATTCTTTACCATCTGAGCCACCAGGGAATACCACTGGGAGGAAAGGAAGAAGATAATTTTATGAGAAGAAAAGAAAAATGCACTTTAAGAGGACAGAGTCACTGAAACCAGAGGAGGGATAACTGATCAGCTTCATCTCAGACCATATGTATTTTGTCTCCATAAGGTTATTAAGGTCAAAAAATTGAAATGAAAGGGATCAATTCAGATCAACTGGTCTAACCAGCATTTAATTGAAGAATACTTGAAATGTACAACCTCTTCAACCAGATTGTGAGTTACTGGAGAGCAGCAGCACATAGGCTCCTTCCTAACTCCAGATGAGTCAGGATAGGATAATTCCTGGATAAACCATTCCAAAATTTCAACACGTTATCACAATAAAAGTGTATTTCTCATTTATTGAAGCCCATAGCCAGGTTTAGTTTGGGGGTAATTATAGGGTTCTGCTCTATGTAAATGTGCACGGCGCACTGAGAGCCCCTCGCCGGCTGCGCGGCGCACTGAGAGCCCCTCGTCAGCACTGAGAGCACGCCGGAGAGGAGCTACCCAGCGACCGAGGAAGGACGGCGGTGAGGACTGGTGCACTAAGCGCAGCCGAGAGGAGCTACCCCACGACGGAGGTCAGGAAGGGCGGCGGTGAGGAGAGACCCCTCATCCAAGGTAAGGTGCGATGGCTGTGCTTTGCTGGAGCAGCAGGGAAGAGATACCCCACGCCCAAGGTAAGAGAAACCCAAGTAAGACGGTAGGTCTTGCAAGAGGGCATCAGAGGGCAAATACACTGAAACCATACTCACAGAAAACTAGTCAATCTAATCACACCAGGACCACAGCCTTGTCTAACTCAATGAAATTAAGCCATGCCCGTGGGGCAACCCAGGATGGGCGGGTCATGGTGGAGAGATATGACAGGGTGTGGTCCGCTGGAGAAGGGAATGGCAAACCACTTCAGTATTCTTGCCTTGAGAACCCCATGAACAGTATGAAAAGGCAAAATGATAGGATACTGAAAGAGAAACTCTCCAGGTCAGTAGGGGTCCAATATGCTACTGGAGATCAGTGGAGAAATAACTCCAGAAAGAATGAAGGGATGGAACCAAAGCAGAAAGAATATCCAGCTGTAGATATGTCTGGTGATAGAAGCAAAGTCTGATGCTGTAAAGAACAATATTGCATAGGAACCTGGAATGTCAGGTCCATGAATCAAGGCAAATTGGAAGTGGTCAAACAAGAGATGGCAAGAGTGAATGGTGACATTCTAGGAATTAGCGAACTAAAATGGACTGGAATGGGTGAATTTAACTCGGATGACCATTATATCTACTACTGTGGGCAGTAATCCCTCAGAAGAAATGGAGTGGCCATCATGGTCAACAAAAGAGTCCGAAATGCAGTACTTGGATGCAATCTCAAAAATGACAGAATGATCTCTGTTCGTTTCCAAGGCAAACCATTCAATGTCACAGTAATCCAAGTCTATGCCCCAACCAGTAACGCTGAAGAAGCTGAAGTTGAACGGTTCTATGAAGACCTACAAGACCTTTGGGAACTAACACCCAAAAAGATGTCCTTTTCATTCTAGGGGACTGGAATGGAAAAGTAGGAAGTCAAGAAACACCTGGAGTAACAGGCAATTTTGGCATTGGAATACGCAATGAAGCAGGGCAAAGACTAACAGAGTTTTGCCAAGAAAATGCACTGGTCATAGCAAATACCCTCTTCCAACAACACAAGAGAAGACTCTATACATGGACATCACCAGATGGTCAACACCAAAATCAGATCGATTATATTCTTTGCAGCCAAAGATGGAGAAGCTCTATACAATCAACAAAACAAGACCAGGAGCTGACTGTGGCTCAGACCATGAACTCCTTATTGCCAAATTCAGACTGAAATTGAAGAAAGTAGGGAAAACCACTAGACCATTCAGGTATGACCTAAATCAAATCCCTTATGATTATACAGTGGAAGTGAGAAATAGATTTAAGGGCCTAGATCTGATAGATAGAGTGCCTGATGAACTATGGAATGAGGTTCGTGACATTGTACAGGAGACAGGGATCAAGACCATCGCCATGGAAAAGAAATGCAAAAAAGCAAAAAAGGCTGTCTGGGGAGGCCTTGCAAATAGCTGCGAAAAGAAGAAAAGTGAAAAGCAAAGGAGAAAAGGAAAGATATAAACATCTGAATGCAGAGTTCCAAAGAATAGCAAGAAGAGATAAGAAAGCCTTCTTCAGCGAACAATGCAAAGAAATAGAGGAAAACAACAGAATGGGAAAGACTAAGGATCTATTCAAGAAAATCAGAGATACCAAAGGAACATTCAATGCAAAAATGGGCTCGATAAAGGACAGAAATGGTATGGACCTAACGGAAGCAGAAGATATTAAGAAGAGGTGGCAAGAATACACAGAAGAACTGTACAAAAAAGAGCTTCACCACCCAGATAATCATGATAGTGTGATCACTGACCTAGAGCCAGACATCCTGGAATGTGAAGTCAAATGGTCCTTAGAAAGCATCACTACGAACAAAGCTAGTGGAGGTGATGGAATTCCAGTGGAGCTATTCCAAATCCTGAAAGAGGATGCTGTGAAAGTGCTGCACTCAATATGCCAGCAAATTTGGAAAACTCAGCAGTGGCCACAAGATTGGAAAAGGTCAGTTTTCATCCCAATCCCAAAGAAAGGCAATGCCAAAGAGTGCTGAAACTACCGCACAATTGCACTCATCTCACACGCTAGTAAAGTAATGCTCAAAATTCTCCAAGCCAGGCTTCAGCAATATGTGAACCGTGAACTTCCTGATGTTCAAGCTGGATTTAGAAAAGGCAGAGGAACCAGAGATCAAATTGCCAACATCCGCTGGATCATGGAAAAAGCAAGAGAGTTCCAGAAAAACATCTATTTCTGCTTTATTGACTGTGCCAAAGCCTTTGACTGTGTAGATCACAATAAACTGTGGAAAATTCTGAAAGAGATGGGAATACCAGACCACCTGATCTGCCTCTTGAGAAATCTGTATGCAGGTCAGGAAGCAACAGTTAGAAGTGGACATGGAACAACAGACTGGTTCCAAATAGGAAAAGAAGTACGTCAAGGCTGTATATTGTCACCATGTTTATTTAACTTATATGCAGAGTACATCATGAGAAATGCTGGACTGGAAGAAACACAAGCTGGAATCAAGATTGCTGGGAGAAATATCAATAACCTCAGATATGCAGATGACACCACCCTTATGGCAGAAAGTGAAGAGGAACTCAAAAGCCTCTTGATGAAAGTGAAAGTGGAGAGTGAAAAGGTTGGCTTAAAGCTCAACATTAAGAAAATGAAGATCATGGCATCTGGTCCCATCACTACGTGGGAAATAGATGGAGAAACAGTGGAAACAGTGTCAGACTTTATTTTTGGGGGCTCCAAAATCACTTCAGATGGTGACTGCAGCCATGAAATTAAAAGATGCTTACTCCTTGGAAGGAAAGTTATGACCAACCTAGATAGCATATTCAAAAGCAGAGACATCACTTTGCCAACAAAGGTTCGCCTAGTCAAGGCTATGGTCTTTCCTGTGGTCATGTATGGATGTGAGAGCTAGACTGTGAAGAAGGCTGAGCGCCGAACAATTGATGCTTTTGAACTGTGGTGTTGGAGAAGACTCTTGAGAGTCCCTTGGACTGCAAGGAGATCCAACCAGTCCATTCTGAAGGAGATCAGCCCTGGGATTTCTTTGGAAGGAATGATGCTAAAGCTGAAACTCCAGTATTTTGGCCACCTCATGCGAAGAGTTGACTCGTTGTAGAAGACTCTGATGCTGGGAGGGATTGAGGGCAGGAGGAGAAGGGGACGACAGAGGATGAGATGGCTGGATGGCATCACTGACTCGATGAATGTGAGTCTGAGTGACCTCCGAGAGCTGGTGATGGATAGAGAGGCCTGGCGTGCTGCAGTTCATGGGGTCGCAAAGAGTCAGACATGACTGAGCAACTGATCTGATCTGATCTGATCTATGTAAATATTCAGAAATACTATAGATGTTCAATATCTATTGAATAAAAAATAATTAATGGAAAATATGTACTATTTGTAGCTATACAAGTTAATATACACTATAAATAACCAAATTCACAGCAAAAAAAAACAAAGGTTTAGAGCATGAGATGATTGTCAGTCTCACTGATAATATGAAAAATGTAGCTAATATAAAATTTATTTTCTCATGTTTAACTGTTCTACAAGATAACTGGGGTTCAAAAAGGATTGGAAAAATTTTTCAGTAAAACATCCAATAGTACATATTGGGTTGGCCAAACAGTTATTTTGGGTTTTTCTGTAGGATAATATAGAAAACGTGAACAAACTTCATGGCCAACCCAATGTTTTAATCTATGTGAGCCCTATAGTCTACATCACACATGCTTACTTTGCATTGGCTACAAAAGCAGCCATAAACAATCCATAGATGAATGAGTGTGTTTGTGTTCCAATAAAACTGCATGGCAGTCACTTAAATTTGAATTTTATATCATTTTCCTGTGTCACATTTGTCTTTTGATTTCCCCTCAAGTATTAAAAGATGTTCATAAGAAAAATTTTGATAATTTAAACTTCATCAAAATAAACATGTCTTTTCAAAAGATACCTTAAAAGCATGAAAAGACAAGCCATAGATTGAGAGGTAATATTTGCTAGCCACATAGCTACTAAGGATCCTAAAACTGTAATTTATAAAGGATTCCCAAAACTCAGTATTGTGAGAACAAACAGTTAAATTTTTAAGATGAGAAAAAAAAAAAAAAAAAGATACAGGGTGGCAAATAAACACATAAAAAGATGCTCAAACTAATTTATTTTTAGGGAAATGCAAATTAGAACTACAGTAAGACACCACTATGTAGAACTTAGAACAACTAAAATTTTAAAAGACTGATCGTACCAGTGACCGATAAGGATAAGGGGGAGTTAAGACTATCATACAATGGTAGCAGGAACATTAAATGATACACTGTTTGCAAAAGAGTTGGACAGTTTTTGTTTGTTTTTTTTTTTTTAATTAACATTCACCTACAATGCTAAATTCTGAGGTGGATGCAGAGCAACGGAAACTCTCACAGATTGCTCCAGGGAATGAAAAATTTATAGTCATCTTAGAAAACAGTTTGGCAATTTCTTACCTACTTGAAATACATTTACCATATAAACCAACAATGTCACCCCAAAAGTTTTACTCATTGAATGATAACATGCGGCTGCTAAGTCGCTTCAGTCGTATCGGACCCTGTGCGACCCCATAGACGGCAGCCCACCAGGCTCCCCGTCCCTGGAATTCTCCAGGCAAGAATACTGGAGTGAGTTGCCATTTCCTTCTCCAATGCGTGAAAGTGAAAAGTGAAAATGAAGTTGTTCAGTCGTGTCCGACTTCTAGCGACCCCATGGACTGCAGCCTACCAGGCCCCTCCGTCCATGGGATTTTCCAGGCAAGAGTACTGGAGTGGGTTGCCATTGCCTTATCCAATGATAACATAGGTTCACACAAAAATCTGCATGTGAGTATTCGTCTCAGTTTTATTTGTAACTATGAGAAAGTGTCAACAATCCAATCATTCCTCACTTGGGGAATGCATAAACTTCAGTAAGTCCACACATTAAATTCTACACAGCAATAAAAAGGAAAAAACCAATACACACAACTACATGGATGAATCTTAAACACACTATACAAAGTAAAAACAGCCAGACTCAAAATGCTATATCCATTTTAAATTCCACCTTAGGAAACTTTGGACAATGAGAAAGTTTAAGTTAAGAGAGCCTTCCCTGATAATTCAGTTGGTAAAGAATCCACCTGCAATGCAGGAGACCCTGGTTCAATTCCTGGGTCGGGAAGATTCACTGGGGAAGGGGTAGGCTACCCACTCCAGTAATCTTGGGCTTTCCTGGTGGCTCAGCTGGTAAAGAATCTGCCTGCAATGAGGGACACCTGGGCTCAATCTCTGGGTTGGGAAGATGCCCTGGAGAAGGGAAAGGCTACCCACTCCAGTATTCTGGGCTGGAGAATTCCATGGACTGTGTAGTCCATGGGGTCACAAACAGTTGGACGCAACTGAGCGACTTTCACTTTAAGCTTTTCTAGACTCCCTACACATGCATTAATATGTATTTGTTTTTGTTTTTGAAATCTAGGAAAGTAGTACTGATGAACCTACTTTTGAGGAAGGAATGGAGACATGGAAGCAGAGAACGAACTTATGGACACAACAGAGGAAGGAGAGGGTGGAATGAATTGAGAAAGTAGCATCGAATATATACAGTATTAAGTGTAAAATAGATAGCTGTGGGAAGCTGCTGTATAATACAAGGAGCCCAGATGGTGCTCCTTGATGACCTAGACAGTTGGGATGAGGGAAGGGGATATGTATAATTATTACTGACTCGAGTTGTTGTACACAGAACCCAGCACAGCATTGAAAGCAATTTCCCTCCTATTATAAAATAACTAAAAATAAAAATTAAAAACTATATTAGTGGCTTCCAGGAGCTTGGATTAGAGAAAGCATCGACAATAAAATGGCATGGGAGAAATTCTTTTTATGATGGAACTGTTCTAATCATTAAAAACATGATCTTGCCATTCTGTCTCTTATTTTCCTTATTAGGAAAGTTTAAAAAAAATAATGATCCTATCAACCCTCTAGAGCTGGTATAAGATTAAGTGATACAAAGTAATTGCAAAATATCAAGTACCAAATGTGGGATCAACAAATAACACTCTAAGAAAACTATACTCAATATCCTGTAATAAACCACAGTGGTTTATTAAATAATATAAAAAAATACATTATATATATTATGTATAACTGAATCAGTGTGCTGTACAGCAGAAATTAACATTATAAATCAACTGTACTTCAAAAAAATAAATGTAAAAGAACACACTGTTAAATCAGTGTTAGTTACTTTCTGCCACTGTGAAAGTGAAGTCACTCAGTCGTGTCCGACTCTTTGTGACCCCATGGACTGTAGCCTACTAGGCTCCCCCATCTATGGGATTTTCCAGGCAAGAATACTGGAGTGGGTTGCCATTTCCTTCTCCAGGAGATCTTCCCAACCCAGAGATTGAACCCCGGATCTCCTGCATTGTAGGCAGATGCTTTACCCTCTGAGCCACCAGGGAAGTCACTGTACTGTAAAGTAAATTAATTATTCTTCAGTGTTTGCCTAATCCAGGTCTTTGCCTGGAGCAACTTTTTCATAGGATCCACACATGTGCAGACCATGAAGTATAACCAGAGAACTACTGAGCTGTTGGTACCTGAATAAATAAGTGGAACCAGTTATTTCACATCAGAGGGGCTAGAGTTACTTTCAAAATGTACTAGTGACTTCAGGCGAATAGCCAAAAGCTGTCTTATTTTGTACGCAAATTACCCAATTATGGCCCCTCCAGGAGATCAATTCTGAAAAGACAACACTGTTTTAGACTAAAGCAACTCCACCCTGGGATGGGGGTTGGCAACTGAAGGACAGATGGAATTTCAGTTGGTCTGCCTTCCTCCTGGGTTCTTTGAGCACAGCTTGCTCAACCTGTTCATTCTTGACCAGAGTTATATCCTGTAAAGATCACACCCAAAGTATAAATTCAAATATTGCTTGAGGCTTAGGTGTCTCTATCTGATTTTCAGGCCACAGATGACTATTTCCTTTTAAGCAACAAATCAAATCCTAGGGATACACACCTTCAGAAAACAAAAATATAATATTTATTATTTTTTCCAAGTTATACAAGTTATAGATGCAAAATGGGACATTGCGATGTTACAGAAAAGTATAAAAAAAATGAAAAGCTTTTCATTCCTAAGAAGTAAAGGCTAATAAAGTACACTATATGTGTGTGTGTGTCTATATATATATAGACACACACACACAATTTTCCTTTAATTGTATCTTAGTTCCATAAACATCAATATTAACCACATCCAGGTTTTTAGAAGAACAGCTCTGAGCAGGTTTCCATATATGAATCAGGATTGTGTGGTTGTTCTTTGCTTGACCTTGGTGACCTTGAAGAAGAAAAGATAAACAATGAGATGAACCTGATTACACATTTCTCCCTTCATTCACACTGTCACATCCCTTTTCCTCTTCCCACCTAAGAGGCTTTTCTCCGACTCTCACCTAGCTTAGCTTATTTAGTGAATTCCTATCTTTTGAGCCACCACCCCCAATTCTTTGTTGGAATCTTCAAATGAGATAGGCACTCATACCCAGCATAAGTGTATGTGGACAGGCAGGAGTTTTGGAGAACAAGAGAAAAGAAGAAGCAATTATACTCAAGGCCAAGAGTTGAAAGGAAAGTTCTTACTGGGAGGAAAGGTGGAAGAAGGGGCAAAATGTATTCCTGGTGCCATGCTGTGAAGGAAGGATTGGGATATCTCATTGAGAGCCTGAGAACTGGCAAGACTAAAGAGGATGTGCATTTCTGAGTGCTTGGATATGTCAGCCTTTGTATCTGATCTGTTTGCATTCCAGTACAGGCACACATCAGAGATAACATGGGTTCAGTTCCAGACCACTGTGACAAGGAGAGTATTGCAATAAAATTACACATATTTTTTCTTGCTTTCCCAGTACATATAAAAGTTATGTTTATACAATACCATACTGCAGTCTATTAACTGTGCAAGAGTATCAATGTACATAACTGAATCAAAAAATACTTTATTAGTAAAAAACATTAACTGTCATCTGAATTTTCAGTGAGTCATAATATTTTTTCTTCTTTTTTTTTTTTCTGGAGGAGGATCTTGCCTGGATATTGATGACTGCCAACTGATGAAGCTGATGTTTGCTGAAGCTTGGGTTACTGGTGGCAATTTCTTTAACAATGATGGATTTTGTTGGAATGATTGACATTTCCTTTCATGAAAAATCTGTCTATAGTATGCAATGCTGTTTGATAGTGTATAGGAAATTTATCACCCCAAAAAGATGTCTTTCAGGCATGAGGATTAACTTATATTGATTATTTTTAAGAAACAGAAGCCTCTGGAAATCTTTCTTTTCACATCCCCTTTAGTACCTAAAAGATGCTTGCTTCTGGGAAGGAAAGTTATGACCAACCTAGACAGCATATTAAAAAGCAGAGACATTACTTTGTCAACAAAAGTTTGTTTAGTCAAAGATACGGTTTTTCCAGTAGTCATGTATGGATGTGAGAGTTGGACTATAAAGAAAGCTGAGCACAGAAGAATTAATGCTTTTGAACTGTGGTGTTGGAGAAGACTCTTGAGAGTCCCTTGGACTGCAAGGAGATCCAACCAGTCCAACCTAAAGGAAATCAGTCCTGAATATTCATTGGAAGGACTGATGTTGAAGCTGAAGCTCCAATAATTTGGCCACCTGATGTGAAGAACTGACGCATTTGAAAAGACCCTGATGCTGGGAAAGATTGAAGGCAGGAGGAGAACGGAATGACAGAGGATGAGATGATTGGATGGCATCACCAACTCAATGGACATGAGTTTGTGTAAACTCTGGGAGCTGGCGATGGAAAGGGAGGCTTGGCGTGCTCCAGTCCAAGGGGTCTCAAAGAGTCAGACATGACTGAGTGACTGAACTGAACTGAACTGAACCTAAAGAATTTAGTTGAATAGGCTTTTCCCAGAATAAAGGTCTCATAAGAGGTATTTGCAAAGAATATGGGCTAAGTGTGGTAGAGGAAACTTTGCAGGGCCCATAGAGTAGAGTTCACTCTCTGTCCCATCTTCTCTGGATGTCCAGCAAACATTTGTTTACTATAACATTTGTTTTTCTATCTCCATGTGAGTTGCCTTTCTCCCCAGTGGAGGTCTCAAACAACTACCCCTGACATTCTCTTTTATCATTAATTGCTATGGTATTTAAATTGAAAGTTTCAGACATTTTGGTGAGCTATTCATTTTTTGGGGGTCTCTCATGAATCAGTCAGTTCAGTTGCTCGGTCGCATCTGACTCTCTGTGAACCCAAGGACTGCAACGCCAGGCTTCCCTGTCCATCACCAACTCCTGGAGATTTCTCAAACTCATGTCCATCGAGTCAGTGATGCCATCCAACTATATCATCCTCTGTCGTCCCCTTCCCCTCCTGCCTCCCATCTTTCCCAGCATCAGGATCAGTTCTTCACATCAGGTGGCCAAAGTATTGGAGCTTCAGCTTCAGCATCAGTCCTTCCAATTCAGGACTGATTTCCTTTAAGATTATCTGGTTTGCTCTCTTGCTGCCCAAGGGACTCTCAAGAGTGTTCTCCAAACCACAGTTCAAAGACATCAATTCTTTGGTACTCGACTTTCTTTATGGTCCAACTCTCACATCCATACATGATTACTGGAAAAATCATAGCTTTGACTATACAGACCTTTGCTGGCAAAGTAACGTCTCCATTTTTTAATATGCTATCTAAGTTGTCATAACTTTTCTTCCAGGGAGCAAGCAAGTATGACATGTGTCCTCTCCATGTACACATGTTATTAAACTTTTGTTTGCATTTCTCTTGTTAATCTATCTCATTTTAATTCTTATACCAGTCTAAAGAGTAGAAGAGATTTTCTTTCCTCACCAACAATAGCCATAGTATAATTTTTTTTCCAAAATTAGAGCCAAACTTCTCAAACCCTGGCACTGTTTTATCAATTAAGTTTGTATAATATTCTAAATCCTTTGTTGTTTCAACAATATTCACAGCATCATCCTCAAGAGTAGATGACATTTCAAGAAGCTATTTTCTTTGTTCACCCAGAGATGGTTAGATAGCATCACCAAGTCAATGGATATGAATTTGAGGAAACTCTGGGAGAAGGAGAAGGAGGCCTGGTATGCTGCAGTCCATTGGGTCACAAAGAATTTGGCATGACCAGCTGCGAAAAGAAGAGAAGCGAAAAGCAAAGGAGAAAAGGAAAGATATAAACATCTGAATGCAGAGTTCCAAAGAATAGCAAGAAGAGATAAGAAAGCCTTCTTAAGAGATCAATGCAAAGAAATAGAGGAAAATAACAGAATGGGAAAGACTAAGGATCTATTCAAGAAAATCAGAGATACCAAAGGAACATTTCATGCAAAGATGGGCTCGATAAAGGACAGAAATGGTATGGACCTAACGGAAGCAGAAGATATTAAGAAGAGATGGCAAGAATACACAGAAGAACTGTACAGAAAAGAGCTTCATGACCCAGATAATCATGATGGTGTGATCACTGACCTAGAGCCAGACATCCTGGAATGTGAAGTCAAGTGGGCCTTAGAAAGCATCACTATGAACAAAGCTAGTGGAGGTGATGGAATTCCAGTGGAGCTATTCCAAATCCTGAAAGATGATGCTGTGAAAGTACTGCACTCAATATGCCAGCAAATTTGGAAAACTCAGCAGTGGCCACAAGATTGGAAAAGGTCAGTTTTCATCCCAATCCCAAAGAAAGGCAATGCCAAGGAGTGCTCAAACTACCGCACAATTGCACTCATCTCACATGCTAGTAAAGTAATGCTCAAAATTCTCCAAGCCAGGCTTCAGCAATATGTGAACCATGAACTTCCTGATGTTCAAGCTGGATTTAGAAAAGACAGAGGAACCAGAGATCAAATTGCCAACATCTGCTGGATCATGGAAAAAGCAAAAGAGTTCCAGAAAAACATCTATTTCTGCTTTATTGACTATGCCAAAGCCTCTGACTGTGTGTATCACAAGAAACTGTGGAAAATTCTGAGAGACATGGGAATACCAGACCACCTGATCTGCCTCTTGAGAAATCTGTATGCAGGTCAGGAAGCAACAGTTAGAACTGGTCATGGAACAACAGACTGGTTCCAAATAGGAAAAGGAGTACGTCAAGGCTGTATATTGTCACCATGTTTATTTAACTTATATGCAGAGTACATCATGAGAAATGCTGGACTGGAAGAAGCACAGGCTGGAATCAAGATTGCCGGGAGAAATATCAATAACCTCAGATATGCAGATGATACCACCCTTATGGCAGAAAGTGAAGAGGAACTCAAAAGCCTCTTGATGAAAGTGAAAGTGGAGAGTGAAAAGGTTGGCTTAAAGCTCAACATCCAGAAAACGAAGATCATGGCATCTGGTCCCATCACTACATGGGAAATAGATGGAGAAACAGTGGAAAGAGTGTCAGGCTTTATTTTTCTGGGCTCCAAAATCACTGCAGATGGTGACTGCAGCCATGAAATTAAAAGATGCTTACTCCTTGGAAGGAAAGTTATGACCAACCTAGATAGCATATTCAAAAGCAGAGACATCACTTTGCCAACAAAGGTTCGCCTAGTCAAGGCTATGGTCTTTCCTGTAGTCATGTATGGATGTGAGAGCTGGACTGTGAAGAAGGCTGAGCGCCGAAGAATCGATGCTTTTGAACTGTGGTGTTGGAGAAGACTCTTGAGAGTCCCTTGGACTGCAAGGAGATCCAACCAGTCCATTCTGAAGGAGATCAGCCCTGGGATTTCTTTGGAAGGAACGATGCTAAAGCTGAAACTCCAGTATTTTGGCCACCTCATGCGAAGAGTTGACTCATTGGAGAAGACTCTGATGCTGGGAGGGATTGGGGGCAGGAGGAGAAGGGGACGACAGAGGATGAGATGGCTGGATGGCATCACTGACTCGATGAATGTGAGTCTGAGTGACCTCCGAGAGCTGGTGATGGACAGGGAGGCCTGGCGTACTGCAGTTCATGGGGTCGCAAAGAGTCGGACACAACTGAGCGACTGATCTGATCTGATCTGAATGACTGAACAAGAACAACTAGAAGCAACATCACATCTATTAAAGTTATCATCAAAGTCCAACAATTTAATAACATCTTCTTGCTCCACTTGAAATTCTAGTTCATTTTCTACCACATCTGCCATTACTTCCTTCACTGAAGTCATGAACCTTTCAAAATCATCCATAAGGGATGGATTTAATTTCCTTCAAATGCTTATTCATCTTGGTATTTTGATCTCTTTCCATGAAATATGAATGTTCTTAATGACATCTAGAATGCTGAATCCTTTCCAAAAGGTTTTTACTTGACTTTGCCTAGATCCATCAGAAGAGTCATATCTACTGCAGTTATAGCCTGGTGAAATGTATTTCTTAAACCATAATCCATGGGATGCAGAATGGATGATATGTTAGCATGATAACAACATTAATTTCTTCGTATATCTCCATAGGACATCTTGGGTGATCAGATGCATTGTCAATGAGCAGTAATATTTTAAAAAGGAATCTTTTTTTTTTTCTTTTTCTAAACAGTAGGTCTCAGCAGTGGACTTAAAATATTCAGTAAAACATGTTGTAAACAGATATACTGTCATCCAGGCTTTATTGTGCCATTTATAAGAGCAAAAGTAGGAAAGATTTAGCATTCTTAAGGACCCTAAGATTTTCAGAATGGTCAGTGAGCATTGACTTCAACTTAGTCACCAGCTCCATTAGCCCATAACAGTAAAGTCAATTTGTCCTTTGAAGCTTTTAAGCCAGGCACTAACTTCTCTTCTCTATATGTGAAAATCCTAGATGATACCTTCTTACAATATAAGGCTGCTTCATCTTCATTGAAAACCTGTTGTGGAGTATAGAAATCACTATCAATCATCTCTGCCAGGTCTTCTGGATAACTTGCTGCAGCTTCTATATCAGCAACACTTTCTGCTTCATCTTGTACATTTATGTTAGAGATGGCTTCTTTCCTTAAACCTAATGAATCAATTTCTGCTAGCTCCAAACTTTCCTTCGGCAGATTTCTCATGTATCTCAGCCTTCATGGTATTTAAGTGTTAGGGCTTTTCCCTAAGAATGATTTCCATCCAGACCACAAAAATTTTCCATGTCAACCGTAAGGTTATTTTATTGTCTTATCACTCATAGGTTCCCTGGCATAACATTTTTAATTTCTTTAAAAAAAAATTTTGCATTCACAACTTGTCTATATGTTACAAGAAGCCTAACTTTTGACAGCTTTTTTTTTCCTTTCTCACTGAGCTTAATCATTTGTAGTTTTTGATTTAATGTGAGACATGTATAACACTTCCTTTCACTTGAACACTTAGCAGCTTCTATAGTGTTATTAAATGGCTGAATTTCAACATTGTTTTGCCTCAGGGAATTGGGAGACCAAGGAGAGGGAGAGAGATGGGGGAATTGTCCATCAGTGGAGCAGTCAGAACACACATAACATTTACCAAAGAAATTCCCCATCTCATACAAGTGTGCAGTTCATGGCACTCCAAAATGATTTCAATAGTAACATCAAAGATCACTAACCCCAGGTCAAAATGACAAATACAAGAATTCAAGAAAAAGCTTGAAATATTGGGAAAATTGTCAAATATGACACATACACTCAAAGTGAAAAATGTTTTGGAAAAACAACTCCAGGAGACTTGCTCTACATAGGATTGCTACAAATCCTTTATTTGTACAATAAACCAAAGAAAAAGCAAATATCTACGAAGCACAAGAAAGTGAAGTATAATAAAGCAAAGTATGCCCATAGTAGCCTTTGTTAGTATTCAAAGAATCCATTCCACATGAATGTGTGAGTTTGACAAAAACCATGGAATTTATCCTGTAGGACCAATCACCTCTGTTGTTCATCAGCATGTGTATCTCACCAAAGGCAGGTAACTTTGTGTTCTGAAAGGCTCAGAAGCATCCTTGATCATTTATTAATAGATCTGAAATGGGCAAGTAACTATCCTCTGAGATAAAAGATATTTCCTCCATTTTATAGATGATGAATCAGAAGTTTCTAGCATTTAAGTTATTAGTTAACTAGCAAATTGTAGAACCAGTATTCAAAATAAATTTGCCTTAAAAAGTCAAAATTTAATAATTAATCAACCTGATCTGAAAATATTTAGCTTAGATATAGCTTTTGATAGACTTTCTGAAGTTTCTCTCTTTAATATGATTAAAAATATCCTTAAATGAAAATTAATAGATGTTAATGAAAGAAACTGAAGATGACACAAACAGATGGAAAGATATACCATGTTCTTGGATTAGAAGAATCAATATTGTTCAAATGACTATACTACCTAAGGCAATGTACGGATTTAATGCAATCCCTATCAAATTACCAGTAGCATTTTTTACAGAACTCCAAAAAGTTTGTAATTTGCATAAAACCACAAAAGACCACAAATAGCCAAAATGATCTTGAGAAATAAAAATGGAGCTGGACAAATCATGCTCCTTGACTACAGACAATACTACAAAGCTATAGTCATCAGAATAGTATGGTACTGCCATACACAGAAAAAAAAAAAAAAAAGACATATAGATCAATGGCACAGACTAGAAAGCCCAGAAAGAAGCCTACACATCTATGGCCAATTAATTGATGACAAACAAGGCAAAAATATACAATGGAGAAAAAATAGTCTCTTTAGTAAGTGGTGATGGGAAAACTTGATGCTGCTGCTGCTGCTAAGTCGCTTCAGTCGTGTCTGACTCTGTGTGATCTCATAGACGGCTGTCCCTGGGATTCTCCAGGCAAGAATACTGGAGTGGGTTGCCATTTCCTTCTCCAATGTATGAAAGTGAAAAGTGAAAGTAAAGTCGCTCAGTCGTGTCCAACTCTCAGCGACCCCATGGACTGGAGCCCACCACGCTCCTCCGTCCATGGGATTTTCCAGGCAAGAGTACTGGGGTGGGGTGCCATTGCCTTCCCCAGGAAAAACTTGATAGGTATGTCTAAAAGAATCAAACCAAAACATTCTCTAACACCATTAAAAATTAAACTCAGAATGGATTAAGGATTTAAATGTAAGTCTGGATACACTAAAACTCCTATCAGAAATATAGGCAGAACAATCTTTGAAGTAAGTTGAAGCAATATTTTTTGGATCAGTCCCCTAGAGTAATGGAAATAAAAACAAAAATAACCAAATGAGACCTAATTAAACTTAAAAGATTTTGCATAGCAAAAGAAACTATAAATAAAACAAAAAGACAACTCACAGCCTGGGAGAAAGTGTTTGCAATGGATGCTAACAACAGGGATTAATTTACAAAATATACAAACAGCTCATACAACTTAATATCAAAAAACAGACCCAGTCAAGAGATGGGCAGAGGACTAAATAGGCATTTCTCTAAAGAAGACATATAGATGGAAAACAAACTCCTGAAAAGATGCTCAATATTGCTTATCACTGGAGACAAGAAAACCAAAAATACAATGACTGTCACCTCACACCAGTCAGAATGGCAATCACTAAAAAGTCTGCAAGTAACAAATGCTGGAGAGGATGTGGAGAAAAAGAAACTCTCTTACACTGTTGGTGTGAAAATAAATTGGTGCATCCACTCTGGAGAACTGTATGGAGGTTCCTTAAAAAGCTAAAAAGAGAGTTACCATATCATCCTACAATCACACTCCTGGGAAAATATCTGGAGAAAACTAATTTGAAGAGATACATGTAGCCCAATGTTCATAGCAGCACTGTTTACAATACCAAGACATGAAAGTAAACTATATGCCCATTGACAGATGAATGAATAGGGTAACAATGGAATGTTACTTAGCCATAAAAAGAATAAAATAATGCCATTTGCAGTAACATGGATGAACCTAGTGATTGTTATACTGAGTGAAGTAAGTCAGACAAAGGACAAATATCATATGATATTACTTACATGTGAATTCTGAAAAAAAAAAAAAAAAGAAAGATAAAAACGAAAGATACAAATGAACTTAGCAAACAGGAAAAGACTGACAGACACAGAAAAAAAATTTATGGTTACCAAAGGGGATAGTGGTGGGGTAAGGGAAAATAAATTAGGAGTTTGGGATTAACATATACACATTACAGTATATAAAATAGGTAAACAACAAGGACCTACTGTATAACTCAGAGAATTATACTTGATTTCATATAACAACCTATAATGGAAAAGAATCTAAAATGAATATATATATGTGTGTGTGTGTGTGTGAATACAATATATAAATATGTGTGTGTGTAACTGAATCCCTTTGCTGTACATTTTAAACTAACCTACATTTTAAAATATCCTTAAAAAAAAAGAATGATGAAAAGGAACTTCATGCACACTAAATGACAAGGATTAGTTATTTCACCTGCTGGACTCTCTGTGTAATAGCAGCAGTATAGTTTTCTTAAAGACTTCTACTTTGGAACAATGATGACCCACCAGAACTCACCTTGATGAAACTATGAATTACAGATCTCAGCTGCCTCTTATGCCCACTTTCTCCCAATTCAAAGCACACGAGTGTAAGTCTGTCACCCTCGTCACAGTTGACACTGGTTAGTCGCTGTCCATAAACCACGACTTCCATCACTCCTGTATCATCTTGTATTTCATAATATATGAATTCATTATATACCCATTTCTGCAAAAGAAAATTAGCATTCATCTTTTGAGAACTGGATCAGGAATTAACACAATTTAGAAAAATGGAAAGTGTTAGTGGAAACTTTTCTCTCAGAACAGTTAATACGAGCTGGAGGTCTAGGGTTACAGGTATCAAATAGTGTAAGATATCTCGTTCAGTTTATCCTCCCATTTAAATTCCCTATCTTTTCTTCCTTTAGGTGTTTGTGTGCTGGGTCATTCTAGACAAAGGGATTACTTCCCTAATTTTTCCTGCTTCCATCTAAGAATAGCTGAGATTTCTTAAGGAACTTATATGTGGTGTGGTCTGATAAGCATCAGAGGCTTTTTTGGATTTCCCTGGCTTCCCTGGTGGCTCAGACGGTAAAGCATCTGCCTGCAATGCGGGAGACCTGGGTTGGATTCCTGGGTCAGGAAGATCCCCTGGAGAAGGAAATAGCAATTCACTCCAGCACTCTTGCCTGGAAAATCCCATGGACAGAGGAGCCTGATAGGCTACAGTTCATGGGGGTCGCAAAGAGTTGGACACGACTGAGCAACTTCATGACGAAGAACAGAGAAGAGAGGCTATTCTTGTCTTATGATGAGTCTAAAAAAGATTGCTACAAATCCTCCTTCAGTTGATTGTTATTTCAATATGTAATTCTTTCCTCTATCTTCTGTATCTATTCATTCTTCCCTAATCTGCCCGAATCTTGACTCTAGATCATCTCGTTCCATTGTTCTAGCTTCTATGTCACTTACTTTACTTATCAATTCTGCTAATGCTCATGTATGCACAGTCTCTATAATAGAGTGCACAAAAAACAGGGGATAAGTAAAAAGCCACCTTAGAAGACATATATAATGGAATATAAAACATACTTCACATAAAAGTTAAGTCAGCTAAGTTTAGTATTTCTATGAAGTGTTGGGACTAAAATATCTACTCTAAGAATTCACCTAAATTCTACATTTTATTATCCATATAATAAATTTAAAAATGAAATGACTTGGTTTCTCACATTTTTTCAATATCCATATTTCTCATCTTAATTAATGCTAAAATTTTTGGCTCAACAGTTTTTTGATGAAAGAATGTGAAGATGTGAGAACACTTTACAGTTCAGATGATCAGAATCTTAGCTAATTGTTGATAAGAGCAGATTCTAGGGCAAAGCAGTCTTATTGATTTCTCATCTTGTTTGTCACAGTTGAAATCCAAGCTTGAAAGAACAATTCTTTATACACAAATTAACTTAAACTGTCAGTGAAAGGAGTGTTCTCTCTGTGTTAACATGTTAATAATATGTTAATAGATAAATATAAATATAAATTCTGCACAGGGTGGCTGTGAATGGATCAATACAGCTCATAAAATACTATGATTTCTGGTGAATCACTTTCTTAAAAATTTGCATGTTGTCATGTCAAGAAGAATGTTAAGAAATTATCAGCCCTATATTCTGAAGTGAAAGACTGCACCCAATTATCCCTGGTCAGAAGGGCTTCGAGTTCCTATATTTATGAATTAACTATATTCATTTGGCAGTTAAGACTTCTGAATTCTGAGATTGCAAAAGAAATATTGCAAAACAATGATGTGGACTTACCTTATGCACCACAAAAACCCCATTCACAAATGTTCCTAGGTCTTGCAGATAAAGATGACTGATTTTAGGAGTTGCCTTTGCCTTTTGAATTAGGCTTTTAGAGATCTCCATCTTTCGGTCAGGCTCAACATCAGACACAGATGTGACATTGAACACTTCCAGGAACCCATTGCGGCCAATATAATCTGATATGGCAATGACTTTATTGGGGATGAACTTCTCCTTCAGGGCAACATTAAAAATCTTCACTTGGAAGAACTGACTCTCAGTAGCCACTGTGGCATGAAACATCCTCTTGCCTTCTGTGACATCATATGTAAATGGTTCCGTTGCCTTCAGCACCATCACTTCTTTGGGGCCCCTCTGGAAGCCCTCCTCTCTGGAAGCTTCTTTAGGTACAGACTTCAATCTTGGTTTCTACTTAGAAGTATACACCAAAAACAGGCACAATTAAGAAAAGGAATGCAGTTTCATTCCCTAATGAAAACCATCTATGGCTTAATGTTGAACATCAATAAAGAACATAATCGGGTAGAGCTTGAGGGAAAAAAAAAAAAAAAACTAGACAAAGGTCACTAACATGGTATAAATAAATGAATGGAATAATGGAGAAGATTTAATCAGTGATTTCTCTCTCTCTCTTTTTTTTTTTCATTGCTTTATTAGTGTGGTAGGAAGAATATATATATATTTTTTAAGTGTTAGCTCAGAAGAAAAAGTATTTTCTTCCCCAAGAAAAGCTATGTAGAGTACAGAGGCAGTAGACAGTAGCAGTGTTGCTGTGTAGTGATTCCTAGTAGAAATGAGAATGAAAAAAATCATCTTAAATTATCCCATTAACATATTTTAGTGCACGAATTAAGATACAAAAGCTCAGATGGTTAAGCGTCTGCCTGCAATGCAGGAGACCTGGGTTCGATTCCTGGGTCAGGAAGATCCTCTGGAGAAGGAAATGGCAATCCATTCCAGCACTCTTGCCTGGAAAATCCCATGGACGGAGGAGCCTGATTGGCTACAGTTCATGGGGGTCTCAAAGAGTTGGACACAACCGAGCGACTTCATTTCAATGATGAAATAGTGATACTGTGCAGGCCTTGAGGGGCTCCTGGGCACAAGGCTTTTGTGTCCCTCATTTCTTTGACTGTAGGAAGCAGCCTTCATTCAACCTCCATGACCTTCTCCGAGTTCAAGCAACTGTTAATTGAGGAAGGAAGTAAATGGGAAACCAAGAAAGAGCCAAGAGTAGCCTTGGGACAAGGTACTGTTTCCCCATCAAAGGATACAAACAAAAATATCTTTAATCTATTTTGCTGATACTAAATCCTCCTCCAGATGGGAGAAGTTAATTAATAACAATGATATGCTGCCTACAAGCATGTAGATCCCAGACCAGCTGGACTTGAAGGTTGTTGGTGACTCCTACTTAGCTCATCACCAACCCATTAGAGGAATGTCCATGAGCTTATCATGCCTTCTTTTACTGTAAATTGTCAATATCTTCCTCAAGTTGAGACATATGGGTTTGAGGGCATTAGCCCACTGTGTCCCCCTTTGCCTGGAAAAGCAATAAAGCTATCTTTTTCTACATCACCCAGAATTCTGTCTCTGAGATTTGGTTCAGCACAGGTGTACCAGAGAAGCTGAGTTTTCTGCATCAGTAGCACTGAGAGTAGAGAATGGCTCCAGTTAGAATCCACTGATGTCATCCCTGTTGGTGTTTAGGCACTAAGTCACGTTCGACTGTTTGCAACCCAATGGACTGCAGCATCCAGGCTCCTCTGTCCTTCACTACCTCCTGGACTTTGCTCAAATGCAGGCCTGGCATGCTATGATTCATGGGGTCGCAAAGAGTTGGACATGACTGAGTGATTGAACTGATGTCCACTGAGTTCGTGATGTTATCTAACCATCTCATCCTCAGCCACCACCTTATGTTTGCCTTCAATCTTTCCCAGCATCAGAGTCTTTTCCAATGGGTCAGCTCTTTGTGCCAAGTGATCAAAATATTGGAGCTTCTGCTTCAGAAACAGTCCTTCCAGTGAATATTCAGGGTTGATTTTCTTTAGGATTGACTGGTTTGATCTTCTTCCTATCCAAGGGACTCTGAAGATCTCTAGCACCATAATTCAAAAGCATCAATTCTTTGGCACTCAGCCTGCTTTATGATCCAACTCTCATATCCATACATGACTACTGGAAAAATTATAGCTTTGATCTTTGGCAGCAAAGTGATGTCTCTGCTTTTTAATTCAGTGTCTGGGTTTCTCATAGCTTTCCTTCCAGGGAACAAGTGTATTTCATGGCTGCAGTCACCATCCACAGTGATTTTAGAGCCCAAGAAAATAAACTCTGTCATTGCTTCTATTTTTTTCCCCTTCTATTTCCCATGAAGTGATGGGATTGGATGCCATGATCTTAATTTTTTGAATGTTGAGTTTTAAGCCAGATTTTTCACTCTCCTCTTTCACCCTCATCAAGAGGATCTTTCCTCTTCAATTTCTGCCATTAGAGTGGTATCATCTGCACATCTGAGGTTGTTGATATTGTTCCTGACAATCTTAATTCCAGCTTGTGCTTCATCCAGCCTGGCATTTAGCATGATGTAGTCTGCACAGAAGTTAATAAGCAGAGTGACAGGATATAGTCTTGTTATACTCTTTTCCCAATTTTGAACCCTTTAGTTGTTTCATGTCCAGTTCTATAAAAACAATTACTTCTGGACCTACATACAGGTTTCTCAAGAGACAGGCAAAATGGTATGGTATTCCTACCTCTTTAGAATTTTCCACAGTTTGTTGTGATCCACAGTCAAAATCTTTAGCACTGTCAATGAACCAGAAGAAGATTTTTTTTTTAATTCCCTTGCTTTTTCCATGATACAAAGAATGTTGACAATTTGATCTCTGGTTCCTCTGCCTCTTTGAAACCCAGCTTCTACATCTAGAATTTCTCAGTTCATGTACAGTTGAAACCTAGCTTGAAGGATTTGGAGAATAACTGTGCTAACATGTGAAGTGACTGCAATTGTATGGTAGTTTGAACATTCTTTGGCATTGCCCTTCTTTGGAATTGGGATGAAAACTGAACTTTTTCAGCCCTGTGGACACTGCTATGTTTTCTAAATTTGCTAACATATTGAGTGCAGCACTTTAACAGCATTATCTTTTAGGATTTTAAATAGCTTAGCTGGAATTCTGTCATCTCTACTAGCTTTGTTTGTAGTATGCTTCCTAAGGCCCAGTTGACTTCATATTTCAGGATGTCTGGCCCTAGGTGAATGACCACACCATCATGGTTATCTGGGTCATTAGGATCTTTCTGTGTAGTTCTTCTGTGTATTCTTACTACCTCTTCTTAATCTCTTCTGCTTCTGTTAGGTCCTTATCATTCCTGTCCTTTATTGTGCCTATTCTTTCATGAAATATTTCCTTGATATCTTGAATTTTCTTGAGGAGATCTCTAGTCTCTCCCATTCTATTGTTTTTCACTATTTCTTTGCATTGTTCATTTTAAAAGGCCTTCTTATCTCTCCCTGCTATTCTCCAGAACTCTTCAACCAGTTGAGTATATCTTTCCCTTTCTCCCTTGCCCTTCATTTCTCTTCTTCCCTCAGCTAGTCGTAAAGACTCCTAAGACAACCACTTTGCTTTCTTGCATTTCTTTTTCTTTGGAATGATTTTGAACACTGCCTCCTATACACCCCAGTAGATGTGACAATTTAAAGACCAAAATTAGACAGTCTTTCTTCAGGAAAGCAGTGTTATGTTGAAAAAGTATTAATAAAACAGTCATTGGAAGAATCTCATGAATTTTCTGAATGTGGAAATGTCCTGGATAAAGGACATTTTGAAGAGTAACAAAATCAATCACCCCAAAATATGTTTCCTTGGCACAAGATTATCTTAAACTGATTATTTTTACAAAACACCTCTAAAGCCAGAAAGGAAGATGCCTTTTTGTAAGGGAAATTTGTATTTATAAATTAAATTTCAATTTCTAAGTGTGTCTGTTTCTGTGTACCAGGAAGAGAAGGAGGACTCTAAACCTTGGGAGAATATTATCACTAGATTAGAAACTCACTTAAACCTGCATAACAAACATTACCCTTGTTTACCCTGATTTTCCTGGTAACTTTCTTATAACTGACCTCCAACACTTTTCTTTCTACTGTCTTTCACTAAACATGGTATTTTAAGTTGGTGGCTTAGGCCACCTCAGGGAGTTACTTATTTTTCCTGGGTATCTTCTATGTATAGATGAGATATACCTGTTAGGGAACTTCTGCTTGGTTTTTTTTTTTTTTTTTTCCTTGTTAATCTCGATTTTAACAAAGATACCACTCTAATGGCAGAAAGTGAAGAGGAACTAAAGAACGTCTTGATGGATATAAAGAGATTGAAAAAGCCAGCTTAAAACTAAATATTAAAAAAAAAAAAAACTAAGATCATGGCATCTGGCCCCATTACTTCATGGCAATAGAAGGGGTAAAGGAGGAAGCAGTGACAGATTTTCTCGTCTTGGATTCTAAAATCACTGCAGTTGGTGACCGCAGCCATGAAATCAGAAGATGATTGCTTCTTGGCAGAAAGCAATGACAAACCTAGACAGTGTGTTGAAAAGCAGAGACATCACTCTGCTGACAAAGTTCCATACAGTTAAGATTATGGTCTTCCCAGTAGTCACATATGGGTGTGACAGCTGGATCGTAAAGAAGGCAGAGTGCCAAAGAATTGATACCTTTGACCTGTAGTGCTGGAGAAGACTCTTGAGAGTCCCTTGGACAGCAAGGAGATCAAGCCAGTCAATCTTAAAGGAAATCAACCCTGAACACTCACTGGAAGGATTGATGCTAAAGCTGAACCTCCAGTATTTTGGTCACCTGATGTGAATAGCCAACTCATTGGAAAAGTCCCTGATGCTGGGAGACTGAGGGCAGTAGGAGAAGAGGACAACAGAGGATGAGATGGCTGGACGGCTGGATGGCATCACTGATGCAATGGACAAAAACTTGGGCAAACTTCCAGGAGGTGGTGAGGTACAGAAGGCCTGACGTATTGCAATCCATGGGGTCACAAAGATTCAGACACAACAGAGCAACTGAACAACAACAATCTTTGTTTTAAAAAAGGGATCTCAGCTAAGACCTCAGAAGGGCAGAGGGCAAATTGTTTTTCCTCCTTTACACACTCCTGGTAGAATAATGGCAGGACCCTAAGGAAAAGAATGTCAAAAGAGAAGTCAGGTGCCAGGGGCTTTTCTATGACCTCCTATCTACCCAGTGGTTGCACCATTTCTGAGTTTTAGGAGAGCATTTTGAATTGGAAGAGAGGCCACTGATGTGCAAGAGGAGGTATGAAGGCAAAGGTGGGCTATGAGAGCCCTGGGGACCAGTTCATGGAGACAGGACAGCTGCCTCCACAGACCAGCAGTGCTCCTTGTGGTCTGACCTGTACAATCATACAAGCCATGACCTGTGGGTCACGGGGCTCAACTCTGATAACATTTTCATCACTGTGACCAATTCTCCCCATATCCAAATGCTCATTCCCAGGACAAGTTAACCAGTAACAACAAATTTCTTACTAGTAATATGAGCAGCATCTTGAGAAGAACTACACAGGACTTAAGAAAAAAATTATATTGTATACACAGGGTCATGAAAGTAGACCTGATGGACACAGGTTCTTATTATGTTCATTGTATGTATGTGGAATACTGAAATAGCCTAAAGCCAAATAGCAAAGGATTATTGTTTAATTTATAAAATAATCATGTAATTACTCTGTTATGTTAAAATAATAATTTAAATCTACATTTCTTGAGTAGCATTTCAAGATGAAAGAAAAAGAATGAATTATAGAAAAATATGTGTAATGTGATCAACCTGAAACAAATTGATATTCTTTATATATACATAACAAAAGATACAATCAGAAAGTCTATTTACCAAAAGAGAGCATTTGATAGAGGGGAAATTTCAGACAGTTAACACTAATTATCTTTGTCCATGTATCTTCATTTTCTAAATTTCTGCATCCTAATATGGATGATATTATTTCCAAAATAAAAAAGAAAAAGACAGTAGTGCTGTGTTTCTACATTTCTCTACCCTATCGTTTCTCTATTCTCTACCTTAAATTCTCTTTCATAGTGAGAAAACTATAAGAAAACTTTCTCTCTTTCATAGTATTGAAGGAAACACAAAAATAAAATTAAACAAATTACTAATTATACCCACTACTGAAGAGGAGTGATTTAGGTGCACACCAGGCCATAGATTATCCTAAAGCAGAGCACAGTGTAGTGAGAGTCAGAATTTGAATGCCAGCAGGATCTCAAAGTACACACTCAGTAACAACATGTGTGACCTAATTATTAAAGAATTGGATACCATAAGGGATTAGTGAGAAGTTCTTTTATGGTTCTATTGGTCCCTATCGTTATATTGTAGAAAGAGGGAAATACTGAAAATGAGAATATGGTACCTTAGTTGAGGAACTGCTGGATGTTACTGGTGGCAGCTTCTGAGGCGTCTGGAGGAAATTCTCAATTGGGATTGTGCTGCATGTTGGAATTCCCAGAACTTGACTCTGCTCCAGGGATAGTTGCATCCTGGGGTCAGCAGTTCTAGTGGTTATGTCTTCTATTCTTCCAAATGAAAGACGTGCGTTTTCTTCTTTCTAGTTAATGATATTCAATATCATATGAACAATAACATTTCTCTCTTACCCTTCATCTTCTCTGTATCGGTCTGTCTTTCTCTCTCACAGACACACCACAGTATCCACATTCTGCCAATTTTCTCTGGAATAACACATTTCTCTGGAATAAGAGCACATCTCCTGACACTCCCAATACCTCCCCTGCTTGGCCCCCCACTAGGATTGCAAACTTCTCTCTGCAGATGTTAAAACTCAGGTAATTGCAATGTCATTGGTCTGTTTTGGAATTCTGGCTCTACCTCTGTTGCAACTTTACTGAGACAACATTTGAAATTCTATCAGGTTATAATGGTCTCAGAACAACATAGGTTGCATTCATGAACATTTTTACTCATTAAGTCTTTCATTGCCTCATGTATTTACCAAATAAGCAAAATGGTTTCTATCCTCTGCTCTTCAAATCTAGGAAACGCAGGTCTCCATTCATTTCAATGCTTTGTTTGTCAACATACCAGAGATATTACCTCAAATTCATAAACCTTTAGGAGGGATTCTGTTGTCTGCCTAGTCCCTATCCGGCAACCAAATCTTTCATCACTATGAAAAATGCACAAATCCATTTGCAATTTCACCCAGGGTACAGACCCATACATATGCAATTTTAGTACTTGAATTTTTACAATTGTTTAAGCCAGGGCAGGAAGTGTTTATGAAATAATGTACCTTGACTATCTCTGGTTTTACCTATGAAAGACTATTTTTAACATTCTACAGTATAGAGGGCTTCACCAGTGCCTCAGCGGTAAAGAATCTGCCTGAAATGCAGGAGTTGCAGGAGACGAAGGTTCTATCCCTGGGTCAGGAAGATCCCCTGGAGGAGGGCATGGCAACCCACTCCAGTATTCTTGCCAAGAGAATCCCATGGACAGAGGAGCCCGGCAGGCTACAGTCCATGGGGTCGCAAAGCGTGGGACATGACTGAAGCGACTTAACACGCCAGTGTAGAATTGCCACAGTTCTTACCACTTCGAGCATCCATTTAACCAATTCATAGAGTACCAGTTGCTGATTAAACTTTAGATGAGGGACCTGATTAAAATGACCGTCTCTGACATGTAGCTTCTTGATTAGGATATTCTCTCACCCCCTTGTCACCTCATTTCTCATTAGAAGGCTTGAGAGCCTAGGATATGAAAACAAATCTGAGACATAACATTATCTGATATAAGCTTTTAGAGGTAAATTTCAGATATTGAAGCAGTCTATGCTCTGACTGTGGGAGCAATATATGCCATTAAATGCTCACGTTTTAGAATTCAGTTAAGCTAGATTTGAATCCTGGAGAAGGCAATGGCAACCCACTCCAGTACTCTTGCCTGGAAAATCCCATGGATGGAGGAGCCTGGTAGGCTGCAGTCCATGGCGTTGGCTAAGAGTCGGGCACGACTGAGCGACTTCACTTTCACTTTTCACTTTCATGCATTGGAGAAGGAAATGGCAACCCACTCCAGTGTTCTTGCCTGGAGAATTCCAGGGACAGAGGAGCCTAGTGGGCTGCCGTCTATGGAGTCTCACAGAGTCGGACACTTAGCAGCAGCAGCAGCAGCAGATTTAAATCCTGGCTCTAAAGTTTATTTTCTGCATGACTTAGGAGAAGATTTTTAACCCTAGGAACTTTAGCATTTTCATATGTCAAGTGGGATTAACAATAGCATCCTCAGGAGGTGTTATAAAGAATAATGAGATAATGTACACAAAGAACCCATATCTTAAAAGTCTAGCACCATTAAGTGTATTTCATACATAGAAATATCACTGCATTATTATTTTACAGTAGACACAGGGGTTTCTATTTCTGCTCTGATCCACAGATGTTTCATGCTTAATTCTGGTCTTCTCGATGGAAACCCCAGATACAGGTGGTATTGGAAAGACTTTATTAAAGAAACTTTTCTATTCATCTCTGCTGCTACTGCTAAGTCACGTCCAGGCAAGAGTACTGGAGTGGGGTGCCATTGCCTTCTCTGCTATTCACCTCTACTACTAATTTAATCACATTGACAAGAGCATCATGATTGTTTTTCATAATCAGTTAAACAAAAACTTCCATCATAGAAGCAGGATTTAGATCCCTAAAATATACTATTTGGGTGGATAGTATTTAAAAATAGTAATTGATTTTTTTTTTTTTCCCTTGGCTTATATCCTTCACAATTCCACCTGGTTCTTAAATCATGCCAATGTGTGGTATTTGCTTTCAGGGAGACACAGCAGTAGGAATCAAAGAAAATATTGGTCTGCTTCTGTCTCTGAATCCCAAACATAGCCTATATCACAGAAAAAAATAGTTGGGAGACCCTATGATGAAGGAGCAAGGCTTTCCTGCTCTTTCCCAGCAGAATGGCCAGATCCTTTTTGTTTCATGCATCCTATTGAAGTGGCTGGGCCCCAAAGGAGAAATGATTGCAAGGTGTTTTTAGGTGTATGAGGCCAAGGGGATAGATGGGCCTCTCTGAGATTCCTATGCTCCTGGGAATTTGGGGGGCAGCAGAATGATTCATCAGGGAAGGCAATGGCACCCCACCCCAGTACTCTTGCCTGGAAAATTCCGTGGGCGGAGGACTCTGGTGGGCCGCAGTCCATGGGGTCGCTAAGAGTCGGACACGACTGAGCGACTTCACTTTCACTTTTCACTTTTATGCATTGGAGAAGGCAATGGCAACCCACTCCAGTGTTCTTGCCTGGAGAATCCCAGGAACGGGAGAGCCTGGTGGGCTGCCGTCTGTGGGGTCGCACAGAGTCGGACACGACTGAAGCGACTTAGCAGCAGCAGCAGCAGAATGATTCATCAGAGAAGGCAATGGCACCCCACTCCAGTACTCCTGCCTGGAAAATCCCATGGATGGAGAAGCCTGGAAGGCTACAGTCCATGTGGTCGCTGAGGGTCGGACACGACTGAGCGATTTCACTTTCATTTTTCACTTTCATGCATTGGAGAAGGAAATGGCAACCCACTCCAGTGTTCTTGCCTGGAGAATCCCAGGGACGGGGAAGCCTGGTGGGCTGCGTCAATGGGGTCGCACAGAGTCGGACACGACTGAAGTGACTTAACAGCAGCAGCAGAATGATTCATATGAAAGTAGAAATGACTATTTCACAAATTTAGGCACGTGGGACCTTAGAAAGTGTCAAATCTAAGCCTGTTTGCATAGAAAAGCAGAGTTAAATTGTGGTATACATGCATGTCATTGTCACAGCAGACTGACAGTGAGTCTGCGGTTTCAATGACTAGACCAAGGCCATCTGGACCTAGAGGCAAACAGGCACAGACTACTAGCTCTACCCCATAAATAAAGCAAAGAGGGACTACATGAGGCATTACTAATTATCAGAGTTAACAGTAATAAAAACAATAACATGATAAAACTTGAACAACTATGTCAAAAGAAATGTCTTCAACTCCTATGCTTGGATTCGTATGGAGGGCTTCAGCCTGGGCAGTTTGGAACTTGGGTGACAAACTGTTTTCGTGATTTAAATGCTGCTTTGGCCTATTCCTCCTGTCACTTGGTTATTTGCTGTAGGAATAGGTGTTCCCCAGTGTGATGGTAACCACAGGGTCATATCAGGACAGAATAAAGGCAGGTGAGGATAGGAGTTGATGCACATGTGTGTGTGTGCTCACTTTTCCATCCTGATCTGGTCTTATCCTAGGAATAGGGCACTCTGAATGAAAAACACTGCCTGCCATATCAGTAAACTGAGGAAACTATGGCCATCAAGCCATCACATTACAGCTGCCCACACTGTAAGCCGGAGGGAACTCAGGATAGAAGCAAAATGCCCTCCAGCAAGCAGTCAACTGCTTCAGCCAATGCTGACGGTTTCCCCTCAGGAACTCAGGGTAAGGAAGCACAAGATACTGGCCCCAAATAGCTGAACTTGATAGCAAAGGGATTATTTCAGTGAGCCCAGACCCTTGCATCTTTCTGTATATATGCTATGCTATGCTAAGTCACGTCAGTCGTGTCCGACTCTGTGTGACCCCATAGACGGCAGCCCACCAGGCTTCCCCGTCCCTGGGATTCTCCAGGCAAGAACACTGGAGTGGGTTGCCATTTTCTTCTCCAATGCATGAAAGTGAAAAGAGAAAGTGAAGTTGCTCAGTCATGTCCGACTCTTAGTGACCCCATGGACTGCAGCCCACTAGGCTCCTCCGTCCATGGGATCTTCCAGGCAAGAGGTACTGGAGTGGGGTGCCATTGCCTTCTCCGTTCTGTATATAAAAATATGTTAAATTTCTTAACTTGAGACATCAGATTCTCTTTACAAACAGTAACATTTTGATGTTTTGACTGCCTGGTCTTTGTTACAAGATTCTATATAACCTGTCTCCCCACTCTTGCTTCTTCAGAACAGCTCTCTCAGAGCTATCTGAGAATCTGTGTCCTCATCTTAAGTCCTCATATTTGTCTGCTGAATAAAACACCTCTTAACTTTTAGATTGTGCATTTTTTCAGTTGACAGGTACCTTATAATTTATATTATAGTCCAGTAACAAATAAAAATGTACATTAATTATAGTTTCAGTAAGTGCTAAAAAAGAAAGTAAACTGACCTTTGAAAGCAAACAAGAGGAATACCTAATATATTCTGAGAGTGGGCAGGTATCAGCGGGGACTTGCCCTAGGAAGAGATTAAAGTTTGCAACTCAAGACAAGTGATTTCAAACATGGAAAGTGTCTATGTCAAAACATCTGACCTGAGAAGCAGCACCAGACTTTGAAAATAAACCCTGCCATGTGGTCAGTGAGCAAATGGGAAGAGGGCCAAAGTGGAATGTATGAAGTAAAGACACGCTCATTTTGACTTGTTTAGTCACCTTTCCATCCTCTTTCTATTCAATACAAGAGAGTAAACCTCTCAAAATTGGAGATTTCATGAACTCATGCTTTGGTAAATAGCCAAATTAACAAGGAGTTAGAGAGTGGAATCACAGACTAAATGCTGATAAATGAAGGAGAGATTATAATAAATGAATAAATGGGAAATCCAATGATGATAATTCCTGTACTTATGTTGTAAGAAGTACAAGGAATGGGATCAAAAAGCCAGTACCTTGATTGAGAAATTGCTGAATACTGCTGGTAGAACAGTTGGAGTGCTCTGGCCACTGCTCACAGTTGGGCACAAGCTGTTTGCTGAAGTTCCTGGAAGCTGACTCTGGTTACAAGATATCATCTTCCTCTTTACGTCCTTAGGTTTGGTGGCTGTGTCACTTTTTTTCTGGATAAAAATAGATTTTTTTCTTAGTTCTTGAAAATGACTTTCAAAATCACACAGAATACAGCATCTTTTGTCTTTTTAAATGTTCAATCTGAACTTTTCAATTTTTTCTGGACTAATAGCACGTATTCAGATACCTGTATTACTTATCCTTTACCTACCTCAACTATGATTACAAATTTCACTCTCCAAATACTAAAAGCTCAGACAAAATTTCATTGGTTTGGGGATGGAATCTGGATCCTACATCTGATGCAAACAAGCCAAAGCAAGTAGATAACCTTCCCTGGCTATAAGAGAAGCAAATCTCAGCCCAAAGTTGGCTGCACTTAAGGATGTCTGTTAACTATGACTTTTTCATCAAGAAAAGACACAAGTGGGTTTCTAATATCTATTCTATAGGCTTCTACAAACCTACTGATCTTCTGAGGAAGATTACTAGGAGAAATATGAACTCTTGTGACTAATAAGAACAATGACAACAACCACAACAAAACCACAAATTTAAAGTCCCCTTATCTAGGCTGTCTTCAAGTGGAATGTGTGGGGTGGTGGTGAGGATATAGACTGAGTTAGAGGGCAACTTGGGTCTTGGGTAAGAAACTGTGTTAGAGATTGTGGTTTAAATCTTGCCCTTGCCTACCCTTGACACTTATCTTGCGGGAATCTTTTCCTTCCCATTCATCTCAGACACATGCTCCATAGTTCCAGGTTTCATGTAACCCAGGGCAAAATAAAAAGCAGGTTGGGATAGAGGTTAATGCCTATAGCTGTGGACTCACTTTCCCACCCCTGTCTTGTATTCTTTTTTGATAGAGTACCTATACTCCAAGATCATTGTCCAGAAGAGAAGAAAAACAAATTTATTACAGTTGTGATACATACTATAAAGGAATAGTAAAAGATTCTGTAACAGCAATAAAAAATGAGACTATCTATAAGTTTTGGGGAGGGTTGTCTCAGTTAGGACATGCTGAGGAAGGAATTCAGGCTGGTACCTGATGGTTGAATTAATTTAGCCATTAAAGCAACATGAATCATGAATGCAAATCAAGGAATTAGCCTGTGTGCAAATACCTGACATGGGAAGGAGCATGGAATGCTGAGAACTAATCTAGACATGCAGTTAAGAGAAAAGGGGTGAAAGGAAACAGAAATGTTGGGGATAAACATACCCTTATATTCCTGTCTAATTGCCTGGCCACCTCCATAGGCCCATCACATTTGTAAGGTCAGCAATTATTCATAAATGTAAAAATGTCCAAAAGTCCAAGGACTTAGAATACACTGAGGCCTCAACATTTTTTTTAATTCATTGATTTAATTGGCCTCAATGTTTTATTTGATAAGTTTTTGGGTGATTTGATTGCATAAAGAAGTTTGTATCTAGGAAAGGAATACTGAGAGATTCTTTCAGGGTCATGAGTATTCTTATAATATGTTGTAGGGAGGGACACATATTAGGAACAGGAAAATGGTACCTTGGTTGAGGAACTGCTGGATGGCTTTGATGGAGGCATTTGAGGAGTCTGGAGAAGGCCCTTAGTTGACTCTATGCTCGTTACTAATGATCCTGGAAGCTGACTCTGCTCCTTGGTTAGCTTCATCCTCTTAGATTCATTAGTTTTGGTGGTTTTCTTTTTCTGAAAGTAGGATTTTCCCTGCCTGGTTAGTAGTTTTCAATGAGAAATGAAATACATCTTCACTACTGAGAAAATCAACTTTTTATTACTAGATTCTAGTTATACTCATTCTAGTTAATCTCATTCTCTGTTGCCTATTTCTCCTCCTGCCCTCAATCTTTGCCAGCATTAGGGTCTTTACCAAAGAGTCAGCTCTTTGCATCAGGTAGCCAAAGTACTGGAGCTTCAGCTTTAGTGTCAGTCCTTCCAATTAATTTTCAGGGTTGACTTCATTTAAGATTGACCAGTTTGACCTCTTTGCTGTCCAAGGGATTCTCAAAAGTCTTCTTCAGCACCACAATTTCAAAGCATCAGTTCTTCAGCACTCAGACATCTTTGTGGTCCAACTCTCACATCTGTAGATGACTACCGAAAAAACTATAGGTTTGACTACAAGGACCTTTGTCGGCAAAGTGATGTCTTGGCTTTTTAATAGGCTATCTAGGTTTGTCATAGCTTTTCTTCCAAGGAGCAAGCATCTTTTAATTTCATGGTTGTGGTCACCATCCACAGTGACTTTGGTGCCCAATAAATAAAGTCTGCCACTATTTCTACTTTTTCCCCATCTTTTTGCCATGAAGTGATAGGACAGGATGCCATGATCTTCATTTTCTGAATGTTGAGCTTTAAGCCAACTTTTTCACTCTCCTCTTTCACTTTCATCAAGAGGCTTTTTAGTTCCTCTTCACTTTCTGCCATAAGGGTGGTGTCATCTGCATATATGAGGTTATTTGTTTCTCCTGGCAATCTTGATTCCAGCTTGTGCTTCATTCAACCTGGCATTTCATATGATTTATTTTGCATATAAGTTAAATAAGCAGGGTGACAACATACAGCCTTGTGGTTCTCCTTTCCCAAATCTGAACCAGCCCCTTGTTCCATGTCCAGTTCTAACTATTACTTCTTTTCCTGTATACAGTTTTCTCAGGAGGCAGGTAATGTGGTCTGGTATTCCCATCTCACTAAGAATATTCCACAGTTTGTTATGATTCACACAGTCAAAGTTGGGAAGGGCTGGCAGTGACAGAGAGGGATGGCATGCATGTATAGCAAGGGCTGTAGGACAAGGGCTTCCCAGGTGGCACAGTGGAAAGAATCCGCCTGCCAATCCAGGAGATGCAGAAGACACGGTTTCAATTGCTGGGTCAAGAAGATCCCCTGGAGAAGGAAATGGCAAATCACTCCAGTATTCTTGCTTGGAGAACCCCATGTACTAAGAAGCCTAGTGGTCTACAGCCCATAAGGCCACAAAGAGTCGGACACTACTGAGTGACTGAGCATGCACACGGTCAAAGGCTTTAGAATAGTCAATGAAGCAGAGTTCAAAGTTTAAAGTGTTAATCACTCAGTCATGTCCAACTCTTGTTGACCCCATGGACTGTAGCCCACCAGGCTCCTTTGTCCATGGGATTCTCCAGGCAAGAATACAGAAGTGGTTTGCCACTCTCTTCTCCAGAGGATCGTCCCAACTCAGGAATCAAACTCAGGTCTCCTGCATTGCAGGCAGATTCTTTACCATCTGAGATGTTTCTTTTTATTAGAATTCTCTTGCTTTTTCTATGATCCAGCAGTATTTGGCAATTTGATCTTTGGTTCCTCTGAATTTTCTAAATCTGCTTTGTACATCTGGAAGTTCTTGGTTCACATACTGCTGAAGCCTAGCTTGAAGGATTTTGAGCATAATCCTGGAAGCATGTGAAATAAGTGCAATTGTACAGTAATTTGAACATTCTTTGGCATTACCTTTATTTCACATTGGAATGGAAACTGACCATTTCCAGTCCTTTGGCCACTGCAGAGTTTTCCAAATTTGCTGGCATAATGAGTGCTGCACTTTAACAGCATCATCTTTAAAGATTTAAAATAATTCAGCTGGAATTCCATCACCTCCTAGCTTTGGGCATAATAAGGCTTCCTAAGCCCACTTGACTTCACACTCCAGGATGTCTCACTCTAGGTGAGTGACCATACCATCATGGTTACCTGGGTAGGCTTTGGCAAACTTTGGTAAACTGTTTTCCTAATACGATTGCTGTTTTAAAATACTTTTAGAAGAGGAGTAATGAATGATTCCATATTTCCATCAAACAGAATTATATAAGTTAAAGTGCACAGTAGTTCAGAAACATAATGGGTAGTCAGTACCTATTAATTTGCTGACTCTGAAACTCATTTTCACTCTGCCCCTGGTTCCCCTTTTCTCTGATTCTTCTATTTGCACATTGAGAAATGAATAAAGAACTAAGTACTCATTAAAAAAAAGCCATAGTAAAAACTCCTTCTGTGGGACCTTAGCCATCCTACCTTCACAGGTGTATCCTTGACTAATTCGGATCCCAAAGCTTCATTTGCGGTGGATGTGGATTGCCGAGGACTGGACCTATCCTGGTTTTGCACTGGAGTTGCTCCTTTTGCCTTGTTTTTCTTTATAACTGATGTCATAAAAGAGAACATGGTAAATCCAAAGGAGCTGGTTGAGATACATGAAACACCTTCAACAGTGTTTCCTCTCAGTTCCTGCTGGTGGATCTGGGTATGGTTGTATCTACCTCTACTGCATTAGCCTCACTCAGCCAAAGGTGGCCAAAAGTAGCAATATAGGTACAGATTCTGACTTGAACATCCTCAGTGGTTTCCTTTCTCTTCCCCTGTACAACAAGCATACTCATCCTATCCTCTGGACTCATCTATCTCAGTCAAATCCTTTTACAACTCTCATATTCTTTATTTTCCTCTTAATAAACTAAAATTTCATGATGCTAGTCATGGGTCAATGCCTATAGAAGATCTATTTGAATTACTGAAACCAAAGAAGGAAAATGTAGTCTAACTTGTGATGGGACAAAATGGTGATACTGGATTTCGCTTTTTAAAATATGTTTTCTCATCCAGTGATTTTATAAGATGTGAGTTCTTCACATCTGAGAGGGAGATTTTTGCTTAAGTACCGTTTCATATTTATTTCTAGAAAGTATAAAAATGATGATGTAAATGTGATGATAGAGCATGCATATTAACTGATTTAAATACTTCAAAACCCTACATGTTCTAATTTTGTTTCTTCATTGTCTAAACATTCTAATGCATGGAAGCCTCAGATTTTCTCATCAACTCCTACTATTTTCTTTGCCCACATCCCAAAATACACCCTCTAAAACACATCAGATCTTTTTGTAGGAAACACATCCTCTAAGTTGTTAATTTTTGGCATCTAAATGTTACCATTGTCATGGCTACTGAGTCTCAAGTTGGGAAAGAGAGGTCTAAACTTTGACCAATTCAAGGTTAAAGTTGAGGTCAGTGAGAGAGTGAGAAATAAGCATTTCATCCAGTTACCCTTTAACTTTTCCTTTTTAAGAGTTTTGGCAAGGTCTTTAATTTCATCTATTTCTTTGACCAACTCTATTAGCTTGTCAACACAGGCAGGCCCTCGGAACTCCTTTTCCATCAAATCAGCAATTTTAACTCTGTCGTATTCATCTTGCATTTTTCCAGTCAGTTTTAAATCGTAGGACAGTAAAGACTTAATCATTTTAAAACACGTATCATTGATGTGCTGAAATCCTTTTAGCAGGACAATTTTCTTGTAGTCGTTCCCCATCTCTCAAATTAGGGATGTGCCTACAAGAGAAAAATGACATATAGTGTTACACCTTTATATAGACCACAAACTGGGGTGGAGGGATGGTTCCAGGATGATCTGAGTACATTACATTTATAGTGCACTTTGTTTCTATTATTATTATGCTGTGATATATAATGAAATAATTATATAATTTACCACAATGCAAAATCAGTGGGAGACCTGAGCTTGTTTTCCTGCAACTAACTGGGGATTCCTAGGTGGTGCTAGTGGTAAAGAACTTGCCTACAAATGCAGGAGACATAAGAGATATGGGTTCAGTCTCTGGGTTAGGAAGATCCCCTGGAGGATGGCATGGCAACCCACTTAGGTGTTCTTGCCTAGAGAATCCCATGGACAGAGGACCCTGGTGGGCTATGATCCATAGGGTTGTAAAGAGTCGGACATGACTAAAATAACTTAGCACATTAGTACATAGATAGTCCCATTTGGAAATGATGAGAAACAGTGACACTCAGAGTGTGTTGCTTATTCTCAGTCTACTCTGTAATCTCATTTTGGTTCCAGTCACTGTAGAAAATTCTGCTCCACAAAGATAGGATGTTGAAAATGGAAGCAGGCTTTTCAATGCTTTTGAAGCAATCTCCAGATATTCCACCAGAATGTACAGAGATTTGAAGTTTGGAGAAGGGCATGGCAACCCACTCCAGTAGACAATTCAGTCTGGATTAGGTACTAGGGTGACTCATTAATCCTAACAATAGTGCATCAATATCTTCTGCTATTTCATCAGCTCATCCAGTTATGATACTAGCTGAAAGAAGAACACATGTCCCCTTTTGAACTTCAGCCTCTCCTAAAAGTTCACAACAAATGTCTAGCAGCAGGCAGGATCAACTCTTCACCAATAATACAGTAAAGGGCTTCTTAGCTTTAGCAATGTGGTTAGCCACTAAGAATGATCTTCTCAGTTCAGACATATTTGATGAAGTGGTGGCCTACAAAAATTGTTTCTTTTCTTTGTGTAATATGTTTTTCTTTTGAAAAAATCCAAAGGCGACGTTTAATGCAGGGTGCTTTTTCTCTACGTTGCAAGGAAGTTTTAAAGGTTTCATGGCTTCATTGGATAGCTGCTAAGTCACTTCAGTCGTGTCCGACTCTGTGCGACCCCCAAGACGGCAGCCCACCAGGCTCCACCGTCCCCGGGATTCTCCAGGCAAGAACACTGGAGTGGGTTGCCATTTCCTTCTCCAATGCATAAAAGTGAAAAGTGAAGGTGAAGTCGCTCAGTCGTGTCCGACTCTTAGCGACCCCATGGACTGCGGCCCACCAGGGTCCTCCGTCCACGGGATTTTCCAGGCAAGAGTACTGGGGTGGGGTGCCATTGCCTTCCCCATCATTGGATAGCTAGTCACCACATATTATACAAAGCAGGCTTGGAGAATGTGAATTACCTGTGCAATGAGCTTGTAATTTAAGAGGACTTGGTACTTTCTTTTAAATGCAGCTTTCTTTCTGCCTACAATCTTAGAGTCTTCTGCTGTCTCATCATTGGGTCTTTCCAACTTTTCAAAGTGGCTATCCAGTGACATTTTTATTTCAATCATTTTGGCCAGCGTTAACTTATGGACTTACAAAACTTGTGACCAAGACTAGCACACAGTGAGGAAAAGAGACCTGGATGGTAGTGGTAAATAAAATAATGGGCAGGCCACATGAGGACTAAAATAAGTGTTGAAGTCTGACTTATAGTACATCAACTCACCTGCCTCTATAAAACCTGCCACCAGATGCAGCTTGTCTTTTGCCATTCACTAAAAGGGTTTTGATATGTCTGCAAGCAATTGATTTATTATGGTCTCTGTGCAGTCAAACCTCTGTGCTAAAGATAGTCTGCATTTGCAGCCACTCTGCAGCACTAGCGTCACCATCCCAGCTCCACCTCAGATCATCAGCCGCTAGAGTCTCATGAGGAAAACACAACCTGGACCCCTCACAAACAGAATTCACAGTAGGGTTTATGCACCTAGAGCTTATAGCTCTAATGACCAGAAGGGATGCACTGGAGGGACAAATAGGTTATGTTCAACAAAAGACTATTTCTCTAAGGTCAGGAAATGTAACAAATGTAGCAAATACACAGAAATAAAGGAGGAAGTTAGACAAAATGAGGCTACAGAAGAATATGTTTCAAATGAGGAAACGAGCTAAAACCTCAAAAGAAGTAAGTGAAATGGAGATAAGCAATCTACACAACAAATAATTCATAAAGATGACAGCAAGGTGCTCAAAAAAACTCGGGAGAAGACGGGATGTACAGAGTGAGAAGTTAGAAGTTTTTAACAAAAAATTAGAAAATATAAAGAACAATCAAAGAGAGACAAAGAGTATAACAATTGAAATGAAAAATACAGCAGAAGGAGTCAACAGTAGATTAAACAATACCATGGAAAAGACCATTGAGCTGGAAGACAGATAACGGAAATCACTGAAGCGGAACAGAATAAAAAGAAAAAATTGAGAACAGTTTGAGAGAACTCTGGAAGAACGTACAGCATGTTATCATTCATCATATCATTATAGTGGATCCCAGGAGGAGAATAGAGAGAAAGGGGGGAAAGAACATATTTAAAGATATGATAGTTAAAAAATTCCCTAATTCCAGTAAGGAAACAGACATCTGGGTCCAGGAAACATATGGAGTCCCAAACAGAGTAAATCTAAAGAGGACCACGCTAAGATACATTGTAATTGAGTTGGCAAACATTAACGGTAAGGAGAAAATATTAAAATCAGCGAGGGAAAAGCAATATATATACACATGGATTCCCTTAAAGCTATCAGCTGAATTTTCAGCAGAAACTCTGCAGACAGGAAGAGAGGGGCATGATATGTTTAAAATGATGAAAAAGAAAACTCTATAACCAAGAATACTCTAGCTGGCAAAGCATTTACTCAGATTTCACAGAAACATTAAAAGTTCCATAGGCAAGCAGAAGATAAAAGAGTTCAGCACCAGCAAACCAGCTTTAAAATAAATGCTAAAGGGACTTTTCCAAGTAAAAAGAAAAGAAACATGAAACATAAAAGGAAAAATCTTATTAGTAAAGGTAAATATACAGTAAAGGTAATATATCAAGCTAGTAGGAAGGTTAAAAGATAAAAGTTGTCAAATCATCTATATATGCAATAAAATGTTAAAGGATATACAAAACAAAAAGTTGTGAAATATGATATCAAAATTTTAAACATGGTGCTGAGGAGGAAATGCAGTGTTGTTAAAATGTATTTAAACTTAGATCAGCAACTTATAATAATCAGGTATATATTAACTAGACAAGGATGTCCACTCGCCCCACTTTTACTTAACATATTATTAGAAGTCCTAGTCACAACAATCAAACTAGAAACAAAGAAATAAAAGGAATTCAAATTGCAAAGGTAAATTTAAAATGGTTACTGTTTGCAGATGAGATAAAGACATCACAAAAACCTACTAAAACTCATCAATGAATTCACTTAAGTTGAAGGATACAAAATTAATATACAGGAGGAACTTTCAAGATGGTGGAGGAGCAAGATGGAGAGATCACCTTCCTCCCCACATTTATATATATAGTAAAAAAAATACATCTACATATGAAACAACTCTTGCAGAAGACTTTTAAACACTGGCAGAAGACCCCAGACTTCCAAAAAGGCAAGCTAACCTCCACAGAATGAGATAGGACAGAACATATAGAAAAATGAAGAGACAAAGGACATGGGACAGGGACCTGTGCCTTGGGGAGCAATCAAGAAGGATGAAAAGTTTTCTCGTACCCAGAAACCCCTTCATGAGCAGGGATGGGCAGAACTTCAGAAGCTCAGAGAGAAACACATCAAAAGTTCCTCAGCAGGCACTATAGAGATGATTCACCCCAGATATCATTGCTAATCAGCACTTTCCAGTCGAGACAGTTTGCACGCTCACTGCAGTGAGTGGGAGTTGGATGCTGAGGCTCAAGTTTTGGGGGTTGGACCCTAGGGAGATTACTGGGGTTGAGTTGCTATGAAGATATTCTGAGGGGGCTAGTATGACAGCTTAGGGAGCCCCGGGAAAAGCCTGGGCCTGCCACAGAGGCAAGAGGCTCTCAGAGTATAGGACATCACCTTTGTGAGTGCCGTAAGTGGCATGAGCCATGGCTGTGGACTGCAACCCCAGACATAGATATCCCAAAGCTGGCATAAGTCCCAGAGGGAGACTACACATCACTGCATTTGTGATCCCAGAGGAGGGATGGACCAGTGTAGATGCCAGAGGCAGAGGATAGGAGGCCACTGCAGTCTCGACCTCAGGGCTTACAGCCGCCACCAGGCTGCATTCAGGTACAAGTCACTGCTCATACCTTCCTGGGAATCTGTACAACTTGGCCCTGCTGAGGGACCGAAGACCTGGGACCAATTCCCCTGGGGAAATACACGACCTACCTCAGACTGTGGCAATGGACAGAAGATCTCAGCCACAGTGGGCACTCCCCACATACCATAGCTGTGTCTGAATACCTCTCCCTCTTCCCCGTCCAACTGAGTAAGTGAGCCTTAATAAGCCGCTACTTTCACCCCATTGTCTATGGGGTGGGAACAGACACCAGGGTCTCAGTCACATCTGACTTTTTGCAACCCCATGTACTGCAGCACAGCAGGCCTCCCTGTCCATCACCAACTCCCAGAGTTTACTCAAACTTATGTCCACTGAGTCGGTTATGCCATCAAACCATCTTATCCTCTGTCATCCCCTTCTCCTCCTGCCTTCAATCTTTCCCAGCATCAGGGTCTTTTCAAATGAGTCAGCTCTTCACATCAGGTGGCCAAAGTACTGGAGTTCCAGCTTCAACATCAGTCCTTCCAATGAACACCCTGGACTGATTTCCTTTAGGATTGACTGGTCAGATATCCTTGAAGTCCAAGGGACTCTCAAGAGTCTTCTCCGACAACTACTGGAAAAACCATAGCCTTGAGTAGATGGACTTTTTTTTTTTTTTTGCAAAGTAATGTCTCTGCTTTTTAATATGCTGTCTAGGTCAGTCATAACTTTTTTTCCAAGAGTAAGCAGCTTTTAATTTTATGGCTCCAATCACCATCTGCAGTGATTTTGGAGTCCCCCAAAATAAAGTCAGCCACAATTTCCACTGTTTCCCCACATATTTGCCATGAAGTGATGGGACTGGATCCCATGATCTTAGTTTTCTGAATGTTGAGCTTTAAGCCAACTTTTTCACTCTTCTCTTTCACTTTCATCAAGAGGCTCTTTAGTTCCTCTTCACTTTCTGCCATAAGGGTGGTGTCATCTGCATATCTGAGATTATTGATATTTCTCCCAGCAATCTTGATTCCAGCTTGTGCTTCTTCCAGCCCAGCATTTCTCATGATGTACTCTGTATAGAAGTTAAATAAGCAGGGTGACAATATACAGCCTTGACGTACTCCTTTTCCTATTTGGAGCCAGTCTGTTGTTCCATGTCTAGTTCTGACTGTTGCTTCCTGACCTGCATATAGGTTTCTCAAGAGGCAGGTCAGGTGATTTGGTATTCCATCTCTTTCAGAATTTTCCACAATTTGTGGTGATCTACACAGTCAAAGGCTATGGCATAGTCAACAAAGTAGAAATAGATGTTTTGCTGGAATGCTCTTGCTTTCTCGATGATCCAGCGTATGTTGGCAATTTGATCTCCGGTTCCTCTGTCTTTTCTAAAACCAGCTTGAACATCTGGAAGTTCACGGTTCATGTATTATTGAAGCCTGGCTTGGAGAATTTTGAGCATTACTTTACTAGTGTGTGAGATGAGTGCAATGGTGCAGCAGTTTGAGTATTCTTTGGCATTGCCTTTCTTTGGGATTGGAATGAAAACTGACCTTTTCCAATCCTGTGGCCACTGCTGAGTTGTCCAAATTTGCTGACATATTGAGTGTAGCACTTTCACAGCATCATCTTTTAGGATATAAAATAGCTCAACTGGAATTCCATCACCTCCACTAGCTTTGTATGTAGTGATTCTTTCTAAGGCCCACTTGACTTCACATTCTAGGATGTCTGGCTCTAGGTCAGTGATCACACCATCGTGATTATCTGGGTCGTGAAGATCTTTTTTGTACAGTTCTTCTGTGTATTCTTGCCACCTCTTCTTAATATCTTCTGCTTCTGTTAGGTCTATACCATTTCTGTCCTTCTTGAGCCCATCTTTGTATGAAATGTTCCCTTGGTATCTCTAATTTTCTTGAAGAGATCTCTAGTCTTTCCCATTCTATTGTTTTCCTCTATTTCTTTGCACTGATCACTGATGAATGTTTTCTTATCTCTCCTTGCTATTCTTTGGAACTTTGCATTCAAATGGGTATATCTTTCCTTTTCTCCTTTGCTTTTTGCTTCTCTTCTTTTCACAGCTATTTGGAAAGCCTCCTCAGACAACCATTTTTATGTTTTTTCATTTCTTTTTCTTGCAGATGGTCTTAATCCTTGTCTCCTGTACAATGTCACCAATCTCTAACAACAGTTCATCAGGCACTCTGTCTATCAGATCTAGTCCCTTAAATCTAGATTTAAAACTAAAGAGGCACCAGAGGCAGGGCCAAAACCAAAGCTGAGTACCAGAGGTTGTGTGACCAAGGAAGAGGAAGGAAATTATTCTTGCAGCCATAGGTGCAATGGATTAAGTATCCACAATTAGCTTGAGATTGTGGACTTTGGGGGAAATTATGGGATTTGGAAGTAAGTACAAGCTGGGATGAGGCCACCTGTGAGTGTGAACTGACCCCACAGTGCCCACAGCATGTCCAGAGACCACCTTCCTAGAAATATTGGAGGGCTTCCTGAGTAGGCAGATTGGCTAATGCTCACTGTGTGGTGAGGACGACTGAAAACTGAGGAGGACATTCTTCTTACTATCACTCTTCATATATATATATATATGTGTGTGTGTGTGTGTGTGTGTGTGTGTGTGTGTGTGTACACACTTTATATATATCTTTATATATATATATATATCATATATATATTTATGTATATATATATATCCATGTATATATATATATATATATATCTTGTATATATATATCCCTATACACACACACACACACACACACACACTTTTTTTTTTTTTTTTTTTTCTTCTATCTCTTTCTCTTGTGCTGTATAACTTGTAGAGTCTTGGGTCTATAGTAAGGATTTGGGCCTGAACTCCTGAGGTGGGAGATCAGAGTACAGGACATTGGATCACCAGAGAACTTCTGACCCCATGGAACATTAATCAGTGAGAAGTCTGCTAAAAGTCTCCATTTCATCACTAAGACCAGGCTCCACCCAAAGGCTAGCAAGTTCGGTGTCAGATGCCTTATATCAAACCATCAGCTAAACAAGAATACAACATTGCCCATTAGCAGCAGGCTGCCCAAGGCCATACCAAACCCACAGGCACCCCAAAAAACAAACCAATGAGCGCGGCACTGCCCTCCAGAGAGACAAGATCCAGCTCCACTCACCAGGACAGATACCAGTCTCCCCAACAGGAAACTTTCACAAAGCACAGATCCATCCCCACCCACTGGGGGCAGAGTTCACAAATAAGAGAAACCTGACCTTGCAACCAGTAGAAAGAAGATGGCAAATACAATCAATCAAACAAGTTGAAAAGAGAGAGAAATGGGCAGCAGATGAAGAAATATTGTAAAAACCCATAAGATCAAACAAATAAAGAAACAGGAATCTACCTAGAAAAGAATTCAGAGTAATGGTAGTAAAGATAATCCAAGCAGAATAACAGAGGCAGAAGATAGGATTAGTCAATTAGAAGATAGAATCCTAGAAATAAATGAATCAGAGGAGAAAAAAGAAAAACTAATTAAAAGAAATGAGGACAATCTCAGAGACCTCCAGGACAATATTAAACGTTACAACATTCGAATCATAGGAGTCCCAGAAGAAGAAGACAAAAAGAAAGACCATGAGAAAATACTAGAGGAGATAATAGTTGAAAACTTCCCTAAAATGGGGAAGGAAATAATCACTCAAGTCCAAGAAACCCAGAGAGTCCCAAATAGGATAAATCCAAGGCAAAACACCCCAAGACACATATTAATCAAATTAACGAAGATGAAACACAAAGAACAAATATTAAAAGCAGCAAGGGAAAAACAACAAATAACACACAAGGGAATTCCCATAAGGATAACAGCTGATCTTTCAATAGAAACTCTCCAAGCCAGGAGGGAATGGCAAGACATACTTAAATTGATGAAAGAAAAGAACCTACAGCCCAGATTATTCTACCCAGCAAGGATATCATTCAAATATGAAGGAGAAATCAAAAGCTTTACAGACAAGCAAAAGCTGAGAGAATTCAGCACCACCAAACCAGTTCTCCAACAAATACTAAAGGACATTCTCTAGACAGGAAACACAAAAAGGGTGTATAAATTCAAACCCAAAACAATAAACTAAATGGCAACGGGATCATACTTATCAATAATTACTTTAAATGTAAATGGGTTGAATACCACAACCAAAAGACAGAGACTGGCTGAATGGATACAAAAATAAGACCTCTACATATGTTGTTTACAAGAGACCCACCTCAAAACAGGGGACACATACAGACTGAAAGTAAAGGGCTGGAAAAAGATTTTCCATGCAAATAGGGACCAAAAGAAAGCAGGAGTAGCAATACTCATATCAGATAAAATAGACTTTAAAACAAAGGCTGTGAAAAGAGACAAAGAAGGTCACTACATAATGATCAAAGGATCAATCCAAGAAGAAGACATAAATATATATGCACCCAACATAGGAGCACTGCAATATGTAAGACAAATACTAACAAGTATGAAAGGAGTAATTAACAATAACACAATAATAGTGGGAGACTTTAATACCCTACTCACACCAATGGATAGATCAACTAAACAGAAAATTAACAAGGAAACATAAACTTTAAACGATACAATAGACCAGTTAGACCTAATTGATATCTATAGGACATTTCATCCCAAAACAATAAATTTCACCTTTTTCTCAAGCACACATGGAACCTTCTCCAGGATAGATCACATCCTGGGCCATAAATCTAGCCTTGGTAAATTCAGAAAAATTGAAATCATTCCACCATCTTTTCTGACCACAATGCAGTAAGATTAGATCTCAATAACAGGAGAAAAACTATTAAAAATTCCAACATATGGAGGCTGAAAAACACGCTGCTGAATAACCAACAAATCACAGAAGAAATCAAAAAAGAAATCAAAATTTGCAAAGAAACGAATGAAAATGAAAACACAACAACCCAATACCTGTGGGACATTGTAAAAGCAGTCCTAAGGGAAAAGTTCATAGCAATACAGGCATACCTCAAGAAACAAGAAAAAAGTCAAATAAATAACCTAATTCTACACCTAAAGCAACTAGAAAAGGAAGAAATGAAGAACCTCAAGGTTAGTAGAAGGAAAGAAATCTTAAAAATTAGGGCAGAAATAAATGCAAAAGAAACAAAAGAGACCATAGCAAAAATCAACAAAGCCAAAAGCTGGTTCTTTGAAAGGATAAATAAAATTGGCAAACCATTAGCCAGACTCATCAAGAAACAAAGGGAGAAAATCAAATCAATAAAATTAGAAATTAAAATAGAGAGATCACAACAGACAACACAGAAATACAAAGGATCATAAAATACAAAAGATCAAAGATCATAAGAGATCATAATCATCAATATGATTATATGATCATATTGCCGATCATATAATCAGCAATTATATGGCAATAAAATGGACAATGTTGAAGAAATGGACAGATTCTTAGAAAAGTACAACTTCGAAACTGGATCAGGAAGAAATAGAAAATCTTAACAGACCCATCACAAGCACAGAAATTGAAACTGTAATCAGAAATTTTCCAGCAAACAAAAGCCCAGGTCCAGACGGCTTCACAACTGAATTCTACCAAAAATTTAGAGAGGAGTTAACACCTATCCTACTCAAACTCTTCCAGAAAATTGCAGAGGAAGGTAAACTTCCAAACTCATTCTATGAGGCCACCATCACTCTAATACCAAAACCTGACAAATATGCCACAAAAAAAGAAAACTACAGACCAATATCACTGATGAACACAGATGCAAAAATCCTTAACAAAATTCTAGCAATCAGAATCCAACAACACATTAAAAAGATCATACACCATGACCAAGTGAGCTTTATCCCAGGAATGCAAGGATTCTTCAATATCCGCAAATCAACGTAATACACCACATTAATAAATTGAAAAATAAAAACCATATGATTATATCAATAGATGCAGAGAAAGCCTTTGACAAAGTTCAACATCCATTTATGAGAAAAACTCTCCAGAAAGCAGGAATAGAAGGAACATACCTCAACATAATAAAAGCTATATATGACAAACCCACAGCAAACATTATCCTCAATGGTGAAAAATTGAAAGCATTTCCTCTAAAGTCAGGAACAAGACAAGGGTGCCCACTCTCACCACTACTATTCAACATAGTTTTGGAAGTTTTGGCCACAGAAATCAGAGAAGAAAAAGAAATAAAAGGAATCCAAATTGGAAAAGAAGAAGTAAAACTCTCACTGTTTGCAGATGACATGATCCTCTACATAGAAAACCCTAAAGACTCCACCAGAAAATTACAAGAACTAATCAATGAATATAGTAAAGTTGCAGGATATAAAATCAACACACAGAAATCCCTTGCATTCCGACACACTAATAATGAGAAAATAGAAAGAGAAATTAAGGAAACAATTCCATTCACCATTGCAATGAAAAGAATAAAATACTTAGGAATATATCTACCTAAAGAAACTAAAGACCTATATATAGAAAACTATAAAACACTGGTGAAAGAAATCAAAGAGGACACTAATAGATGGAGATATATACCATGTTCATGGATTGGCAGAATCAATATAGTGAAAATGAGTATACTACCCAAAGCAATTTATAGATTCAATGCAATCCCCATCAAGCTACCAACGGTATTCTTCACAGAGCTAGAACAAATAATTTCTCAATTTTTATGGAAATACAAAAACCTCGAATAGCCAAAGCTATCTTGAGAAAGAAGAATGGAACTGGAGGAATCAACCTGCCTGACTTCAGGCTCTACTACAAAGCCATAGTCATCAAGACAGTATGGTACTGGCACAAAGACAGAAATATAGATCAATGGAACAAAATATAAAGCCCAGAGATAAATCCACACACCCATGGATACCTTATCTTTGACAAAGGGGGCAAGAATATACAATGGATTAAAGACAATCTCTTTAACAAGTGGTGCTGGGAAAACTGGTCAAACACTTGTAAAAGAATGAAACTAGAACACTTTCTAACACCATACACAAAAATAAACTCAAAATGGATTAAAGAGCTAAATGTAAGACCAGAAACCATAAAACTCTTAGAGGAAAACATAGGCAAAACACTCTCTGACATACATCACAGCAGGATCCTCTATGACCCACATCCCAGAATATTGGAAATAAAATCAAAAATAAACAAATGGGACCTGATTAAACTTAAAAGCTTCTGCAGAACAAAGGAAACTATAAGCAAGGTAAAAATACAGCATTCAGAATGGGAGAAAATAATAGCAAATGAAGCAACTGACAAACAACTAATCTCAAAAATATACAAGCAACTCCTATAGCTCAATTCCAGAAAAGCAAATGACTAAATCAAAAAATGGGCCAAAGAACTAAATAGACATTTCTCCAAAGAAGACATACAGATGGCTATCAAACACATGAAAAGATGCTCAACATCACTCATTATCAGAGAAATGCAAATCAAAACCACTATGAGGTACCATTTCACGCCAGTCAAAATGGCTGCGATACAAAAGTCTACAAGCAATAAATGCTGGAGAGGGTGTGGAGAAAAGGGAACCCTCTTACACTGTTGGTGGGAATGTAAACCAGTACAGCCACTATGGAGAACAGTATGAACAGTATGAAGATTCCTCAAAAAACAGGGAATAGAACTGCCTTATGATCCAGCAATCCCACTGCTGGGCATACACACTGAGAAAACCATAATTGAAAGAGACACATGTACCCCAATGTTCATCGCAGCACTGTTTATAATAGCCAGGACATGGAAGCAACCTAGATGTCCATCAGCAGATGGATGGATAAGAAAGCTGTGGTACATATACACAATGGAGTATCACTCAGCCATTAAAAAGAATACATTTGAATCAGTTCTAATGAGGTGGATGAAACTGGAGCCTATTATACAGAGTGAAGTAAGCCAGAAAGAAAAACACTAGTGCATATATAATGCATATACTAACGCATATATATGGAATTTAGAAAGATGGTAACAATAACCCTGTTTGCTGCTATGCTATGCGATGCTAAGTCACTTCAGTCGTGTCCGACTCTGTGTGACCCCACAGATGGCAGTCCACCAGGCTTCCCAGTCCCTGGGATTCTCCAGGCAAGAACACTGGAGTGGGTTGCCATTTCCTTCTCCAATGTATGAAAGTGAAAAGAGAAAGTGAAGTCGCTCAGTCGTGTCCGACTCTTAGCGACCCCATGGACTGCAGGCTACCAGGCTCTTCCATCCGTGGGATTTTCCAGGCAAGAGTTACGAGACAGCAAAAGAGACACTGATGTATAAACAGTCTTTTGGACTCTGGGAGAGGGAGAGGGTGGGATGATTTGGGAGAATGGCATTGAAATATGTATAATATCATATTTGAAACGAGTCACCAGTCCAGGTTCTATGCCTGATACTGGATGCCTGGGGCTGGTGCACTGGGACGACCCAGAGGGATGGTATGGGGAGGGAGGTGGGTGGAGGGTTCAGGATGGGGAACACATGTATACCTGTGGCGGATTCATTTTGATGTATGGCAAAACCAATACAATATTGTAAAGTTAAATTAAAAAAAAAAAAAGATATTCCAAAATCTTCCAAATAACATGGAGGCACAGATAAATAGAAGAGGCACAGACTGAGAAGATACAAAAAAAAAAAAAAAAAAAAAATGTTTAACAAGGATCATGAAGAAATTAAGAATAGACAATCAGCAATGAGAAACACAATAACTGAGACGAAAAATGCACTCAAGGGAACCCAAAAAATAACTGAGATGGAAGAACAGGTAAGTGAACTGGAAGATAGAATGGTGGTGATAACTGAAGTAGAGCAGACAAAAGAAATGAGGACAGCCTCATAAACCTCTGGAACAACATTAACCACACCAACATTTGAATTATAGGGGTCCTAGAAGAAGAAGAGAAAAAGAAAAAAACAGTATGAAACAAACATTTGAGTTTATAGTTGAAAATTTCCCAAACATGGGAAAGTAGCTACCCAAGTCCAGGAAGCTCAGAATCCCATACATGATAAACGCAAAGAGAAACACATCAAGATACATATTAGTCAAACTAACAAAAATTAAACACAAAGAAAAAAATATTAAAAGTAGCAATAGAAAAGCAACAAATAACATATATGGGGATTCCCATAAGGCTAGCAGCTGGTCTTTCAACAGAAACTCTACAGGACAGAAGGGAGTGGCAGGATATTCTTAAAATGATGAAAGGAAAAATACCTATGCTCAAGATTACTGTACCCAGCAGAGCTATCATTCACATTTGATGTAGAAAGCAAAAGTTTTACAGATAAGCAAAGTTAAGACAACTCAGAACCACAAAACCAGCTTTACAATAGACGCTAAAGGAACTTCTCTAGACAAGAAACACAAGAGAAAGAAAAGACCTACAAAAACAAAGTTAAAAAAAATAAAATAAAATAAATGATGGTAATAGGATCATGTTGCTACTGCTAAGTCGCTTCAGTCGTGTCCAACTCTGTGACCCCTGAAATGGCAACCCACCAGGCTCCCCTGTCCCTGGAATTCTCCAGGCAAGAACACGGGAGTGGGTTGCCATTTCCTAAAATCAGTGTAAATGTAAATGAACCAATTGCTTCAACCAAACTGGCTGAATTGATACAAAAACAAGGTTCCTGTATATATAAGAGACCCACTTCAGACCTAGGAACACATACAGACTGAAAGTCAGGGATGGAAAACAGTATTTCATGAAAATGGAAAAAGTGGGGGTGGCAATACACATATCAGATAAAATAGACTTTAACATAAAGATCATTCCAAGAGACAGGAAGGACACTACATTATGATCAAGGGATCAACCCAAGAAGAAAATATAATAATTATAAATATATACACACACAACATAGGAGCACCTCAGTACATAAGAAAAATGCTAATAATTATAAAATGGGGAATCGACAGTAACACAGTAATAGTGGGGGACTTTTATCACTCCACTCACCAACAGACAGATCATCCAGGCAGAAAATTTATAAAGAGATACAAGCTTTAAATGATACACTGGACCCTAGTTGATAGCTATAAGACATTTCATCCAAAAACAATTTTCACGTTTTTTTCTCAAGTGCACACAGAATATTGTCCAGGATAGATAACACCTTGCATCACAAATCAAGCCTTGATAAATTTTTAAAAAATAAAACTGCATTAAGCATTTTTTCTATCCACAATGCCATAAGATTAGATATCAACTACAAGGGAAAAAAAAAAAAAACCTGTAAACAACACAAACACATACACAAACACATAGAGGCTAAATGATATGCTTCTGAATAACCAAGTGGTCACTGGGAAATCAAAGAGGAAATCAAAAATACCTAGAAACAAATAATGATGAAAACTTGATAACTCAAAACCTATGGGATGCAACAAAAGCAGCTAAGAGGGAAGCTTACAGCAATACAAGCCTACCTCAAAAAAACAAGAAAAACATTAAATAACCTAACCATACACCTAAATCAACTAGGAAAAGAAGAACAAAAAAGCCCAGTTAGTAGAAGGAAATAAATCATAAAGCTCAGAGCAGCAATAAATGAAAAAGAAATGAGAGAGACAATAGCAAAGATTTAAAAAAAAACAAACAAACAAACAAAAAAAAACACACAAAACCTAAAAGCTGGTCCTTTGAGAAGATTAAAAAAAAAAAAAAATTAACAAACCATCAGCCTGACTTATCAAGACAATAAGGGAGAAGGCTCAAATCAATAAAATTTAAAATGAAAAAGTGAAAGTTGCAACAGACAATGTAGACATGCAAAGGATCATAAGAAACTGCTATGAGCAACTATACACCAATAAAATGAACAACCTGAAATAAATGGACAAATTCTTTGAAAAGTACAACCTTCCAGATTGAATCAGGAAGAAATAGAAAATATTAACAGACCTATCATGAGCACTGAAAACGAAACCATGATCAAAAATCTTTCAATAAACAAAAGCCCAGGGACAGATGGCTTCACAAGTGAATTCTACCAAGCACTTCGGGACGAGGTAATATGTAACCTGCTCAAACTCTTCCAGAAAACTGCCAAGGAAGGAAACGTCCCACTTGTTCTACAAGGCGACCATTACTCTGACACCAGAAGAAGACAAAGATACCCTCAAAAAAGAAAATTATAGGCCAATATCAGTGATGAACAGAGATGCAAATATCTCCAACAAGATTCTAGCAAACAGAATCCAACAAGACATTAAAAGCATAATACAATATGATTAAATGGGGTTTATCCCAGGGATGCAAGGATTCTTCAATATATGCAAATCAATGTGATACAACATATCAACAAACTGAAAGTTAAAAACTATATGATCATCTCAATAGAAGCAGAGAAAGCTTTTCAACAAAATTCAATATCCATTTATGATAAAAGCTCTCCAGAAAGTTGGCATAGAAGGAACCTATCTCAACATAATAAAGGCCATATATGACAAATCCACAGCAAATATTATTCTCAATGGTGAAAAACTAAAATTATTTCCTCTAAGATCAGGACAAGACAAGGGTGCCCACTCTCACAACCATTATTCAACATAGTTTTGGAAGTCTTAGCCATGGTAATGAGAGAAGAAAAAGAAATAAAAAGAATCCAGATTGGAAAAGGAGTAAAACTCTCATTGTTGCAGAAGACATGATACTATACATGCAAGCGTGCATGCTAAGTCGTTTTAGTTGAATCTAACTCTTAAGTGACCCTATGAACTGTAGTCCACATGGCTTCTCTGCCCATGGGATTTTCCAGGCAATAATACTGGAGTGGGTTGTCATGCCCTTCTTCATGGTATCTTTCCAACCCAGAGATTGAATCTGTGTCTCTTACATCTCCTGCATTGGCAAGCAGATTCTTTACCACTACCGCCACATGGGAAGCCTGATGCTATACATAGAAAGCTCTAAGGATGCCACCAAAAAGCTACTAGAGCTAATCAATGAATATAGTAAAATTTCAGGATATAAAATTAATACACAGATATCCCTTGCATTCCTATATACTAACCAAAAAGAAAAAAAAAATTATCAGAAAGAGAAATAAAGGGAAGAATTCGATTCACCTTTGCAACAAAAAGGATAAAATACAATAGGAATGAACCACCTAAAGAGACAAAAGATCTGTATGCAGAAAACTATAACATACTGATGAAAGAAATCAAAGATGACACAAACAGATGAATATTCCTAAACTAGAAGAATCAATATTGTAAAAATGACTATACTACCTAAAGCAATCTACAGATTCAATGCAATCCCTATCAAACTACCAAAGGTATTTTTCACAGAATAGAACCAAAAAATCGTTGAAACTAGAACACTTTTTAACACCATTTGTTGTTATTTAGTCGCTAAGTCATATCTGACTCTTGGCGACCCCATGAAGAGCAGCATGCCAGGCTTCCCTGTCTTTCACTATCCCCCGGAATTTGCTCAAGCTCTAACTCTGCATTTAGGTCAGTTCTAATGAGGTGGATGAACCTAGAGCCTATTATACAGAGTGAAGTAAGTTAGAAAGAGAAAAACAAATATCATATGTTAACCCATATATATGGAGTCTAGAAAGATGGTACCGATGAAATTATTCTCAAGGAAGGAATGAAAACACAGATGTAGAGAATAGACTTGTGCACATAGAGGGGTAAGGAGATAGTGGGAGAAATTAGCATCAACATATATACACTATCGTGTGTAAAATAGATAGCTGATGAGAAGTTGCTACATAACACAGGGAGCCCAGCCTGGCACTCTGTGATCACCTGGAGGGGTGGGGTTGGGGGAAGAAGGAGGCTCAAGAAGGAAGAGATATACATACAATTATGACCGATTCACCTTGTTGTATGGCAGAAACCAACACAGAATTGTAAAGCAATTTTCCTCCAATTAAAAAATAAATAAATTTTAAAAAACCCTCACAGTTAGTACAGAAATCTGTTGCATTTCTATACACTAGCAATGAACTATCAAAAACAGAAATTAAGAAAACAACCCCATTTACAATCACATCAAAACAACAAAATACATAGGAATAAATTTGACTAAGGAAATAGAAGACCTCTTTTTGGAAAACTACAAAACACTGATGAAAGAAATTGAAGACAACACAAACAGATGGAAAAATATGGATTTAAAGAATTAATATTATTAAAGTCACTTTTCTACCCAAGGCACCATACAGATCCAATGCAATCCTGATCAAATTAACAGTAGCATTTTTCGCAAAACTAGAACAAAAAATTTGAAAACTTGTATGGAAGCACAAGAGGCCTCAAATAACCAAAACAATTTAAATAAAGAAGAACAAGCCTGAAGGTACAACACTCCCTAGTAACAAATTATACTACAAAACTACACTAATCAAAACAGAAGAGTGACGAAACAAAAACATATACCTAGATCAATGGAATTAAATAGATTCCAGAAATGAATCCACACCTTAAGAATAATTAATCTTATAAAGGTGGCAAGAATTACAATGTATAAAAGACAGCCTCAACAAGTGGTGTTGAGAAAAGTGGACAGCTATGTGAAAAATATCAAACTGGTCTACTTTCTGACACCGTGTACAAAAATAAATTCAAAATGAATTAAAGACTTAAATGGAAGACTTAAAACCATAAAACTTCTAGAAGAAAACTAGCACTATACTCCTTGACAGCAGTCTTCATTATAGTTTTTTTGGATATATTTTCTCAGGTAAGGGAAACAAAAATTAAAATAAAAAGATAGAATTTCATCAAACTAAAAATCTTTTGCACAGCAAAGCGAGCTATCAACAAAACCACAAAGCCACATACTGAATGGGAGACTTTATTTGTAAACAATATATCTGATAATGGGTTGATATCCAAAATATACAAAGAATTCATACAACTCAACATCAAACAAGCAAGCAACACAGTTAAAAAATCAGTAGAAGGACTGAAGGACTATCTTTCCTAGGAAAACATATAGATGGCCAACAGGCTCATGAAAAGTTGCTTAACATTACTAATCATCAGCGAAAGGCAGTCAAAATTACAATGATCCGGCCACATGTGATTGTTCAGAGCCTCCCAACCGTGAGAGGCATGGGATGTTCTAAACTGTCTAAATACAGATTCCTTTGAGCAATTAAGAGATTGATTAGAAATTGTATTGGTGAAAGGTTTTTCACTTCTTGGGCCAATGTTTGCTGCTAAGTTTCCATATCCCTTACTTGCTGTGTCCCTGGCAGTGTATTGATTAATATAATTGGTGTAAGTAGTAGCTTTAATGTTTGTGACCTTGGACCCTTGAGTTAATTTTTTTCTTGTTATAGCCCACCACACCTTTGCCCGGTAGGAATGCAACTTTATCTAATGCTTTTGGAGGGTGGCGCCTGACTAATCACCTTTAGAGAAAAATAATTTCTGAAGAAAGGGTCTTAAAATGTTAACAGGCCTCCGGGCCAGAAGATGATACAAATCACCTAAACTTTTGCATATGATAAGTTTGCAGGAGGAAAGCCTGACTTACTGCATGACTCTACTCCTTCCCCCATTATCTTCTATGCACAACTTAAGGTATAAAAACTACTTTGGAAAATAACATGTGGGCCTTGTTCACTGAAAAAAAAAAAGAAATTACAAAGAGATATCATCTTACACCTGTCAGAATAGTTATTATGTCAAACAGTGACAAATAACAAGTCTTCATGAGGATGCAGAGAAAAGAGAACCCTTGTGCACTGTTGGTGGGAATGTAAATTGGTGTATCCACTATGGAAAACAACATGGAGATTTGTAAAAAATAAAGAATAAAACTACCATATGATCCAGAAATACCAGTCCTGAGTACCTATCCAAACAAAATAAAAATACTATTAGAAAACATATACACACCCCAATGTTCATGGCAGGACTATTTGCAATAACCAAAATACAGAAACAACCTAAATGCCCATCAGTGGATGAATAGATAAAGAAGACATGGCAAATATATATGATAGGTTATTACTCAGTCATTAAAAAAAATGCAATCTTGCCATGTGCAACAACATGGATGAACCTAGAGGATATTACTCTGAGTGAAATAAGCCAGACAGGAAAAAGACAAATATTTTACAATTTCATGTGATGTACAATCTAAAAAATTCAAATGAACAAACATATCAAAAACAAACAATTATAAGTACAGAAAGCAAATAGGTATTCTCCAAAGGCAGGGTATAGCAGAAGCAAAGAAATAGGTGAGGGAGATTAATATGTGCAAACTTCCAGCTGCAAAATAAATGAGTCATGTGTAGGGAATGTACATAATGTAATAATGTACATAATGTAATATAAATGTACAGTGTAGGGAATGTAATCAATAAGAATGTAATATGGTGACAAGTATATATGGTGACAATCATAGCTAGACTTATGGTGATTGGCTTGAAATGTATAGAAATATCATTTAGAAAGATGGTACTGATGATCCTACATGCAGGGTAGCAAAGGAGACACAGAGGTAAAGAACAAACTTTTGGACTCAGTGGGAGAAGGTGAGGTTGGGATGATTTGAGAGAATAGCACTGAAACATGTACATTATCATATGTAAAATAGATGGCCAGTGCAAGTTCGATGCATGAAGCAGGACACCCAATGGTCTGGAATAACCCAGAGGGACAGGGTGGGGAGGGAAGTGGGAGTGGGGTTCAGGATGGGGGGTCATGTGTATACTTGTGGCTGATTCATGCTGCTGTATGGCAAAAACCATCACAATATTGCAAAGCAATTATTCTCCAATTAAAATAAATACACTTAAAATAAAAAAAGAAATATCGAATCACTATGTCATGTTATAGCAACCAACACAATTTCTTAGGTCAATTATACTGCAAAAACAAACTCATAGCAAAAGATGGTAACCAGTAATCAGGGTGTGGTGGGGAAGGGAAATTGGATGAAGGTAAGTGAAAAGTACAAATTTCAAAGCGATAGGATAAATAAGTACTAGGGATGTAATGTACAACATGATAAACATGACTGCTGCATGTTATATATGAAAGTTACTGTGAGAGTAAACTGAGTTCTCATTACGAGAAAAAAAACTTTTTTGTACATCTTTAATTTTGCACCTATATGAGATGATGGATGCTCACGAAAGCTATTGTGCTTATTACTTCATGATGTGACTTAGCAGCAGCAGCAGTGTATAAATCGGATCACTATGCAGTATATCTTAAATTTATATGGTGGTGTATGTCAATTATGGCTCAAAAAAACTGGAAGAAAAATAATATGCAAACTTCAGCCCCTTCTCCCCAAATAATAAATTAGATTCAGTAATTAAATAGCATTTTCTGAACTTTCCAGATTGGGAATTTCACAACATATCTAGTCCCAGGGGTATTAGACAAGGTACTGCCAATCTATCTTGAGGGAAAAATAATTTTTAGAGTAGGATTTTTAATCTAGTCAAAATATTTAAATATGAGGATTTCAAAAATTGTTTTCCTGTATTCAAAGCCTTAGTAGTTTTGACAGGCAAAGATCACATGGAGACATCTATTGGAAGTAACTAGTCAATAAAAGGGAAATATATAAGGAAGTTGGAGCTTCCCAGCTAGCTCAGTGGTAAAGAATCTGCCTGCCAGTGCAGGAGACGCAAGAGACACAGGTTTGATTCCTGGGTCAGAAAGATCCCTTGGAGAAGGGAATGACTACCTAATACAGTATTCTTTGGAGCCTGCTGGGTGATAGTCCAAGGGATCACAAAAAGTCACGACTGAGCAACTGAGCATACACACCACATATAAGGAAGTCAAGAAAAACTGTAAGCTGAAAGGTAAATAAAAGTGAAAACTTAACCTGATCAGGTGTGTCTATCTATGTCTTAAAATTAATAAAGCTCAGTTTGAAGAAAAAAGAAGCAGGAAGTATATCAACATGGTGGAGGGAGGGAGGAAAGACAAAGAATATGAGAGTACACTAACATATTTGTCTTAAATGTTAAGTAAGATAGGGGTATGAGTAAAAAGCCAAACCAAAAATGCTAACTCCTTCCCCTCAAAAAAAATCAAGGAAGAATATAGAAGTATCATAAATTGAAATTAATAGAAGAAACAAGATAATATATGTTAACTGTCAGCACAGACACAAAGAATCTAAGTGGTTAAATTTAAGTGAAAACTTGGTCAACTTGGATTTAGGAAATCTGCCAATGTATTTTTAACAGAAGATCATTTGATGGTGGAAAAATAAAAGAAAAATATTTTATCATAAAATATGATAAATAGTACCTAAATATGAAAAGAGTACCTAAAATATGCAAAGAGTACCTAAAAGAAAAGCAGTTTATCTATGTAGTCTGGCTTTAAACAGATCTGAAATAAAATATATCATCAGAGCACAACACAATGATAAAAGGTACAACTCCTAGGGAGATACAACAGTTTTAATTGTCTATTTACCTACTAAAAGTAAATATAATAGTATGATTAAGATTGTTTATCTAGCATACAGAAGATTCTGAAATGAATATTAAAAATCTTATATTCTAGTCAAGCACATATAAAATATTATTGCACCAGGTCATTCAGAAAGTCTTTAAACCACTCTAAAAGCAGACAATAGAAATCTGCTTGTAATTGCCTCTCCCTGCATCTCTCCTATGCTATGCCACCAGAAAAACAGTTATTAATTTTCAGGAAATCAGAAAGTAATTCTAAAGGAGAGTGAAATATCAACTCTGGCAGCAGGTATAGAAGTCTGAAAGAAAAATTAACTGTCTTAAGGGAGGTAAAGAAGCCATGTTTTGTACAACTGCATTTGTGAAATTGAAACTTATCCGCTCTGCTCTGTGTGTGTGTTTTCAAAAATTAGGATAATATCACACAATATAGTTTTATATCTGGTTCTATTTTTTACTCAATATTATTTTTATGATATTTTATCATGCCCCTATCTGGACTTTTACCCAGGTCCCCACCACAACCACTAAGTATCCTGTGCATCTTTTAGGGAAGGAAAGCAAGTACTATCTCTAAATATAATTCACGCTGATAGTTGCCTGGGGAGAACATTTGAATATCTTCTATTGTCAACATGCATCTCCCTTTGTTCAGGCTTCAGTTGTGATAGAATGAAATGTCTATTATTTGTCTAGGCAGTAAATGATTAGAATCAAGTTACTGCTGTTTTCACTTTTCTGAATATAGTTGATACCAATCCGTTCCCCCCAAATTCTTCATGACTAAAGCTCCCCTTATCCTCTTGAGGTTACCAACCAGATACCCAGAGCTCTCAACAAGAATTCCTACTCATCTTACCTCAGTGGAGATGTCTTCCACAGTAGTGCAGATCTTGAAGTTATCTTTAGAAATACAAGAATCACTGTTTATTTTAAGTAGGATAATAAATCAGTAAAGCTCTTAGAGACTGAATTGAAGAATTGTATAATCTCCTGAAGGGCAGAGGGAAAATAAGTATTTTGAAAGATAACAGGGAAAAGGGGAACTGACTAGTCAAAACCCTTGATTTAGTGCTGGCTGCCTCATATGGTGCTTTCCCTGAGAAGAGAACGTTATGAAACAGCATTGAGACTCCTCCCACCAATGTTCTTAGGTTTCGATTTCCTCAGTCAGAGAAAACAGTTTATTTCCTGTAAATATCTTACTCAAAAACAAAAAATTATGGCAAGGTTACACTCACATTTTTTATTATAAATGTTGGTAGATGAAAAGAGTTCCAAGATTAGAACTTTTTATCCAGAAGACTTACATGTGGGTCATTAAAAATCTATATTCACTTGAATGACTCTCAAATATAAGAGAAGTAAGATGAATCATCTGGCTACTTGTCAGAAAACATATAACAGGAGGCTTCCTGTGTGCTGTTTTGTATCTGTCAGGAATCCTCTGTTCCTTATTAATTCCTGAATATTCAGGAATTAAAAGGAGAGTCAAGCCTCTCCCCAGGGCTGAAGAATCCAGGCATATCCTTCGTTAGTTTTTCTATACGGTGATAAGTACCCTCTTTCTTCTTGTGAACCATATGGTAAAAGTGATTATTTACAACTCTCTCTCTATTTTTAATATGGGTCACCTATGTTTTGTAAGTCTGGAATTTTAATCTTTATCTTTGCTGAGAATAACTACAGTATATATGCCCACACCTTGTTGCTTAAAACACGTTTGCTCCATCAGAGCTTTGGTCCCCGTGTCTGTCTTTCTCTTTCTCTCTCTCTCTCTCTCTCTCTCTTCTCTTTCTCTCAGGTTATTCCTTTGGAGCACAGAGGCTCTCTGAGTTCACTTTCCTGCCCAGGCTTCTAAGACCCTCTTGAGAAGGCACTCTGCACCTTCATCCCATCGAAAGGGCGGCTGAGGCCTCCGTGAACAGAGCAAGCCCCGTGCCAGGGGCTTTATTGGCTTTCTGCGTAAACCAAGGAACATCAGACTTTTTCTCTCTCCTATGCTTTCATATCGATCGACTCCAGACCAGCAGGTTTCGGTTCATTAAAGGACCTCAACAGCTACTTATGCTTGTTTCTTGTTGTTGGTGTAGCAGTGGCAAGAGAAGAAGTTGGAAGAGCCATCTTTCTACTTTTTTTTTTTTTTTGGTCTGAAACTCCTGGGAGTGATTTTTCTATAAGCTATCTATTGGAATAAATGGGACCTAAAACATTCAACCTTATCTCACTCATCTCACACGCAAGTAAAGTAATGCTCAAAATTCTTCAAGCCAGATTACAACAGTATATGAACCATGAACTTCCAGATGTTCAAGCTGATTTTAGAAAAGGCAGAGGAACCAGAGATCAAATTGTCAACATCAGCTGGATCATGGAAAAAGCAATAGAGTTCAAAAAAACATCTACTGTTTTATTGCTTATGCCAAAGCCTTTGACTGTGTGGATCACAACAAACTGTGGAAAATTCTGAAAGAGATGGGAATACCAGACAACCTGACCTGCCTCCTGAGAAATCTGTATGCAGGTCAAGAAGCAACAGTTAGAACTGGACATGAAACAACAGACTGGTTCCAAATTGGGAAAGGAGTATGTCAATGTTATCCTGCTTATTTAACTTATATGCAGAGTACATCTTGAGAAACACTAGGATGGATGAAGCACCAGCTGGAATCAAGATTGCCAGGAGAAATATCAATAACCTCAGATATGCAGATGATACCACCCTTATGGCAAAAAGTGAAGAAGAACTAAACAGCTTCTTGATGAAAGTGAAAGAGGAAAGTAAAAAGTTGGTGTAAAGCTCAACATTCAGAAAACTAAGATCATGGCATCTAGTCCCATAACTTCATGGCAAATAGATGGGGAAACAATGGAAACAGTGACAGACTTTATTTTTCAGGAATCACAAATCACTGATACTGTTCTGTTCATACTGATCATGGGGTTCTCAAGGCAAGAATACTGAAGTGGTTTGCCATTTCCTTCTCCAGTAGACCACATTTTGTCAGAACTCTTCAACATGACCCGTCCATCTTGGGTGATCCTACACAGTATGGCTCATAGTTTCATTGAGTTAAACAAGTCTGTGGTCCATGCGATTAGCTTGGTTAGTTTTCTGCCATTGTGGTTTTCAGTCTATCTGCACTCCAATGGAGAAGGATAAGAGGCATATGGAAGCTTCCTGATGGGAGAGACTGACAGGGGGAATCTGGATCTTATTCAGATGAGCGGGGCCATGCTCAGTAATCTTTAATCCAAATTTATGTTGATGGGAAAGAACCAAGGGATGGAGCCATAACAAAAACAATACCCACTTGTGGATGTGACTGGTGATAGAAGCAAGGTCTGATGCTGTAAAGAGCAATACTGCATAGGAACCTGGAATATAGGTCCATGAATCAAGGCAAATTGGAAGTGGTCAAACAGGAGGTGGCAAGAGCGAACATCAACATTCTAGGAATCAGTGAACTAAAATGGACTGGAATGGGTGAATTTAACTCAGATGACCATTATATCTACTACTGTGGGAAGGAATCCCTTAGAAGAAATGGAGTAGCCATCCTGGTCAACGAAAGAGTCCAAAATGTAATACTCAGATGCAATCTCAAAAATAACAAAACATTCAATATCAGAGTAATTCAAGTCTATGCCCCAACCAGTAACACTGAAGAAGTGGAACTTGAATGGTTCTATGAAGACCTACAAGACCTTTTAGAACTAACACCCAAAAAAGATTTCCTTTTCATAATAGGAGACTGGAATGCAAAAGTAGGAAGTCAAGAAACACCTGGAGTAACAGGCAAATTTGGCCTTGGAATACAGAATGAAGCAGGGCAAAGGCTAATAGTGTTTTGCCAAGAGAATTCACTGGTCATAGCAAACACCCTCTTCCAACAACGCAAGAGAAGACTCTACACGTGGACATCACCAGATGGTCAACACCAAAATCAAATTGATTATATTCTTTGCAGCCAAAAATGGAGAAGATCTATACAAAGTCAACAAAAATAAGACCAGGAGCTGACTGTGGCTCAAATCATGAACTCCTTATTGCTAAATTGAAGAAAGTGGGAAAAACTACTAGACCAATCAGGTCTAGGATTTGACCTAAATCAAATCCCTTAGGATTATACAGTGGAAGTGAGATATAGATTTAAGGGACTAGATGTGATAGATAGAGTGCCTGATGAACTATGGACTGAGGTTTGTGATATTGTACAGGAGACAGGGATCAAGACCATCCCCATGGAAAAGAAATGCAAAAAGGGAAAACGGCTGTCTGAGGAGGCCTTACAAATAGGTATGAAAAGAAGAGAGTTGGACACGACTGAAGTGACTTAGCAGCAGCAGCAGCAGCAGCAGAGTACATTATGAGAAACGCTAGTCTGGAAGAAGCACAAGCTGGAACCAAGATTGCCAGGAGAAATATCAATAATCTCAGATATGCAGATGACACCACCCTTATGGCAGAAAGTGAAGAGGAACTAAAAAGCCTCTTGATGAAAGTGAATGCTAAGTCACTTCAGTCGTGTCTGACTCTGTGCAGCCCCATAGATTGCAGCCCACCAGGCTCCCCTGTCCCTGGGATTCTCCAGGCAAGAACACTGGAGTGGGTTGCCATTTCCTTCTCCAATACATGAAAGTGAAAAGTGAAGTTGCTCAGTCATGTCCAACACTTAGTGACCCCGTGGATTGCAGCCAGATAGGCTCCTCCGTCCATGGGATTTTCCAAGCAAGAGTACTGGGTGGGGTGTCATTGGAGAGTAAAAAGTTGGCTTAAAGCTCAACATTCAGAAAACTAAGATCATGGCATCTGGTCCCATCACTTCATGGGAAATAGATGGGGAAACAGTGGAAACAGTGTCAGACTTTATTTTGGGGGGCTCCAAAATCACTGCAGATGATGATTGTAGCCATGAAATTAAAAGACGCTTACACCTTAGAAGGAAAGTCATGACCAACCTATATAGCATATTCAAAAGCAGAGACATTACTTTGCAAAAAAAGGTCCATGTAGTCAAGGCTATGGTTTTTCCAGTAGTCATGTATGGATGTGAGAGTTGGACTTTGAAGAACGCTGAGCGCCGAAGAATTGATGTTTTTGAACTGTGATGTTGGAAAAGACTCTTGAGAGTCCCTTGGACTGCAAGGAGATCCAACCAGTCCATCCTAAGGAGATCAGTCCTGGGTGTTCTTTGGAAGGACTGATGCTAAAGCTGAAACTCCAGTACTTGGCCACCTCATGCGATGAGTTGACTCGTTGGAAATGACTCTAGTGCTGGGAGGGATTTGGGGCTGTAGGAGAAGGGGACAACAGAAGAGGAGATGTCTGGATGGCATCACCGACTCAATGGATGTGAGTTTGAGTGAACTCCGGGAATTGGTGATGGACAGGGAGGCCTGGCGTGCTGCAATTCAAGGCTTCTAGAGTCAGACACGACTTTGAAACTGAACTGAACTGAACTAGGTTCGTCATAACTTTTTTCCCAAGGAGTAAGCGTCTTTTAATATCATGGCTACAGTCACCATCTGCAGTGGTTTTGGAGCCCCCCAAAATATAGTCAGCCATATTTTTGATGGTTTCCCCATGTATTTGCCATGAAGTGATGGGACCAGATGCCATGATCTTAGTTTTCTGAATGTTGAGCTTTAAGCCAATTTTTTCACTCTTCTCTCTCACTTTCATAATGAGGCTTTTCAGTTCTTCTTCACTTTCTGTCCTAAGGGTGGTGTCATCTGCATATCTGAGGGTATTGATATTTCTCCCAGCAATCTTGATTCCACCCTGTGCTTCTTCCAGCACTGCGTTTCTCATGATGTACTCTGCATAGAAGTTAAATAAGCAGGAGGATAATTTAAAGCCTTGACGTGCTCCTTTTCCTATTTTTGGAACCAATCTGTTGTTCCATGTTCAGTTCTAACTGTTGCTTCCTGACCTGCATATAGGCTTCTCAAAAGACAGGTTACATGGTCTGGTATTCCCATCTCTTGAATTTTCCACAGTTTATTGTGATCCACAGAGTCAAAGTCTTTGAAATAGTCAATAAAGCAGAAATAGGTGTTCTCTGGAACTCTCATGCTTTTTCCATGATCCAGCGGATGTTGGCTATTTGATCTCTGGTTCCTCTGCCTTTTCTAAAAACAGCTTAAATATCTGGAAGTTCATGGTTCACATATTGCTGAAGCCTGGTGTCAAGAATTTTGTGCTTTACTTTACCAGCGTGTGAGATGAGTGCAATTGTGCGGTAGTTTGAGCATTCTTTGGCATTGCCTTTCTTTGAGATTGGAATGAAAACTGATCTTTTCCAGTACTGTGGTCACTGCTGCGTTTTCCAAATGTGCTGGCACATTGACTGCAGTACTTTCACAGCATCATCTTTCAGGATTTGAAATAGCTCAGCTGGAATCCCATCACATGCACTAGCTTTGTTCATAGTGACGCTTTCTAAGGCCCACTTGACTTCACATTCCAGAATGTCTGGCTCTAGGTCAGTGATCACACCATCGTGATTATCTGGGTCGTGAAGATCTTTTTTGTACAGTTCTTCTGTGTATTCTTGCCACCTCTTCTTAGTATCTTCTGCTTCTGTTAGGTCCATAACAGTTCTGTCCTTTATCAAGCCCATCTTTCCGCGAAACATTCCCTTGGTATCTCTAATTTTCTTGACGAGATCTCTAGTCTTTCCCATTCTGTTATTTTCTTCTATTTCTTTGCATTGATCGCTGAGGAAAGTTTTCTTATCTCTCCTTGCTATTCTTTGGAACTCTGCATTCAGATGCTTATATCTTTCCTTATCTCCTTTGCTTTTCACTTCTCTTCTTTTCGTACCTATTTGGAAGGCTTCCTTAGACAGCTATTTTCCCTTTTTGCATTTTTTTCCCATGGGGATGGTCTTGATCCCTGTCTCTTGTACAATGTCACAAACCTCAGTCCATAGCTCATCAGGCACTCTGTCTATCAGATCTAGTCCCTTAAATCTATTTCTCACTTCCACTATATAATCATAAGGGATTTGATTTAGGTCATACCTGAATGATCTAGTGGTTCATGATCTGAGCCACAGTCAGCTCCTGGTCTTGTTTTTGCTGACTGTATAGATCTTCTCCATCTCTGGCTGCAAAGAATATAATCAATCTGATTTTGGTGTTGACCATCTGGTGATGTCCATGTGTAGAGCCTTCTCTTGTGTTGTTGGAAGAGAATATTTGCTATGACCAGTGCATTCTCTTGGAAAAACTCTATTAGTCTTTGCCCTGCTTCATTCCATATTCCAATGCCAAATTTGCCTGTTACTCCAGGTGTTTCTTGACTTCCTACTTTTGCATTCCAGCCCCCTATAATGAAAAGGACATATTTGGGGGGTGTTAGTTCTCAAAGGTCTTGTAGGTCTTCATAGAACCATTCAACTTCAGCTTCTTCAGCATTACTGGTTGGGGAATAGACTTGGATTACTCTGATTTTGAATGGTTTGCCTTGGAAACGAACAAAGATCATTCTGTTGTTTTTGAGATTTCATCCAAGTATTGCATTTTGGACTCTTTTGTTGACCAGGATGGCTACTCCACTTTTTCTAAGGAATTCCTGCCTGCAGTAGTAGATATAATGGTCATCTGAGTTAAATTCACCCATTCCAGTCCATTTTAGTTCACTGATTCCTAGAATTTTGACGTTCACTCTTGCCATCTCCTGTTTGACGACTTCCAATTTGCCTTGATTCATGGACCTGACATTCCAGGTTCCTATGCACTATTGCTCTTTACAGCATCAGACCTTGCTTCTATCACCAGTTACATCCACGTCTGGGTATTGTTTTTGCTTTGGCTCCAAGATGGTAGGTGTTGCGAGAGGGCATCAGAGGGCAGACACACTGAAACCATCAGTTCAGTTCAGTTCAGTCGCACAGTCATGTCGGACTCTTTGCGACCCTATGAATCACAGCACGCCAGGCCTTCCTGTCCATCACCAACTCCCAGAGTTCACTCATACTCATGTCCATTGAATCAGTGATGCCATCCAGCCATTTCAATCTCTATCGCACCCTTCTCCTCCTGCCCCTAATCCCTCCCAGCATCAGAGTCTTTTCCAATGAGTCAACTCTTCGCATGAGGTGGCCAAAGTACTGGAGTTTCAGCCCTAGCATCATTCCTTCCAAAGAAATCCCAGGGCTGAACTCCTTCAGAATGGACTGCTTGAATCTCCTTGCAGTCCAAGGGACTCTCAAGAGTCTTTTCCAACACCACAGTTCAAAAGCATCAATTCTTCGGTGCTCAGCCTTCTTCACAGTCCAGCTCTCACATCCATACATGATCACAGGAAAGACCATAGCCTTGACTAGGCAAACCTTTGTTGGCAAAGTAATGTCTCTGCTTTTGAATATGCTATCTAGGTTGGTCATAACCTTACTTCCAAGGCATAAGCGTCTTTTAATTTCATGGATACAGTCACCATCTGCAGTGATTTTGGCCCCAAAAATAAAATCTGACACTGTTTCCACTGTTTCCCCATCTATTTCCCATGAAGTGATGGGACCGGATGCCGTGATCTTCATTTTCTGTATGTTGAGCTTTAAGCCAACTTTTTCACTCTCCACTTTCACTTTCATCAAGAGGCTTTTTAGTTCCTCTTCACTTTCTGCCATAAGGGTGGTGCCATCTGCATATCTGAGGGTATTGATATTTTTCCTGGCAATCTTGATTCCAGCTTGTGTTTTTTCCAATCCAGCGTTTGTCATGATGTACTCTGCACAGAAGTTAAATAAGCAGGGTGACAATATACAGCCTTGACAAACTCCTTTTCCTATTTGGAACCAGTCTGTTGTTCCATGTCCAGTTCTAACTGTTGCTTCCTGACCTGCATATAGCTTTCTGCAGGGGCAGGTCAGGTGGTCTGGTATTCCCATCTCTTGAAGAATTTTATTGTGATCCACACAGTCAAAGGCTTTGACATAGTCAATAAAGCAGAAATTGGTCTTTTTCTGGAACTCTTTTGCTTTTTCCATGATCCAGAGGATGTTGACTATTTGATCTCTGATTCCTCTGACTTTTCTAAAACCAGCTTGAACATCAGGAAGTTCACAGTTCACATATTGCTGAATCCTGGCTTGGAGAATTTTGAGCATTACTTTACTAGCATGTGAGATGAGTGCAATTGTGTGGTAGTTTGGGCATTCTTTGGCATTGCCTTTCTTTGGGATTGGAATGAAAACTGACCTTTTCCAGTCCTGTGGCCACTGCTGCATTTTCCAAATTTGCTGGCATATTGAGTGTAGCATTTTCACAGCATCATCTTTCAGGATTTGAAATAGCTCAGCTGGAATCCCATCACCTCCACTAGCTTTGTTCATAGTGATGCTTTCTAAGGCCCACTTGACTTCACATTCCAGGATCTGTTCTAGGTGAGTGATCACATCATCATGATTATCTGGGTTGTGAAGATCTTTTTTGTACAGTTCTTCTGTGTATTCTTGCCACCTCTTCTTAATATCTTCTGCTTCTGTTAGGTCCATACCATTTCTGTCCTTTATCAAGCCCATCTTTCCATGAAACATTCCCTTGGTATCTCTAATTTTCTTGACGAGATCTCTAGTCTTTCCCATTCTATTGTTTTCCTCTATTTCTTTGCACTGATCACTGAGGAAGGCTTTCTTATCTCTTCTTGCTATTCTTTGGAACTCTGCATTCAGATGCTTATATCTTTCCTTTTCTCCTTTGCTTTTCACTTCTCTTCTTTTCACAGCTATTTGTAAGGCCTCCTCAGACAGCCATTTTCCCTTTTTTGCATTTCTTTTCCATGGGGATGGTCTTGATCCCTGTCTCCTGTACAATGTCACAAACCTCAGTCCATAATTCATCAGGCACTCTATCTATCAGATATAGTCCCTTAAATCTATTTCTCACTTTCATTGTATAATCATAAGGGATTTGATTTAGGTCATACCTGAATGATCTAGTGGTTTTCCCTAGTTTCTTCAATTTAAGTCTGAATTTGGCAATAAGGAGTTCATGATCCAAGCCACAGTCAACTCCTGGTCTTGTTTTTGTTGACTGTATAGATCTTCTCCATCTCTGGCTGCAAAGAATATGATCAATCTGATTTTGGTGTTGACCATCTGGTGATGTCCATGTGTAGAGTCTTCTCTTATATTGTTTGAAGAGAGTGTTTGCTATGACCAGTGCATTTTCTTGGTAAAACTCTATTAGTCTTTGCCCTGCTTCATTCCATATTCCTAGGCCAAATTTGCCTGTTAGTCCAGGTGTTTCATGACCTCCTACTTTTGCATTCCAGTCCCCTATAATGAAAAGGACATCTTTTTTGGGTGTTAGTTCTAAAAGGTCTTGCAGGTCTTCATAAAACCGTTCAGCTTCTTCAGCGTTACTGGTTGAGGCATAGACTTGGATTACAGTGATATTGAATGGTTGGCCTTGGAAAGAAACAGAGATCATTCTGTCATTTTTGAGATTGCATCCAAGTACTGCATTTTGGACTCTTGTTGACCATGATGGCTACTCCATTTCTTCTGAGGGATTCCTGCCCACAGTAGTAGATATAATGGTCATCTGAGTAAATTCACCCATTCCAGTCCATTTCAGTTCGCTGATTCCTAGAATGTCGACATTCACTCTTGCCATCTCCTGTTTGACGACTTCCATTTGCCTTGATTCATGGACCTGACACTCCAGGTTCCTATGCAGTGTTGCTCTTTACAGTATTGGACCTTGCTTCTATCACCAGTCACATCCACAGCTGGGTATTGTTTTTGCTTTGGCCCCATCCCTTCATTCTTTCTGGAGTTATTTCTCCACTGATCTCCAGTAGCATATTGGGCACCTACCGACCTGGGGAATTCATCTTTCAGTGTCCTATCATTTTGCCTTTTCATACTGTTTATGGGGTTCTCAAGGAAAATTCCATGAATATGAATTGGTTTGCCATTCCCATCTCCAGTGGACCACATTCTGTCAGATCTCTCCATGACCTGCCCATCTTGGGTTGCCTCATGGGCATGGCTTAGTTTCATTGAGTTAGACAAGGCTGTGGTCCTATTGTGATTAGATTGACTAGTTTTCTGTGTTTATGGTTTCAGTGTGTCTGCTCTCTGATGCCTTCTTGCAACACCTACCATCTTGCTTGGATTTCTCTTACCTTGGGCATAGGGTATCTCCTCACGGCTGTCCTTCCTGACCTTCAACGTGGGATAGCTCCTCTAGGCCCTCCTGAGCCCACGCAGTCACCGCTCCCTGGACGTGGGGTTGCTCCTCCCAGCCGCCGCCCCTGGCCTTGGACTTGGGTAACTCCTCTCGGCCGTTCCTGCGCCTTAGCAGCCTGGCACTCTCGGCCGCTGCCCCGACCTCAGATGTGGTGTAAGTCTTCTTGGCTGCCGCCCTTCAGGCACGGGGTCCTCCCGTCTCCTGCCCCTGACCTTGGACATGGGGTAGCTCCTCTCGGCCACTCTTAGTGCGCCAGTCACAGCCCCCCACGCTTAGTGTGCCGGTCACAGCCACCCACAAGGAAGGGTCATGGTGGAGAGGTCTGACAGAATGTGGCCCACTGGAGAAGGAAATGGCAAACCACTTCAGTATTCTTGCCTTGAGAACCCCATGAACAGTATGAACAGGCAAAATGATAGGACACTGAAAGATGAACTCCCCAGGTCAGTAAGTGCCAAATATGCTACTGGAGATCAGTGGAGAAATAACTCCAGAAATAATTCTTACTGTGCAGTTGACATTTTAATAGATGAAGCGAAAGAATGCTAAAAACCCTTCAGTTTGCCAAGCTAGTTAAGGTTTATAGAATTGCACTCTCAGGAAGATGAAACTTACGGCATGGAGACAGAGGCAGACACTCAGTTGTACAAAACAAGATAATTCAGTTAGAGAGGAGAGATTGGAAGGGAGGAGGAAATGTCAGCACAGTTAAGGTGTTTGTTACTGGTTCTATGACAGCATAGACTTCTAGATTCCTCAGAGGGGGAGTTAGTTATTTCATGCCATGGCCACAACCGGCTTGGAAATTCAGTGGGATTCAATATTAGAGGAAATGACAATAATCAATTTTCAGATTAGCATCAATCTTTGGCTTTGGCAATTCAGCTGAATAATATTCATCTCATCCTTTAGGTTTGGATTTTATGACTCAAACACACACATATGTATATATACATACACATACACATACATGTATGCATTAGCACACATCATGTACACACATATTCACAGAGATAGCCAATCATTCTCTTGGTTTTGTATGCTTAGAAGAAAGTCCTTCTTCTAAGAAGAAGAAGGAATTTTTGAATTTTTTAATTCAAAAAATATTTAACAATTGGTAATATTTAAGGACCTAAAATACAATATGGTGACTATACCTAATAATACTGTAATATATACTTTAAGTTTGCCAGGAGATTAAATCTTAAGCATTTTTACAAAAATAGGTAACTTTTAAAGACTGTGTATCTGTGCTCTTTTCACTCTTAAATATGAATCACCTTCAGAAAAACCTCTAAAGTGAAAGACAAAGAACAAAGCATTCAGAGAAAAGAACTTGAAAGAAACAGAGGAGACAGAAGGAAACTGCATACACACACACACACACACACACACACACATAATCATCAGAGACAGGAGAAGAGACTGTATCACTGAAACAAAAAGATAATGCTAACAAATGTGAAAAAAAATTTAATTAACAGAAGAGCTTTTAGAGATGTGTCTTTTAAATGTGATAGAACAAATTTACATGTAATAGAGTGGTAAAGGATAAATTTGAAGAGTTCTTTTTCAGTGTATACCTAAAAAACAATGAGACAGAGAAAAGGAGAAATGTAGAAGTTTATGCCTGGGTGAATATGAACCAGATCATGATGGTTATATATAATAGGTGCCAAACAAGAGTGAACCAAGACAATACAGAACAACAACAACAAAAATTATCAAATAAATAATATCTAGCTTGATGAATGTGCTTATAAAAAGCACATCATTTTAAAAATCACAGAACACCAAGAAGATAGCAAGTCTTAAAATTTCTGGAAAAAAAAAATCACATACAAGGATTAGTGTTCAGAGACATTTGGTGTTGGTTCACAGTCTCACAAGGAAAAAAAATTTCACTCCAGGACCAAAGGGAAACTGTCACTCAGGTTTTTGCAGCAAAGTAGCAGTTTTACTTGAAGTTAGAAGTTACAGAGACAACTTCTGACATAAACGTCTTAAAGGGGTAGGAAGAGATTCTTCCACCCTTTAAGACTTCTCGGTATATATCTTTTGACTTGTTAATAGCTTTTGAATAGGATTGGTTAACTGTTAACCCAGTTAACACTGGGAGAAGGCAATGGCACCCCAATCCAGTACTCTTGCCTGGAGAATCCCGTGGACGGAGGAGCCTGGTAGGCTGCAGTCCATGAGGTCACTAAGAGTCAGATACGACTGAGGGACTTCACTTTCACTTTTCACTTTCATTCATTGCAGAAGGAAATGGCAACCCACTCCAGTGTTCTTGCCTGGAGAATCCCAGGGACAGGGGAGCCTGGTGGGCTGCTGTCTATGGGGTCACACAGAGTCGGACATGACTTAAGTGACTTAGCAGCAGCAGCAGCAGCAGTTAACACTGGGTCAGTTTGTTTTCTTAAGCAGGTTGCTCTCTTGACAACATCAAGAAAACCAGCCCCTCTGACTCTCATGTTATCAATTAGTCAGTTCCCCTAGATCCCCCTTCTGACTTGTGTGAATGGACATAAATCCCAAATGGCCACAAATTCCAGGACCAGGGTGACTATGTGACTTGGCCCATGGACTCCGTATCAACCCGCCTAAAGAATGCTATCTATCATAATTCTTTTTATCATCCTGTAACACTGTTTGAAATATCATCCATAGTTACATTCATTTGATGACAAGAAAGATTAAATTAACTTCACTTAATATGATATTCTCTAGTTGCATCCATGTTGCTACAGATGACATTATTTCATTCTTGTTTATGGAAAAGAATATTAAAAATAACTTCTATTTGTTTATAACTGAGCCACTTTGCTATACAGCAGAGTTTGGTGCAACAATGTAAATCAACTATACTTCAATTTAAAAAATAACAAAATTTTTTTTAAAGATTAAACATAATGGGCTCTACTAGATGCTGATTTATAGTACCTTCCCACATGCTTATCCTAAGGATCTATGAATTTTACACAAAATTTCAAACACAACTTACATTAAGACATAATAATATTTCAGAAGTAGATTTAATTACTTACAACTAAGAGAATTTGGGAAGCTTCCATTAAGGAAAAAGACACTGGAATGGTCTTATCAGAAAGAATCAGATTTTGTAAGTGGGAATACAAAAAATGGAATCCTGGGTCAACAGAATGAAATAGTCAATTCCAAGGACTATCTACCATAAGTAGTCGATAAGCCATATATTTCCTGGAGTCTCTGATTGCCTCTGGCACAGAGCTAAACTTTATCTCTAGCCACTAAGTCCTAGGGCTTTCCAGATATTTTCTCAAGTAACTTCACAACATACTATGTGGTAAAGACTTTAAATATTAACTGCGTCTCATTGATAAGGGAACCGAAATTGAAAAAGGTTAATGTAATTGCTCAAGGACAACAAACTATGGAAAATTCTTAAAAAGATGGGAATAGCAGACCACCTTGCCTGCTTCCTGTGACACCTGTATGTGGGATGAGAAGCAACAGTTAGAAACAGACGTGGAACAACAGACTGTTTCCAAACTAGGAAAGGAGTACAGCAAGGCTGTATATTGTCACCCTGCTTATTTAACTTATATGCAGAGTATATCATACAAAATGCCAGACTGGATGAAGCACAAGCTGGAATCAAGACTGCCAGGAGATATATCAATCTCAGATAGGCAGATGACACCACGCTTATGACAGAAAGAAAAGAGGAACTAAAAAGCCTCTTGATGAAAGTGAAAGAGGAGAGTGAAAAAGCTGGCTTAAAACTCAACATTCAAAAAATAAAAATTGTGGCATCCAGTTCCATCACTTCATGGCAAATATATGGGGAAACAATGGAAACAGTGACAGACTTTATTTTATTTTCTTGGGCTCCAAAATCACTACAAATGGTGACTGAAGCCATGAAATTAAAAGGTGTTGGCTCCTTGGAAGAAAAGCTATGACAAACCTAGACAGCACAATAAAAAAGCAGAAACATTACTTTGCCAACAAAGGTCTATTTAGTCAAAGCTATGGTTTTTCCAGTAGTCATGTATGGATGTGAGAGATGGATCATAAAGAAGTCTGAATGCCGAAGAATTGATGCTTTTGAACTGTGGTGTTGAAGACTCTTGAGAGTCCCTTGGATTGCAAGGAGATCCAACCAGTCCATCCTAAAGGAAACCAGTCCTGAATATTCACTGGAAGGACTTATGCTGAAGCTGAAGCTCCAGTACTTTGGTCACCTGATGCAAAGAGCTATCTCATTAGAAAAGACTCTGATGCTGGGAAAGATTGTAGGCAGGAGGAGAAGGGGACAACAGAGGAGGAAATGGTTGGATGGTATCACTGACTCAATGGACATGAATTTGAGCAAGCTCCAAGAGATAGTGAAGGACAGGGAAGACTGATATGCTGCAGTCCATGGGGTCGCAAGAAGTTGGACACGACTGAGTGACTGACCAACAACAACAACCCAGCTAGTTAGTGGTGGAGACAGAATTTAAAGTCAGTTGTTTTCTGTTAAATGCCCATTTTCTTTATATCGCTCTGCCTTGACTTTTGGAATGTTTGCAAATAATTTGTATATTTGACACACCAATATACAGAAATCTTTTTGGGGGGAGTACAAAGAGATCACATAAACAAACCCTGCATCCACATCTCACACGCTAGTAAAGTAATGCACAAAATTCTCCAAGCTAGGCTTCAGCAATACATGAACCGCGAACTTTCAGATGTACAAGCTAGTTTTAGAAAAGGCAGAGGAACCAGAGATCAAATTGCCAACATCCGCTGGATCATTGAAAAAGCAAGAGAGTTCCAGAAAAACATCTATTTCTGCTTTATTGACTATGCCAAAGCCTTTGACTGTGTGGATCACAAGAAACTGTGGGAAATTCTACAAGAGATGGGAATACCAGACCACCTAACCTGCCTCTTGAGAAATCTATATGCAGGTCAGGAAGCAACAGTTAGAACTGGACATGGAAAAACAGATTGGTTCCAAATAGGAAAAGGAGTACATCAAGGCTGTATATTGCCACCCTGCTTATTTAACTTATATGCAGAGTACATCATGAGAAACGCTGGGCTGGAAGAAACACAAGCTGGAATCAAGATTGCCAGGAGAAATATCAATAACCTCAGATATGCAGATGACACCACCCTTTTGGCAGAAAGTAAAGAGGAACTAAAAAGCCTCTTGATGAAAAGGAAAGAGGAGAGTGAAAAAGTTGGCTTAAAATTCAACATTCAGAAAACGAAGATCATGGCATCTGGTCCCATCACTTCATGGGAAATAGATGGGGAAACAGTGTCAGACTTTATTTTTTTGGAAGGCTCTGATCACTGCAGATGGTGATTTCAGCCATGAAATTAAAAGACACTTATGCCTTAGAAGGGAAGTTATGACCAATCCAGATAGCATATTCAGAAGCAGAGACATTACTTTGCCAACAAAGGTCCATCTAGTCAAGGCTATGGTTTTTCCAGTGGTCATGTATAGGTGTGAGAGTTGGACTATGAAGAAAGCTGAGCGCTGAAGAATTGATGCTTTTGAACTATGGTGTTGGAGAAGACTCTTGAGAGTCCCTTGGACTGCAAGGAGATCCAACCAGTCCATTCTGAAGGAGATCAGCCCTGGGATTTCTTTAGAAGGACTGATGCTAAAGCTGAAACTCCAATATTTGGCCACCTCATGCGAAGAGTTGACTCATTAGAAAAGACTCTGATGCTGGGAGGAATTAGGGGCAGGAAGAAAAGGGGACGACAGAGGATGAGATGGCTGGATGGCATCACTGACTTGATGGACATGTGTTTGGGTGAACTCCGGGAGTTGGTGATGGACAGGGAGGCCTGGCGTGCTGCAATTAATAGGGTTGCAAAGAGTGGGACACGACTGAACGACTGAACTGAACTGAACTGAACACCCACATTCACCCACATCCACCTTTTCTAGGCCTTTCTTATCACACCCTTCCCCACTTCAGTTTTCACACAGCTCAGTACAAAGATAAACATTCTACCAGAGAGGAAGCAACAACCTCAGACTGTTCAAGATCCTTATCAGAAATTGTAACTAGTGTTTTCTGTTTGGTTGGGGTTTTTTTCCAGTTTATTGTTTAATGTAACAATTTAGTGAATCAAATGGGTTTCATTAAAGGATATTAATCTCTCTGATCTCTGTGAAAGCCTGAAGGAGCAAAATTAAGTCTAAACTCAGAACTTCCCTGGTGGTCCAGTGGTTAAGAATTCACCTCGCAATGCAGGGGACAAGGGTTCAATCCCTCCACATGAAGCAAGGGAACTTAGCCCATTCTTTCGCCACGAGTACTGAGTCTGTGTGCAGCAACAAGTGAAGCCCCTGCACCCTATAGAGATTGTGCTTTTCAATAGGAGAAGTTATAGAAACAATAAAGCTGCATACCTCAATGAAGAGAAAAAAGCCCCTCCTTGCCACAACTAGGAAAAATCCCACATGCAGCAATGAAGATTCAGTGCAGCCTAAATAAATTAAAAAAAAAAATTTAAGTGTAAACTCACACATAAACCACAGCAGGATCCTCTATGACCTGCCTCTCAGAATATTAGAAATAAAACCAAAAATAAACAAATGGGACCTAATTAAAATTAAAAGCTTCTGCACAACAAAGGAAACTATAAACAAGGTGAAAAGACAGCCTTCAGAATGGGAGAAAATAATAGCAAACGAAGCAATGGACAAAGAATTTATCTTAAAAAAATATAAGCAATTCCTGCAGCTCAATTCCAGAAAAATAAACTACCCAATCAAAAGGTGGGCCAAAGAACTAAACAGACATTTCTCCAAAGAAGACATACAGATGGCTAACAAACACATGAAAAGATGCTCAACATCACTCATTATCAAAGAAATGCAAATCAAAACCACTATGAGGTACCATTTCACGCCAGTCAGAATGGCTGCCATCCAAAAGTCTACAAGCAACAAATGCTGGAGAGGGTGTGGAGAAAAGGGAACCCTCTTACCCTGTTGGTGGGAATGCAAACTACTGTAGCCACTATGGAGAACATTGTGGAGATTCCTTTAAAAACTGGAAATTGAGCTGTCATATGACCCAGCAATCCCACTGCTGGGCATACACACTGAGAAAACCAGAATTGAAAGAGACACATGTACCCCAATGTTCATCGCAGCACTGTTTATAATAGCCAGGACATGGAAGCAACCTTGATGTCCGTCAGCAGATGAATGGATAAGAACGCTGTGGTACATACACACAATGGAATATTACTCAGCCATTAAAAAGAATACATTTGAATCAGTTCTAATGAGGTGGATGAAACTGGAGCCTATTATACAGAGTGAAGTAAGTCAGAAAGAAAAACACCAATACAGTACACTAACACATATATATATGGAATTTAGAAAGATGGAAATGATAACCCTGTATGCAAGACAGCAAAAGAGACACAGGTATATAGAACAGTCTTTTGGACTCTGTGGGAAAGGGCGAGGGTGGGATGATTTGGGAGAATGGCATTGAAACATATAAATTATCATATGTGAAACCAATTTCCAGTCCAGGTTCGATGAATGATACAGGGTGCTTGGGACTGGTGCACTGGGATGACCCAGAGGGAAGGGGTAAGGAGGGAGGTGGGAGAGGGGTCCAGGATGGGGAACACATGTACACCCATAGCGGATTCAAGTCAATGTATGGCAAAACCAATACAATATTGTAAAGTAAAAAATAAGTCTAAACTCACACACAAAAATTCCACCATGGTTCACATACCTCCTCATCCCACCCACATTCACACACTCCAAACAAGGTAGCAAAACTGTTTTGAATGAACAAGCTCAGTACTTCTGCCACTGCATTCAGTTCAGTTCAGTTCAGTCGCTCAGTCATGTCCAACTCTTTGCGACCCCATGAACCACAGCACGCCAGGCCTCCCTGTCCATCACCAACTCCCGGAGTTCACCCAAACACATGTCCATTGAGTTGGTGATGCCATCAAACCATCTCATCCCCTGTCGTCCCCTTCCCCTCCTCCTGCCCTCAATCTTTCCCAGCATCAGAGTCTTTTCAAATGACTCAGCTCTTTGCATCAAGTGGCTAAAGTATTGGAGTTTCGCCTTCAACATCAGTCCTTCCAATGAATACCCAGGACTGATTTCCTTTAGGATGCACTGGTTGGATCTCCTTGCAGTCCAAGGGACTCTCAAGAGTCTTCTCCGACACCACAGTTCAAAACCATCAATTCTTCTGTGCTCAGCTTTCTTTATAGTCCAACTCTCACATCCATACATGACTACAGAAAAACAATAGCCTTGACTAGACGGACCTTTGTTGACAAAGTAATGTCTTTGCTTTTTAATATGCTATCTAGGTTGGTCATAACTTTTTTTCCAAGGAGTAAGCATCTTTTAATTTCATGGCTACAATCACCATCTGTAGTGATTTTTGGACTCCAGAAAAATAAAGTCAACCACTGTTTCCACTATTTCCCCATCTATTTGCCATTAAGTGATGGGACCAGATGCCATGATCTTAGTTTTCTGAATGTTGAGCTTTAAGCCAACTTTCACTCTCTTCTTTCACTTTCATCAAGAGACTCTTTAGTTCTTCTTGGCTTTCTGCCATAAGGGTGGTGTCATCTACATATCTGAGGTTATTGATCATTCTCCAGGCAATCTTGACCCAGCTTGTGCTTCCTCCAGCTCAGCATTTCTTATGATGTATTCTGCATATAAGTTAAATAAGCAGGGTGACAATACACAGCCTTGCCATACTCCTTTTCCTATTTGGAACCAGTCTGTTGTTCCACTGCTACTGCATACAAGATATCAAGATCTGATTTAACCTTATTCACTAAATCTGCAGTACTAGTGCCACTTCCATATAGGGAACTTGACTTTGTGATTGCTGCTGTCACCTAATACCCACACATATTTGAAACCAACTGTATCTGCCAAAGGGAAGCCCCGTGTATATCTTGGTTCTTCTGCTGATGACTTCTAAATCAAACCTCACTTGGAAGCAGGTAATAGGGCAAACCTATGCCACTCCAGTACTCTTGCCTGGAAAATCCCATGGACAGAGGAGCCTGGTAGGCTGCAGTCCATAGGATCGCGAAGAGTCGGATACGACTGAGCGACTTCACTTTCACTTTTCACTTTCACACATTGGAGAAGGAAATGGCAACCCACTCCAGTGTTCTTGCCTGGAGAATCTCAGGAACGGGGGAGCCTGGTGGGCTGCTGTCTATGGGGTCGCACAGAGTCGGACACGACTGAAGTGACTTAGCAGCAGCATGCCACATGTATCCAACTGAATTTCAAGAGGACTTAAGAGTTTGACTTCTGAGTTGGAAGGTGTGAATTGCTACATGTGGATTGTTTAAAAGATGTTGGGTAGCCATGAATGGGGAAGGCAATGGCACCCCACCCCAGTACTCTTGCCTGGAAAATCCCATGGACAGAGGAGCCTGGTAGGCTCCAGTCCATGGGGTCGCTAAGAGTTGGAGACGACTAAGCGACTTCACTTTCACTTTTCACTTTCATGCATTGGAGAAGGAAATGGCAACCCACTCCAGTATTCTTGCCTGGAGAATCCCAGGGACAGAGGAGCCTGGTGGGCTGCCGTCTATGAGATCGCACAGAGTCGGACATGACTGAAGCGACTTAGCAGCAGCAGCAGCAGCCATGAATATGACATGTCTACTGTAAACCCATTCAAAAGACATAGGAGCCCCATCATTCACAGATTTCTAGCTCAAGATCGTAGGTGAATGAATGATGGGCCCATTACAGAGAATGGGAGCATTGGAGGAGGAGTACATCAGAATAGGTGAAGAGATATAGTTTTAATGCTCGAAGTGTTGAACTTGAGGTTCCTGTGAGGTATAAATGGAGATGCTTAATTGAATATATGACCCTGGAGCTTAGATGAAAAGTCAGAACTCTAGATAATAACATGAACAGAGTCAGAATACAGATGACAGTTGATTCTCTAGCAAAGGATGAGATAATCAGGGCATGCTGAGTGGGGAAAGAGTAGGCCTTGGAGCCACAGGGAGCTCAGACAGAAAATAGCTAAGCAGAAGAGGAAGGGTCAGCAAACAGAACTGACAAAGAAAGGTCAGGGCAGAATGGAAAAGAAGCAAGAGTTAATGGGGTTCTGGAAGGCAAGGCAGAGCACATTTCAAGAAGGGTAGGGTTCAGACCCAGCAGACCCTTCTAGAATCAGTTATTAGGTAATTATTCATTTCCTCCAAATTTTATCCCTCATTCCATAATTTTAT